>OX424459.1:11753493-12953493 GCA_949152455.1 Lithophane leautieri
GATGAAACTCCGAAATCAACCAGTTTGACTTCGCCATCTTCTGTGAGAAGAATGTTATGCCCTTTCACGTCCCGATGCATACAGCGGTGAGCGTGTAGATGTGTCAAGGCCCGTATGGTCCCTCGCAACACATACGCGAGTTGTGGCTCGGTGAGACTGCTACCGCGAGCCCGCATTCCCGCGCATAAATCAGTCACCGAACCGCCGGTGCAGAGCTGCAAATACAAAGGTCATGTTGATTTATGCCTTTCGCATAAAGCTCGAAATAGGCAGCCTATAAATAAAACGTATACCGACCTCCATGACGAACCATATTTGGTCATCATCCGAACACACGCCGCGTTTCAAGAACAGACCAAAAAATTCAGGAATATTACGATGCCCCGATAGGTCACGAAACACGAGGAACTCCTCTTCTATTTCTTCTATATTTTCTGTAATGTTTTCCAAAATCTGTAACGAAATAAATAGAAAACTATCAGAAATTTATTCAAGGTTGATGAATTCACACTGTTCACATAAAACGGGATCTAGTTAAGTTATTGTGTTCCAAACGAGAGGCGGTAAAGCCATGCCATGTCATGTATTGTTTAGCAGCCTTGACATCAATACTACATTTGAGATAACATCTTTGCAATCAATTACATGCGTATGCTAACAATACCTCCATAAAAATTCATCGACCTATTCTGTATACACAGCATTCTCATACATAGTGAATACTTATATGTTTATACAAATATGTATTTTTTTTTCTTTAAAGAAGCGCTTAATAGCTGTAATTACTTCCTTAACTTAAAGAGACGCAATTTTGAACAGTTAATTATCAATAAATTACCGTAATCTTTATTCAAATTAAAGCATTCAACAACTGCGCCATATCAGGGAACCCATTACATTGAATTGTTAATAAACTAAAACTTGTAGCACTAGTGTGGCTGCGAGGCTTTTCTCTCGGATTTCACCCGTACGAACAGTTTACGAGTGCATGCCCTATAACAATTGTTGACCTTAGTCGTGCTCATACTAATATAACATGTGGAAATAATCGTAGGCACCGCGGTATTCTTGACGATAGCTTTTAAATGACGTCAGTTCATGTGCAAAATTACGATAAGGTTAACAACTTTTATAGTGACTAATACCGATACCGGTCTAGTGCAGGTCTGCTAATAAAAATATATTTCCTGGAGGCGAGACGATTCAGATTAACTTCTTTTTCAACAGGTAGATTATTAATCTGTGATGGTATCTAGGTACAATTGACCTTCTAAAGGTTAGAACGATCATAATAAATGATAAGACGACACAGGTATGACCTAGGAAATGTTTCATCCTTGTGAGTCATAGAATAAATGCTAACGGATCTTTACCGCTACGGGCCACCCGTCTGGCGGTCTTCTTGACCTTCGTCCATAAGTGCCCTCTTCTACAAGCTTGTATTGACCTTGACAGGGACGGTCGCCTGCATCGACTTTTATGTAGGTATAAGTTATCAGACATTGTTGGCTCTACCCTTAGATCCGCTTGATCAAACCAAAATCCTTGTTAGGCCGCTATAGCCTTAAAACTACCAAAATGATTTTAGAATAAGAAGCAACTCATTGAAACTTATTGTTTCGTGTCTGTGAACACATCCGATTAGACCGATATCTGTCTCAGATTATATCTATGATCCCCTACAGCTCGTTGTGTTTCGTTATCGCTTTTCTTTGTCCGTAGACAGACTGACCTTAACTGCAACCCGCCTGCCAGTCTTCTTATCCCTAGCGCAGTACACCTCTCCATAAGTACCCTCTCCGATGAGCTCCTGTAGAGTGAACCGGTCCCGAGGATCGGCTGCCCGGTCCAGCTCCACGTGCTGCGAGAGCCCGCGGTATGCCACGTCGCTGCGCATGGCTCAGCACTCACATTGAGACACCATCTGGAAAATAAGAATGTACTGATAAAATTGCAGAAAGGTTGACTTATTTATCTGGCTAGAAGTGGAGGTAGGTGGCCAAAGGAGTAAAGTTTAGTTGCCAAGATGAGGTGAAAGAAACCCAGTGCCCTGTTTATCAAAACTTACAAGCCTTGTATTACCAAATGTCATTATTTAGTTCATAAGTACTTATATTTTGAAACTTTTATTCGTAATTTAGTTTATCGAAAAATTATTTGTAAGTTACAACTTGTAGAAAATCAACAAATCCTGAGTGTCCGGTGACTCTCTATTCTATCTTACAAGTTTACAAGTGTCGTGTTTAGTACCGCAATAAATGTTTAAATTCGATTTAATTTTTTTAAATGTGGTCAAAAGAGAGAGATGACCTGATGCCCGTGTTCCAGCAGTGGGAACATTAAGCTATTAACATTAAGCTATGAATTTAACGAAAATTAACATTTGTAGACTTGTATATTTTGATAAATAGGGCCCGTCGTTGGAAAGCGCGTTAGACTGATTACTTCGCCAATGTTGCAGAAAACACGTGGAAGAGGAACGCACAAAATAGTGAATAAAGACGGATCTAACCAATGGATGACTTTGAGCTGATTATGGAGTCAAAGACAAAGATTTATTTGCAGATAAATATGGTTATAAAGTTCTTACAATGTTAGTTTATTAGTAGCTTAACTTAATTAATCATAACATAATGACATGAAAAATGGATGAAGATTTAACTAACGAAAAGTATAACATATAATAGATAGGCTAAACTTAGTAAACGAAGGACTTATAAAGCGCATATTTGTTCACACTACAGTGTCATACATAAGACTATTGCATAAATACCAAAGGTGCCAAAGGTAGGTGTGATGGCCACGACTACGGCGCGAGTGCGCGATTCGTATCGGTTGCTATAGTTTATCTTGTGGCTACGACCACTGTACGTGGTCGTGGCCGTCAAGTACGCAAGATCCCATAAAGGACGTCGCAATATTCGTAATGTAGAGTTTTCCTAATAAAATATTCAGGATAATCGAAGCTGAAGCAATATTAATTTACTCAGCTGGAGTAATGAGGCGCAATTAATCCATTTCAGAAATTCTAAAAGCTTTATCAATATCCTGTCTATAAAAATTAAAATTATCTATGTACGTATTTATACGCTAGAGCACTGTTTCAAAGAGATCTAAATGATAATAAGTAATTTAACGTGTCGACAACACTTCTATTTCAATTCAGTCTGGTTATGCATGGATGCCAGTAACACTTTGGGATTTATCAGTTGTAATAGTGTAATAGTGGAGAGGGTTTATTTAAGCAAATGGACAAGCAGCACTGTATGTGTATGTACCTACTTAGTTGAGTCGAATCTATCATAAAGCCGTGCATGAAAAGATTACCCCGTGCGAGTTGAATATAAGACGGCAGATTCATATTTCGCTCGTTTAAAAGTGTGTTGACGGAGAAAGATTCTGATAAATGACTAATAATTCGATTAAATAATGATACGACTAGCGTATACGTCAGCAGATTAATGACTCAGTCGTAGATAAATTGATTGCTGTTCACAATCGCATACATATGTATCGTCACTTTTTAGGCACAAAATGCATAGTTATGATAAAAAGTCTAGTAATTAGCACGTGAAACAGTTGAAACATCCGGCAAGCAATAACTGTACCGCGGCCGAGCCAAACGAATCCGCAGAACTTTATTGATTTCTAATAAAAAATAATACTATCTCAACTCTTTTAATTGTATATTTAAATCATAGCTTGCAGCTTTCTATACACTTTTATTATGGATTGATTAAAATGTGAGCCAACTAGAAAGTGAAATGTATAATATTCCCTCAATACTATAGCGATGATGTAGACTTAGGTAATATATTTTAATATATTATAATTTATGTTAATTCGTACGACTCGACGACGGACGAAATAACGCGATAGGCGTATTTTTTAATACACCATTTATCTGCTTGGTTTGCCGACTAAGCAGTTTAAAATAGTTATATATTCACGACAATTTGATACTCAGTAAGGAATACTAAGGTGGTTTCTGAAAAAGGAAAGGAACGGCATTAATAAATTGAATATGCCGTTGCATGCGCCATCGCGTGCGCGTCATGCGTGCTCGACTAGAGGATGGAGTGCTGCAGGTACCTATCTATGTAGTTGTCAATAAACTGTGATCATACTAATGACATGAATCATAATATCGTTCAGTGTTATAAAAACTTCACGGATACTTGTTTACGCAGGGGCTGCATAAAATCGTACTGTATAAAAGATACAATTATAACCACAATCTACCTAAAATACTAAATAAATCAAGGAAAACGAAACGACAGAATAGGAAGATTAAAACTAAACAAATAAAATATCTAACACAACAGTTTTATCAAAGAAACAAGAAGACATAAAATCAATTTCCGCCAAAGTCTGAATCACTCGTCAACTTTCCAGCATAGTTTTAATGCTCTTGAGGAACTCTGTCACATAATGTTGCCATATCGGTAAAATTACGATGGTATAACGAAGACATAACTTATTAACTTCTTGATTTTGTACACAAGTGTGGTGTTAAATTGGTGTCAACCTTGATTGCCGGTGTGTCGTAATTACCACTACAATGAGTCGACAATATTTGAATAGAGCCCACACAGACATTTACGATTGAGGCAATTTGTACAGAGTAGTGACTTTGCATTATGTTCAACAAATAATATTACAGATGTTATGTAGGTACATGTATTTATACATTGTTATTAGGACGTATATTCACCTACTTATTTTGATTTGTCAATTATTTGAATGATCGGTCATCACAATAAATAGCCTATTTATCAAAATTATGATGCATAAGGGGCTATAGACGTAAGTTAAATGAATGTTTGTCTCCTGTGTAGTTTGTAGGCCTTGGAATGACGTTATGACATCATACGTTACATATTGGTATAACATAGCATTGTTAACTAACAAGGGAGATAATGAGATCAAAAAGTAATATTAAGTAACGTCAACAAGATGAACTTTAAAAATGAAGGATGAGCATTAGAACCGGGCTGCACGAATTTGGGATTGCTGAACGTTGGATCATGTAAGGTAAGGATTCGTTTTTCCCACCCCATGAGACCCTTTTCCAGTTTTCACCCGAAGAGATACGTACCTAGTTTTTTTACACGTGTTTTTGAGTACGTGTAACAGAACGGCTTTTTTTATACAGGTCAATGAATTGGGGTCGGTTTCTAGTCTAACCGGATGCAGCTGAATATCAGTATTTTACATGGAGCGACTGCCTATCTGACCTCTACAACCCAGTAACTGGGTAATACGATACCCCTTGTAAGACTGGTTGACAGAATGACAGCCGGGACCAACGGCTTAACGTGCTGTTAGTAACATAATGTTAGTGTTAGATTGTATATTTTATTTAAAATTGTAAATTAAATATTTTGATCATGACTTAAACATTTAAAGTGAATACTTCCTGCAGTTGTGATTGAATTAAATTAAGGCGAAAGCGCCAGGGTAGCCTGCAAAACTCAAAATCTCTTACGCTTCCTGCAATTTGCAGGTCAGTATCAGGTTGTATGTTGATCCAAATATTATGATTATTTTTGTTGATTGTTAACAGTATAATTCCATGGACCGGTCCCGGGTATTGAGTACCTAGCTAACGTTTGTGGTAATTCACGTTAACCAAGAGATCAACCGATGACGTTAATGTTTTCCACAAAAATGAGTAGGTTAGTAATAAGTATGTTTGTTTGTTTGTAATTATGAACCACAAGCATAACTAACGTACTACCTAATGTTTATTAAACAAATAATTAAAATGGTTTTGCGTTGATAGCGATACTGCAAATTTACAGTAGAGACGCTTGAAGACACAAGATGTGTCATCAATTTCGCCATCAATATGAATGAGCCACAAACGACGGTGAAGTAAGTCATCCATGCGAAACGAGTGTCGTTGCCACAAAAAGTCTAATTTTTTTGCATGATGAGATCGTATCGACCGTTGATCCTAATCCGGCGTAAATTGCGTAATATCTATAATTAGTCAACACAACACATCATAAATGGACATTAAAATGTTTTCATGTAAAAAGAGGTCTCGCGTAGTGTGACTGACGGCCGCGACTGAAGCTACACTTTCACTGATTGTTTTTGTCACGAAGACAATGTTGCGACGGCCTGGCGAGCTCATTGTGATAATTATAAGGTTTAGCACAGTTGTCATGCTAACCGCAACTAAAGTTACATCCTCGCTTACAATAGATACATACAAATTGCCTACATTATAATCTAGTAATCCAAAAATCAAATCAAATCTTTACTGAGTTATCAGTATCACGCAATAAAAATTGACTGCTACTAAAATACAATAAGTGTAACCAGCTATATAATGAACATACTTGCACTGCTTGCACTAACAAAAAGGTAGAAACCTTATGTTAGTGCAAATTATTTCTTCTGCTCATACAGTTCCGTGTGTTTCTATGTAAGTAGGTACAATTGGTGGTCACACTCGAGTAGTTACATATGTGAATATGTGTAATGTGATTGAATAAATAGGAAATTAGTTCCATTAACTGCATTGCTTTCCGAGTCTCTTATTACGTTGTCGAAGTGGACCGCTCCACCGCATGTTTCAACTCATTGTTTGGTTTCGTTCCTGCATGTGAACAATTAAATTATTACCAATCTCTTCTAAATCTAGTCCATTTTTAATTGCAACTTATACAAGCATTAATTAATTAATAAGAAGGAATTTTAGTATGAGTTTGAACGATCTCAACTCATGAGAGGGCGATGTGTTTCACATGGCTATTTTAGATACAACGTTCTCAGGTTCAAAAGCGGGTATTGTAGATACATAATAGCGTTTCCTGTTGTTGTTTAGCACTTTCTATTTTGATAGATAAGTAATTATTTTATTTGTTTTTATTGTTATGGGCCTGAACTTACCTCTCATCTTGATACTTATAACCATATGTACTCGATATTATTCTAAATAGGTTTGGAACGGTTACTCGCGGTCAATAACGGTATACTATCCGATATCTACGGTAAGAGGCAAGCCACAGAATACGTAAGCAGGTAAATCTTTGCCATCAATAGGGATTGATTTCTATTCAGGGCTACAAGCTACAACCTACATATAATTTTCTGATGAAAGTGTTCATGGAATTGCTGTTTTGCAATTTATTTGTGGCCTTTCCATCCGAAGCTTTGACGGGTAAATATTCTATTTCATCAACTGTTTACTGTGAAGAATCATTTGGACGCCAATGGCATAACATAACGATTACATTAGATACGTGTCATTTCCTAAGCTCCGACTATAAAACAAATAATTTTCTATGGTCAAGAATGTGGAAGAGGTGTTAAAAATAATGACGTGCCAAGCCAATAATGACTGCCATTCAGTTGCGGGAATAAGAGCATTATGTTTTGGTCCAATGGCCGATGTAAGCCGATAGGCAATTTGAAATATTACCTCCAATAAGTGAGATAGTGAAGTCCATTGCCGTGAACCGACATTTCTTTTATAGTATAGGGTAATCAATTTTATACTCGTAATTGTAGCGAAAGCGTTAAAGAGTTGATATTTTGTTTGAGCAGATTGTATTGCGTCTAATGGTGGTTGCGTGGCATCGCGAATAATGAACCAATTCTTAACGGGTCTTGGGAAATTTCAACTTAATTGAAATCACTATCAAATTCAGAGCTTCAATCAAATCTAAATACAAAAGCTTAATCTACTTGAACTCTACTATAATATTAGGTAGGTATAGCCACGAATATGTAATCAACATTTTACTATCGGATAATCTACGTATGGTTATACAAATCTCAGCGCAATATTAAGTGACCTGAGTAGTTACCTGACCTTCAAACAATGCTGACAAAATGTAAGACAATGGATTTAGCTTCGTTGATTCAATATTGTAGTACAACGAAGCCTTAGAGGTGCATAATGCAATCCTTTCATGGCATTATAGCGAACCGCATAATACTCGGCCACGGTCGCCGGACGAACTGTCTGACGGATGGCATAACGCACACACGTAGGAATTCAAGCCTGTGAAGTGCTGACACGTGCAAAATATAAGGTGACAAAGTACACACCACGCAGAATTATGCCTACTGAGTCTTATTATTCAACTAGCGAGTTGCTTTGCACGGTTTTTACGACTTGACCAAACATCGGGATTTCTTTTATACGTAAGCTTAATAATATTGTGTTATATTCATAAACCTTACGGGATAAATTCTCTAAATGCTGGTGAAACCGCATTAAAATCTGTAGCGTAGTTAAGAAGAACCACGGGGTCACACAGACAGACACGAAAAGTGACTTTAATAATATTATTATAAAAGGTGTGTCTCTTAAGGGATCATTGTACTCATCATTATGAACAACTTTCACTGTAGGACCAACCATGAAATCGCGAAAAAAAATCAGTTGTTCCCTACATTTTGACGAGGTACCTACCCTAACATAAATTTAGGGAACAGCTGATTTTATTTTTGAAAAGGTACGCCTTATATGTTTGTATAAATATATGAAGATAGAAGGTGACAGAAATTACACCGTACCACAGTAAATAAAATTTGGAGAACGTTAATTTATGTCATCATGGTTAATTTATCTAATGTGCGTAATAAATACTAATGAAACAGTTGTCAATTTTAATTATAAGCCACGTAAATTAATTCCTGTTTAATTAGTGACTCACCTTTCTCCTGCCTTTACCCATTTGTTTGGGGTCGGCGCAATATGTCCCTTTCTTCTATACTTCTCTATTAGTCGTCATCTCGGTAGTCACCCCCATTCTATCCATATCATATCTTTCACACAGTCCATCCATTGTTTCTTTGGTCTTCCCCTACTCTTATAGCCATCGACATTCTTACTCAAAACATTCCTCACGACATTTTCCTCCGCATGACATGTTTAATTACTGACTGTGCGATATAATGAATGCAATTGATTTATTAATTCGTGCTCAGACGTCTTTAACGTAAGTTGATAACTTTATACAAAACTACGTATAGCTATGTATAACATTCCTAAGAAAACTTATTAAAGTTTGCATTTAATTTGGCTACGATTACACATACCAAAAGTTATAACCTAATATTATTAAGTAACGTGTTTCCAGAATAGGACAATAACATGTTTACGATAAATCACACGTAAAAGTTACAAAATTGAGATCACTTGTGTAACGTGCAATATGGACACTGGGAGCTGTGAGTTACCAAACTTCCTTGTTTGACAATCGCGGCGGTAACATGATGCCTTCAGTTCATATATTAGAATATTTGCAAATTACGGTACCTACCTATGTACCTAAGATAATAGTTAGTTACGTAACAAGAAATTTGCGTCATTCGTGTTCTTCAGCCATAAAAGAGTCTTGTATGCCCGATCATACTTAGTAGGTACCTATAAAAGATAAACGGCGCAATGTTCCGTAGCTCAGTAGCTTTATAAAATAAACACAACACCACCATTGTCTCATAATCGACGAGAGAAAGATGAAATCGCATCAAAAATATTAAACTAAAAACAAAATTCTCAATTTGGTTGGGCTAACGTATTGGAAACAACTAATCACTGAAAAAACTTACTAGTGATAAATAGCATGTTTTACGTTCTATATTAAAAAAAAAAAAAAAATACAAATACAAAAAAGTTTATTACCAAAAAGAAAAAGGTGATGATGGACATCGATCTTACACATACAAAGTTAAGTTAGATTGAACATCATAATGTTTTGGTTTAAGCATTGACTCCCAAACTAAGCAGGGCTTGTATCTTGGGGGACGATCAAAAAAGTAAAAAATGCAGTTAGTATTTAGTTAAAGGGAAGAACAAAAAAAAATAAAAAATATACTGAAGTACCATCTTTTTGCCAGATTTTTACTTACAAAAACATCTTCGGAGCGTGACTATCGATGTGGAGACAAGCCAGGGGACTTCGATAAACGTGACGCTAAAATTATTCTATTGTAGCCATGACGAGAAAGCAACGCTTTCTAATAAAAATCAAGAGTAAATTAGGCTTTGATTCATTAATAACAATGGCGTGTTACCCATAGAAAATAAAACTAGGTAGGTATATCACGTTTTAATTAGGCAATAGGTAATGGTTTGTGTTTAAGCAATCCATTAGAGTAAGTATCACACAAATTATTAATTGATACGAATCTAAGATATATACACATAGGTATTATACGTACCAAATAGTTTTAAGAAGTAAAAAGGCTTGAACAAATTCGATCCGATAAATAAATATACGAGGTAATAAAGAAATTTACAAACAAATATACATACAAGGTACGCGCGGGAACCATAACCCTTCATTGGCAGTCGGGTAACAGCTTGAACAAATTATTTGATCCTCCTAAACTGTAATGCAGATGATGTTAAATAATTAAAATTAAAACATTACAATTAAAAAAATAAAATTAAATTATGTCAAAGTGCGCGGCATTGCGATCCTTCATTTGTTTTTTTTTGTATAATCTTTATTAATTTTTCATACACCCTGTAAGTATTGCGTCACACACTTTGGCCAAATATTGTGAATGTGTTGGGACTATAAGCAGTTTATTATTTTGAATTTTCTGCTTTCTCCGCAGAAGGAAAACAGGTTTCCTCCGGTTTTCGCGCCTCTTTTATTGTTGATTGTAAAATCTTTTGAGTGTAATAAAGATGAGCCATTTAAGTTAGTTTAACTGTCGCATTGCTGACCAAATGGATAGTCGTTTTGACACATGCGTAATTACCGTAGAAGTGGAGGTACCTACTTATCTATGTACGTAAGAAGTTTTTAAGTTACCATGAACATTACGGAGTTTCACAAATTATTGCACATTAAGCAGTAAAAAACTACGTAACTGCTTGACTTTATGTAGACGATTATTTCCGAAACTAATGGCTGATTTGTAATGGACCCTTCACTAGTTTTTGATGAGCTAAAAAGGCAAAACCGTAAGCAATGGTGATTTGGCGTATACTACGAGAGATATTTTATTATTTTTTCTTTCTCGATAGGTTGTTATTATTTTTTGTGATAATAATGGTATTTTAATTCAGCCAATTTATCTTATCGTGTGGATAGAATCGCGTAGTAACGCTTATTACTATTAAAGCGTGGCGGTTGTGCATCGATCATTAGTAACGGTGTTCGGTGTCACGGACTGGCCGATACTGTGCCATTAACATGCGATATGTAACAACTACATTTCATATATTCTCAAGATTGGTAACGTGATTCGAGAGGGCTCAGTTTCACAGAATTATGTAAGCGTTATTGATATGTACATACGGATTTGTAAATAGTAGAAGTTGTGGGAGTTTGGAGTTTGGTGTCTTTGATTTTAGTTCTTATACATTTTTTTAAATTGCTTTATTCGAAGATGGAAGTTATCATGTTATTTTCAGTTCTGAGCATTATTTCTATGTTAATAGTGTTCAGAACAGAAAATAACCTGATTTGAGTAGAGATTAGTATCAAATCTGTTGGTCTTATATTATGCTTATATCGGGATTCATGACTAATTATAACTGAACAGAACTAAAGAGTGAACAAATTCTTGAAATTTAAAAAAATATGTGCAATGCCTCTTATTTGCAGCGAACTTGTTTATTCATAACTAGCGACCCGCCCCTGCTTCGCACGAGTTTTACACGCTTTGACAAAACATTAAGGTTGCTTAAACCCAATGTAACATAAAAATAAACCTTCCGGAACAGATTCTCTAAATGATGGTGAAAACCGCATCGCAATCCGTTGCGTAGTTTAGAAGAACAACGCGGTCAGACGCACGAAAAGCGACTAATTTATAATATGCACAGAGGCTTAGTGCAAAATGAAACCTAAATAGGTATAAACAAATGTTCATTTGGAACAATAGGTACATACCTAGGTACATATTTTGTTGTTCTGGGTGATGATGCAAATCTTTTGACGAATGATCCAATTATTTAGTCATACACAATTACACGAATTATAATTATTATTGTTCTTTTTTTTTATTCGTTATTTTATTAGTGACATTCGCATTTTTTTTAGCTGCTAATACAAATTACCTGTGTCTAAACGTCATAATGCGTATTATTATACCTATTGTATAATTAGCTGGAAAAATATCGCCGAATTAGGAAGTATCAAACCGCGACGAAACCGCCTCAATGACATCGACCTTGCTGTTTAAAATTGGAATAAACATGTTTTTTGCAAGATTTTTTTTTATCATGATATCATATTGCTTCCGGAATGGCCACGCCTCACACCAGTTCTCCTCGAAAATTACTAAAATATTTTTAAATCCGGTTTGTTTATCAAAAAACCCATATGCAATCCTCGCGTCACTTCAATCATAATTTACACAACACAAAATAACAACAACACAACCAACGCCAACGTCACATAACTGGCCAAATATGGGTGTAGGTAATATAGGTACACCTCTGCCCAAACCTTGGGGAAAACAAGGCGTGATGTGTTATGTTATGTGAGTTATACCATATCTATAATATTAAATACAAAACTAACTCACAATAATGGCGAGCTACACTTCCTTCCTCTTTTTAAGAACACATAACAATAAAGTTACAATGATACATGATGCGCACATATTTTATTAGATATTATTAATTTAATGATCAATTGATCACACACGCAAAACGCTTGTTTACGTTTATTTACGATCAATTTTTAATTAGGTAACTATAATACAATATCTAGAGTTATGCAATATATAACTGTTTCAAATTGTAATGTTTTTGGTTTTATTCCAGTGCCTAGTCGGCTTCCACTTTAACCGGATCCATCTGAATACCAGTACTTTACCTGGAGCGACTACCTATCTTAACTTTAAAACCCAGTTACTGATACCTCTTGGTAAGACTGGTTGGCAGACTTTTGGGCTTCTGACTTCCCATAACGAGTGTCAAAGATCTAAGAATGACAGCCGATCCCAACGGCTTAATGTTCCGTCCGTCGCATGGAGGGGTCTTGATATGTCATGGATAACCCATCCACGAAACGACCGCGGCTAACGTAGCTTACCCTTCGATCGACCTGTGCGGCTGTTATCTTTTTGTTCTACTGATATTAGAAAATAATTGCAATTGAAAACGAACAAGGTAAGGTGGTCGAGTTCTAAGAAAAGAAAATAATAAACGTTACTATGTACAGTGCTCTGCTGTCAAGTTTGTAGTTCTGGCTCTCAGGTTAGCCAACCGGTAAAAATATTTAATATAATTACCGACTTCAAAAAAGGAGGAGGTACTATGTTCGGATGATTGTTCACCGATTACTCCGCCGTTTGTGAACCGATTTTAAAAATTCTTTTTTTTGTTTTCTTCTTCTTTATTATGAAGACATGACTTTCCGTCGATGTACGAGTATAACCGACTAAGCCCACTTTGCATTACACGGCTAAAATACGAACAGTGCCAAGTGGCTCATTAATTAAAGTCCGTGACTGTACTTATAGCGGACAATGTATGAGCAATCAGTATACCAACCGATCTTTTTTCCAGGTTGACGTGTTTGGCTATGTTACACGGACTGTACACACGGCAACACATCAAGCTATACATTTCCAGTATTAGCTGACCACGCACTGTACGGAAATCCTATAAAAAGGGAGATCAGCATAAACTGGAAATGTACAGCTTGATGTGTAGCCGTGTGTCCATAAATTCAAATTAGGTAAGATCAATCTTATTTTTAACACAAAGAAATCAAATGTTGTTGTTGTTGCTTTCATTAAAGAAAGTATGATACATAAAGTACCTACTCTTTATTACACGTTGGGTTTATAGAGGAAATATGTACATAAGAACCAGAATCAAAGTCCAGAAGGCCAATTCTCGTACTTAAAAAACGTTCACATTCAAGTCGCAATATGTCAAACTTGTCAAAAATGTTGGTGAATTGATTGTATTTTTGACAGATTATGAAAGAGACGCGAATGCGAACGTTCTTATAAATTACGGGAATTGCCCCTCAGATGTATGAACGTAAACGAAGTAAAAGGTGTATGTCAGGATCGTAACAGGTGGCGTTCTATAGTTTCTGCCTACCCCCTTGGGAAGATGGCGTAAGTTTACGTATATATGTATGTATGTATGTATGTACTCGTACCTATGAATAAATGGAAATGGGCATTTAGGACAGGATGGCACAGTAATCTCTCATATCGCAATAAGCCATTTCTGTCTGACAATCTTAAGCTTAACAAAGAATTGTGCAACAAAATGAGCACAAAATGTGTAAACTTGTTGATCAATTGATACAAGTTGATACGGAATCGGTTATCTATGCCAGACTTATTGATACATGAACCGCGTGATTGACCGTTTACAAGCATTACGTGGACAATACTGATCATTGGGTCGCACTTCCTGTTGCACCGTAGGAACCTACTCCGATAATTTAACTGTAGCTTTGACCAACCAATGTAGCTTGGGTTACCAATTGTTACCATTGAGGTAATATTACAAATAAAATATCTTTTAATCTTATCGCAACAACGCGTGAGGAATTTCGAAGACCAATTGGCACCTCCAAAAGATACCTTTCATGGCATTTCAGTTTGGAGTTTATCTTGGACATAACTGACAACAGTGACGGAAGACATCGTCGGTATCGTCGAATCGGTATCGAATCCCGTTTGTGCACACACACTATACCTGCACCTAGCGGCCTGTCTGCCAGGGCGGCTCACGATATTGGCTGATTATGCATTGTATGCATTATGCAAAGTACCAACTTAAAAATGAAAGCCAAGACCAGCATTTAGTTTGTGACGCAAATAGAAATAAACTTCTTAAAAAAATCTAGAAAGTCGTTTCCACAAAAACTGTAAAAAGAACATTTAAAGTCCCTTTGTATGTTGCACCATTTCTAATTTGACAAAACAGAATAATTCGACGATTTCTATTTCAGCAAACAACTTCAAATGTCAAAAGATTTCTAAGTTTTTAGCTTTCGAAATAAATTGTGACCCTAATGTTATTTTAATAGGGATTTTGGTAGAACGTACACCATGATAGTCGACCGGTAACCATCTGTCACGAATTGTGACCATGGCTGCATGTTTAAAGAATGTGCACAAGGCCAGAAAATGATCTTGTAACTTTAAATAATCTTGAACAAATAATTGAGCTAAGATATTTTAAAGTTGAATTAAACTGGAATCTGAGCGTATATAACTTCGAAACCTTTTGAGGCTGTGGCCGTGAAATACCTATACCCAGCGTACTCGAAGATAAAAGTACAAAACAACGAAATTACAGCAATTAGACTAACGAATGACGTTTGATGCACTGACAAGGCTTCCTATTTAGGTGCGTACACATCCATCGTCAATTGTAAGGTTTGAGTTGTCTGGGTCGAATGCCCAGGGTCGAGTTGTCCTAGGGTAAGTTGTCGGGATCGAATTGTCCTACGATTGAGTAGTCACGGGGTCGAGTTTCCTGGGTCGAGTTCTCTAGGGGTAGATGCGTCGTAGAATCATTTAGCTCCTGAAAGATACCGTATGTAAATACTGTATACGGTTTTCGAAATCTAACTTCGAAACCTTACGGAGCTATGACCGTGAAAACACCTTGATCCCGAAGTCAGAAGGACAAAACAACAAAATTACAGCGATTGGACTAATATCAATGACGTTTGATGCACTGAAAAGGCTTCAAAATTAGGTGTGTACATTCATCGTCACGTGATGGAAGGTCTGCAATGTCACGAGCAAGGCTAATCCGTCTCCGTCACCTTGAACACGAAACACTTGGAAACCATAAGAGCGTGTTTCTGTTCCCTCTTGAAGTACCTAAAGCTAAGCCCTAATTTGTTTGAAGAAAGTACTGCATATGTTGGAAAAAGTCCTTTTTTTAAAGTAACAGTAGTTGATGATGAAGTAAAGATTTAACAATATGGAAAATTTGGATGACCACGGATTTTTTGGCCGGTTCAGCCATAGGAACCAATCAATTGTAACCGAGCGTCTGACGTTTAATAGTGCCCATGAAGGTTTATGTGAAATGATTTTGAATATAGTGACGCTAGAATGTATTGTGGATACATTATCAAAACAGATCGAGCTTTTAATTGAATCTTTATCAAACCGTTTGCCAAGTCCGCAATATATTCCAAACTTACATAGATAATGGTTATAACTTTGTCTAAACTAAGTTTTTTAATAAAAGTGAAAAAATAAATCGTAAAAGATACACCCACCACGTAAGCGAATTAAATCGTGCGTAATAAAAAATAAAGTAGTTATGCTAATTAACATCAAGCTGACTGACCGGTTTTGGAACAAGTTGTACAACATCTTTCACTTTAGGAAGTGCATTTCGAGTTTTGAATATATAAAAACAACACTTGAGCAATAATTTTAATTCTTCAACTTTTTTTCTACCATGTGTTGGGTTTCGTAATGTCATAGTCAAAGGTGCATCATTGTTGCTATTATTATTATCTGGTTATCATTACATTTATCATAATTATAAAAACTTGGCTCATTACAGGTTAAATTACTGTCGGAGGGGTTGCTGAAATTGATATTCGTAGTATGTAATTGTAAAGATGTTAATGTAGGCATCTATTGTATTAACAACACTGCTGAAAATATCAGTATCATTAAAGATTAAAGTCATCGTCTTACATCTAACCAAAATGGTGAAAGACGTGATACTTAGAAGAAAGGATACCTTTCTTCTAAGTCCTTATTTAACTGGTTACATACGGTATCTTTCAGGAGGTAATGGTTCTAAGACAAATCTACACCAGTGAAATCGACCTGGAGAACTCGACCCGGAAAATTCGACCCCGACAACCTGATCCCCACAGCTCGACCCCGATCACTCGATACCGAATCATAACCATAATCTTAATTCATAATCGTCGTCTTAAGAAAAGTCAACGAAGCTCTCTGGGTGGGGCTCTCCGTCTGCTTGGTTTAAAATAACGTAACACGAAGAGGATAACAGGTACTTCGTTCGCTTGCTTCACTCACTCACACTAGCACCCGTCATCCCCTTCGAACCTAATCTTTCCGTGTCGGGGTGCCCTAAGTTTCCGAGCTCGCTTCGCTCGCTCTAGAATTGATTACTTGAACCCACCAACGTGCGGTCGACTGTACTTACATAACAAAATAATTCATTCAAGAGTTCATTAACTATTTAATGTTCTGATTTATTCATGCCTAATTACTAAACTGATTCAGATAACATCTATCGACTGTAAATAAATAATCTATAATCGTCTTTATTTCTGCTATGTAAAAAAAAGTAATTTATGTGAAAGTTAATATTATAGGTAGATAGACCAAAATGAAAAAGTTATAATTTGAGACCTGTGTTCGAGACTAAGATGATAACTAACAGCGACCAAATAAGGACTACATAAGTAACTCCATCAAAATTAGTTATGAAACCGACAGGGTTTTGGCATAACAGAATAGTTACATGAAATTCGAAACAATAAGGAGCTAAACCAGCTGTTGCCCGGGACTTCGTCTGCGAACCAGGATGAAAAATACCCTATGTCCTTCTCCAGGTCTCTAGTGAAAGCGTAACAAATACACTCATTTTCGCATTTATAATATTAGTTAGGATTAAAGTCTATTTTCGTGTCTGTCTCTGTGACCGCGTTGTTCTTCTAAACTACGCAATGGATTTTGATGCGGTTTTAGAGCGTTTACGCCATCCGTGCGCTGTTTGGGTCAAAAACTATACTTTTCGACCCAGTTAATATCCATCAAATATTATTTTAAAAACATGTTAATTAAGTACTAATCATTTTAGGAAATATTTAGTAAGGATGTTTAGATTAATTGATTATTTGTGAATTCTATCAAGATAACTGAACAGAGGTTTTCTTAATTTCGCTATGAGCGTCAATTTAGAAGCTTAAAATATCTCAAATCACTGATTAACCAAAGTGTTTTTTTTCTAACTACAAAGATCCTTAGGAAAATACTTAGTAAAAATAAATTTTCATTTCAGGTCCTTACATGAGAATAAAAATCCAAACAATGCGAAATTATTAAGAAATAGTTTTTTTTTTTTTTACCATTCCTTTATTTAGTCTCGTAATGGCTTACTGTAATAGAAGAACATCTTCTTAAAAACGTGCAATTTAAAATTTTAACTAAATGAGTTCTATTAATTTTCTAGAAATATTTTAAAACTACTATTAAACTATTAAAATAAGGTAGGAATGGTTTTAAGTTTCAACTTTAAACTTGATTTAATACTAAAAATAAAGGATTTGTAGTCAACATTGCACAATCAATTTAGGTAAACCAGGTGGCCAAATATAATTGTTAGATTTAGTTATGATTTAATTTACCACACCTGCATTGCATGAATGGCCAAAACCTGATTTGCCCACACCTAGACGAAGTTTAACGAAGGCGTTGTAAATGTATGTAGGCATAATATAAACCATGTTTTTGTAACAGTGTGATATCATTATGAAAACTCGTGAGAACAGTGCACTCTAGATCTTAGCTGTCTACAGTGAAGACTGTGCTATTTTTTTTAGATACATACCGTCAGTCAAGGTTTTTTTTAATAGGTGCTGAGTTGCAGATAAACAACTGTATTTTTCAAGTAGAAACAAAGGAATCAAAGAATACTGAACCGGAAAATATAATATTAACTGCTCAAAAGAAGAGGAAGTAGCACAATCGATCAGAAACAAAAACTATTAATTAGCATACCTATTTGATTTGACGATGGCGTTCTGTTTAATACAATAATATTAATAAAAAATTTAATACCGACGACGTATGATAAACTGTGCGAAAAAGTTAAGGAGATAAATAGGTACGCAATAAATGTTTTAATTAATTGTCTTCCATCTGGCTAATTAAGTAATTAGTAATTAATGAAGAATTGAACAAGGAATAATTATACGCACTACCTGATGGCTTCCGGGCGTCACTAAAATTACTACACTGTGGCTGTGACTTGCTAATGAAGATGCGCAGTTGGTATATTCGGCATTTTTTATTTTCCAAACAATCAATATTCAGGAATGATTAACACATATACATCACGCCTGTATTCCCCAAAGGGTTAGGCAGAGGTGCTCCTATAGTACACCCACATTTCTCCATGTAATAGGGGGCGAGCTTACTGCCAGGCACGAATCCAGACTCCAGGATGCTTCTGAGAAGTTCCAGATGATAATAACCCAATAACACTGCCCGATCTATCGCGATATTGGATTATGGCTCATGCTTAGCAGTAGATAGCGCTTGCGAACACTAACTCAACGAGGCAGTCATATAAAATATTAATAATTAATATATAACTTATAATAATAGTAGAGTTTACTTTGCCGGAACGGGTCTAGGGTGAGGAGCCAGACCAAGAGAGATACAAAAACCCGCAGGGCAGCATGTGGCGAGCTGTTGGGCAGTAGCGACCCCACGGACCCTACCTCCCGGGAGAATTCTCGTTCCTCATCTCTGGCTTGCCTTTATTGGCCGGCTAGAGTGAACACTGACGAGGAACAGAGCTCCCACCTCATTCTTGCCTTTATTGGCCGGCTTGAGTGGAGATTCGCTAGAGCAAACGTGCTCGGAGGAAGGAAGTATTCCAGTAAAATGCTGGTAGGGATCTTGACCGTACTTCCGGGATTGTCCTGATAGCCGTGGAATACCTCTCCACTCCTCTCAAGCACCTCAGGAAGTGTTGCCTCCTTGTCGCTACGTCATTATGTGCTAGCGACCGTTTTCGGGGGCCCATTATTGAGTGTGCAAGTCACCCCCTGCCATATTATCCGTGTATATATAAAACATTGATCAGGCAGGGGACATAGTCCTTCAATAGTTTTAGATAACCAGTACACTATAGCCACACAAACCCATAGCCCAATATGTTTTGTTTCCATGTTCTGCAATAGTCCTACACCATCCGGGGGTTGTCCTTGGGTGTACTTTCATAGTGTATACAGGGATAATGGTCGGTTGGTGCCTCATCCCATTTAAAATTGTCTAAGGGGCCTCTACGAGTTGGCTTCGGCCCCTCGTACGCCTTCCAAAAGACCGGGACCCCATGGTCCCGAGATATATAAACATATACAAAATAATAAAACATTTATTTGCAGGCTACGATAGACCATAGACATATACAAAGATGTATGTGTATGTATTACAGACTAATACATATAAAGTATCAAACAAAAACTTATAAATTTATGCTCATAGTTGTAGCAGTTTCTTTACTTCACTGTAACTTAACGCTAGATAATGAAAAACGTTCCCCTCTAGTCGGCTTCGTTCGTACCTACTACGCTTTGCCTCAATGACAATTCCCAACACTCGATTGTTGTCTCGTTATTGTTCTGTGTCCAAAGTATTCAGTGCATGTATACCACTCAACCATACTGTAGGTGTGCAAGTTGCTATAGGTAACTGAATCTACACAAGTGAGAATTTATAACGATGCGCACACATTTGTTGAACGTTTAATTTATAGAAGGTGTGTTTAGGCGTCTCAACTATGAGTTCCAGTTCAAAATCCAGTTGAAAATACAATTATGTTAAATACAATTTAATGAAATTGTATTTAATATTGTATCTTTCATTATTCAATAGGTCGGATCATTTATCATAGCTTGCAATATAAATTACATCACTGTAAAAAAAAATGAATAGGAAGAAATTGTTCGAATAATTTGAATAGGTATTCGGCGCAACCGAAATTGAAAAAGTCTTTAAATTTTTTAACTGTGTAACTTTAGAAAGGAAACCTATTGAAAATTAGTTACATGTTTCCTCATAGATATTAACGCAACCGCTTGATGATTGCTTCTGGGTGTTAATAGTGCGGTTCTCTGATTATATGCAGATGTGTAATGTAGACCTTAATACGTCTAGAAACCTCATTTACTTCATCTATCATGGTAATGTGAGTGTGCAAAGTTTATCAATATGGTATATAAGTAGGTACATCCGTAGGTACCTTTATTCCATTCTCATCTCAGTTTTTTGTATCCGTTACACAATCATAAAACATCATGGAGGCTCCTAGAATATAATGATTGTTTCACAGATCAATTGATCCAATATCTATGTATGTGAATCAATTGATAAAACTAAAACATGTTCCGTAAATCATAATAGTTAAGTAGACATCTGGCACCGTGGGAACGAAAAAAATTATTTATCTTTCTGCAAATCAGTATTGCGTAACTACTGATGATATCTTGTTAATCACGATCGAATTCAATCGGAAGCTACACAAAACAGCCCGTAACAATGGTACTGTAGCTTGCAGATCGCTTCCATAAATTAGAAACCATAGCGATCGTGATTCTGCGGTCAACATTCAACCATTTATTGGACTGAGCATCATCGGCAATCAATTTCAATTGTACAACAATGGCGGCGTTGTCTTCAATTGCTGTTAATTCCTCTCATAATTCTTTAGATGTAATGGTCTTTGTGCGATTCGCGGTATTTTTCAGCAATTTGCTGCCCCTAGCGTGTTAACGTTGAGAGGCGTGAGATGGCCGTTATAAACACGAACCCCAGAGTTCTCATTGAATCGAGGGTGTAAAGATATAGCAAAAGCAGTAAAATGTAGTCAATTGGTATTTATGACTAAAGTTTAGATTAGCTTTTTGTTGGTATTGAATAGCAGTCATGTGCTATTAATTTTACTGTTAAAGCAACTATTCATAAAGGCACATGCAATTATGTCATGCAGTTGCAATCTTCTTCATATTCAAAACTATCTTATTTATAGTCAATGAACTAGGTACCACAGAAGTTTTATGGGCCAATTTCAAAGCAAAACGCAGGAGTTAGTTAATAGTTAAATGTAAACTGAGGTTATTGAATGCGTACCTAAATAAGAAGAAAGCACGTATCAATCATTAATTTGTATTAGTCACACTTGAAACTGTACACTGGCCTTAATTTGGACAAACGTGTATAACTACCAATCACTTTTTGTATGTTAACTCGAAGATTAGCAGCTATGATTCGCTTGAACAGTATTCAAGGTGATCTCCATGACACTGTCAGTCTTGAGCACAATTAATGACTGACTGTTCAGTGGTTCCGTAGCGAACTCTTCGTCTGCGACTTTTAATTAAAAGTTGGATACTTATTTCAGTCTAATCTTTTTCTTTTGAACTAGATTCTTTTCTCAGTAACCGTGATACTCAATTTAAAGATTTTAATAGACTGCCTATTGACTTTAACTTACAGCTTCTAAAGTGAAAGTACTTACCTAGTACCTTAAAAGCGTTTACATGTACTTACTGCGAAAAAAATACTATGGAGGTGAAACTATTGCAAGAATTTATATATAGGTATCACGGAAACTTTGTATCTTACGGCCTAACGAAGCCGGCGCTACATAGGTTTCGACACTGAACGAATTCTGTGGAACCGTAGTGAAATCTGTCGAGAACCGGGTCGTAACATGCAATTGTAAGCGCATCACTCCGTCCGTTCTGATTGACAACCGGCGTGACGTATCGACGGCGTCACACTTTCCGAGCGCGACCAATAGTCGAATTAATAACTTGACTGTGCCGAACGAAATATGAAACAAATTGAAACGTTTCCCATTGAGTGCGAACACGTAGCGAGTGTCGGCCTGTCGCCATTTCACAATTAGATCCGCAAGAATCTCACCTGCGTTTAACCACGAGCCGTCACTAATGCTCGTCGTTGCGATTGTTCAACAAATTGACGAAAAAATTGTTTAAATAAAAGCCTTTTCTCCGGCAAATAACAGTACTATAATTGCTTAGAAACTACTTTTTGGTTGTCGTATCAACTGTAGGTAATCAAACAAAAACGGCATTCCAAAGTAAGCAAATAAACTATCTAGTGCCGACATCCACAAAATAATGTTCATCCTTATAACATTCGTGTTTGTGAATCGTAAGTGGCTTCATTTGACAATAATAACGCAATCAATTCTGTAGCATCGTGTACAAATGAAATGCTCTCTTTGCGTTTCCGGCACAAATGCACCAGTTGATCGAACAATACCGTGGTTGTTTTATATGAAATCATGCGAAAACGGCACAATGATTTATTATACAAAACACTCCCACGTATGGTAACGTGCGGGACGTAAAAAGTGGGATGAGCATTCAATTGTATCGGTTTGTTCGAGTTTAGTGATCTCCTGAACGCGATGTATGTACGTAGAAGAATCTAGAGAATGCCAGGGTTGTATTGAGACTAGATGTTACGGAATCAACCACGTACATAGATAGACATTTATCTTTTTTATGTATGTATCCAGCTCTTTGAAGAAGTGATACAGAAGGGAAGGGATCCGGTAACATTTGACTGCGGCTCCTTTACAGCGTGGAAAATGTTGTTTGAAATCTACCAAATGATGCAACTTAACTTTTGCAACTTACTAAGCAATACCATTGAAGAATAAAGACCATCTTATTGTAATCCGTAAAAAAAACTCAAAACATTTATTTCAAATAAACCAATTACAGGCAAGTTTCCGGATGACAGCGATGTGGACGAATACTTCGACGCATGTGTCCTTTTGTTATGTATATATTAGTTAGGCATTTAATTTAGTATCTAGTTTAAATAATTAGTGTAAATATTGTAAAAGAAATAAAATATCAGTTGAACTTTACCTTTATGAAATTACAGGCACTTGTGAATTGTGAAGAGGTCGCGGTCGGTCAGTCAGAAGATGAAAACAAGTTGCCCATTGCAAAGCGTAGTTGGTACCTATATAATATTTCCAATTCAATTCCTATATCTTCATGCCTACCATACTTGTAAACCTAAATGCTTAGAAAACGATTTGCGATTTCATGATGTTTCCAAAACAAGTTTAGGATTGCATTGATGTTGCAAAAATCATTGGAGGAATGTCGATCGCCAACCCTAGGTCTGCTACACTCCAATGCGGTTCTTATAACGGCAATTATTTGTTTACGCAATTCAAACGTGCTAACGTCGAAGAGCCTGTAAATTACACTTATCTCTTATTTATTACTTGATTCAAGGTCATCTATGTGTATGAACATCACGTAACATTACGCCAGTAATCCCCGAAGGGTTACGCAGAGGTGCACTTATAGCACACCCACATTTCGCTCCATATGGGGGTGAGCCTATTTCCATCAACCGGGCACAAATTCAGCCCCCGAGCTATTACTGAGAAATACCTGATGGAAAAATCCAATAACAATTTGCCCTGACTGGGAATCGAAGTCAAGACTTCGTGCTCAGCAGTAGCCCTTGCAACCACTAGACCAGCGAGGTAGGCAACGTGAGGTTTCTTTAAACAAACCTAAATCAATCGCCATTTCAAAACTTTTGTGGACTGTGGTGCATTGAAATTGTGTACGAAACTACGTTCTCGCCTCAACATTGCCAATTACATTTTGCAGTGATGTTAGTATAATCAACAAAATTGGTATTTATGTATTTTTACGAATTTATTTTTGAAACATAAGTGGATGTAATTATTTGTTTCAGCGTTTAACTACTAGTTCCCTGTTACACTGTTTCCACTATTATAATTTATATTTTTTTTCTTTATTAAATGTGAGTTTATTATTACCTATTCTATGATAAACAAAACCTTCCAGAATAAATTCTCTAATTGATGGTGAAAACCACATCCAAATTATTTGCGTAGTTTAAAAGAACAACGCGGCCACTTATACAGACGACCACATCAAGAACTATGAAATCTAAACCGGTATATAATATAATATCCTATCATATAAAAATTATGGAACTTTTTCTTCCTACATAATTAAGGGCAATATACATTCATAATATTCTAACTGCTTGTTTTTAACACATTATCAGCAAAACTTGCAGGAAAACAGACATATTATGATAATATTAAAGATCTAAAGGGAAATCGTTAGCTGATTTGTTTACATCATCCACAATTTTCTAATAATTAACACGTCATTTAAAATTAAACGTGTTAATTTATGCAAAAAACAATAGAGTGCTCTTAAATTTAAAAAGAAAAGATGCATAAAAACTAGAATTTAAATGTTAATGACCGCATTGACATAGCAGATAATTAAATTTACGTATGTTTATTACCGAGCTGGTAATAGTTTGAATTATGAACAGTATGAACTAAGTGAACAGTAATAGGGTTGAAATAAAATCACAATTAAAGTCCTAATCTAAGCTGATAAATTTCATTAAATTGCTAGGTGCTGACTAAATCGTGGTAGCGAAACCATAGCGAGATCTATTTCGACACCAACGCCATCTATCGAGCTTGACATCAAACTTTTCAATTTTTGCAATAATTATTATGGTTTCTTCATGAACATATATTATGTTCTCAAAGATACGAAGAGCAACATCAACAAAATTTTGAATATCAAGCTGGCGACACAGGGCAACTAACTTTTTCATTCTGACTGAACGAACCCTTGACGATTCAAAAGTGCCTGTAATTTGTTTAATTGGAATAAAAACTTTGAGTTTGAGTTTGACATAAGCGCTAAGGTGACATTAAGGCCCGTATTACAGAACCTCACTCAAGACTCAATCATTACTTAAAATAGTTTCAACAAACCAAAAGGCTTTAATCGAGTTTTAAGTAATACTTGAGTTTTGTGTGAGGTTATGTAATAAGTCTGCTCATCGGAAAAAATAATCAATCCTAAGCGTGGTGTCATGGCGATCATTTGTTATTAATGCCCTTTTCTTCAAACTTGGTAAATACTAAGTTTTGAAAGATTTTCCTATGAAAGAGATAACTTTGTTCGTAGGTATTCTCTGCCAACAAATATCATTGATCACTTAAGTAAGGGTTTCTGCATAGCTATTCAGAACCATTCGATACGCTTCCGTGTCGAATCGAACATCAATCAATGTTATCAAAGGAGTCCTATAAACGCTGTTCACAAATCCGAAACCTTGATAGCTGAAAGCCAGTTTGAACCAAATAGACGACCACTATTCTTCCGACGGCTATTTTCAGTCTCCCGACTGCAAATAGCCTTGGAAGATTATAAGAGCCTACAGAGCCCTGCGCACCCAGTACAATAACGCTTTTAGGATGCTGTTGGGGCTGTCGTGGCGCTGCAGCGCGTCTGGTATGTTTGCTGAAGCGCGTACAGATGGCTTTCAAGCCATCATGCGTAAGAAAGCGAACTCCTTGCTGCACCGTCTACGAAGCAGCAGTAACAGCATCCTAAGTGCCATAGTGGCCCGTTTTGACTGTCCTTTCCAAAATCTGTGGATAAGGTCAGGCATAGGCATCGGTTAGTTATAGATACTAACAATACTAACATAATTTTAAGTACAATTATTCTGTTAATAACACACTAACGATTTTTTAGGTTTTTATGATTTTATGTTATTTTTGTGTGGTATTGTAACCTTTATGGAGTTTTGTCTCTGAAACAAATCAATAAATAAATAAATAAATAAAAAATAAACGCAAATCGAAAAAGTGTAATTTTCGACTAGGAAGCCTGTTGAATGGTTGTGCTGAACTGCATCTCATTGAGATGGCATGGACTTAAGACAACCTTTCATTGCAATTAGAACAAAAACATTGAAAGCATATTTTTTCTTCGTGGTGAATCGCATCCAGAACATAACAGTATAATGATTCTTTCAGCTATCTTATGTGGTATTTCAAAAGCAAAGAAAGAAGAAAGAAAATCCATTTATTCAGCACAGACTGAAAGTAAAGTACGAGTACATAGCATCACGCCTGTATTCTCCAAAGGATTAGGCAGAGGTGTACCTATAGTACACTCTCATCTCACCAAATGGGAGGCGATCCAATAGCCAGCAACCGGGCACAAATCCTGACTCCGAGCTTATTATATTTCAAAAGAAGACATAAAATAAAGCGGTTCTTCTATAGAATAAAATAAAACTTGATTGTTGCCATACAACTTCTAAGTCGACTTGCAAATTTTATTGATCAATTAAAATAATAATTTTAATTATGATTATAATGAAAACTGATGATTAAAACTTTGAACTCCATTATTTCTATTTCAATTTATGGTATGGCATTATACGTTGTTAGGTACTTATAGATTTTTTATAATTAAGTACCTAGTTTTAATATTTATATTAGATATGATTTCATGCTAGTAATCTTATATTCATCTGTTTTGCTTGCAGTGCGATTTGCATTCAGATTTTTCAACGAACATAGATTAAAAT
Source organism: Lithophane leautieri (assembly GCA_949152455.1). Taxonomy (NCBI): domain Eukaryota; kingdom Metazoa; phylum Arthropoda; class Insecta; order Lepidoptera; family Noctuidae; genus Lithophane; species Lithophane leautieri. The sequence goes on from OX424459.1 coordinate 11,780,644, forward strand.
CTTTCTATTATGATTTATGTTATTCAATTTCTTAAAAGTGAAAACTACATTAATCGCTCACAAAAACATTTAAATCATTGATATTTGAAGCATTATGATAATGTTTTGTTAAGATAAAACTTATCTCCAGCATCAAAAGCACCTAAAAGTAATGAAATGTTTAAGAGAAAATCTAATGATAACAGTCTTGAAACTTGATATTCTCAATCATCGAAAATGAAGTAAAAAAATAGGTAAGTACCTATATATTTGCAAACAAAAACAATATGAACTTACCCGCAAAAAATAATATAGCAACGGCAACTCCGTTTGTATCCTTATGAGGTTTATAAATGGTCCATAAAAAGGTATCAATAACACATTCACTTTCGGAATTACTTATAACTTTATTGTTCGAAGTATTAAGTTGCCGGCATTTTCACGCGAGAGAAACGCACAGCGAGCGCGCGGTGTCGCGGTCAGACACATGTGAAATCAGCTGTGGCTCGGTCGCGAGTAACGGAACCCCCCACCGCCCCGACCTGCCGCATTCTGCAGATAAGCACCAGATAACATTATCGCATGTTTATTTACTGATTAACTTAGGTACACACGGCTACACATCAAGCTATACATTTCCAGTATAAGAAGATCTCGCATCGTATAACTTGTATAGGATTTCCGTGCAATACGACTGGAAATGTATAGCTTAATTTGTAGCCGTGTGTACTGTCCGAAATTGCACTTGCGGCGAAAACTGATTCTGAGAGACCATTTTGACATACACCTTTATCAATTCCGATAAATTCGTGGTAAGTGCGTGACTCCATTACGAAATGTATAACGTATAGATTCGAGTAAAAAGGTTCATTCACATCGATAACGCCTGTTATTTTCTATATAGAAATCAAATTAATAGTTGAACGTCACGCAACAAAAAGTCATAGATGTTGTCATTCAAAATTATATACTACTAGCTGATGCCCGCGGCTTCGCCAGCGTGGATTTCGGTTATTATATACTAAAACCTTCCTCGAGAACCACTCTATTCATTGGTGAAAACAGCATGAAAATCGGTGCAGTAGTTTTCAAGTTTATCGCGAACAGACAGACTGACAGACGCGGCGGAGCACTTTGTTTAATATGTAGTGATACTACGCGATACCTAATACTGAATAACCACTCGTCTATAACATATTATGGTCTCCCGTAACACATAAAGTGAGATGTTTCCGTGTAAAATTACTACTACTAATTATTGCTGGTGTAAGTCTACTGGAAATGGAAATCATAGCCGAGAGTTTCTTAACACTTATTGTCACGAACTTTCCCCGTTTCAATTGTACAAAGGAAATCTTCACTTTATGGCTAATTTTGAAATTTACTACTAGTTTTATTTATCTGTCTGGTATATTGGTTTATCTAGATATTTATATAATCAAATGTAATTCAATACAATGGCTGCAATTAAGAATGAATCTAAGAGATTACACAGTTGCTTTACGTATTAGGTAATATTTTTTAGATTAAATGTAATAACTCAATAAATTTATTCATTTCCCATAGGTGAAATGTTACTAGTTCATAGGAGACTGCTACCTAGATAATTGAGGTCGATCACGTCATTATGACTGATTAATGTCGTTAAGACTCACAATAAAAAATATAACTTACATAAGAATCACAGTTCTACTGTAATAACTACTCTGTTCTTTTTCTTAAATAATATTTAACAAGTAATTTTAATAGTTGGGCTATTATTGGGTTCGCAAATAGTTTGGGTTAACAAAGTAAAATATCACTTTAAGAAAACACGTCATTTAGGTACCACACTATTTTATTCTCAACATGTTTTACTTTCTCTAGAAAGGCCATAAGGATTTAAATACATTCATTCAAACACAGAAAACATTTTAATTCCAATGCTTGCAGACTGTTGCGAAAACCAGTTAAAATATATTTATGCTGCAATATGCAGAATGCACACTAAAGGCGTCTCGCAGGGTTTCACTTGAGGCCCATAAACCTTAAGTTTATTAGACTTATTCTTACAGCAACTAAAGCGTCTCTGCATTCCCATTTTATTTGCGTTCATAAAAGTGAACTAATTAATGTAAAAGTATTAGTAATTATAGATTCTAGAAAGTCAATCAAGTTATTTAATTTTAGATTTTATCCGTGACGATACGATGGTTTTAAATAGAATGGTGCATAGTGTGGTGGTGCTGTGTAGTATCATTTGAATGTCTTTACATTTACGCACAAACAATGCAACTGGCAAATGGGTCTATGCTAAATGAGCATAGAACTTTCCAAATAAACCCGCATCGGTCCCACTCACCGAGCTATTGTCAAGAACGACTGGTCCTCATCATTCCAATTAGCTGTTACAAATCGATTCTACGATTGATTAAATAATAGTCAATTGTTAGCTTCATCAGGGTTAGATGAATTGTCTGAACTATCACATATATATATGTGATTCAGGTTTATGTTCAACGTTGAAATGTTTTGTTACGAAACTGCGTCTATAAAGTGTTGTTGCTACGGCTCTTGAATATATTCTGTGAATTTTATCACCATGGACAAAATTACTGGCTAATCATATAAGTTTTCATATCACCTTTTCCTTTTCAAGTTGTTTTTCTGAGAAACTAGCTAGTTTAAAATACCCGTTTTCTACAACGCTTTATCTAGACTAATAAGGTAGGCAAAGCCATGAATAGAAATATTCATGGTCATAATAATATAACCTTATCAGAGATGAAAAGCGGCAAGCCTTATATCTTTGGGCGATGTTCCAGAGCTGCCCCTTGCAATGGCGTAAAGAATATCCAGCGCAATATCAGTGGCAGTTTGATAGTATCTTACCTTTTCTAAGTAAACTTAGTCGTGAGGCAAATGTCAGGCGAATTGGCGCGACGCATGCAGCGTGCCAGCAACAGCCGGAACCCTTTTTGGGTATCGCTGTATCAGACTAACGGAATACATTCGCAGACGTGATTCATGTTTTAATATCCATATGTGGATTGGAAATGAGACTAGAAATCAATAAATGGGAACAAGGTATAACATTTACACTTATTTGCTTATTATAGTATGTTGTCCCTACACCAGGAACTTTCTAAACGTATTACAGAAATTTCTGTCGTCCTAATGACACAAGCAGCATTCCATTTAATATTGTTGTAATAAATGTTCTGTATTATGTTTTTTCACTTTGAATACATCGCTGGACGTGTTGCAATACGCAACAAACTAATTTACATCACTGATGACATCATTTTAGGTGTTTTGCCGGTAGGGCATGAATCACTTAGTCGGAATTTTATTTCAATTCGACTACAAAACTTAACAAAAATGTACAACTCGTTTGCATAATTCTTTGTGCTTTAGCTGTATACCTGAGGTAAACTATCCTAAGTCCATTTTTATCGAAATTCACTTTTTAATGTCATTGAAATAAACATTTAAAGATCTACTTAGTGGTATACTATATTAAGTACAGTAAAAATATTTTTTTCATCGCTACACATAGGATCTTTGTAGCTGTCAAAACGGACTTCTTAGATTGTCGCGAGTTTAGTGTTCAAATTGAGACTTAACATGTGTACTGAATAATTAGCTAAATGTGACTTAGGATAGTTTACCTCCGGTACACAGTTTTTAATCTGGATCTCACGGGTGTAGTACAGAACCACACAAAGAGTACTAAAAAGGTTTTTGTTGCGTCGCCTGCGGCCGAGATGTTATCTGAGCAGTCACCTTGATCTTTGCACGAAACTGCACAGAACACAGCGCTTGACCTCCTGCGTTGCCTCCTTTCTGTTCAGCCGCCGTGTACAATACTTCTGTTAGGCACAAGTACTATTGATGTTACGGTAAAAATATTGGATTATTTAAAGAAAAAAATGAGTCATGGTCCCCCTGACAATATCACGAGGCTATTATGATATTTGTTTATGCCAAGTTAAAAAAAAAAAATCGTGTGCAAGGTTCAATTCAATAACCATTGCATTAAATGTATTTATGTTAAATTGGAAAATTGTGGGTATCTATTTCACAACATACATTTTTCCATGACATTTCTAGGGCATAACATTATAGATTCATCCGTATGAAAATTGTACTGTAGGTAACAATTTTATAGAAACTCTGAACTAGAAACGAGCCGACAATATAAAAGCAGTGTTCAATTTTCACGACAAACAAGTTATTTTATCTGCACGACGGGTCAAAAATAGCCCGTTAGGCATTATTGAACAGTTTGATTATAGAGGAACAATGCTATCGCATGTAAATTATAAAACAATGGCGGTACTGAAGGTAAACTAGAAGTCGGAATGATTTCTAAAGATAATTTGTATTCGTTCGTCCGCTTTATGGGTTTTGGTAATAAACGCCTGATAGAAATGCCAGGTGTCAAACGCGCAAACGCGCAAGCGCGTTTTGCGATATGCTCTGGAATGCTATACTTTGTAACCCTAGCAGCAGAGACAGGCGTAGCCCGCCACCATCAGAAGTAGGTAACTTCATAGAGTTTGTATGCAGCAAGTTTACTGCTGAAATCTAGATTTCGTTTACATATATTATGTTCATAAAAATAACAAAGACCGCGCGCGGTACGCGCGCGGACCAAAAACCATTGTAGTTAATTAGAACGTCCTTGAAGAATTAACTCAAATCTAATTCGATATCAGTTGCTTCTCTAGCGCAGCTTTTCCTAATTTATTATGGTCAGCTACCTGAAAAAAAAAAGAAAAATTGTTTATTCTAAAAAATAATTATTGAACAAGATACACTATCAAACTGCAAAGCAGTTTGTTGTCAGACGTAGCTCCTTTTTTACATTTACACATTTATTTTATAAACCACATGCTGCTAAAGTATCCGTCCAAAAATGCTCGCACCATCAAAAATCAACATTGACAAGACAAACATTTGTAGAATCCACCATGTTTGTTTGTTACACTACAACATGTGGTTGTAGACACACAATCATTGTTTAGCATACTAGTGGTTAGAATGTAACTATTGATCCAATCGAAGAAATACTTCTCTCTTGCACTTTGTATCGATAACATTAAGTAAGGAATCGTTATAACCCGACTAAGGCGGAGTAAAAAGGAGGGTAAAAGAGGTATCATTGAAAGCGTCTTCATCGTCCGCTAGTTATAGGCTGTGACGTTACATTAAATTGAATTTCAGGCCCTCTACATAACATAAAGTCATGAACTTAAAAAAAAATAAGATACGACTGTTTTTGAGAGTGAAAGGTAACGTCTGTGGTACCGTCTAGGTATAACATGTCTGAAATTAATTTGACTGTAGGTATAGTGCACACGGCTACACATCAAGCTATACATTTCCAGTTTATGCTGATCTCGCATTGTATATAGGTTTTGCGTACAATGCGAGGTCAACTTATACTGGAAATGTATAGCTTGATGTGTAGCCGTGTGTACCTATTGTGATAATCACACTTTTTATTTAATCACCATTTATGTCATTATGGTTTCATAGATGATTTGTAAAAACCATTTTTTTAAACCTTAAGATTTCGGTTCAGTATTCCAGCTTTTTTACCCATTTTTGTGAAACAACCTAACACTGACATTAATTTGACTCATGTTTTATTTACACACGATTTTTTTATCGCCTCTGACTCTGACACCATTAATTACTGATTAAATAAATTCAATTTACTTACCTGCCATCAAAAAACTACAACTTACCGATAAAATAATATTACTTACACAGTTAATTTTCATTTCAGAAAGTATGAATCTATCACATTTGATAATAACGAAGCAGATGAGAATTCAAAATCACTTTTTGCATGCAATACGTGTTCTAATAGCAATTTAACAAGATGTAGACTATTACCAAAGAGATTATTAACGATGTTGGTAAAGAGTATGTTCAATATCAATTACCTATTTAATCATAATTTAAACGGTATTGCGTGATTGAAATATTTTCTTTCGAAACCAATCGCGTTTCGAGTAGCTCGTTGGTGAGAGGTAGGTACACAATCACTTACTGAATGTTAGGAAATAAATAACGTAGGTAGGTTCTTGTATTGGTGTTCTGTAACTACATTACAGTATTGTAATTGTAAATAAGGAAAATAATTACAGTAGGAGTTAATATTTTATTTGTAGCACAAGACATTATTCGCTGAGTAGGTCGGTACAGCATTGCTATTCTGTTACTATCTCACCGTGAAAACTTAGGTGAAGTGAGCGTTGAGTGAGCTGTCATTGTCATCGATACCTTCTGATGCTAAGGCAGTGACAGTTCACTCCAAGCTCACTTCACCTAAGTTTTCACGGTCAGATTTTTACAGAATAGCACAACAGTTTGTTACTTAGCTCCAGTTAACTTACATTTCGATGGGCGCATTGGTTCTTCAATTATCAATATCATTAGGTAATATATTGTTTCATCAATCATTGGATTTCAAGGTAGCGACATAGTTTTTAGCTATTTTTCTTATTCACGTCTATCCCGTGGTGTGGGGTATCGTTGGATAGGCCGTTCAAACCATTTTTCGATTCAGGGATCCGTTTGCGTAATATTAAGCTATAAAGTGTTAACTTTCAATGTGGTTATTTGGTGCGGTCATCCTTTTTCGCTAAATATGTTGAACTTTACTGTTCATGTTTTAGCAAAGAAAACAAGAAATTTTATTTATGTTAGAATATATTACTTGGGTATTATGATGTCACTGCTTGCGGTAGCGTCGGGGGTCGGGTTGTCTCCTTCCCTCAAATATGGCAAGGGGGGTAATGGCTGATCTTTGCGTTATGCTCGTGCACGGGTGCTGCTTGTGGTGACTGGTTGTCTTGCTGATCTCGGTTTTGTTAATGTTATTAGTAATTAACTTTTTATTTATTTTACTTCGGTGGTTCTAGTTTATCATGTATAACTTCCAGTTACAGCATTAAATCATTAAATAGCTATATGTAAGCGGGCACGCCCTTTGTGCCTGGAGGCTTTTATTTAGTTAATTTATGTTTACATTTACTTATTTATTTTATTTCTGCTTGAGTACATATATGTCGATCTCGTATTATTTTTTTTTTGGATGTTATATTGGCGTTTGCTAGCTGGCATATGGCTAATAATTAGATTAATATTTTATGTTGCGTAATGTAAATTATTTTGCATACTTTTGTATAGAATCAATTGTTTCTAACTGAACAGACAGCTGTGCTGCTGGGGTGTTTGTTGCGCCACTTCTTCTTCCCAGCTAAAGCACTAGGAAGTGGTGAAGGGTGGGCGTTTTGGGGGACTGTCTTATGTAATTTTGACGTTCGAAAAGTGCTGATTCTCAGCCTAGTTTGAATAAATGACTTTTGATTTTGATTATATAAAAGAGGTTATCTCAAATCTACGCTGTAGATACCATAAGGATGTCGCAAATCGCATCTATTATGCAAAGGTGTAGGAATGACAACAACATCAAAGTGCGAAAATCTGCTTTCCCTAAAGGTTGCAGAGGTCAGACGGCAGACACTGTTATATATCGAAGAAAACTAGAAACACGTCGTGAAATTAAAACTTATATTCATTACCTACATAATTTACAGACACAAAGACAGACAAGACTTCAAATTTGTTACCTATACTACTACTATGAGATAACCAGGACGCAAAAGGTGAGGTTAATGCGTCCAAGATAACTACTTATTTAAATACTATATTGATCATGGATTTTCATTAGGAAAATCCAACTCACGTATTGAATAAATTCTTCAATAGGTACCTACTTAGGTATACAAAATGAAAATAATGTAAAACTTAGAGTTTATGAATCCATCACGAGACGAAGCAAGCGGTAATGAAGTTAAAGGAGAAACATTTCAATAATAAAGCTGCAACTTGTTGCACCAACTCATTTTCTTATTGAAAATAAGGAAAGGGAGTTTTCTATATACTTGTCATTGAGGTCTCTCTGGTACAGTAATCATGCCATTACACGAACGATACATAAATCTCACATTTAAACAGCTATTTGTGGTCACAAAACAAATCGCCATCATTTGTCACACACGGCTGTCGGTGAGCGAATTTCTCTACGATTATATCATTGTTCAAGTGGCCATGCACTGTAATACCGTGGTCTATGGTTGTAAGGAGACAATAAATAGTAATAAGTTTATACAGCACTTGGAAAACATATTTAAACACGTACCTGAACGTGTAACTGCTAGCGAATGACATTTAGATATAGCTTACTAATTTTTTTAGAAGATCAACATAGTCATAGGCATCGGTGTTACTGGTCCAGGGTAGAAAAACACCCATCACCTGACTGCACGAATGGATGGATGATTTATTTAATAAGCGCCTGAGTCTACAATGCTCCACTGCTAGTAAAGGGCTAGTATTATATCCAAATCCCCGATTTTAGATCCATGTAGCGCGTCTTGAAAAGCGTGGCACGGTTGAGAATAAATATAATGTTGCAGCTGAAAATAAAAACCTAAATACATCCATCATGCTTATAAATCACTTTTCAACTGCACTTTTTATGGTAGTAATGTTGGAAATGGCGCGTACATGGAAAAATAAAATGAATACTTGAACAAAGAAAGATTATAGAGTTGAAAGTACAGACTAGACTTCTCATTCAATTTGCATTAGAAAGCAAAAAGCTGTGACACTGCTGCTGACGAATTAACACTTAAAGCCCCACAGAACAAAGTTCTCAAACCATATATTTGCATGCCATCATTGCGAAACGAGAACCAAGTGAAGCGTGAGAATATTCCGTTGCATACTCAGTCCATTCAGTCCATACCGATTCTATAAATCGATTAGATATCTTCCTGTATTATAAGTTATTTCGAAAAAAAGAATTCGAAGCGGCCTTGTAGACACGCGATCTTATGAAGCCTGGTGGTTAATTTCTGAGTCAAACAAAATGAGGAAACACATAACGTTAATGGCAGATGGTAAACAATCTACGTATGAAGAAGCGCCATCTGCTGGTTATCATCATTCAACAACAAGAGGTGGAAATTGATGGATTCATCGATTAGTGAGCATTTAACGTTGTAAACTGGTAAATGCTGAAATGATTTATTTCACACTGTTTGGCGATATGGCGAAAACGATATTACCAGCGCACAGTGTTCCATTTGATGAAAAAAAAATCCTTCTGCTGTTTATGGTAATTATCGATCAAGGGATGCATTTATAATGCACCAGTAAAACACCCACGTGTCCATTTCAGACTTTTTTATTATAGTGACGTTTAGGTGATCTTTTCATTTAAAAAATTATTACTCGATACGTTTTCAGAATTGATTTTAATTTGTTTAATGAAAAGGTCACCCAAACTTCATCATTAAGAAAAAAAGCATTTCTAATGGACACGTGGGTGTTTTACTCGTGCATTATAAATGCATCCCTTGATCGATAAATACCATAAACAGCAGAGGGTTTTTTTACCATCAAATGGAACTCGGTGCAGCGGTAATTACATTTGGTTTAAGTTGCTACGAATTATGATTTAGTACCTAAACCTAAAAATATGTATATCAACACTAGCTTCTGCCCGCGACTCCATCTGCGTGAAATTTCGGCCCCCGAACTAAACCCCGACTTAGACCTTTTCGCCCCCGTTACTTCGTTTTCGCTTAGCGTTCGTTCTGACTTTTTTCTTTTTGCTCGGCCTTTAATCGGTCATAGTGTCATGTTAAATAGCCTATAACCTTTCTCAATAAATACATTTTTCAAATCCGACTGGGAGTTCCAGAGGTTAACTTTCCAACAAAACAACAAACAAACTCGTCAGCTTTATAATATATTTATCACAATAAATTATATCATTAATGTTCGTTTTCCCTACAAGTTACTAGCTTATTATTATGTATGGAAAACTCCGGTTACGTTACAGCATACCACTTAAAATCATCTCTCACAAGATAGTCTGTTTGATCACTAAGAATACTTTGCACTTCAAGTGCATCATACACCACATCTCTTTAAGTGCATCAAACATAAGTTTGAAAGTACTAAGAGAACATCTGGTATACTGATAACATTATTCTCATACGAAAGATTCTCAACTTAGCTAAGCAGAAACAATGAACTACATAAATTTATTAGAACAGAAGTGTTGAATTTGGTGGAAAAAGAAAATGTTGAGATGACGATGACACTATCTAAACCGTTTTGTCATCATCTAAAAAGTGTTAATCATTTACTAAGTAGAACAATGTTAGGTAATAAACACGATAATATAGGCGACGCAAGATAAGCTCTCATGACGTTATCGACGCGAGGCTGTGGGAAATTGGAAACGTCAGTGAGATGCGTGACTGCACCACTATTGTTTTATCTGGGTAGGTCGTAGTGCCTGAGGTTCTACATCTTTGTTGCAAGATGCATTTAATTTCTTTCTTTTTCGTGTGGTTAATGACTAACCTGGTGTCAGAGTTTTATACCGTCCATGGGCCTCTGACTTAGCTTCACATGCCGTCCAGAATATTTCTCAGGCATGCCGGTTTCCTCACGATGTTTTACTTCACCATTTTTTAAGCAAGTGATACTTATAAAATACGCACATGAATCCGAAAAGTCAGAGGTGCGTGTCTGGGTTTCGAACTCGCGAACTATGACTTGGCAGTCCGACGCGACGGTCGCAGTCACAGCACTAGGCTATCGCTGTTGTATGCATTTAATGGACATACAAAGCTTGTGTCATACTACACTACTAACATAATATAACATCACGCCTGTATTCCCCCAAGGGTAAGACAGAGGTGGACTTATAGTACCCACATTTCGCCAGTTATGTTTAAGTCTCATGTAATGGGGGCGAGCCCTACATTCTAGTGAAAAAGACATGTAGAGTTAGAATGTAACGCTTTACGAGTATCAAAGACGTGTTGATGATGATAATAACGTCGATGATGTCAAGTGACGAAAAGAAAAGCTCGATTCGAGAACACAAATTCCTAAAATGTTGACTCTGGCGCTGCGTGAAAGAAAGCAGAGAACAATTTATTCTAATTCGTAAAACCAGATTCTTACGCATGACATAGTTAGTTAACTGAAATTACACACATATTGCATATTAATAGGAACAGTAGTTTATGGTAAGCAATGCATCTGGTTTGGAATCTCGCAATACTTGAATCGGGGACTATGGAGGGCTATAATTAATAGGCAATTTTCAAACTTTGAGCACCTTTTGAAGCGCAGGGAGGCTGATTTAATTGCCGCGTAACAGATTCGACCTGACATTAATGAGAGTGACTTAAAAACTGGTATAGCTGATGATTTAATGTTTTTACACCCATAATGTGAACGAGTTCTTGTCGGCGCTGTTAAACTGACTATTGTTGAGTACAATTATTCTTTTTTCTTTAGTTTCCTTTGCATTTTGATCTGTCTGATACATGTCATAGACCCGTTGTAATTTTATAGCAACTGTTGATTATGTATGGCTTTCGCGGTGTTTCTCATTTGTTAATTAGCAAGCCATGTGCAAAGAAATGCCGTGTTTATGTAAAGGCGACATGCAATTATGCATAATGAGGTGGAAAATGTTATATAGTTAGGTACTCCCATTCGCGCTCTCTAAAATTACCCAGACTTATGATCTCTTTGCATCTACCTATTATAAGATTTTTTCGCGAAATGATTAGAAGTTGCGTCTTTCTGCTTTAAGGTCACAGTAACAAACTGATCTCTAAATCCTTCGTCCAAACGTAGTGATTACCTGTTTATTTAAACAGTTACCAAGAGCCCCCGTGCCTCGGGAAGCACTTTAAGCCGTTGGTCCCGGCAGACATTCGTGGATCTTTGACAGTTTTTAAGGGTCGTCAGAACCTGAAAGTGTGACAACTAGTTAAGACTGATTGTCAGACTTTCGGGCTTCTGCCAAAGCCAAGAGGTATCGTATTACCCAGTAACAAGGTTGCGGGGGTCAGTAGGTATGCAGTCGCTCCATGTAAAATATTGATATTCAGCTGCAACCGGTTAGACTGGAAGCCGATCCCAATATAGTTGGAAAAAAGGCTAGGAATATGAGGATGACTTAAAAAGTTAACAGACAGCAGGCACGAAAACCCAAGTATGACAGGTTTTCCTTGTCAACATGGTGGTATGCCACCTACCACCACATATCAACACAAACTTGAATATAAACACATTCAACATAAACTCATTTTTTTTACTTTCTTACCCATTCATACATACATTACGCCTTTTTCGTATGGGGGTAGGTTGAAACTACAGAACGCAGGTGGCGTTCTGTGCTACGATCTTTACATACACCAAATGGATCCGTTGTCGTAACGCTGAGAATATTTGATTGCCAAAGAGTGAGTCCTCTTACACCCGTAAAAATTTGGTGCCTTTGTTGTTCGAACTAGACGTACAGGGTTCCGATATATCACTATAACTTAGATAAATAGCGCCACTTATCTGACCCAGTGGTCTCAGTTGGAACTAACAAGAGGCAGCGCAGCGATGACAGCGATACGAGTTTTTTTTTTGGCACTAATTGGATACGTTCTTATAACGCCATCTCTCGGCCGCATGTTAGCATGGGGGAAACTAAACTCTGTATGCTTCCTGACTAGTCTCCTAGATGTCTATCTCACAAATGTATTGGTAAATAGGAAGAAAACTGGAATCAAATTTTATAGTAAGACCTAAACTTACGAGCTTAGTTGAAAACAAACACTGTTGAGTTCAATGCCTTATGGAATAGAAATTTTGATGATTCAAACCAATGCACAACACAATAATTTCGGGTTGCATTAAAGTTGTGTAAACGTCAAAAATGTATGTATCGCTAATCATTACATAACTTTAAGCAATGTTTATAAATAAACCCCATGATCTCGGGTAGTAAAGTTATGAAGACGATATAAAGTATATCAAAAACTTCATGTAAGGGTCAAAGTCAAAGATTTATTTGCAGATAAATATGGTTACAGAGTTCTTACAATGGTCCGTGGGGCCATTCATAAAATACGTCACACGGTAAGGGGGAGGCCGGGGTCAACAAAGTGCGACATCGTGTGACAAGGGCGGGCTAGTCATAAGCTTCATAACGTCACATAAATAAATCTAAAGTATTCAAAACGTTAACTTCAAATCGAATGAAAAACTAAAAAATATTTTACAACCTCTTTCAAAATTTTAAAGGTTTAGTATAAAATTACGAAATAATATATGTCGGTGACTGGTGGTGACTGACTGGTGTGAACCAGTGGACGCATGATAAATATGACCACCTAAGACGAAGATCCCCCGTCCTTGTCACAGGTGGTCATATTGGGGCTGCAAAAATCATGACATTCGTGTGACGCAAAGGTGTAACGTATCTAATTTATGGATGGCCCGTACTGATGCGTGAGAAAAGCACATAAGTTTTTCATTCCCTGCTGCCGTCATCTTGAACTACGCAGTCAGCGGCCTGGAACGCAAAGCAATTTGCACCAGCATGCTTATTAAATTAACACATAAATCATCCAGCCACTGCTATTTGTTTTACTTAATGTACACAAATTACGTGTAAATAACGATGCAATTTCATTTAAAACTTTGATTAGGTTTCGAAATAAGATTGATGGTAGGTACTTATTACTACTTATGCACGATTTAATGAGATTCAAAATGGCGGGTGTATCTTAACTATTCAATTATCCCAATTATGGGATAATTGAAGGTGATTGAATTGAAGGATTTTTTTTGGTGGTATTAACCAACAAAAAAAAAACCTTAAATGTACTAGGTATTTAGTGCCTATGTTAAAAAAAAATTGTACCTCTTAAAGAACGAAATTGTAACAAAATTTAGGTACACCCATCGGCCACATTGACGTCACAATGGCGGGCGTATTTTTGTGTAGTCTAGATTACTGAGACGTTAGATATAAAACATGCATGGATATTTAGTACTAAACATACCTTACGTCCGCGCCACCACTTAAGTCCTGACGCGGCGTTGTGTCTACACAATATGTCAGAGCATCAAATAGGATTTAAAAAAAATGTGTGCTGTTGGGGGACCCCCGCCAGGAGCGAAGTTCCTTCTCACGTATGATTTAAAACAAAAACAAGTTTTCGTAGCTTTCATCTTGGATTTTCATTTTAACCTCACTATCGGGTTTAGCACCCTCGAAAACCGTGAACACGATACACATGATGAAAAGTTTTAAAATTTTCAGACCCTCCCTCTTGGCATTTTGACCTCACTATCGGCTTTAGCACCGTCGAAAACTATAAAAACGACAGTAAAACGAAGAAAACTTTGATTTTCATTTTGACCAAATTCACACTTTCTCTCTCTCTTTCTCCGGCATGCAGTGTACTACGGACCGATGTGTACAATTTTATCCTACGTCACTGTAATCACTTTCCCCTTTTGTTTTGTTTTTTCTTTTGTTTTTTTTCTGCCGGCGTTCCCTCTCTGTCTCTCCCTGTCTCTCTCTCATTCTTTCTCTTTAAACTAGAAGAAGACAATCGGAGCAAGTATTAAGACTTTTAGCGTCGTTAAAGAAATTAATGTAGTTCCACAATTTTCCGTCGGAATTCGGTGGTGCCGCGGACTCTAGCAGCTAGAAGTTTTCGAAAACGGGAATCACAAAGAATCGGTTAAGCAGACGAATTTTTCAAACCTATGCAGCAATGGAATAAGAAATTCTTTTAAAAACCCTCGGATTGTGATTGAATGTGTGTTACACAATTAAAGTGCAGTGCAATTAAAGCAACCACATTATGACAGCGGAACGGCTCACAACTACAATTTTGTGTACAGATTTTTACAGCATAATGTAATAGTTATCTGTTTGTTAAACTCCGACTAACTAGCTGTATTTTAAATCATAAAGTTTGCATTAATAACATCTGCAAGTTTTTGAATAAATAAAACCAAAAAATGGATTCGAATAGGCGTATTTGAATCCATTTTTTGGTTTTATTTCTTGATTGGAATAATTTATTATACGGTTTAATCAAAACAAGTATTAATCTTTTCCATTTAATTGTCTTACGTGATTGAGGCTTGTGCATTGAAGTCTAGTTATCTAACCTCTTTTGAATGCTAGTAAACTGTATATTGCCAACAGGAACGTGGCATAAAATGCCGTGAGAGTAGAATAATAGTAGTAGGTCATTATCCCACGGCATCACTGCTATCTGGATACCATAGTTAATATTTCTCCCTGTTTATTTATATCTACTAAATCTGATTAAAGGCAGTAAACAGTGTTCGTGCGCACTTTAAACTTTGGGATCATGTTAATATTTTTTATAGTAAACTATAAAATAATCAATTCGGTTTCCTTCCAGTTTTGGGGCACGGTATACGGTACTGTCTCAAGCCCATGTTCAAATCAAAGAAGCTCATGTGGTGAAAGGAGAAATATTCAGGATTCTGATAGTAACAGCATTTTCCCGCGCCGAGGCCGAGCATCTGAAAATAACATAGGTAACATAAAATCACGTCTTGTTCCCCCGAAATGATAGGCAGAGGTGTACCTATAGTACACCCACATTTCGCCAGTTATGTATAAGTCCTATGTGATAGAAGAGAAATTCCAAATGGAAAAACCCAATAACACTGCCCGACCCGGGAATTTCACACGGACGAATCATTAATACTATGTGATTGATGGTTAAAACCTCTAGATTTCCAAATACAAGATTCCGTCAGACTTTTAACGACAGCTCGTCGAATGTAAAAAAGGATAACCTGAATTGTGCGTTCAATTCTGAAATACTAAAGGTATTTAGTACCTCATTTTGAGTGTTTCTGAAGACCCCTGTGGGTATATTCCTCAAAGTCTCAAAGCATGGGGCCGTAGTGTTTTCTGGCAGTTTGTGACCATACTTGCGACACTGAAATAAAAACAGTAGTATATTTTACATTGTAACATCGAATCAATTTTCACTCACGCCTCCCTCCCCTTAAAGGCCTACACACAGCAAAAAAAAAGCTCGGCAAAAGCCGGTGGTCCGTGCCGCCGCGCCGGCACTTATATGTATAAATGGCCTTTAGACCTAGGCCAAATATTTTTTGATATTCGGATAGCTCATGACCTAAAGAGGTCAAAATCAATCTGCGTTGTCTTTCCCCAACTGCGTTGGGCTCGGTTTCCAATCTAACCGGATGCAGCTGAGTACCAATATTTTACATGGAGCAACTGCCTATCTGACCTCCACAACCCAATAACTGGGTAATACGATACCCTTGGTAAGACTGGTTGTCAGACTTTCGGGCTTCTGACGACCCGTAACGACTGTCAAAGATCCACGAATGACAGCCGGGACCAACGGCCAACATGAGATATTTCACCGTTGTTTCTCAGTTGGGCAGCGGCTGTGCACCTCACTTCACTTCACTCAGAAAAGTACTTACATCATACATAGTCGGAGCACTTGGGTTATGACTACAACTGCGTGATCCTAATTTATTGGAAATTGCAGAAAGCATGCTTAATTTTGTAGTAGTTTGTGAAGGAATGGCGAAGGCATTGCGAACTATTTTGGAGATTGATGCCATTGCTGTGTTGTAAATTTACATCATAATAATGGCTTTGAAATAATACTTGAAAATTTACTTCATTTTACGAAAAATCTAATTGGATCGTGCGCGAAATCGTGGAAATTATATTTTGCTTATGTACAACATTTTACTTTTTGTTTTTTTATTTCGTTTTTTAGAATTTAATGATATTATGGACGCTGTCAGAAGAAATGTCATTTATGTCATAGAAAAACTGTAATACCATGTCTCAGTGACGCCATCTAGCATAATATAGCAAAATTACATAATAGCTAAACTCAGATAGGTAATTTTATGTAGCCAAGCCTTTTACACGATACACTTTTACCGATAGAGTGCGTTTCATCAAATAGTTCCTATACCGTAATGTTGGCTCCACTGTTGCAGGACAAACAGTACGAACAAGAATATGCAGCTACGGCGCACAGTGGGCTGAAAATCGATCTTCATAGACTTAGGAATCAACTTGGTAATTTATTTATTTTTTCGGCAGAAATGGGCTTAGGTATCATTTATATTGATCAATTTAATGCCATTTCAGTTTTTTAATAAACGTTTTTCTTTACTTTGAAGCACTTGGTTGAAAAAAATGTATGGAGAAATATGTAAAAAAGGATATATTTCGACTTTGGTACAAGTGCGCAGCTTTTATTTTGGCACAATTATACCCCTTATTTTTTTGCATTTTTTGACATATCGGACAATGCGCGGACGCGGTAGACTTTGGGAGAAAAAAAATAAAATGTGTTTTTGGAATATAATAAAAGGTTTTAATCTGTGTATAATTGACTTATGGTACTTAATGGTTATAAATAAATTATATGAACAGAAATGTAATAGCTACCGGTTAAACATAACAAAGGACATTGACCATCCATATATGGGAGTTGGACCAAGTGCTGCCCAGAATGGACACATAGTGCATTATGTTCCTTGGACATATACCAGTCTGTAAACCTAAGCTCAATAAAATCTATCCCAGGAGTTTTGAGATAAAACTCTTTTCTATTGAGTATTTCTTGTTGATGAACACCAACCAACCGATGGTGCATTTTTATTAAATAATGACTGTAATTATGTTAAACAACACATTACTATTTCATTTGTGTGCATATCATTTTCATATTAAATAATTTTTAGTGACCATCCATATTCGGCAGTTGGGCCAAGTGCTGCCCAGAATGGACACATAGTGCATTATGTTCCTTGGACATATACTAGTCTGTAAACCAAAGCTCAATATAATCTATCCCAGGAGTTTTGAGAAAAACTATTGTTTGTTGAGTATTTTTTACTGATGAATAACAACCAACCGATGGCGCATTCTATTAAATAATGACTGTAGTTATGTTAAATAACACATTATTTTTTGGAATATTTAAAAAAAACATTGAAAAATATAAATATCCGGTATCGGTAACAGGGTCCAAGCTATCGGTAGTCAGGGCTCCATCATCTGACCCTGGATACAACCCTGGGCTATACTAGGTACTTGTCAAGACAAAGCCAACGAGTCCAAACACGATGGTGCTATCTTGTTTGGTTGAGGAGTTCCTATGGCCACCTTCCGGCTCCATCAACAGACCCTGGAAACTGCCTAGTGTAAAGCACTTGTCATTGTATATTCAACGAATCCAAACACGATGGCTCTATCTTGTTTGGTTGAGGAGTTCCTATGGGTACCTTCCGGCTCCATCATCAGACCCTGGACACTGTCTAGTGTAAGGCACTTATCAATATACATTCAACGAGTCCAAACACGATGGTGCTGTCTTCTTTAGTTAAGGAGTTCCTATGGATACCTTCCGGGTCCATCATCAGACCCTGGACACCACCTAGTGTAATAGGACTTTTCAATACTTATCTAATGAAACCACATACGACGTGGCTATCTGGTTTACTTGAGGGGTGCCCGTGACCACCCTCCAACTCCATCATCAGACCCTGGACACCATGTGAGGCTATAGCACTTGTCAAGATAAAATCAACGAGTTCAAACTCAACGACGCTCTCGTTTTTCCAATAATAAAATAAAATAATTAAATAAAACTAGGTAGGGACCTACCTGAAAAACATTAACCTCTCTCAGGCATTATCTTATTAACCCAGGGACCGTTTTTTATTTTTTTATGTATGAATTGATGCAAGGAACCATTTGGAAGCACTCCCATGTCTGGGCAGCATTTGGTCCAAATCGGTCAATATCCTTTATTGGAAATTAATTAAGGTTTTTTGTAATTTAATAACGAGGATGGTTAAATAATGAGATCTTATGATCCATTGGCCATTATCTATCATAATGAGATCTAATGTCTTATTACTGAGATAAATTAATCTCATTAACTAACTACCCCACTTCCTACATAGTTTTTTCAAACCTTAAGTATAAATCGTGTGCATTTAATTACTATTTCCAATCAACTTTGTATTTTCAAAGAGTGATTACCTATTTTCTAAAATGGAGCAAATAAATTTAGTTCATAACCTTGACTTGTATGTTGTTTTAAAGCATACTGGCAAGCTGGGCAGCTACTTTGCATTGCTGCAAACTGTTGTATCTCAGTTCAATTTAAATCTTTCGGAAGAAGACACCGATACTTTAAAGGAATTTTGTCGGAGATTCAGCCAAGCTGTCATAAAAAGATAGAAGAATGCGAAAAAAAACTCTGAAATATTTAAGAAACAATACGGAGACTGGTTGGTGCTTCCAGTGGATTGGCCATCTTGTGTTGTTCCGCATCAAGCTGCAGAAGATGTCATTTCAGAGAATCAAGCACCTTCAACTAGCCAATCTGTATCTGTTGGAACACTGACTAAGCGTTTGACTCCTCGTAAACCATTTGTAGAATTGTGTACTAAACAGAAAAAACGGAGGATTGAAGAAGAGAATCAACAAGACAGTGACGCACTAGCTTACGCTACAGTAAGCAAGTTAAAGAAAGATGGCAAAGAAAATTTGGCTGAAGTCATTGATTATTTAATGAAAAATCCTAAAGAGGTAGCAACCTTTTCGCAACTCATTAAAACTCAGAAGCATAAGAAATGTACTTTTACTCCGGAGAAAGCGCTTGGATTGCTGCTATCACTTAAACTGTCGAAGTGGCAATATATTACATTGCGAGAATCTACAATCCGCGAGGGTGCATCTGATATTTATCCATCGTATTATAAAGTGCAGCAGGGTAAATTAGTATGTTACTCTCCAAAGGAGGCGTTTAGTATAACAGATACAATAGCCAAAGTATCTCTTCAAGCGCTTCTTGATATAACTGTGCAACGTATACTCAAAAGTTTACCAGACAAGCCGCCTCACCAGTCCTTAAATTTGTTATCAAAATGGGGTTTTGATGGGTCATCAAGCCAAAGTAAATATAAACAAAAAAATGGAAGAAGGAAAGACTGATGAAACCATTTTTATGACGAGTTTAGTTCCCTTAAAACTAACTCGTTTCGATTTATGAGAGCATTTTTTAGCGTTCCGCAGTCAACAAGAAACCCTTATAGTTTCGCCATGTCTGTCTGTCCGTCTGTCCGCAGCTTAGCTCAGAGAATGTTGGTACTAGAAAGCTGTAATTTGGTATGGGTATACATATAAATCACGCTGACAAAGCGGTAAAACAAATTCATAAAAAAAACATTTTTTTGGTTGCCTCCCCTACACTTAGATTGGGGATGTTTTTTTTTCTCGTCTATCCCATAGTGTAGGGTATCGTTGGAATGGTCGTTCCAAAATATTCTAAGTTTTTAAAAAGCATTTTGGGATTCAGGGATCCGTTTGCGAAATATTAAGCTTGAAAGTGCTAATTTTTGTTAGAGTCAAGACTCCCCCCCTTGCCAACTAAACGGTTGGTTCACGGCAGTAGTTTATATAACTAAATTAAAAGGAAACCTATCACCGTTACGTAGGCTCCACAAGTTACCGAGTTATAATCGACCAACTTAAATTTGCTGTTGCAAAACATGTTCTCCCATACATTCTGTACGGGAAAACAAGTTTTTCAACTACGATATCAAGTTTGTCGGATAAATTCATCCCAATTACGGAACCCTTCATTGTGCGTGGTTCGACATGCACTTGGCCGGTTTTTTTTAATATATGGAAAGAGCAATCATTAATTTTCTTTTGACTGAAAAGTATCTCTGGATTATTATTTGGTGGCTATTGGATGTGATGGTACTAATGACAATATAGTAGTTTATTTAGAGTAATGAAAAATACATTGAACTGACCTTTATAGTAGTTAATTTGCTTGCTGCATATGAACGAATTGCCATTTCGACATTTATTTTCTTTACTACTTGATGGTTCGACTTCTGGCCCAATAACATTAGCAGGTGAAATCGGAAGCCTTGGAGATTTCTTGTAAGTTTTTCTGAAGCGAAATCTGTGTCAGATTTTGAAATATTCCAGATCAAATGCCACTGATAGACACGAAAGAGCTCAGTTCTGACTAACTGTATTTGTACAGAATAGTATCGGTCGTTATATCTGGTAAATGCCCTGAACACTTAGTTTACAGATCTTCAGTGACATCACAATGGCAAACAGAATTCTTCGTCTCTAGATTACAACATCAGATTCATCTCATAAAATTTCCATCGACATCCAGTTTATACGCACCAGCGCGTGCTGCTTTTCCATTTAATTCAGTTTTGCGTGATGTCCTGCTTGTGCCTTAAGTCTAGATATCTAACGTCTTTTGAATGCTAGTAAACTGTATACTGCCAACAGCAACGTGACATAAAATGCCGTGAGACTAGAATAATAGAGTAGGTCATTATCTCACAGACATCACTGCTATCTGGATACCATAGTTAATATTTCTCCCTGTTTATTTATATCTACTTAAATCTGATTAAAGGCAGTAAACAGTGTTCGTGCGCACTTTAAACTTTGGGATCATGTTAATATTTTTTATAGTAAACTATAAAATAATCAATTCGGTTTCCTTCCAGTTTTGGGGCACGGTTTACGGTACTGTCTCAAGCCCATGTTCAAATCAAAGAAGCTCATGTGGTGAAAGGAGAAATATTCAGGATTCTGATAGCAACTGTTTTTTCGCGCGCCGAGGCCGAGCATCTGAAAATAACATAACATAACATCACGTCTTGTTCCCCCGAAAGCTTGGGCAGAGGTGTACCTATAGTACACCCACATTTTGCCGGATACGTGTAAGTCGAGCCTATTGCCAAAAATCATCATTATATAGGGCGCGAGCCTATTGCCATCAACCGGGCACGAATCCAGACTCCTGACTGCTACTGAGAAATTCCAGATAGAAAATCCCAATAACACTTTGCCCGACCCGGGAATCGAACCCAACGACCACATATTTCCGAAACTCAGTATTATGTAGTATAGCCAAGGAAAATAAGACTTAGTTTGCGGAAAAAATCTTCTTAGCACAGTGAAGATTTCTCACCGGGATTATCTTCATTCGAAATACTTGCTAAAAACCTTTGACTTTAATAAGATTTTGTTCACACATGGTTTCACAATGGTTTATGAACTTTTTCCTCATGATAACTGATTGATGTTTTAAAAAAATTGGTTACATCGAAAGGTTTGCCCTTTAATCCGAAACGCTGAGTACTTAAAGAAAAACGTAATTACTTGTTTCTATGTGTTGTTTCTACATTAAATCGTGGCTAAAACGAAACACAACAATTGACAGTGATTATGTTATTACGTAATTTGACATTTTGCGACAAAATGGCGCCGGGTAAAGAGCATCTCGCGGACGTGCGATTAGTTATTTTATTTTGTAATAAATTTGCACTAATAACCTATATTTTTTGGGTTCCGATATATCCAAGCCCCATAAATAGTGACATAAAGAACTGAACTGTTTTGATTATCAAGTTAGTACGACTACTTTGTTACCGTTGAATATTCTCAACATAGACCAACTATGAACAAAGTAGATGTGTTTAGCTATGTTGAGTAACTTCAACGCTGCTAGACATTTACCCCTTTATTCATAAACGTTGCTTAAAGTTAAGTAATGATTAGCGACTGTTTAACCATACATTTTTGACGTTTGAACGTCACTTAACTTTAATCATCGTTTATGAATAAACCCCTTAGAGTATATTTAAGATTTTTTACAAGACCAATTTTTATGATCATCATCTTCATTTCAGCTGAAAGACGTCCACTGCTGGACATAGGCCTCCCCCAAGTACTGCCACTTTGACCGGTTCCGTGCTTCCCGCATCTAGTGGATTCCTGCGGCCTTAACAAGGCCATCGGTCCACCAGCCAAGTAAGAGGCCTTCCAACGTTACATCTACCGCTACGCGGCCATCTGTTCTGCGAGCAATGTGCCCTGCCCATTACCACTTAAGTTTGGCAATTTTTCGCGCTATGTCGGTTACCTTGGTTCCCCTGCAGATCTCTTCATTTCTGATTCGATCACGTAGGAAAAACTCCAAGCATAGCCCTTTCCATTCTTAAGGAGGGCATTGTAGACCTTCTTAAAGAAAAGTATCACTACACCACTGTTCCATGCCTGCGGCGTTTTGCCCTTGAGTATGACGAAATCAAACAGCTTCTGGAGAGCTTTAAGCACGGATTTTCCGCCGACTTCCATCGTAATCTCGAGAACCATCCTAATCTCGTAGGTACAAGCTGACGTCCGGGATGTCTTCGGTGTAGTGTCGGATCAATCTAGCTCTTGTGTTGTTTGCCAGATTCGTAACGGGGTTACTTGTTGAAGTGTGTGTAGTGTGTCCATAGAACCTCTCGATCTCTCACAACAGCTCAGGTTTGGCGGATACGATCCTACCATTAGCGGTCTTCAGTTTCGCAAGCTCGCTCTGTCCAATAGACAGATCTCTTGGAGCCTTTATTCCGCTCTATCACGTGTGATGTGAAATGCTCAATGAAGTTAGTAAGAGGAATTACTTTTATAATTTTCATGTTGAAAAATAAAGATATTTGATTTTTCTTATTTGGTTTTATTTGAAAAGTATGATAATTATTAATGGACGTTGTTGGAGTACTCCACGACTATTCATAGCTATTGATTCCTGATTGTATCGTAATGTTGAGTATACTTATCATATGTTTTCTCAAAAACTAATTACTATTTTTTTTTAAATTCTTTTTTTTGTTCATGTTAGAGGCCTAAACAACATACCTAATTGAATATCAAATTTATATTTTTTGAACCAGATCAAAATTGCGCGATAAACGGTTGAAGTATTAGGTACTCAATGGAATACCAATGAAAGCCACCCTGTACATTACATATTACATACTTATACTCACGCCTTCTTCCCATGGGGGTAGGCAAAAACTATAGAATGCCACCTGCTACGCTCCTCACATAATCCTTTTGCTTCGCTTACGTTCATACGAGTACATCTGTGCCCTGCTTATCAAAACTTACAAGCCTGGTATTCCAAGTGTCATTATTTAGTACTTATATTTTTACACTTCAATTCGTTAAGCTGTTTATCAAAAAATTATTTGTAAGTTACAACTTGTAGAGAATTATAGAAAATCCTGAGTGTCCGGCGACTCTCTATTCTGACTTAGAAGTTTACAAGTGTCGTGCTTATTTAATTTCGCTATTGATTGCGGTACAATCAATTTTTAAATACGATTTTCTTCTTAAAATGTCGTCTAAAGACAGAAATGACGTGTCCCGTGTCCCAGCCGTGGAAAAATTAAGGCTGATTATGAATATGGAGATTAGCTATGCATTTAAAGAAAAAATATCATTTTAGGTAACTTGTGAACGTGTAGACTTGTAAATTTTGATAAACAAGGCACTGGCCACACACGCACGCCCCGGTTGCGAGTATTACGCACTTGACCTTTCTAAAGAACATCACCAATTAGGTCCCGGCGTTTCCACTCACATCTGCCTTGCCTTTTGTTAGTCGGGTTTCATTCATCCTCTCAAATGACCAAACCATCTAAGCATACCTACTGTTAAATTTTTTGTCACTACATCTTTGAAACCGCACCGTTGCATTTTTCAGCCTATCATTTAGTCACGCTCATGCCAACATGCTTCGCAAGGAACGCATTTCCGCAGAATTTATTCTACTTTCGTGCGTCTTTTGCCACACCCAACATTCACTTTCATACATAAGAGTAGGCACCATTGTGTGTTCACAGGAGAGTTGAGTCTTTTTACGCGACTACGGCGAAGAAAAAAGGAGGGTTATGATTTTGACCGGTATGTATCTATGTATGTATGTATGTATGTAAGTATGTTCATCTGTTCCCTCCTATCTTCTAAAACACTTATCACAATTTGACAAATGAGGTATTGTTGGAAGCGTTTTGATCGTCCGCTGGTTATAGGCTATGTGACGTCACATTAATTAAAAATGGCGCCCTCTAGAGGACATTAAGTCAGGAATAAAAATAAAAAAATTGTTTAATTGTATCATGTCGGGTATCAAATGAAAGGGCTTAATGAGCACATTTCAAAAATATATATATTATAACCCAAAAAGAAAAAAATAAAAAGTAATATAAACTAAAATCCAACTACTACAAAAAGGTATAAACAAGACACCACAGACGGACAAATTAAAAATCCGGAGTCACACGTAATCTGTTCGATTTATCCCTAACACGTGTGACTCCGGATTTTTAATTTCAGACAGACATCAGACTTTTAACCACAGCTCGTCGAGTGTAAAAAGGATAACCTGAAATGTGAGTTAAATTCTGAAATACTAAAATAATTTAGCACCTCTCCTTGAGTGTTCCTGAAGATCCCTGTGGGTATATTATTCAATGTGTCAAAGTCTGGTTTCAAAGTGTTTTCTGGTAGTTTGTGACCCAACTTGCGACACTGTAATAAAAAAAGTAAAATATCAATAACAAAACAAGTAAATTGAAAAGGATCGTGGGCAAAAATTTAGTATGGGCAGCACAACCATGTCCGCCGCAGATGGAACCACTGTAGTTTTGAAGACATTACTTCTCTCTTTACTCAGTCCAAGGCGCATCAAAATCTGTCCCGGGGTTATTCAGTTCAGGTGGGGATATCGCACGATCTCCTACGAGGCGCCTTGTGCACTGGCCGGATCCTCGCCCTGGGACCTCGAGGAGAAAGTACTCGCGTCATCGTATCGGTGGCGCGAGGAAGCGAGGGCGCGGGGTGAGCAACCGATGCAGCGAAACATAGAGCTGCATCGGTCTCAGCTTCGCGAGGTCTTGGTGGCGGAATGGCGGGAAAGGCTTTCACGCCCTACCTCGACATCACCGAGGCGGTCCGGTAGGTGCTCGAGCGCTGGCTCGGGAGGAGGCACGGCTCCCTGTCGTTTCGGGTGACGCAGGTGCTCTCGGGGCATGGTTGCTTCGGGATGTACCTGTGTCGCATAAACAGGGAGCCGAACGCTCGGTGTCATCACTGCGTCCATTGTCTGGAGGACACGGCGTTGCAGACGCTGGCAGAGTGTGCCGCATGGGAGGAGCCGCGCCGTGCCCTCGTGACAGAAGTGGGAACCGACCTGTCGCTCCCGGCCGTCGCTCGCGCGATGGTGGGGAGCGCAAAGTCGTGGGATGCGGTGATCTCCTTCTTTGAAATGGTCATCTCACAGATGGAGGCTGTGGAGAGGTTGAGGGAGGTCGAGACCACTCCGGATAACGCCCTCTTCCAGCCCCCCTAAATGGGTCCAGGGGTGACGGACTCGGGGACGTCCGTCGCCCCCCACACATCAGGACCCGAGGTGGCGGCGCGTAGTGTTCCACGCGCGCCCCTCTTAGACGTCACGGGGGAGTCAAACACCTCACTCCCCCCCCTGACCCGAGGAGGCCCGCAGTGGCGGGCCGGCACCAGTCGGGGGTTGCGGAAGATTCTTACGTTCCCGCGACCCCCGGCGTAGGTGTGAGTCGGAACACCGGGGTGGTTTTTAGTCAGTAAGAGTCTGACAGACCCCTCCGCCCACCCCAGGGCGGAGGACATCCATGAGGATTTTCCACCTCGGAAAAAAAAAAAAAAAAAAAAAAAAAAGGTCGAGACCACTCTCCGGACCCGAAGCAGACGTACCGGGCGTCGGAGGAGGGCGGACAACGCCCGCTTCCAACCCCCCTAAACGGGTCCAAAGGGACGGCGGAATTGGGGACGTCCGCCGCCCCCCTGTATATCTGAACCCGAGGCGGTGGCGTGTAGTGTTCCGCGCGCGCCCCCCTATTGGCGTTGTGGGGGGAGTACACCTCACTCCCCCCGCAGACTTGAGGAGGCCGGGAATCGTGGAAGGCGCACTAGTTCCCATGATCCCCGTTGCAAGTGTGGGAAAGGAACACCCAGGTAGTTTTTAGTCAGTAAGAGTCTGACAGACCCCTCCGCACGCTGCCCTGGAGGACATCCATGAGGATTTTCCACGCCGGAAACAAAAAAAAAAGGTGTCTATGGGCGTAGCATCGCAGTTCTGCGTAAACCGCAGAGGGCGGTCAAAGTCATCAGGGGATATCGCACGATCTCCTACGTGGCGGCTAGTGCAATGGCCGGATCCTCGCCTTCGTACCTGGAGGCGATGATGCTCGCGTCACTTTACCGGTGGCGCGAGGAGGCCATGGCGCCGGGCGAGCGACCGATGCGTCGTCCAGCATCTCGGGTCGGAGACTCTCCGTAAGTGGAGGCGCCGCGGCTCGAAGTTTCCCTCGCACCACGCGGTAAAAGCGCCCCCACGGATCCCCGTCTAGAGTCTCCAACATCTCCTCCCTGGCTCGCATCCTCGCCTCGTCAATGGCCAGCCACAGCGTCTCCTTAGCCGCGCGGTACACCTCATAAAGCGCGGCTTCTACGTCAGGGACCCGACGACGTCTCCTCCGGTGCATCGTGATATTCTGCCATGACTTTATCTCGCTCGTGCTTCGGTTCAACGAGGCATACTGTCTCTCCCTCACACTCGTCAGATCCATACCTGTACAAAATACCGTCCGACATAACCAGGCCACGGTCGGACCAACTCCTCCCCAAACGGGTCGTCGGTTGATTCGAGGTCCTCGACGATCTTCCGCACGTCAGGGTCTTTGAGTTGATTCTGACGAATATCCTTAAGGCTTCTTGAGGGGAAATCGACCTTGGCGTAGCGGATATCACAATCCGTTTCTTCTGCGCATGGTGGTTGTGAAAGAGTATCAGCGATGACGTTCGACCTGCCAGGTGTATATTCTATACGGAGATTGTAATCCTGGAGAGTAAGGGCCCACCTCGCTAAGCGGCCACTTGGTGACTTCACAGTCATTAGCCATCGCAGAGGTTGGTGGTCATTCTTTACAACCTCTGATCCTTCGATGTATGCGCGGAACTTATTTACAGCCCATACGACTGCTAGCGCTTCTCTTTCCGTTGTGTTACAGTTTCTCTCCGCACTATTCAACAAACGGCATTGTTGGCAACGGCATTGTTGGCAACGGCATTGTTAGCAACGGCGTAATTGGAAATGAAGCGCCGGAACCAACTTGACGTTTGCAAAAAGGTCTTCACGTGCTTCGCGTTCTCAGGAGGAAACATATTTGCGATAACTGCTGTCTTATCGGGGTCACCCGACCTGGTACATCACGTGGCCCTGAAACTTGACTGACTTGCGAGCAAAGTTACTCTTTTCGCGGTTCACTCGCAGGTTGTACACCGGTCGAAAATAGCGCTCAAGTCTTCCAGGTGCTTGACTCCGACAGGACAATGACGTCATCTAAATACGTTAGCATGCAAACGTCGGTCAGTTCCTTGCCGGACGTGAATCGATCTAAAAGCCGATGGAAAGTAGCTCCTGAATTTGTTATTAATTTTTAACATAGAATTTTCTTCTAAAAATAAGTCGATCGTATCGTACTCCATTGCGACGGTGACTACGTCTGCGTTATGCGATTTCCAAATAAGACTGGCAGAAGGTTCCGCCGCGGGCACCGCTGCGTGCGCTGCCGCGTTAAACGCCGCGTGTGACGCGGCGGTGACAACCGCGGGCCCCGCCACAAAAAACGCTCCATTTCAAGCAAACGCGTATAAAAACGCTTCTCCTTAAACGCACTCATACAACGCCATATGTTTGAATTCAGTGTGGGCCGCGCCGCCGAACGCTACGCTCGACGCCCCGCGTCTCCGTAAACGCCTTAGGCACCTGTCCCACCGTGTGACTAGCTGTCAACTATTTTCTTGCAAAAGATTGTACATAATGTTTAAGGGAGATGCACCAAGGTAGCGCGCAAAATTCTTTTACAATATAAGTGCATTGAATGTGTGCACGATGCCCTAACATCGACTCGCTCGTGGGCGCAAGTGGCAGCGCTACGCCATAGTGATTTATGTGTAAAAGTGAAATTTCCAATTGGATTTATTAAGTTGTGAGTATTTTTTGTAAATCAGATAAGATTATAGTTGGATTTGTATTATATTTAAATGATCTCATTAGGTTCTTATTAGTCATGTAAATATTAACGTAGAAAAGTAATGTTAAATTCATTTGATAAGAAACTTAGAAAAATTTTGTGTATGAAAAATTACGTAACTTTGAAAACCACTTTTTTGTTTAAAGAGATAATTAATTACTGTTTGTTGTATTGATTAACTATGTTATCAAAACCATTTTTAGCGTTGGAATTATGTAAATCGCCCCAACCAATCCACAGATATAAGCAAAAGAAAATGTGTGATATTAAAGTGTAATTATCTTGTTATGTAATAAGTCTAATTAGTTTCCAATTAGCTGTAAATAAATGTTGTAGCATTCTAATTAGAAAAATAAGTCTAATAAAACGATACAAACCCTTGTGTTTTATTATCATGCCTCTGCGACGTCAGCAGTAAGAATAAGACGGTAGGGCGCGCTACAGCGCGCTTTTATAGTAGTGAGGCGGGGGGCAGGGTAAAAATATGTATATCCCCTCGCCACAGCTACACAAGACGTCGCAGAGTGCTAATTTATGTGTAACTAATTAGAATAGATAATTAGCTATAGGAATGTAATAAACAGAACACTGTAATAACAAGATTTATTAGAATAAAAATAAATAAGAGTTGCGGGGGTGAGGAAGGGGAAGTGACGGCAGAGGGGGCAAATTTAGAGTATAAAAGACGGGCCGTTTCGCCCAGTAGACACACTCCGATCCCAGCGCTCCACGAGTAAACAACTCTGCCAAAGCTCCCGAAGAAATTCCTCGCCGCCGTTTGCCTCCAGAAACAAGTTCTATTCGTGTTTTAATTATCCGGCATAAGCTATCCCCAACATTATTGGTCCTTCGTCGTCGGATTCAAGACTTGCGCCTAGAAGAATAGAAGATGGTTTTAACACGAAGTAAGGACGGAGAACAAGTGAAACGTCGTCAGGAAGAGCTCAGCGCGACCGGAGCCAGTCAAGAGTCTCCGCCAGAAGAACCGCCTGCGCAGGGCACGTCGAAGGCTGCTACCGAGAAAACGGGCACTAGCAGCGGAACAAGTACGACGACGGCTACAGAAGCAAGCACTTCTACGGGGACAGAAGAAACAAGCGATGCGTCACAGAAAGAGCGGACCTCTCAGCGTACATTGAGGCCCGCAGACGCACGATCACGCCGCTCCGTAACCTCCCGCAAGAAGCTCCTCGCGGAGTTGGAGGCGAAAGAGCGACTAGCCGACCTGAAGCTGAAGCAAGCCCAGGTTCAAGCTGAAACAGAAAAACAGCAGCTACGTGTACAGCGTCTTCAAGCAGAAGCAGACACCTCAGAAGAAGAAGAAGAAGAAATTGAAGATGATCTGGCGTCAGTCCGCATCAGCACCTGGTTGAAAGACACCGGGCCGGAACGACCACAGCCAGCGAATAAAGAATCACTTCAAGAAGAGGGCAAGAAGACGCAAGAAGATAGCACGAAAACAAGCCAGCCGCTGATAGACGTGGCTACCCTAGCCGCCGCACTTTCTCAAGCGGTACGAAGCACAAGGGAACCACCGAAGTATATTCAAGAGTTACCACTCTTCAATGGAAGCAGCACAGAGTGGCTCGGCTTCAAGACAGCGTACGAAGAAACACTCAAGTACTTCACGCAGAATGAAAACATAGCACGCATACGTCGGAGCCTGCGCGGAACTGCAAAAGAAGCTGTTGGCTGTCTACTAGTGAGCCAACCGGATCCAACGATCGTCATAGAAGCACTCGAAAGAAGATTTGGAAGACCAGAAGCACTCATTCACGTCGAACTAGAGAAGCTCAAGTCACTCAACCGGGTCAGCGACAACCCTCGCGACTTATGCATCTTCGCTGGGCGAGTCGCAAACATAGTGGGCACCATCGAAGCATTGAAGAAGCCGCAATACCTGCATAGTCCTGAAATGGCGCGAATCATCACAGAGAAGCTTACGCCTATATTGAAGAGCAAGTGGTACGACTTCGCATCAAAGAAGAAAGAAGATACTCCTGAATTAAAGAAGATGTCTACCTTCTTGAACGAAGAAGCAGACAAGTGTGGCGCCTATGCCCTACCAGAAGCTACCAACGACGAGGTCGGAGGAAGAGAACGCAAAAACAGAAGAGCAGAGCGCACATTCGCCGCAGAAAAGAAGACTTCATCAGAAGATCAATGTCCTCTCTGCAAGCAAGATCACAAGCTGCCAGACTGCAAGCAGTACTCCGCCCTCGACGTGAACGCAAGATGGGAGGTCGCCAAGAAGAACCACATCTGCTACCGCTGTCTTCGAAGCAGGCATCGCCGACTTCAATGCAAGGCGCCGCCGTGTGGAAGACATGGGTGCGTCATGAAGCATCACAAGCTGCTGCACCACGATAAAGAACAGAGCAGCACGAGTGAACCAGAGAAGAAAGAAACAGCAGCACCCACAGTAGAAGTCACATCAGCAGCGCAACCAGGCAACAACCGACGTGCATATTTGAAGATAGCGCCCGTAATCCTTAAGGGGCCATACTCCAGCGTTGAAACATACGCACTGTTAGATGAAGGCAGTACCGTCACTCTACTCGACGCATCGATAGCCGAGGTCATCGGAGCAGACGGGCCAGAAAATACAATGTGGATTCAGGGAATCGGCAACGAGATGAAGCACGACAACAGCAAGATCGTCAGTCTCAGCATCAAAGGAAAATACGCCGAGGAAGAATACCCAATAGAAGCTGCGCGTACTGTCAACAGACTGAGCTTCACACCAGAGACAGTATACGCCGATCATATAGAAGAATGCGAGCATCTGATCGACATCAAGGACAAGATCAGCTATCAACACGCATCACCCAAGTTGTTAATTGGTCAAGACAATTGGCATCTTATTGTAACCAGAGAACTCCGCACCGGTCGTCGCAACCAGCCAGTCGCTTCCCTCACGCAACTGGGCTGGGTTCTTCACGGCTGTCACAGTTCGCTCACAGCCAAAGTAGCGTTCTGTGGCAGACTCCAACAAAAAGAAGACGAACCAACAATGGAAGAGCTGATCAAGAATCACTTCAAACTCGAGTCACTATGCATCGAGCCAAGAAGACCGAAAGAAGATCCTGAACAGAAAGCTCTTCAGATATTAGAAGAAACCAGCAGAAGATTACCAGAGGGAAGATTCGAAACCGGCCTGCTGTGGAAAGAAAAAGATCGCCAGATACCAAACAACTATAAAGCAGCTGAGCGGCGCCTGCACTCCCTAGAGAAGAGACTGGATAAAGAAGAAGACCTCAAAGAAAAATACGAAGAGAGGATGGAAAATCTGTTCCAGTCGGGTTATGCAGAGCCGGCGCCCACTCCAGCTCCAGAAGGAAAAACGTGGTACCTACCACACTTTCCGGTCATCAACCCAGCGAAGCCACACAAACCTCCGAGACTGGTTCACGACGCATCAGCCCAAGCAGCCGGCACCTGCCTCAATGACATGCTGTACTCGGGACCCGACCTGCTGCAATCTCTACCAGGGGTCGTCATGAGGTTCCGTCAACATGCATACGCAGTCAGCGGGGATATCAAAGAAATGTTCATGCAAGTGAAAATCAGAGAAGAAGATAGAGACGCGTTGCGATTTCTATGGAGAGGCAAACGGCGGGAGGGCAAACCGGAAGAGTACAGAATGACTTCTGTTATTTTTGGAGCAACCTCATCTCCATGCACAGCGCTATTCATCAAGAATAAGAACGCAAGTGAGTTCGCAAGCGACTACCCAGAAGCAGCCGCAGCGATACAAAGAAATCATTACATGGACGACTACGTCCAGAGCTTCCCTACTATTCAAGAGGCACGTGAAATAACGCAAGCAGTCGACTTCATTCACAAGAAGGCGGGCTTCGTGCTGAGCGGCTGGACGTCAAACGACATGAAAACAATAGAAGAGTTTGGTCCACCAGAAGAAAATAACTCAGCTACAGTAAACCTGGGTGGAAAAGACGCAGAGAAGACGCTTGGTTTACTATGGCACGTGAAAGAAGACTGCATAGGGTTCAACACAAACTCTATGAAAATACCTCAAGAAGTAGAAGAAAATAAGCGAGCTCCATCGAAAAGAGAAGCTTTAAGCATCATAATGGCACTCTTCGACCCGCTGGGATTGATCTCACCGATCACCACGCCAGCGAAGAGAATATTTCAAGACACCTGGCGCTACAAGACCGACTGGGATGACCCGCTACCAGCTGAATTACAAGAAAGGTGGCAGAAGTGGATCACGTCGCTCATCACCATCAGACAGCTGAGAATACCACGATGCTACGATTACGAGAAGAGCATCTCAACTCAGCTGCACACCTTCGTCGACGCGAGTGAAGAAGCCTACGCCGCTGCAGTGTACTGGAGAACGATACGCGAAGACGGCAGTGTGCACGTGTCATTAGCAGCTGCCAAGAGTCGCGTCACGCCTCTCAAGCCTATCTCTATGCCCAGGCTGGAACTTCAAGCAGCACTATTAGGCGCGCGACTCGCACAGACTGTATTGGAAGAGCACGACTACAAACCAGAGAGTAAAACCTACTGGAGTGATTCACGCACAGCGCTGGTGTGGATAAGGTCAGAACCACGCGTCTACAAGTCTTTCGTAGCCCATCGTCTGGCGGAGATCGAAGAAACTACGAAAAAAAATGAGTGGAGGTGGCTTCCCTCCAGAGACAACGTAGCCGACGACGCGACGCGTGATACGCCCGACAACTTCGTCGCCACCCATCGATGGTACCAGGGACCCTCATTCCTGAAGCTACCGGAGTCACAGTGGCCACAAGAAGAGAACGTGGTAAAATACGACACGGGAGAAGAAAGAGAAAAATGTCATGCGTGTCAGCAAGAAGAAAATAATCAAGATCACCTGCCGAAAATCGAGAGATTCTCAAAGTGGCTTCGTTTAATAAGGTCGACAGCACGAGTTTTACAATTTATAGACTTGTGTAAAGTGAAGAAAAATACCGTCGCAGCCACAAGAAAAAGAACAAAGAAAATAGAAACAAGTGATCCGTGTTGGCGCAACTCTAAAAAAGCGCTGCCTAAGTTGGTGAAAAGGGTAGTGCCCAATGAAACCCGCAACTACCTCGAAATACCTACTGCATACCTAACAAAAGCTGAACAGCTGTGGGTCCGCGCAAGTCAGCAAGAGAGCTACGAGACTGAGATAGAACGCATCAAGAGAAACGGCACGCCCAGTAATAGCGATTGTCTAAGTCATCTCAGCACGTACATCGACACTGCAGACATCGTGCGCCTACGAGGAAGAGTGACCGCAGCACAGGAAATAGCAGAAGACACGTCCAACCCTCCGATATTGGACGGCAAGCAGACCTACACACGGCTGTACATAGCTTATGTACATGAGCGCCTTCATCATGGCGGCGTGGAAATGGTCGTAAATGAGTTAAGACAGCGACTGTGGATCTCAAAAATACGCCCTGCAGTAAGAAGAGTTATAAAGAGTTGTCTGCCCTGCCGCATAAGAAAAATGAAGCCAGCGAACCCTCTCACAGGAGACTTACCGCCGGCACGCCTCGCCCATCACGCACGTCCGTTTACCTTCACGGGACTTGATTACTTCGGCCCCATGGAAGTGACAGTCGGACGCCATCGTGAGAAAAGGTACGGGGCTCTCTTCACCTGCATGACGTCGAGAGCGATTCACATCGAAATCGCACACTCACTAAGTGCGGACTCAGCGGTGTCGGCCCTAAGAAGATTCATGGCCAGAAGAGGCTGCCCGAAGGAGCTGTGGAGCGACAACGCTACGTGCTTCAAAGCAGCTGATAAGGAGCTCGGCGCGGCGGCACTCGAAGCGCTGGAACACGAATCTACATGTCGGCACATCACCTGGAAATATATCCCTCCATCAGCCCCATTCATGGGGGGAACATGGGAACGTATGGTACGTTCAGTAAAAGAAGCACTGAAAATAACATTGAACGAGAGATACCCCAGCGACGAGACACTGGTGACACTGTTAACAGAGGTCGAGAACACAGTAAACTCGCGACCTCTCACCCACGTCTCCGTCGACCCACATGAACCCGAGGCGCTGACACCGAACCACATACTCATCGGACCCAACTCTCATGTACCAGTACCAGGTCACTTCGAAGAAAAAGACGTGACAGCCCGCCAGCAATGGAAAAGGGCGCAAGCCCTGGCGGACATCTTCTGGAGGAGGTGGGTCAAGGAGTACATGCCCCTGCTGCAACACCGGCGGGAGCCTACCAGCACCGGAGTCCAGCCCAAGGTCGGTGACCTCGTCATCATCTGCGACGGCAACCTACCACGCAACACCTGGCCACGAGGTCGCATCAGCCAGCTGTATCCAGGTGCCGACGGAGAGGTTCGAGTCGTGGACGTCACAACCAGCGGCGGCCATGTCCTGCGGCGACCAACGAAGAAGATCATCGTGCTACCAACAGAGTCGCAGCCTAGCGACGGCGGGAGAATGTGCACGATGCCCTAACATCGACTCGCTCGTGGGCGCAAGTGGCAGCGCTACGCCATAGTGATTTATGTGTAAAAGTGAAATTTCCAATTGGATTTATTAAGTTGTGAGTATTTTTTGTAAATCAGATAAGATTATAGTTGGATTTGTATTATATTTAAATGATCTCATTAGGTTCTTATTAGTCATGTAAATATTAACGTAGAAAAGTAATGTTAAATTCATTTGATAAGAAACTTAGAAAAATTTTGTGTATGAAAAATTACGTAACTTTGAAAACCACTTTTTTGTTTAAAGAGATAATTAATTACTGTTTGTTGTATTGATTAACTATGTTATCAAAACCATTTTTAGCGTTGGAATTATGTAAATCGCCCCAACCAATCCACAGATATAAGCAAAAGAAAATGTGTGATATTAAAGTGTAATTATCTTGTTATGTA
Source organism: Lithophane leautieri (assembly GCA_949152455.1). NCBI lineage: Eukaryota > Metazoa > Arthropoda > Insecta > Lepidoptera > Noctuidae > Lithophane > Lithophane leautieri. The sequence continues at coordinate 11,816,422 of OX424459.1, forward strand.
ATAAGTCTAATTAGTTTCCAATTAGCTGTAAATAAATGTTGTAGCATTCTAATTAGAAAAATAAGTCTAATAAAACGATACAAACCCTTGTGTTTTATTATCATGCCTCTGCGACGTCAGCAGTAAGAATAAGACGGTAGGGCGCGCTACAGCGCGCTTTTATAGTAGTGAGGCGGGGGGCAGGGTAAAAATATGTATATCCCCTCGCCACAGCTACACAAGACGTCGCAGAGTGCTAATTTATGTGTAACTAATTAGAATAGATAATTAGCTATAGGAATGTAATAAACAGAACACTGTAATAACAAGATTTATTAGAATAAAAATAAATAAGAGTTGCGGGGGTGAGGAAGGGGAAGTGACGGCAGAGGGGGCAAATTTAGAGTATAAAAGACGGGCCGTTTCGCCCAGTAGACACACTCCGATCCCAGCGCTCCACGAGTAAACAACTCTGCCAAAGCTCCCGAAGAAATTCCTCGCCGCCGTTTGCCTCCAGAAACAAGTTCTATTCGTGTTTTAATTATCCGGCATAAGCTATCCCCAACAGAATGACTATTTCATGAAATCATGACATTTGACACTTACATGAACTTAGAGATTTGTATTGCTGATTCTAATGTTTATAATTCTGTAAACTCATATTTGTTACAGCCTCTAATAATATTTAGATCAACGTACAACCTGACACTGACCTGCAAATTGCAAAAAACGTAAGAAAATTTTAATTTCGCGGGCTACCTTGGCGCATCCACCTTAAGTAAAAGAGATACATAATATTAATAGTTGATCGCTGACTGTTCATACCACCGGCAAGTACTTGTTTGTCGCTGCGATAGGAGCTGTCAAAGGGAGTACTCGCTCAGCGACACTCGCTAGGCAGGCAGAACACTCGTACGCTTGGTACGTACGCACACCAACGAGTAATTGCTTGTCGCCGTCGCGCTCTCGCTGCTTTTTTCTTGCCAACTCGTTTTTAGTTGCTAGCTCTACTCACTTCTCGTTAATCGCGGTGGAGGATAGCCAACATATTATGATATTTCACCGTTGTTTCTCAGTTGGGCAGCGGTTGTGCACCTCACTCTACTTCACTCAAAAAGTACTTACATCATACATAGTCGGAGCACCTGGGTTATCATTACTACAACTGCGTGATCCTACTTTATTGGGCATGACCGAAAGCATGCTTAATTTTGTTGTAGTTTGTGAAGAAATGGTGGTGTGGACTATTTTGCAGATAAATGCCATTGCTAAATTTTGGGCGTACTTGAAATTTTACTTAGTTTTTTACCAAAAATCAATTATTGGAACCAGCTTACATTTTAGTATTTTTTTTTACTATATCATTTGTGGGAATCTTACACAGACTAGGAATCTTATCAAATCAATATGACATCTTTCATTAAGGATCCAGAGACACAGTTAATAAAAATTTACTCTGTGGACACAGTCTAGACCTCGCCGTAGGTGAGTATTTATGTTCCTTGGTCTAGACACCGTTCACAGCTAGTCAGCAAAAAATATACTAGAGTGCGTTTCATCTCAGTTCCTATGCCGTAACGTTCATCAAAATTTGAAAATCTTATGACGGCTCCACACTCTTGCCAAACCTCGACAAATCATCACAAACTAAAACGTATGGATAGAGCGTTTACCTTGGCTTGTGTAGACTTGCAAGCGTTTTCGACCAATCCGATCGAGTGTCGGTTTTTGACGCCCAAATCAAAGAAGTTTTCGGCAAGCGCTTGGGATCCATCTACACGTATGTACGTTGTTAGTATCGCTTGCGCACTGGTGACTGGAAAAGAATGACACATTGTACGGTTTCTATGAAATTTTATCATCCACCATCTTCTTTGCCGAATTTTCCATTTACTTATTTTCCCTTTTTCATTTTGCTTATTTTTATAATAAAAATTGGTTAAACCAAACGGTATAGCCGACAAAGCTCGACGTCCTTCATGTTTGCTTCCTCCAAACACACTAGCACACTCGCAAACGTGTGGATATCGCTGTTTACATCACGTAATTTAACCAAGTGTTTGTACAGGTTTGTACATAGTTTGTGGCAAGTGGCAAGCGTGTGTAGCTACCACAAGACTTTTACCATTTTATTTGGTGTCAGTTACTCGACAATGTCAGGATGGTCGGTCACCAACCACTTAGAAATACATTGAAAATTGCTCCAGCAGGAAATTCTCTCTTCTAGAATGAATCGAGTTCAACAAATAAATACACAACTGGTTTCTCGGAATCTCTATGAAAGCATTTCGTTTGCCTTCTGGCACTGCGGTAATGGACCATTTATGGACTCTTTAGACGGGGCCAATCCCGGCGATAATCCACTAAGCCAATCCAATAATAGCCTCGTGTAAATAGAGACAGTCCACTGCATTAGATTAGAGAAAATATACTATGCTTAGATGCGTATTAAATTCAAACATATTATGTCTGTATTATTATGAAAATCGATCTCTTTTCCTTCGTATCTGGTTTTGGTATTACATGCGCCCAGATTCTACGCTTTTAATACCGACGCCAGCAACAATAATTCTTCCTCTTCAGAATCTGAAAGCGATGATTGGGACGACATCCTGAAATTACCTCCTATATCAATACCGAGTATACCAATTTAACCGAGTATATTTAGAACGAGTTTGTCAATTTAGATACTCTGTGATGACGTCACACCCACAGTCCACGAAAGCTACAATGATATTTCTTTGCGAAAAAACTGCAGTGTACTAAAGTTCCGGAGATGTTTCGCTACCGCAACCGTTTCGCACAGACTCGCTGCCGCATATGAACGCGTCGGTGTACTAAAGGCGTAAAACTTCATTTTGAACTCGATGCATCTCTTTTATATCTCATGCCGATAGACCATCCAGTGCGAGCGAGTGGTGCGAGTAATTGCCCGTCGCACTCGGACACTCGCTGATAGCCCAGCGACCAAACTATCGTAACTACTCCCTCGCTGCTCGCCAAATCGTATTCAGTTGCTAGCTCTACTCGCTACTCGTTAATCGTCGGCGGTGGGACAACTGCCTTACGTTGCAAGTGATACCTGCAGTGTAGAGTAAGTACTAGTTTTATGTTGTATTCTGTTTTGCAGTCTTTTTTTGTAAAAACAATGTCTTTCGGAGCCGATTACATTCACAGAGTACTTTTACTATTACATTGCAGCAGACAAGTGTCGCTGCGTGCAGCATGACCTAGCAGTTAAACTGTTGGCCTTTAGAAGGCCGATAGCAATTTAAAATTCTACTCTAGTGTCTCAGTGACAGTTGGTGGAGGTTTATGGGGGTATTACACTATCATAATATATCTAGGATCATTATAGTATCCTATCTATTATCTTGCATATTTTTGACCTCTAGAATCGTATCTGTGTTACATTATCATAGTTCTAGGATCCTGTTTTTTGTCATATACATATAATAAGTACATAAAGTGCGTTTCGTCAAATAGTTCCTATGCCGTAATGTTGTCTCCCCTGTTGAAGGATGAACAAGAATACTCTAAGGTCCGTTTTTACACTGTTATTTATAATAATCTCGCTAATCACTTATTAGCGACTGCTTAGCTAAGCAAATGGTTAGCTCTTAATCAATGATTAACTTTTCTTTATTTATAAACGCTAGTTAGCAAATGATTAGTTGCGAAACGAAATAGAGGTAACATTATGCGTTCGGCACAGATTATAATCAAAATTGTCGACTATAAAACAGAATTTTAAGAAAAAAGTTGTCAAATCCACCATTTTTGTATCTGTCGTGACTTTGACAGACAAAAGTCAACAATTTCATCAGAAAATTTGAATTTGAATAAAATCGTATAATAAGTATATTTACTTGTGATTGCGATAAATACTGGTATTCAGCTGCATCCGGTTGGACTGGAAGCCGACCCCAACATGGTTGGGAAAAGGCTAGGCAGATGATGAATTGTGTTTGCGATGGTATATCAATGAAAATAATAAGCGTTAATAATTTGGAGTTATCTGGAAAAGGTATTTATCTCTGAATTTATATCTACTTACTGTAAACCAATTTAATCTGACAAAATGAATTTGAAAGCAGTAGCTATGTATTTTCATGCTACAAGCCTGTTAAAACGAATATACTATTTTGGAAATGTATGCAGATACTTGTGTCTGTTTTATATTACTTCCGATTGCTTTTGCACCAGGGTTTTAGTATCTTTTTTTAACAGTTCATGTACTTATTTACAGGTACAAGTTTGACCGCTGTTATAAAAGCCACTAGCACCTAGCACAAATACTATTCAACCTCGTAAAGATGAGGGAGGAGACCATGCTACGTGATAAAGATGAGGAATACGAGTGGCATGAGAAAAAAATGGCACCCATATCTTTGGAGGAAGAATTTTGGAAACCAATAATAATTAATTTATAACAAAAAATTTGCTTTATTATGTATCAAAATAAATTATTTTCTATAAAATGTCTCTTGTTATTTGTGTGACTGCCACAACGTAGCTTTTCTTTAGTTCTGGGCAGTAGAGCTGGCACAATAAGATGAGGGGCACATGGGATAACACATTGGATAATAACTTCCGATGAGCTTCTTCACAAACTCGATTCTCTTCAAAACTCCTAAACACTTCCTCCTAATTGAGGTTTCCAGAAATCCTTTCATCATGACTGTGTAATTCAAATGAAGAATATTATATTATAATAGGTAATCATCCTCATAGTGGATTTAATTGAACTTTGTAGGTATAGTTCCCGCCGGGCGGTGTTTCAAAATTATGTAATCTTTCTACGTCGTTCTGAAATCCCGTTAAAGATTGTCGAAATCCATATTTACTAAGGCACAACTCGATATTACGATCAAAATTACCTCGAAGCACACAATATACCTATGGGATCGATCAGCTGATTCAATTAAAATCCGCCATCTTGCCTCTTAGCATCCTCTTAACAGTGGACCGGTGGTGTTTAATTTTCACAGCTACTAATCAATTGCTTAGAGACCTCTTAGCGCTAAATAGCGTTTATAAATAAAGATTTCGCTAATCAATTGCTTAGCAATTGATTAAAATTTAACTAGTGTTTATAAATAAGAGTGTTAATGTTTAACAGTGGAGCCAACATTATGGCATAGGAAATATCAGATGAAACGCACTAAACCCCTATAGGTCACCTAAGGCCGCTTGTACACGCTAAGAAATTTCACCGTGTCTGCTGCAGATAGGACCAATTCATCATGTACACAATTTTTTTTTCGGATCTAGACACGAAATCCCCCCGCCCCCTAACCCGCCTCCTTCGGCAACGCAGCAACTTGTCAAACGCAGGCAAGATTTTTGTTGGTTTAGCGCCGAAGCAGTGTACACAGTTCGCGTATTGCATAGGCCCGGCGACTTTTCTTAGCGTGTACAAGCGGCCTAAGGCCTCATTTACGGAGACGCGGGTCGTCGAGCGTGGCGTTGGGCGGCGCGGCCCGCACTGAATTCAAACATATGGCGTTGTATGAGTGCGTTTACGGAAAAGCGTTTTTTCACGCGTTTGCTTGAAATGGAGTGTTTTTTGCGGTAGTGCACGCGGATGGCATCACCGCGTCAGACGCGGCGTTTATCGCGGCGGTGCACGCAGCGGCACACGCAGCGGCCACTCTCGATTTAGCGATGCCCGCGGCGGAACCTTCTGCCAGTCTTTATTTGAAAATCTCATATCGGAGTCACCGTCGCAATGGAGTAAGATATGATCGACTTTGCAAGTTGCAAGTTGCGACACATGCGCTCCCATCTCTCGCTAACTTAAAACTAGTCGGTTTGATTGAGTACACTGCGTGCGCCGAAGCGTTGTTGCCCGCCGCGTTGCCCGCCGCGTGCTTCGCTACCAGGGCTTGAAATACCGTTAAAAATATGGTATCGTTACAGCCTTCTGATGCAGGTATCGTTAACTATTAAATAACGTTATATCTGGCACATTTTACCGTTAAATATACGTAACGATAAAATCTACGCTATCGAAAAATTTATCGTTATTATTTAGTTTTGTTACCGTCGTTCTGGATATCGTTAAAAATTTCAGACTGCATCGATGCTAAGACTGTGCCGTACGACTATTTGCGTGTATAATAGGTATTCTCTTTGTTATTCTGAGTTGTGCTTGTTCTTGTGAATATACTTGGTTGGTTTGTCCGCCGGCAGCCTTTGAGAAAAAAAAATAAAGTAACAAAAACTAAAACCCAACTACGACTAAAAAGGTATAAACAAGAAACCGCAGACAGACAAATTAAAAATCCGGAGTGACACGTGTTAGGGCATAAACCGAACAGATTACGTGTGACTCCGGATTTTACTTATTCTTATTCCGGATATACTTTTTTTTTTTAATTCTTTTGTGGCTATAATCATAATATATATATTTTTGAAATGTGCTCATTAAGCCCTTTCTTTTTATACCCAACATGGTACGATTAAACAATTTTCTTTTTTAAGTTCCTGACTTTATGTCCTCTAGAGGGCGCCATTTTTAATTTAATGTAACGCCACATAGCCTATAACCAGCGGACAATCAAGACGCTTCCAACGATACCTCATTTGTCAAATTGTGATAAGTGGTTTAGATGATAGGAGGGAACAGATGAACATACTTACATACATACATACATATATACATACATACCAGTAAAAATCATAACCCTCCTTTTTTCTTCGCCGTAGTCGGGTAAAAACGGGCCGGTAACGTCGCATAAAATAACAAAAATAATACCGGTAATGTTTTACCGCTATTTTTACAATAACGTTAAAAATACCGGTAATTTTTACCACAATTTTTAACGTTATTATTATGTTATGCCACTAAGTAACGCTACCAAATCGTACCAATACCCAGGCATCTCTACGGAAATACCGTTACTTAACGTTACTTTTAATGTGAATTGGTAACGTTTTCAAGCCCTGTTCGCTACATGCTTGACGTTTCGCGGCGGGAGTAGCGGCAGGCACCGCCACTCTTCCCGTCTCGCATCTCTACGAGTATGAACAACATCGTACATTGCCATGTTTGTGTTTACGCGTGCGATGGTAAGTGCCGCTTCACGCGCCGCCGCATCGTAAACAGCAAAAACGTCCGACGCGCCGCGAAACGCCCCGCGTCTCCGTAAATGAGGCCTTAAGGTAGTTTTGGAGAGATACCAATTAGGTACTGAATACCTTTTCTGAAAAATACTCCCACGAACCGATGTGTTCTGATGACCATGCATGCATTAATAAATAAAAAACAAATACCTAGGTATAAATGAAAAACGAGTTAAAAATAAAATTACAACATTTAATGCTTTCAGATTATTTTGCACTTTTTCTTAAGCTTTCAGGAAATCAGTGAGTATAGGATAAAACGCGTTCAGCAAAGCTTCATCACCAACATAGGCAAGCCTGCTGCTGGGCCGCCGCTCGCCATCGCGCCTCCCTCTCTCGGCGCAGAACAACCTGTACAACAGTCAGGCGTCAACAGTTTCATTATTTCACGAGGTTTCTGCGTACCCTGCGACTGCAGGTTGCGTCCAGCAGGTCCTCTCGTGCCATTGGAGCCACCGCCGCCCGTCAGCGGGTTGCGGCCCGGTTGGATGCCGGCCGGAGCCTCGAAACAGTCCGCTTTACACGGAAGGTCCCACACGCAGGGCGGCGGTGGCTGCCAGTGCACACACCCATGTCTAGTACACGGCTCTTCTTTAGGAATGGTAGTTTTCGTAGGGTCACGAAGCCGACCGCCAGGGCCTATTACCTTTGTTTCACGAGATGTCAATTCTTTTTTGTCAAATCTTTTCATTATTTGATTCATTGTATTTTCATCGAATGCAATTACTGAAGATTGCATATATTGCGTGCCTGACCCGGGCTTACAATTGCAAGAGCACGGTAAGGACGCACTATTTGGCGGAGGATTTGGTGCAGTTTTCATTGGAGCCGCACCGCCAGTGCAGATGCATGCATGAGCTTTCGCGCCGCCACTTACAGGGGCTTGGCTGGGTAAAACAGTCGCTCCACCACTACTGGAGGCTTGTGTAACATATGTAGTTGGACACTTACAGCATTTATTGCCCTGGCCCACACCAGCATCGGGAACAATACCCTTCAGTTCGCAGACAATAAATCGTTTTCCGCCGGATCCCGAATCTGCCGGTCCACCAGAACCTGGACCTCCGCCTTGCGCACGAGTGTGAGCTGCCAGCGCAGCTGGGTCGGCGAGACCGCGAGCGCGCGCCAACTGACTGGGCGCGCACAATGGATCGGGCAATACAAGACAAGCGGGCTCGCCCCCGCACCCTGTGCGGCGACAGTCGTGCTGGAGCCCGTTTCGTTTGATACAATGACAACTGTAGTACATGATGCCACCACGCAACTCACGACTCTTGGTTCGCTTCAGCTGATTTTCCTTTTCACTTTGTTTATTTTCGCCGTCCTCCACCACTCTAGGGCCTCCATCCGTAGGCTTACCTCTCTGTAAAAGAGAATAATATTTTGTAATTCAAATGCTACTAGGGAAGATAGTTCTGTCCGCCGTGAGTGATTGAATAATTTATTTACCAAAATTCTCGAGACAAGAGAACGAAGCGAAAAGGCCTATCACTACCACTGTGATATTAGGTCGAAGTCGCTGAAGCGCGTGACGTAGGTCTTGCCGGGAGGTGGGCGGCGCACGCACGGCGGACAGCACGGCGGGCACGGCCGCGAGCAGCCGCAGCCTGCCCGGCACAGGTACCGAATAGAGCCCTGCTGGAAGAACTGGCAATCTTGCAGTCCATTGCGCTTGAACGCAGATCGCGGTAGACACTGTAGCTGAACATCGATATGGCCATTAGATTTTATATCACGATTTCATATTATTCAAGTTTAGCGAATCAAACTTACCGCGGGACCACAGTCTTCATATTTGTAGCAAACCATAGGACCACACGGAGAACACCTAAAACAGATTCAAGCATTCGTAATCAGATTTAAGCGTTCGTAATAGCATTTTACTTGCGAATTACAACTTGATCCAAGATCTTTCCTTACAAAAAATACTTACATCTTGAAAGTTATATGGTTATGTACGGGTATAGATAATATACGGGCCTGCTTTATTGATTTTATAAAGTGGAGGAGGAGGGATTTTTAATTGTTTTTGTATTTTTTAGGACTTTATTTGAAAATAGTACAAGAATTTAGATAATATTTTATTTTATGAAAATTTACAAAATTTTTACTATAAAAATTACATCTGAACTAGGCGAAGTGAAGATCTCTTCTGTCAAATATTTTTTTCTTTTGTGTAATTCCCATTTTTTTTTCCTTTTTTGAATATTCTATTTGTGCCAGGATGGATATATTTTTTCTAATGGGCTAATATTAATTTGAAAGAAGACTTCATACGCTCAACGTTCAAATAGTAGAAAAATACATTATTTTAATTATTTCCTATTGGTGGATGATGATGGTCCAGAATCGCTAAAATAAACCAGCAGCAGACTTAGGGTTTGGATTCCATAGTATTAGGAAAGTCTAGAAGTAACAGACTGTTTAATGTAATGCTCGATTTTTCTTCAAAATTTGATCCTCAAGACAGCTGAAGAACACTTTTATGGCTGTAGGTAACATTTTTATTGGCATTCAGCTTCATATTAACTGCATTGTTAAGCGTAGAAACAAAGCGAATCTTTAAATAACATGCATATCATCTGATTGGCATTAGAAGAAGAATGTTAACGTACCCATAAATAAATGTTCATATTATCATATTGGTTTTCGTTAGAAGTAGTTTTTAGGGAGATAACTGACTACTATTTATACAAGGCACTACCTCTAGCTACCAGGGACGTAACTTGCAAATACTACTTAATTCCTCGGCGTGTGGGTTAGCACAATGTGTAATGCAAGCAACTCGCGATGGCTCGCAAACTGGTGCTGGTAGAACGGAACACAGCGGACTATTCTGACAACCAGTCCTGCGACAGTCGTATTGCAGTCCATTTCTCCGGAGGCAGAAACAATCGGTAGAGAGGACACCACCTCTTAATTCACGACTTTTACATGTACGGAGAGATTTTCCCGTGTTCAAAGATGCGCTAAACATTCGTTCCTGTCTGTTATCAGAAGATTTTAGGTTCCGATTTCCACTCTTGCCTCCTTTTAGTTCTGCTGTATCTTTACAATCAATATTTGCTTTGGCATAACTAATAGCGGTGTTGAATCCATTTTTATCGAAGACGTAGAGTATACAGTCTTGGTTAGGTTTTTTCATTTTTGGAGGAAACGAACATTCTTCAGAACCAACACTTTTTGTGTAATTTGACTTCCCTTGTTTCAAGTAGGAAACATTTTTGTTTCGTTTTTTTGTGTCCGGCTTGCGTAGCTTCATGATTGACGATGGTTTTTTGCTTAGTGGCTTTTTCATTTTAACGCAACATGGAAATACAATGCCGAGTTCTTTAGGGTCACCTGGAGGTGGTGGTAAGTCACCCAACTCAAAGCACGATATTTCGCCATCGTACTCTATGCATATAACCTTAGCTTTGGCGGGTTTGGCGCAAAAATCGTCTTCACAAAAATATAGCTTCATTTTTTTCGTAAATCAAATACTTAATTATTTGAAGTTTACAATGAAACTGATGCCATTTAACTCCTTCATGCAACTATACCAAAGGATAGTTTAAAATTTTTAGATTCGCGTTAAAATTTGATGGCAGTATATAAATATGAAGCAGTATATAAATGATGACTTATGTGGAAAAAAATACAATATATTTTTGCGGCTTGTCCATAATTTGTTGGTCAATAGAAATGCATAACTACTAAATAAAATAAACTGAAAAATCGATCGACCTCGACCACCTTGTTTTAACTCATATAAAAACTTTTTCTGTTTGAAATATTTTAACCTACAATGGTACTGTCAACTAGTAAATCACATTTTAAAAATAAATTTCGAATTTATGTATTTTCTTCTCTATATTCAAACTCCAACCGAGGTGTTCTGTAGAAGAAGATTTGTGAGAAATGGTAGTACAATCAAATCAGTCGTGTAATACACACATTATAAAAAGTCACAAAAAAACTTTAAAAAATCTTCTTAAAAATTTGATAAAAAATATAGTGACTTTCCACAACTTTGGTCTATTTTCGACGACCTATTTTAGGCTCATAAGTACTCTTTACCTTCCATAGGAAAAAATGTTCGTATACTCGGATCAGTGCTAATAGTCAAATACGAAATAATTGCCTTGTGGGGTCGGTCTGTATTCCTAAGGCAAGCTGTTGCTTGCCGTTCGTAATTTTTTACTTGTTCGATTTTGCAGGTGCGGAGGCTGCGGATGTTGCGGTGGCTGCTGCGGTGGATGCTGCTGCCCTTGCATCACGATCTACACATGCTGTACTAAGATTTGCTAGTGGCAACCGAGTTGCGCCACTTCGGCGCAGACAAGCCATGGTGTCTCCGTCAAGATGGCGCAGCGACGCCTCCGATGTTTGTGTCTTCGAAAGTATGCACTCCCGTGCCGTTTTGTGGAAATAAACTACTATAAATAAGCGTACTTGGCAGTTTTGATAACGGGGCACAGCCCCTCCGCACAGACACGGGGCACAGCCCCTCCGCACAGACACGGGGCGCAGCCCCTCCGCACAGACACGGGGCGCAGCCCCTCCGCACAGACACGGGGCGCAGCCCCTCCGCACAGACACGGGGCGCAGCCCCTCCGCACAGACACGGGGCGCAGCCCCTCCGCACAGACACGGGGCGCAGCCCCTCCGCACAGACACGGGGCGCAGCCCCTCCGCACAGACACGGGGCGCAGCCCCTCCGCACAGACACGGGGCGCAGCCCCTCCGCACAGACACGGGGCGCAGCCCCTCCGCACAGACACGGGGCGCAGCCCCTCCGCACAGACACGGGGCGCAGCCCCTCCGCACAGACACGGGGCGCAGCCCCTCCGCACAGACACGGGGCGCAGCCCCTCCGCACAGACACGGGGCGCAGCCCCTCCGCACAGACACGGGGCGCAGCCCCTCCGCACAGACACGGGGCGCAGCCCCTCCGCACAGACACGGGGCGCAGCCCCTCCGCACAGACACGGGGCGCAGCCCCTCCGCACAGACACGGGGCGCAGCCCCTCCGCACAGACACGGGGCGCAGCCCCTCCGCACAGACACGGGGCGCAGCCCCTCCGCACAGACACGGGGCGCAGCCCCTCCGCACAGACACGGGGCGCAGCCCCTCCGCACAGACACGGGGCGCAGCCCCTCCGCACAGACACGGGGCGCAGCCCCTCCGCACAGACACGGGGCGCAGCCCCTCCGCACAGACACGGGGCGCAGCCCCTCCGCACAGACACGGGGCGCAGCCCCTCCGCACAGACACGGGGCGCAGCCCCTCCGCACAGACACGGGGCGCAGCCCCTCCGCACAGACACGGGGCGCAGCCCCTCCGCACAGACACGGGGCGCAGCCCCTCCGCACAGACACGGGGCGCAGCCCCTCCGCACAGACACGGGGCGCAGCCCCTCCGCACAGACACGGGGCGCAGCCCCTCCGCACAGACACGGGGCGCAGCCCCTCCGCACAGACACGGGGCGCAGCCCCTCCGCACAGACACGGGGCGCAGCCCCTCCGCACAGACACGGGGCGCAGCCCCTCCGCACAGACACGGGGCGCAGCCCCTCCGCGTGACAAATTTGAAACTGATGTAACTTAAAGAACAACAAAGATGTAACTTAACAAAGATGTAACTTGGTGACAAATTTGGACAAATTGGCGACTAAATATGGGAGAAAGCACATCTTCGCTAGGTGCCCTAGTTTTTGAGATATAAATTTGGCCCTGCTGGGGAGACTCTCTCCAGCAGGGCCACCTATAAACCCTTATATCTTTTGAACCAGTGAACGACAAATTCTGATATTTGGTGACAAATTTGGACAAATTAACGACTAAATTTTTGTGTTATCAAAATTAAAATCCCTGTTGGTGGCCCTGCCAGAGAGGGTGACACCTGAGGAGACTCTCTCCAGCAGGGCCACCTATAAACCCTTATATCTTTTGAACCAGTGAACGACAAATTTTGATATTTGGTGACAAATTTGGACAAATTGGCGACTAAATACCATCGACCAAACTTAACATTTTAATTGAAAAACATGTTTACCTGCAAATTACAACTGCAAATTTAAGTTTGTACGCATAATATTGAGAGATTTTCCATGTTATTTTAGCACCATAGATCTCTTATAGGTTTTCCTGTAATCTATAATCTATTATGTGTTGCTAATTTCTGTATTTGTTTCTGCTTGCTCCCCAAAAGTGACCCCCATATTCAATAGTACATTGTGATACGAGTGTGCTCTATTGGATGCACGTCGTATGAAATGCACACGCGTTTCATACGACGTTTTTCAACACACTTACGAGGAAAAAACAGACTTCTTGTAAGAACTTATGCTACAATAACGTAACTGTAGAGATGATAGATTTTTAAAGTTTAACTGACCTTTGTTGCTTGGTACTGACTATCCGGAGTTTCTTTTAAAAACTTCTATATCGGTTGGTGACAATACTTTAAATTTTGTAATTTTGTTATTAATTAACCACACAACGAAAACGATAACAAATATATATATGGAAAATGGCGGCTAGTTTTGGTTTTTTCCGCTAGCGATGAGCGCGCGGTGTAAATAAAGGCACTGGTAATACCCCTGAACAGCCTATCCTACTTCTTACTAATATTTATTTATTTATTTATTTATTTTATTATTTATGTACACACAGTAAAATACATAGAGATACAACATTATTATAATATGAGTACAAAGGTACTGCTTATTTCTTAAGAAATTTCTTCCAGCAGACCTGCGAAAGGAGAAATATGAAAAAAATGTAGACAATAGTGTGTGAGAACAAGAAGAGAAAAAAAATTATTATGCGAAGTCTTAACTAAAAATATTAAATATACCTACACATATACGCAAGAAAATTAATATATACTTAAATAAATACATAAAGCTTAAATATACAAATAAGCTTATATATATTTAATATTATAAATGTGAAAGTTTGTGTGTTTGTGCGTGTGTGTTTCGTGTGTTTGGATGTTTGTTACCCAATCACGCAAAAACGGCTAAATGGATTTGGATGAAATTTGGCAAATAGATAGTTTATAACCTGGATTAACACATAGGATACTTTTTATCCCGATATTCCCACGGGATCGAGACTTACGCGGGGGAAACCGCGGGGCGCAGCTAGTATAAAAATATAATAATGTTAATAATACATAATATGCAAATGGGGTTAGGGTAGTGAGCAATATAGACTGCAATTGCCACAGACGATATAACCCCTTATTTAATAGTACAGAATGACAGACTCATTCCGCGCGAACGCTGTGGCACACGGATAGGCCAGCGTTCTAAGTAGGTCGTCTGTCTGTACGAAAGGCGCATAGTCTATCTCTTTCTTACTTACCGTAAATGAAACGGAGCGCAGCGATTTATCTGCCACCGACTTGTGCGTGGTGGTAAGTGCACACATTACATACATACAGTGTGTTAGGGTAAACACCTTTAACCTTGAAACCAGTGGTTTGGTTTCATTTATAGAACGTAAAATCAATGGAAAATTACAACTTTTTTTTTAAAGGAAAATCTGCCTTTTAACACAAGAATATTTCACCCTATGCGCTAGCGGCTAGGGCAACGAACTTGTGTCTCAACACGCGGACGCGAAGAACACGCCAGGTCCGCGCGTCCCCTTCCCCTCTCTTACCTCACTCCAGTCAGTCAGCTGTTTTTCAACACACTTGCGAGGAAAAAAACCGACTTCTTGTAAGAACTTATGCTACAATAACGTAACTGTAGAGATGATAGATTTATAAAGTTTAACTGACCTTTGTTGCTTGGTACTGACTATCCGGAGTTTCTTTTAAAAACTTCTATATCGGTTGGTGACAATACTTTAAATTTTGTAATTTTGTTATTAATTAACCACACAACGAAAACGATAATAAATATATATGGAAAATGGCGGCTAGTTTTGGTTTTTTCCGCTAGCGATGAGCGCGCGGTGTAAATAAAGGCACTGGTAATACCCCTGAACAGCCTATCCTACTAATATTATAAATGTGAAAGTTTGTGTGTTTGTGCGTTTGTGTGTTTCGTGTGTTTGGATGTTTGTTACCCAATCACGCAAAAACGGCTAAATGGATTTGGATGAAATTTGGCAAATAGATAGTTTATAACCTGGATTAACACATAGGATACTTTTTATCCCGATATTCCCACGGAATCGAGACTTACGCGGGGGAAACCGCGGGGCGCAGCTAGTATAAAAATATAATAATGTTAATAATACATAATATGCAAATGGGGTTAGGGTAGTGAACAATATAGACTGAAATTGCCACAGACGATATAAACCCTTATTTAATAGTACAGAATGACAGATTCATTCCGCGCGAACGCTGTGGCACACGGGCAGGCCAGCGTTCTAAGTAGCTCGTCTGTCTGTACGAAAGGCGCATAGTCTATCTCTTTCTTACTTACCGTAAATGAAACGGAGCGCAGCGATCTATCTGCCACCGACTTGTGTGTGGTGGTAAGTGAGCACTATACCTACATATATTTAGATAAATAATTACCTACATATATTTATTGTAGATTTGTTTATAGGTATATATAATGAATACAGGTTTCCTTTGGTGGGTTGAAATTATAGAATAAGTTTATATTTATTTAATTCGAAACAAACATTCCTCCATAAGATGTCATAGATACTGTCTAGAAACTACATAAAGTATTTTGTATTTGCTTGTACCACTGTATGGGGAAATTTAATTCTTTAATATCTTTTTAATTACACACCGACAAAATCTGTAACTTGGTGACAAATTTGGACAAATTGGCGACTAAATATGGGAGAAAGCACATCTTCGCTAGGTGCCCTAGTTTTTGAGATATAAATTTGGCCCTGCTGGGGAGACTCTCCAGCAGGGCCACCTATAAACCCTTATATCTTTTGAACCAGTGAACGACAAATTCTGATATTTGGTGACAAATTTGGACAAATTGGCGACTAAATATAGGAGAAAACAGATCTTCGCTAGGTGCCCTAGTTTTTGAGATATAAATTTGGCTCTGCTGGGGAGACTCCAGCAGGGCCACCTATAAACCCTTATATCTTTTGAACCAGTTAACGACAAATTCTGATATTTGGTGACAAATTTGGACAAATTAACGACTAAATTTTTGTGTTATCAAAATTAATATCCCTGTTGGTGGCCCTGCCAGAGAGGGTGACACCAAATTAACGACTAAATTTTTGTGTTATCAAAATTAAAATCCCTGTTGGTGGCCCTGCCAGAGAGGGTGACACCTGCCTGAAGGATACAGCCGGCTCGACTCGTCCAGGCAGCGTCCTTCAAATTGACAGACAGGATCTGATATAGAGGCAGAGAAGGGCAGGATGTTACCACCGTGATCAGTATTGAAGTACCCTAATTGTCGTATACAGTGCGTTGGAAATAAAATGGAGCAAATAAAATTCAAAACTTTTATTGAACGCCACTGTTGATTACAGCACAATGTGTCACAGCACTGGTGGACGCTTTTAGTCACGGTACTCCAGCTATGCTGCGAGTAGACGTCATATCTCAGCATTTCCGGAGAACTCGTTGCTTGCGGTCCTTGCAAAGTCTTGCACACGATCAACAAATCTTGGTGCAACGCGTGTGTATTGTTATCCTGGGACACCCGCATCCGCCGCAACCGCCACAGCATCCGCCACAGCACCCGCCGCAGCAGCCACCGCAGCCGCCACAACACCCTCCGCAGCAGCCCCCGCAACAGCCGCCGCAGCAGCCGCCGCAACAGCCACCGCATCCACCACAACCACCACACCTGAAAAAACAAGTAGGTATACTTAACTTTTTGACAAACTGGCAAATCGCCTA
Organism: Lithophane leautieri; assembly: GCA_949152455.1. Taxonomy (NCBI): domain Eukaryota; kingdom Metazoa; phylum Arthropoda; class Insecta; order Lepidoptera; family Noctuidae; genus Lithophane; species Lithophane leautieri. The sequence goes on from OX424459.1 coordinate 11,833,364, forward strand.
GGTTTTCACACTTGTGCAGAAATTTTCCAGGGACCACGTGAACGACCCATGTGTATAGCGTGTAATACCTAGGACTTCGTATAATCCAATTTCCGTGGGCTGGGTATAACAACACCCTTTTGGTCCGTCCCATATGATATTATGCGCCACCATGAACCGATGACGTTCAAGCTGTGTCGAGCTGTGCCGATGATAAACAAGTACAGTACCAACTTACATTTTAATGAGTAGTTTGAATTGTCTATTGCAAATAAAATTAGTAGTATCAAAGTTTCACCGACGGTGACAATATTTTCCAACAGATGACGAAAGGTTTGCTTGTTTTTATTTATCCTAAAAAATTAAATATTTTTCAATGTTTTTCTTAAAAGATACTGTTTTTATGGACTTTACGCGTATTTTCTACTTTTTTTCTTAATTTTTATAATATTGTTGTATACTACACGGTAAATTTGTAAAAACTGATTTAATTTTGACACAGTTGGGTGGTTGTCGTTTTTAAATTGAATTCTAGAACGCCAGAAAAAAAAAGAATTAAAATGTAAGTACGTGTATTTAGCCATTAATAAAAAAATTGTAAAGCTTATTAATCACCATACAATTCGATTGACAAATTGAATTGTCTCAAGTGGAAGGAGAGCAGTTAAGCGAGGCACCTAAAGTTAAAGCATGGAATTAGTAAGTATATATGTTTTATATAGTATAACTGACTGGAATGCTTACAAGCACCGAGAATATATTCTTGAAAGCGAAAACATATCCACAACAGGGGCTCACAAAAAATTGGTGTGTAGGTACATTTTATATCAACTTGTTCACAAGTCCGTGTTCGGCTCGTCGACGGGGCTTCAGTAGCTACCTTGTGTGCATAAAGTATCATAATACTGGTACCTACTGGGGTGCGCCACGAGCGCCACGGCACTGTCACGTCCCGGGCACAGCCCTGATGTATGTGGATAGACCTTATTAATAAGGTGACCTTACATTTACCTACACACACAATTAAAAAATTACGAGTATAAAGCGCCCTGTAAACGATCAAAGTTTGACAAAGTTGGTCAAACTTCACGTTTTCTGTAGTAGACTGTTTGACAAACGCATCAAACAAAGTTGCACACAGTGCATTTCATTAAATAGTTCCTTTGCCGTAATGGCTCCACTGTTACATTTGAATAAAAACCGGCCAAGTGCGTCTCGAACCACGCACAATGAAGGGTTCCGTAGTTGGGATGAATTTATCCCAAGAACAAACTTAACATTGTAGTTGAAAAACTACACTCTGTATGGGAGAACATGTTTATGCAACTGCAAATGTAAGTTGGTCGATTATTACTCGGTAACTTGAAGAGCCTACTTAGCTGTGATCGTTTTCCTTTTACTTTCGTTATAATATATACTACTGCCGTGAATTTTTTCACATATCCATAACCAACCATTTCGCTGGCAGGGGGCCCCGACACACTTGACTCTAACAAAAATTACCACTTTAAACCTTAATATTTCGCAAACGGATCCCTGAATCCAAAAATGGTTTTCACATACTCGCAATATTTTTAAAAGACCTTTCCAACGACACCCCAAACCATGGGAATGACGAAAAAAGAAAAACATCACCACGTTACCTGTAGATATCCAAAACAAACTAAAGGAGGACCGGACAAAATGGTGCCCAACCACACCTATGTCATTAGATAGGCATTTTAATATAGAGCAACAACTACTATGGCGGCTCATTTGAAATCGCTGTGTGAAAAAAGTTGTGGCGATGTTTCCTTGTTGAATACGGAACCCTAAAAACGAACCTATTAAGTAGCGCCGTAGCGGTGTAGCCTTTTCGTATTGGTCTTAAAACAGTGGAGCCAACATTACGGCATATGAACTATTTGATGAAACGCACTCTATCAAATAATTTGACAAACACGTAAAATTTGATTTTTTTGATCGTTTACAGGGTGCTTTAGAACTCCAGCAGACATACAATTGTAAGTTGGCCAACTCTATCGAATGACCAATATTATATGATACTATTACGATTTAGTTGGACAATTTGCAGGCTAGCTATATGTGTGGTTGCATAAAGACCTGCGATCTAGTGCAGCCTTTACGTGAGATCGGGCGCTAAATTGCTAGAATAGTGATTTTAATAATGACTGCCAGTATTGGCACTACTGGTAGGCACATAATCTTTTTTTTTATAGAAAATTTTTCATGACATCTTTCAAACAACTGTCACAAAATAAAATAAATTCGATGTGAAAATACGAAAATACAATTAAGAAAACTCTGAAAATCCAAAGAAACATTTTTTATGAAAATTTTATAAGAAGTGTTAAAAATCAAACAAAACAATGTGCAGCCCAATTCAATGCTTACCGAGTTACAAGGAGCCCCCAACTTATATTCCCTGCATCCCTATCAGGGTAAGTTAGAAAATTATGCCCTTTTACATTATCAGGTAGTGCAAGATTCTGCACACAGCAGCGACTTCTCGCGAGGCAACTCTCAAAATAATGTCGCCGAATTGCAAAGTTGTGCCGCGACAGGTCGCGCGACTGTGCGCATGTGAAATGCTCTGTTTATGAGATAGACTATGTACTTACTAGTTGGGTTTGGTAGCTCAGAGCCAGTCTTTCTTTTGAGAGCTCAAAGACTGTTTTTTTTCGCGATTATCAAGACTGTATCGATCACTGTTTGCGTTGGATGAAACAAATATAGTGCATTTCAGAGTATCTCTATGAGTATGGTTTCTGTCTATGATAGTATCTAGATACACTGGATGTTGCCTATAGCGGGCTGCCGCTTTTATAGGTAGATCTTTACGTAATGGGCGCGACTGCATGACGACGTCGTACGTCGTGACTTTCCACGACGCTCGTGTCGTCAATATGTAGCTGGGCCCTATGCAGTCCAAGCATAAGATACAGTTTAGATTAGAACGAAGCCCGCTAGAAAAATGCCCTGTCTCTTTATTATCGAAGAAAATGACAACTTCAGTTTGTAGTCATCTGTAAACAAAAAACTCCTTTTAAATAGTTTATACTAGCTGCTCCCCGCGGTTTCACCCACGTAGATCCGGTGGGGATAAAAAGTATCCTATGTCCTATTCCAGGTCATGGTGTACCCCTGTGCCAAATTTCATTCACATCCGTTGAGCCGTTTTATCGTGAAAGCGTAACAAACTCACTTTCGCATTTATAATATTATTAAGTTAGGATTATGATCAGCACTATGACTGTTACGACACCTGCGCCAGTCAGTCTTTTGCTGCTGGGCTGTTCGAGATGCGCTATACCGCATCTAGTATATTATTCCAATTCTGCATGTATCTATGAGTATGTACCTACCATTAAACAAAAGCATTCTTCTCCTAGGGCCCAGCATGTTTGCCATGCGGTATGGACAACTGGACGGTTCGCCGGCCCCTCATCGTACATGACAGCACCTTCGACTACAGACCCACTAGTTGGCCGGGGATGGTGCTCAACAATCAGGACAAGAAAGTGCGGTTTCAACTCATCAATTACGAACGGCCGGTATGTACACAGAACACCTTTGAGGCATAAATAGTAAAATACTAAAATTTAAATTAGTCGATCGATGAATCAGGCGTTCGAATTTACTGAAACTTTGGTTTTCTAAAGTTTAGATAAAAATAGATATTGCGTTCCTAACGACTTCCCATCGACTGTAAGCCCTCTCTCACACACTCCGTTTGCCGGACCGACCGACGACGGCGCGGCGTCGTGTTATCGGTGCCCGGTGGTCAACAGATTACGTGTTGTAATCTTGAGCTGGGACATGGATTTTTCGAGGCTTCCCCTCGATTTGCGCCGTCTTCTTGAATTGACTTCACGATAGTCCGATTGAAAGCTACTAGACGACCGAATCCGTGGCTAAAGGATTGTTAAGCCTATTAAGCTGTGCGTGTTAAAGCTTACCCATCCAGTGGGCACGAGCCACGGGGTACCTGACGCTGGTTATCCGGCAGCCGGAACGTTTGAAAAGGAGCTCAAACGCTAGCTAAACATTCCACATGATTAATGTTTGTTAGTTCTTTTATACGCACCTGAGCACGCAAAGAAAATATTGTGATCAATTTTCTAGTCTCTTGTTTGTTTGGCCTCCTGCTTCATTCGCCACTCTTCACGGTCAGAGAATACAGTACTATTATGTCAGTCAACACTTTTCTGAATAAAAATTCCTTTGATATAATTTTTTTTTCTTCTTAATTCCAGGTTAAACCACACTATCCGACATGCGCTCCCTCATACAACAATTGTTGCTGTAGATAAATCCAGGTAAATAAATTAGAAGTGAAAAAAAAAATTGAGATATTTTGAACTTGGTCAATAAATTCACCCTAAATAATTTAAGGGGCATGCGCTATCTATGGTAGCCGCGAAATTCAAGTTTTCCTACGTTTTTTGCAATTTTGTAGGTCAGTGTCAGGTTGTATATTGGTTAAAATATGGTTCATCACCACCGTAACGAGTATGGCTTTACAGAATTATAATCATTAAAATCAGCAATACAACTGCTTACAGAATTATAATCATTAGAATCACCAAACTAAGTGCACACATGTTTACGAAACCGGCCTCACGTCACTGTTGACAGCGCTCGGTCTTGGTTTTTTATTTGGTCTGAGGTATACCCATACCAAATTACAGCTTTCTAGAACCAACAGACTCGTAAGTAAGCCGCGGACAGACGGACAGACAAGCAGACGGACATGGCAAAACTATAAGGGTTCCTTATTGACTACGGAACCCTAGTAAAAGATCGCATTTTATAACTCTAAGGTTTGGACCAAACCTTCCTCCTTCGTGAAATAATAGGTACAGGCATAATAGGAAAAAAAAAATATTCCAACATTATTTTGAAAATGGAACTAGGAAGATTCTAGGATGTCACATTGTCAGTTTGTATCTTTTTATCAATCCTACTTTTGGGTGATCAAAATTTCTTCGTGTTAAAATTTAAAGATTCTGTAAATAACAAAATCTACAAAAATGTGTAACCGAATGGGTGTTATTGGTCAATTACAATCAGTTATGTCCGCAATTCAGTGAGTATTATTTATTTAGATATACTTTTCCTTCGATGATCTTTGTCCTTAAATTTGGAGAAGACCGTTTTATTACACACGCCTCATTTTATTTACGCACAGTATTCCAGGCAACTTAACGTGTAGTGTTTCATCCTTAAGTTTTTAAACCTAGTTTGTCATGACATTTACGGTTTTAAGTGATTGTAGTCCAAATTGGTAGTGAACATCGATGTAAGCTGCTGTTATGTTGTTTCAGGGGCGGCTGTGGCGGCTGCCGAGCACCCTGCTGCGGTGGTTCTTGCAGACCCTGCTGCGGAGCAGGCTCTCTCGTCACAGTTTACAGTCAAGTAGCTAACATCCAGTGACGCGCCAACGCGCTCGCGATCACTTAAGGGGTATCGCTCACACAATTAACGAGTAAAGTCGACGTCGAGTTGCGCCGGTTCCTATTTTTACTTAATGCTCGGTTCCTATAAACGTAACGAATCGTTTTGCTAACCAATGGTTACATTTTTTATTAGCATACTGGGCATATAAATAGATTCGTAAGCAAATTTTTTCTATGATAGCTACTTCAATATGGGAGATATATAAAGATACATGAGTCAATAACGGTCCGTAAATTATAGGAATCGGCTATAAGCCGATAACAGAGGCTTTACTTTTTGTTAATTTCGCCTTTGACTTCACTCGAAGTGAAACATTCAGACGTTTCACTTTAGAACGAAACTCGAAATCCCGAATCACTTTATCCCGAATGAACGCTATGCCGAATCACGTTATTCCGAATGAACGATTACCCGAATTACGTTATCCCGAATGAACGATATCCCGAATCACGTTATTCCAAATGAACGCTATTCCGAATGAACGGTATCCCGAATCACGTTATTCCGAATAAACGCTATTCCGAATGAACGGTATCCCGAATCACGTTATTCCGAATAAACGCTATTATTATTTCGAATAACGGGACTCGGGAGTCTGAAATAACGTTATTTCCAACGAACAGTATCCCTAAAATTTTATTCATTGAACTTGTTCGATTAAACCCTTGTCTTTATGATCAGAATGATCACTTGATCACATACGATTTGATTATAATATAAGATACGCGGCGCGACGCCGACTCGTCTTAGCCGTGAGCGCACTCCTAAAGTCATAATTCTCAATACCTTATACTCCATTATTCTAAAATAAGACAAATAACGGCTATAACCCTTTCGTTATTTCGATATAGACATAATATAATAAGCTCCATTATTTCACGAGAAATACAAAGCAATTTAATCTATTTACACCGTGAAAAAAATAACTTTAAAATTCATCAATATTACACAAACCATTTAAATTATTTGGCCGTTATTTGTCTAATGCTATACGCTATAATAGAGTGTAGGTTCAATTATAGCAGTCCAGTATAGGAAAACTCCATGACGAAATAACTTGAGTCAAAAAATAAACCTTACAAAATAAAACCGGCCAAGTGCGTGTCGGACCGCGCGCAATGAAGGGTTCCGTTGTTGTTATGGATTTATCACAAGATTGTAGTTGAATACATGTTCACCCATACATTCCAACTGCCAATGAAAGTTTGTACGCACAATATTGAGAGATTTGCAATGTTATTTTAAAACCATAGACTATCTATACATATATATAGAACTATTTTCTGGACTTATTTTTTTCAATATCATAGGCTCCGTAGTTTCGGATATAAGGGGGAGAGAATGGTCAATTTTCATAAAAATATGATTGAGACCCTCACAGTAAGTCTCCTTTCATTTGATATGTCACACGGTAAAGTTTGCAATTTTTTTTTTAATTTTCTTGTGCTTCCCAAAAGTGACCCCCATATTCAAAATTCATTTATTTACGTTATACGTCCGTAATTGGGCCACAGAAATTCATAATGTGTACCAAATTTAACTTAATCGGCAGGTTCGGAGCAAATTGGCTATGACAGACGGACTGACAGACTCAAGTGATCCTCTAATAAGGGCTTTTTTTCGCTAACCTAAAAATCTTACAAACAAATTACATAAAACCCTTTAATTCAAATAACATGGAAAGTCTGTGTATGAAATCGTCATGGTTTCACCCAGTGATTTATATTCACTTTTTCTTGTCTGGGTCTCCTCAGTGACTATTTTTTCGCCATCTTTTAACATACTTTCAAATGGATGTTTAATCGATGGCGTGAACCGAATAGTATTTTCGTATTTCGATGGAAAAGGAGGAAAATGGAGGCCTCTGTCCTGAATTGCGACAAGAGAAACTGACAATGTTTTTTTTTACAGATGCCGTGTTAGCTGTGGGCCAGCCGCCAATGCCTATTGCAGCATTTGACAAAGCAGTCATAGAAGTCACATTTTAACTTAATTCATTCGTCCGGTAAACGTCCTGTAGAACCGTCACGTGGTTATTGAATATGGTTGTATTACGTAAAAGTGTCAATAAAAATTGTTATACATATATTTAGCTTTGGTTTTATTTGGCGTCCTTTGCTTCCTGATTCATCACCTATTCATAAGGCCAGCACACATGGTGGACGACGCGGGCGGGGCATAGTATTTTTGACCAACGTTCGTACGTGCGGTAACAAGATAAGGGTCAAAGCTAGCGAAACTGCACGTGTGGGTCTATCTGGCAGGCCCCAACGCGATTTATGAACAGGTGATAAAACATATGTATTGTACATCGACAGTTTTTGATTAAATGACGTTTCTATGAAGTGTCGAGCTAGCGGGCACCTTATGATTTTTACCCGACTACGGCGAAAAAAAAAGGAGGGTTCTGATTTTGACCGGTATGTAGGTATGTATGCAAGTATGTATGTATGTTCATCTGTTCCCTCCTATCTTCTAAACCATTCATCACAATATTGAATATTGATATAAAAAATATTGTTTAATCGTAGGTACCATGTTGGGTATCAAATGAAAGAGCTTAATGAGCACATTTCAAAAAACGAAAATATAATAACCCCAAAAGAATTTAAAAAAAAAAGTAGTAAAATCTATAACCCAACTACGAATAAAAAGGTAAAAACAAGACACCACAGGCAGACAAATAAAAAATCCGGAGTCACACGTAATCTGTTCGATTTATTTCCTAACACGTGTGACTCCGGATTTTTAATTTGTGTCTGTGGTGTCTTGTTTTTACCTTTTTATTCGTAGTTGGGTTATAGTTTTTACTACTTTTTTTTTTAAAATTCTTTTGGGGTTATTATATTTTCGTTTTTTGAAATGTGCTCATTAAGCTCTTTCATTTGATACCCAACATGGTACCTACTATTACTCTATTATATCATACAATAGCATTAGGAGCTTGATACTATTATGTACCTCACAAATCCAAAATTTCGACTTTCTATGAGCTATAAATTATTAAGCTATTTTTCTATCTTTCTTTATTTCAGAAGATATTCGGTCAATGGGTATATCAAAAACATAAAACGGCGGAACCGATTATAATGAATGTCGTTAGATTTTTATATATCGCCTCGCGCATTACATAAAAATCTAACGACATTCATTATAATCGGTTCCGCCGTTTAGTAGTTAAGAGGGAACATAGAGACGGACACATACATACATTTATGTATATATACATATACACAGGTCAAACACATAACCTTCCTTTTTTGGCTTCGCTGCAGTCGGGAAAGAGTAGGATTCATCAATAGTCGTTTTTCTCTGCAGGACTCTAGCAAGTACTGCAAGTATGTACAGCCTAGTTCAATTCTGCTTTCATAGACACTCGCGCTGTATTGCTTTTTCAGATTAGAAGCTCTTAATCAGAATTTCTAAAGAGCTGAGAAACAGCGGTGGTATTTAGATGATATCAAAGAAGAGAATTTTAGGAAGAAGAAAAAGTAGGTAATTTTTTTAACGACAGTTTTGAACTACATTTGTTGAACCCCTCAGCTGACTAGATTTCTCTGCAAAATCTATAACACCCCCAAAAATCTCGTAGGCCTGTTCATGTTTATAAATAGGAGCGCATTCTATTCACGGCTTTCATTTGGTTTACCGACCCATCTTTGAACAAAATTTTCAAGTAAATTACAAAAATAACAGAATGGGTTGCTGTCCTCCTCCGGCCTGTACGCCGCTTCAGTGTTGTCCTGCTTCCACTACGTACTGCGGACCCACTTCTCCGATGATGTGCGAGACCAAGTGCCCGCCGCAGCCGAGATGTTACGCAGTCAACCCTTGCATCAACATCTACAGTTGCAACACACAGATCATGTAACCTTAAGTGAAGAAAACTGAGAAACTTTATAGTGCTAATAGTGACGTGAATAAAATAAATTCATTTAGGATACAGTTACGGACTTTCATTCAATCGACCTGTACCATGTAAGTCTGTTCGCTAATAAGTCGAAATACCTATTTTTATTCTACAACATGCATCTTTGCGTTTTGATTGATCTAATGTGTTGCAAACCTCTGTAAGCATGGAGGAGGTAAGAAGGTCATCGAACTTGGTATACTCATAGGTTTTACTGATATCTAATAGGATTCGCAATATCTATGAGTATACTTACTTGTATACTATGAGTATACCAATACCTACTTGATTTTCAGCCTAGGAGATTAGATTTTATAGAAGCCATCGATATTAGAGTAACAAACGAAGACGAATTCAAGGCCTCCTAGATTTGTTTTTCTGAACAGTACAAAGCTCACTCCATCAAATAATAGATCAATAATTTACCAATCAAATTCTAAGGATGAACGGTGTCGGTATGGGAGGTACCTATCGTTCTTTTTAATTTAAATACAAGTCGTATTTAATATAATATTTTTTATTTCAAAGTCATCACCAACGTTACTTGTAAAATTCGATCACATTACCGTTCAACATGGCACAGACTACACTGCACGTATAAAAGTAAACTTTAGCTAAATTAGAGGAACTGGGACTGGATGCCAACAACCAGATTGAGGGCCCTGAAATATAACAAAAGACAACATTAGTATATCGCTAGTTAGTAGTTCAGGCTTCTTATGAGAATCGACGATAGGAGTAACGTCCATACCTGTCTCACATAGTTTTCAACATGATACCGTACGTTAGGGGACGTTCTTGTGAAACACTCGCCAGGCAATCCAGTCTTTCTACAATGGAACAGACTATCATGTACTATTAACGGCCGACGTCGTGTCACCGGGTCCAGTTCACAGTGTGGGCAACAGCTGCGGCACACAGGCAGGCATGGGTAGGGGCAAGGAGGAGCCCGTGGGCAGATAGGACGCTGTTTAGGTATGATAGGAGCAGGACACTGCGGATTACAGCACGGCAGTACCGGCTGATAACATGGTGTTGGTTCTGGGCACCGACAGACCTGTAAGTAAATATAAAGACATGTAACATTCTGATATTCAGTACCTATACTAAACTATGCTACTAATAACACCAATTATTTATTTCAATAATATTATAAAAATAATATCACCGGTGGCGGGTCACAACATGGCGGTGGTGGGCAGCATGGCAGTACGGGTGGACAGCAAACTGGTGGAGGTGGCGGAGGTGGACAAGGTTCTGGTCGCGGACACCTGCGAGGTTTGCAAACTGGCAATATGGGCACTATGGGCGGCACTAGATCGGGGATCACGGGCGCTGGGCATTGCCGGAAAACTGGGCAACATTTACACGGAGGACACGGCGTACAAGGCACGGGCGGCGGGCAGCATGGCTGACAGCACGGGCATGGCGGTGGACACGAGTACGTGCAAGGTCCTGTACCACAAGGCAATATGGCTGGACAGGTGGGGCAAAAAGTACATGCACACATCTTCAAATGTTTTAATTAATTTTATCACTTATAAATTTTCTCTTTTTTGTATTTTTTCTAGTTTTAATGCATTTTTTAGACTTTCCTGACTTTTCCCTACTGACTATAATTTTGATATGTCTAAATACTTTTTTTTTTTAAGAAGTATGAGAAGATGCCAGCCAGCCAGACACAGTGGCAGACAAAGATTACGGGAACTGGCACCAGTATCGCTGAAGTGCTCGGCTCGACGTCGGTGACAAACGTGAACCTTGCTCACACTGTATCGCGATGTTGTAGTCACTTGTAGACGGCCTACTATAGCGCGGTGATTGAATTATTGCATGCCAATGAAAAACCGTGGGCATGATTATTGATTTATTAATTATTTTATTATGATTACCAATTAATCATTATAATCATTTGTTGTCATGCACTGTGGCACTGTGAGTCGTTAACACACAGCTTTTTATACCAACTGGCTATTAGTTCCTAGCTCTACTCCTAAGTCTTAATCGACTTCTGTTGAAGTTTTACCCGACTACGGCGAAGCAAAAAGGAGGGTTATGAGTTTTTAGTCGACTACGGCGAAGCACAAAGGAGGGTATTTATGCATAAATAACTTGCTTTACCTACACATAGTAGACCGGTTTGCGATAGACTGTGAACGTCATGCTATGTAGTCATAGCTTATGACACATTAAGCTTTACTATATAGCGAAATAGTATAGCGTAGTATGAACTGCCTTTTACTTCGTGATTCTCACAGATGGGCAATCGGACTATGGCCTCATTTACGGAGAAGCGGGGCGTGGCGCGTCGCGTGCAGCGTGGCACTTCGCGGCGCGTCAGAGATTTTTTCTATTTACGGTGCGGCGGCGCGTGTAGTGGTACTTATCACCGCACGCGTAAGCACAAACATATGGCAATATACGATATTGTTCATAGAAATGCGAAATGGCAAGAGTGGCGGTGCCCGCCGCTGCGCCTCCCGCGAATCCTCGTGTAGCGAAGAACGCGGCGGGCAACGCGGCGGGCAACACTGCGGCGCACGCGAAGCTACTCAGGTTCAAGAAATGACAACAGGACATCAGCTACAAGAGACTACACCAACCCGGCGCTCCACAAGGGAGAAGAGAGCTCCAACTCTTCTAGCGGATTACGTTCTCTGACGCGGGGGTGAATGTGGCGTACTTACTATTGCCATTGTTTAAGAAAGTATGTACTCTGTCATACCATCCTGTAATTTTGATGCAATAAAACCATATATTTCTAATGGTCTTACCTTTTGTCTCGTATCACATTGCGACGGTGACTACGTCTCCGTTGTGCGATTTCCAAATAAGACTGGCAGAAGGTTCCGCCGCGGGTATCGCTTCATCGAGAATTGCCGCTGCGTGCGCCGCCGCGATTAACGCCGCATGAGACGCGGCGATGCCATCCGCGGGCTCCGCCATAAAAAACGCTCCATTTCAAGCAAACGCGTGTAAAATCGCTTCTCCGTAAACGCACTCATACAACGCCATATGATTGAATTAAGTGCGGGCCGCGCCGCCCAACGCCACGCGCCACGCCCCCCGCGGCTCCGTAAATGAGGCCTAAGTGTTTAGTTTGCTATAATCTAGTAACTTTTTACTCCTGTATTGAAACTGCTTATAGATGAGAAACAGGTGAAACTGGTTACCAAGAAAAAAAATACAAAACAAAATCGATTGTCACGAGGCACTATCATGACATATTTTTTATGAAATTTTAAGTAATTTTTGAATAAACTTATAAATAAATAATAATAAACATAAAAAGCGTAAAATTAAAATGAGTGCTCCGTTCTACAGTTTCGATCCTTGCGTGTGCACTGGCCAGCCGTGCGGGGCTTGCTACCCCTACTCCACGAAGCCATGTGTTGCTTCGTGCAACGACCTCAGCCCTTGCTCAGTGTGCCCGGGAGGCGGGTGCTCGCCGTGCCCGGCCCCGGTCCGACCGTGCCCGGCCCCCTGCCCGCCGTGTCCGGTCCTGCCATGCCTGCCACCCTGTCCTCCATGTGATAAGGTACCCACTTCCAGCATTCGTAATACTCCCAACATCTATTTATATCCTCCATGCGCATCTGTCCCACAACCAACCTTGAATTCTGATTTTAGTCAAATTATTCCACTTTCGCTTCACAGTTATGATACTTGGCACTGTGACAAAATGTTTACTATTATATTTTTCAATATTATTTCCAGACTAGACTTTCAAAATGTATTTTATTTCTAGCCAATGACTCCGGTGCCGAAACCTGTGCCTCTTTGTGAGACGGTTGCGATTCCTTGCTGCCGACCGAATCGCTGCAAGCCGTGTCCTTGTTACTGCTGCACGGAGCCCGGGATATGCACTCCCAAGAGGTGCAGTTATCCAGGAGTTCCTGTCTGTGGCTGCGGCTGCTGCGGACCATGCATGCCCGTTTGGTAGTAGAGTGCTATAAAACTGAGTCAAGTCTTTGTTGTGTAAGAATACATGTTTCTAGAGAACTATTCTTTTATTTATATTATTTTGAGGAATCGTTTTAAAATAATTATTTGTGCCTACTCCAACGGAGCTATGACAGCGAATACTAAAAAATGACAGTCACAAATTAAAATACTACAAAGCCACCTAACAGCAACTGTTCAAGTGTTCACTATCTACTACTAAGTGTACTAAGTGTTCTCTACTTCATGACAAGCAGCAAGGTCAGGGGCGCGGGCGCGAGCGCAAGTCTACTGTCCCATATCCTGCTACTTGGCGGGATAGACTATTTTCACATTCACACATACCTGTATTTTGGAAATCCAGACAAGCTAAAGTAATTCAGGCAAATTGGTAGCTAATACTGAAAGTTGAGTGTCACACAAGTGCACAATTGCCCCGCCCGTGTCCAGCAGTGGTTAGGTTTGCGTGATATCAAACTTAAAGGAAAAAAAAAATAATGGACAAAAATCTTTTCTTCATCCTAGTAGGTAATCATAGTTTCATACGAACATTATAAAACTCTTTTCACCAACCCACAGAGTACATTTCACCAACCGTCATTCTGGCTGGCCAATGATTTATAGAGTAGAAAAATAAATAAAAAAAGAACATGTTCTTCATCCAAACGAAACAAATTTGACATTCATTTTTATCACAACATCATTTTCAAAGAAAACCATCTAAATTCCAAAAAATTCCTTAAAAAAATCCTAAACCTATAAAAAATTGGAAAATTGTATAACAATAAACCATAAAAAGTACTTACGGTAGGTATTTTGTTTATTAAATTTATCTCTAGATAATGAACTTCCTGCCCTTGTCCCATGTTACTTGGGGTCGGCGTAACACGTTTTCTTTTTCCACTCTCCCCTGTCAACCGTCACGCTATCATTCACTCCCTTCTCTTTTATAAACGAGTGATCGAAGAGGCCGACCTCCAGCAGTGAACTGTTCTGCTGATCATGATGATAAATATCACGCAGCTCTCGAAAATTACAGCCCATTATTAAGTCATCTCACAATAATGATGACGTCCCACAATATCAATGACTCGACAACACTGTTTCTCGCATTCCTGTATAATACGGTGTATAGTAAAACAATGTCTGTTAGAACGCTCAGTCAGTGCTCAATCTAGATACAAAAGTAGGCTGAAACTACTGACCGCATTTCAATGTCAGCACATTTTAACATTCAGGCACCAGATAGCCTGACCATGTTAGAATGTTTAATTTGATACTTGGCAACAGATAATTTAGCAGAAAAGTTGCTCATTTGTGTGCGGTATAAAGACTTGTCTTTGTCAGACGGCTAAACTAAATCCTTGGTATTCCTCAATGGAGGTACATTACTGGGAGCACTTTGTTTTATTAACAGTAATGGTCTCTGGTAATATTTGAATTTATTAAATGTACTGACATTTTTTCTCTATTCCAGATAACCCAAACCAACTTTGCAAATCGCAAAGCCAACCACTCAGGGTTACGATTCCCAAAAATGTCAGTGTTGCCACGTGGGTACGAATGCTGCCGCCCTCCGGCAAGGTTCGGCTGCGTTCGAGGAGAGTATAGTATCTACTACAAGAGACCACGATGTGGGCAACCCAGGCCGCAGCCTTTCCAGAGGGAATGCGCTGGCTACTACTGGGGCTGCCCTAGTAACGCGCCGGTTGAGAGGTAAGTAATGATTACTTTTATTATATTCAAGTTCATTACTGGATATTTTTGTAAATAAGAAACAAAAGCCTCGTATCGCAATAAACTGTATGCTACTTTACCATTTAGTTATGTCCTACTTTGTTTTGTTAGACATAGGTAACTTTGTGACTACAGCAGAAGTGAGGTTGACGTTTGAAAAATACTTAAAAAAACATAACCCTTCCTTGGCAGTCCATGTAAAAATTGTTCAACCCTCCACATCAACCGTGTTCTCATTCTCTCTTTATTTTATTTTAAAATAATTATATAATGTGATGCATTCTTCTTCATAAGGTAGAACAATAATAGACAGGTGAGCCAGTAAACGCATTGAAACATTTTAATGGACAGTCAAAGATTTACAGGCATGATAAATCCTGAAACTGGTCGTTAAAGGAGATTAGTGCGGCACTACGGTAATATTGTAATGGCCCGTTTAAGATTAGTAAAGTTAAATAGGTTGCTCGTTGTTCAAAGATGAGAACAACGGGTTAAAATACTGGTTATTTGAAATATTATAATTTCCTGAAAATTAAATAAGTGGTAATAGAGCTCTTCACTTTTTTTAAACAAATTATTGTAAGGGTGTGTAAGCCCTGACCTCGTAACTAAGCGCCGGGCTCTACCAAAGCGAAAAGGAATCGTATTTATTGTTAGATATGTCAAAAATACGAGTCAGTTTGAGAAAATTCACTTATACTTTCGCCTGAAAAATTATTCGACATATTTACGACACGTGTCTTCACCCTTTCCTCTCATCCAGCCCTTACGTTCACAAAATAATCTCATTTACTTTTCCCCAGACCATGCTGCTACGACTTCCCATGCAAGGCCCACTGCTTCAACCACGGAGCATGCACAAGGCCCAGCGGCCGGTACGCGCGCACAGTATGGTACCCTGGTGAATGCAACCCCTGCGTGCCCCCCTGCCAGGCCTTCACCTGCCCCAACCCGCCCTACCATCCCTGCTGCTACCACACCTGCAACAAACTTGTCTGATATGTAACAATATCTTTCAAATATCGAAGGTTTTTAAAATAAGGATCAGCGTGAGAAGCCGCAGAAGTTGATCTGGAGTTTGAACATGCCTCATCTGTCTAACCCTTACCTAACGATGTTGGGTTCAGCTTCCAGTCTAAACGCTGGCAGCTGAATACCAGTATTTTATATGGTGTGACTCCCTATATCCAACCTCCATAACCCCGAACTACACACACACTCACTCGTAATATCATGTCATCTTCATCTTGGTGAGACTCATAGAGCACGAAGACGCCTCGACGGCTGCTGTACAAACCAAAAGTGCCGCCGTTTGAAAACACACATGTCATTTATAAAATGCTTAGAACACTTACGGTGGCACGAATTTAATTAGTATACTGCTTTGTGGTCTCTCGACCCTTATAAATGGCGCGGCGAGTCCATGCTCTGTGGTATGACTGGTTATCAGACTTTCGGGACCACCCGTAACGACTGCCAAAGATCTACTTATCATGCAGCATGCAGATTGATATTTGAAATCCTTGTTTTAAAGCCAGAGAGAGATCATGAGTTATTGCAAGTTCTAAGGTAGATCTTGCAATAAATGTTGTATTTTGTAATCCCGTGGTTCAAAGCCGTCGCGAAAGCTTTGAAAACAAGGGACAATGATCGTTATTTTGTGAGTTCGTGGAAATGCAGTCCGTGACGTCATTTTTGTGAATCGTAAACCGTTTATTGTCCAATAAATGGTATCCCCAGTATCTGTCTTTTATTTTTAATTTTTCATGCGCCGGTTTATATGAAAGCTCGTACCTAGTCATTCCGTAAGCTTAGTACCTACCGTATTATACATAGTTTAAAAAATACTTAAATAGGTTCTAACTTGTTTGGATACGTTAATTGTTAAATCAGTACAATTATGACCTCCTCCGACGAGCTCAGATGCTAACAAATGCTAGACGCTAATGTGCAAGTAATTGTTTGTTTCGCCTAAATAAAAGTATCAGTGACATTGATATCAATTTACGAGTATGCAGAACATAATGTATATACTTCAATAACCTGTTTATAAACTTCTAATGCTAATTCTGGCATCCGTGAGCATTCCTCCCACGTCTTCGCACAACACTGAGCTTCCGACACTAGTGGTTTTCGCGCGCTTTTCACGATCACTTGCCTTTGTCGGTTTTGGCTACAGCGAACGCTATACCGACCATTTCAGTACACAATATTGTCGCGTTCTTGTGAAACATTTTATTACGCCGCTGTTACATTTTTATTTCTTTATTTACACGAATGTTTCCCTCAAGATGTCAGTTGTGTTTACTCTTCTAATTTTTTGTGTTATTGGTAAGTAAGTCTTTTTTTTTATATTCACACATAATCCTAAAATTCTAAGTTTTTTTTTTTTTAATTGAATTTAAAAAAATAAAAAATCTATTATTTTGACATTTTATTACTTCTCTAAATCCTTGTTTTAAAATAACTGCAAGCTGTGTCTTCAATTTAATTTTTATTTTTATTACTGATTGATTTGGTTGATGATTTTTATTTATGATTCATTCATCTTTTATCAATTGCTCATTCATTCAGGAAGTCACTGTTGTCGTTATTTGATTATCTATTTATAGCCCGCTACAAATCATTCATCATAAAAAATATAAATAAACATTCAGCTGTAAAAGAAAATAACAACAATGAACAAACATTTCATAAACGTGAAAAAAATCGTGTATGTTGCATTATAAATTGTCGAAGCGATCTATATTTGATTAGCACAATGTGTGTCTTTGTTTATAAACAGTAGTCATGATCATAAATACATCAGAGTCTCAGAGCTATCAGATTATGCGACACCATTTATCAACGAAACGAACATATTTATCAAGAAACCTGGTGAAAAATAGCTTATATTTCACCCGGCTTGGGCACAGGGTTATTTACAATTTGGAAAACAAACAATTTAACTCCTCTATAATCCAAGAACATACTTATGAAAGTGTCAGAATTCTTGCTACTCCTAGAAATTAATATTCTGAGTACTTACCTACTTTATAAAATAAACATTTAATTAACTCGACGACTGAGCCAAAATATGTCTAGACAACTACAAATTAATGAGATACCGCCTTCACTAGTCTACATTTCCCACTGGTCAAGTTCAGGGTGACTCACTCATTGGAGAGTAGCATATTACTATCGCTGCTGATAAAAATGTAGAATGTAGGTCGACACTATGTGCATACTGTCATTGAAGATCATTTTTGGTGTATTTTGCGTATTTACGTAAAGTGCGTAGTGACACAGTATTGTTGAAACCAAAAGCAAATGATAGAAATTTTATTCTTTGGGTACCGCTATACCATCTTTTCCAATACATTACAAACCAATAGTTCCGTGGCGTCACACGCCACAGACGGCAAAAATCTCCGATTTGACTGATAGACAGCCTGAACAACGAATGATAATATATATATGTTACCGGCCAAACCCGATTTCAGGACAAACTAGTTTAGCCTAGGCTAAACTAGTTCTTCCTATACGCGATAGGATTAACTAGTATAGCCTAGGCTAAACTAGTTTGTCCTAAGCCCGATAGGATAAACCAGTTTAGGCTAGGCCAAACTAGTTGATCCTGATATAAATACGCACACTCTAGGATAAACTGGTATGGCCTAGTCTAAACAGTATAAAAATTTAGTCGAGTCGAAAGTACAGTACGGCCGTTATAAGTTGGCGAGTGTGAAGTTAGGCTCTGCGAATTTTGGCGCTTGAAATAACGTACGAAAATAAAGGTTTTAAAAAAATGTATGCCAATAACTGTTTTTAACAGCAATAAGAACTGCAAATTGAATTTATTTTTTTAAAACCTTTATTTTTGTACGATATTTCAAGCGCCAAAATTCGCAGAGGCTAACTTCACACTCGCCAACTTATAACGGCCGTACTGTAGGTTTGAGCAAACATGTCAGGACTTGTACATGCGGGAATGCCCCGAGCGCGTATTTATATCAGGATCAACTAGTTTGGCCTAGCCTAAACTGGTTTATCCTATCGGGCTTAGGACAAACTAGTTTAGCCTAGGCTATATTAGTTAATCCTATCGCGTATAGGAAGAACTAGTTTAGCCTAGGCTAAACTAGTTTGTCCTGAAATCGGGTTTGGCCGGTAACATATACAATGTCGCCCATGCGCATGTGACCGCCCGTAATTTTCTGAATATTCATGAAAAAATGTCGAAAATAAACTTCAAAAGGGGGGCTCCATCTATAACATTTTTCATGTTATTCAATTTTTAACTTTTTAAGTTGAGTTTGTAGATTTGCTTTCTATTTTTTGACACATCTCCGAATTTTATGGGTCGATTTGGATTCTGTTTATTATTTCCAAAAGCTTATGAGTTATTTTAATAGGTTAATTAACATTTTACTAAAAATTATCGACTACGAAAAAAAAAACGGAGTCGAAATCATTTTTTCGGTAAAAAATTGTGTATAAATTTTAAAAAAACTAGTGTTTGTCCATAAATTGTCTCCATAGCACGACTTTTTTAATCATTATTTGTAATCTACTACAGAAAAGCTACAAAAAAAAATGCGAAAAATGTTATAGATAGACCCCCCCTTTTGAAGTTTATTTGCGACATTTTTTCATGAATATTCAGAAAATTACGGGCGGTCACATGCGCATGGGCGACATTGTATATAAACAATAATTATATATGATTCATAAGAGATATTGAGTGCACCCCACTGGAGATTCGGGCCTCCATATTTAAGGGATTCTACATGGGGTTTGAAGTGTTTTACCAACAATGTGTACCTAAGTACTGTTTGAGGGATTATTCCCTCCCCGATCTTATGATCCGAAACAATTATGTAGCTAGTTAAGAGATGTAGATACGGTTGACGACAAAGATACCTGCGAACTCTTTGAACAAGATAACATGACAACATCACGCCCCCTCTAATCCTCGAAGGTTTAAACAGAGGTGTCTAAAATGTTTGTCCCAAGTCCAGCACAAACAGATACACTCATGCTTGAATTACTTCGTGACAATCGATAGAATGAGGTGCCAAGTGAACTGACAATCTGACGAAGGCACACTACACCGGGATAGCTTTCTACTCAATTTTAAAGTTGAAAATTGGAAAGGCTGTATCTACGGAGAACCAAAGATAACTTTTGAAGACGATACACCTCAGAGTGGCATTAGCTGGATGGAAACCATCGTTCTATGATGGAGATGGCCTTGGAAATTCTGGAATCTTTGGCCGACCCCTTAATTAAATACATTTTAATGAAAGGGCCGGCCAAAGATTGTTACCGGACCGCACACCGGCCGAAGATATACACCTTATGCATCCTTCAATATATCATAGATAAGCTTTAAAACAAAATTTTAAAATAAAAACCTACAGATACTGAATATGGGACAAAAATCTGCCTAGTCTTTTCTCAACTACGTTGGGGTCGGCTCCCAGTCTAACCGGATGCAGCTGAATACCAGTATTTTACTACAGAGCGAATTCCTATCTGACCTCCACATACCCAGCCCAGTACGATACCCCTTGGTAAGACAGGTTGTCAGACTTTCGGGCTTCTGACGACCCGCCACGACTGTCAAAGATTCACAAATGACAGCCGGGACCAACGCCTTAACGTGCTTTCTTAGGCACGAAGGGGTCTCGGTATATAAAGATGGTCACCCATCCACGGACCAACCCTGCCATTCGTAACTTAACCTGAGGAATCGACCCGCGCGGCTGTTATTAATTAGCCACGAGCTCCTCACTGCATAAGGGACAATGACTTATTATGAGTAACACGCAACTCCGAATTAAAATGATGTACAAAAAAGGCTGACTAATCCAGTGACTGGTCGGATTCTATTGACAAACAGTAGGAACTACTTAAACGTTTTTTTATCTTAATTAAAATCAACTACTTACAACTTACAAGATACAAGTTGACACGAGCTACTTAGAATATCTACGATCAAATAACACGAAGTGCAAAACAAACAACTTAACGGAATCATAGTTTAAATCATCAACTATTATTTTATACATGACATCATTTCAAAGAGATGAAGAGAAATAATTATAGGTATTCGATTGACGATATACATACATCATGTAACAAAAACCCTGTCCGATTCGAAAGACTTAATCGTACCGCAATAACATTACTAAAAAGTTTTTTTTTTATCTTTATTTCTATTTAAAATTTACGTTATTAGTACCAAATAACCCCAATTTCATTATACATTAGCAAATTTTCTACAGAGTATAACTTGTAGACACCCGCTAAAAAAAAGCCGCCCGCACCCCATGTAATAAACCCGGTAAAATTCCCCATTGAAAAAAAAAGCGGTAATTTTTTTTTTCTTTTTTCCAAAAACAAAACCACATAAATAGACTCTCAGTATGATTCCTAACAACACCTTCACGGATCGGACAGGGTTTTTATTACACGCTGTACGCAAAATTAAATGTCCGTGTAAAACATTTTGCAGACGATTTGCATGCAACTGCGTAAGCAATTATTTTTAATATCTCAATAGCTTCATAATACTTGTCGGCAGGATAAATTGATTTGCACTAATATATGCATATATGTTTCTTTATGGTAATGGATTATTAATTGGCTATTAGGAGGAATTACACTATTACGGGTGTGGATTTATTTTCTAACTGTACCTACTTCCATCATTTTCCGAGACTAATTTGGTTCATAGACTCGTGTATCATTACAAAAAGGTCCTGCGTAGGTTTCTTGTAGATTTGCGAATGTGGTTTATCCTGGTAGGCCTCAGGGTATAAGTGGTAGGCATTAAAAAAAAATCTAATTCATTACTAACACTATCGATTCTGTTTTCTGGTTTTCATTATTACCTGCTCTGTCTGTATTATTTTTGGTGGTCTGGATTTCAACTGAAGTCTTGAAGACATCTGATTGAAAACACTGCGTCTCGTCCAAAACGTGGATGAAATTTCATAACACTGCTTGCGTGATTACAATGTGTTTACATATACATATATGTATACTTAGTTCCAATTGTGTTCTCGCTAATTTATATTCACAGGTGCAAGGATTTATTTCCAAGGACTTTTAAGCATGCCAACTTTCTTTCATATAATGTCTAATTAAAGGCCTATTATAGATATAAACGATATCGCTGTCGCGTTCGATAGCGATACCGAATCGGTACGCGATATCGCTGTCGCGCTCTGTAGCCATACTGGTCCAAAGTGACTAACCAGGATCTGCAGTCTCGAATAGGTAGATAGCGATCGCTAAGGCTAAGCAATTCCTCTAAAAGCAATTCATTTCCTGAATTTCCAGCTGTCATTAGCAATTCCTCTAATTTGACACAAAAGCAATTCATAATGTGTGGACCATTTTACGAATCTCCATAGAAAACTGTCAATTGCACGCAGATCATACTATGAATTGTCAGTTTGTGACATTTTACGATGATTCATAATATTTTCCAATTATGATTCTGCCAAAGTGTCTGTTTTAAGCCCCTAGAGTATCGATACCGAACGCGACAGCGATATCGCGTACCTACATAAATCGCTTATTATCTGAATAGGCTATTCGTCATTATAAAAGAGAATCTTCACTTAGTGACAAAGATCTTTATTTGAATGAATTACCGAATGTTTGGTTTCTCGCCTCTGTAAGGCTCTTAGAAGGCTCGTGGTCTAACAATGCATAGGTGGATGCTTAGGCCACAAGTTCATCTGTATAATGTTAGACTGCTGGAGCGATACCCCGGGAAAAAACAAGTAATTTATATTTAAAACTCAATATTTATTTATTTATAACACGTACAACTATCATCACAGGCTTACCTAATACAATAGTGTACTCGTAGTTATATTTAAAGATTAGACTTATTATTATTTATTACTAGCGAGCGATATATATACGGTTAAAAGATGGAGGCTTCTTGCCTTGCATGCAGTTGCCAATGTTCCTAATTACTTTCACCCTACTGACAAATTGACATTATTGAATATTACATACAAAATGACATGATTACTTTGTAAAGTATTGTATTATTGTATTATTTTAATTATTTTAGATGTGAGGACTATGTGGATTTTTATTTTTGTTTTATTAGTATTTTAGTTTTTTGGTCTCAGTTAGTTTTAACGATGGTCTGGCAATTTGAGTATTTTATGTGACCTACCCAAATGTCCTTTCTTTGGTATTATTCGTCGAATCGTTGAGCTCCATATTATGTTCTGAGTTGAGCTCCACTATTACTGACAAATGCTTGCACTGACCGGACAGGTCTACTCAAATCGTTGTGGTTCTTTCCTCAAAAGACCATTTCAGACACTAATCTACATGGTCCTCATATGGCCAGACCAAGATTATATCTGGACTTTAAAAGAGACTGCGACCTCTGAGTTCGTTTCGATCTTTCTTCTCAGAGTAGTTAGATAGGAAAGGACGACCTCATCTAACTTATTTTTAATATGACGTGTAAAAGTGTTTCCAATATCCTATTTACAGAATAAACAATTTCATTTAATTTCAAATTCTAAAAACCAAACACACAAAGCTTTATTATAGCGTGGACAAGAAAGGATTTAAATTCTAGTACTTCAAAGGTACCCTCTCTCGAAGTAGGTAAGTCTAAATTATAACTCCTTAAAAGGATTGTCGATTGAAGCTTCAATGATTAGAAGCAGCATTATTGATAGCGGTCCCACTATTCTGATGTCAATATTTTAACGCTATACGTGTGGTCCATAAGTAATTTATTGCACCAGACCACTTACAAAGTGTTTTGCAATGTCTGAGATTGTTTTGTGGCTTAGTGCATATTCCTGATGTCATTCTTGATTCGTATCATTTATAAGCTTGTAATAGTCAACAGCTGTAAATTCGACCTCCCACACAGAAGCCAACAAACAATCCTTACAGCAATAGAAATCCTTAATGTCTTATATGTACCTCCTTACCTATTTACAGAATAAACGATTTCATTTCATATCCTGTCTTCTTCTTTTCGTGCGGTTAGTGAATAACCAGCGGGCCATTAGCAATTCCTCTAAAAGCAGTTCATTTCCTGAATCCCAGCTGTCATTAGCAATTCCTCTAATTTGACTTAAAAGCAATTAATAATTTGTGATCCATTATACGAATCTCCAAAGAAAACTGTCGAACAGATGAATTATTTTAATAGGAATTACATGCTGATCATATTATTAATTGTCAGTTTGTGATATTTTGCGATGATTCATAATATTTTCATATTATGATTCTGCTAAAGTGACCGATTTAAGCCCCCTGGTGTCAGAGTATTAAAGCCACCCAAAAGCCACTGACTTGGCTTCACATGTCGAGAAATATATCTCAGGCTTGCCGGTTTCCTCAATAACTGATGAACTTACTGACAAATGCTTTTGGTGAAGTTTGGCTGTGGTTAATGATGTTGACGTTTACGATACCCTCCTAAAGTTGGTAGGCCTTCTCATCTCTAATGTCAGAGCACCTATAGTGTCTTCCTATTGCTAGAAATTCATTATTCTTGTCCTTCTCTAACAGCTAGTTTTACCAACTCAGTCATCGAGACTTTTTGGTTTTCATCATTATACGGAGCAATACGATTCAATTTTGTGGGGTTTATTCATAAACGATGATTACAGTTAAGTGACGTTCAAACGTCAAAAATGTATGGTTAAACAGTTGCTAATCATTACTTAACTTTAAGCAACGTTTATGAATAAAGGGGTGCATATAAAAATTACCTCACGACATATTAAAAGAATGATAGAATGGTTTATTCCTAGCTGATTCCAGTGGTCACGTCACTCCAGCGTCACGTCATGAACTTAATATCAAACAAAAATCATTATGTACCTGCAAATGCATTGGAATGTGGGACTTGTGCCAGATATTTTATATAAGATTATATCTCTTCTTGATTGTAGATGAAAAGTTTAACTTATTGACTGCTACAAAGACTTCCCTAAATCTCTGAGAATTAAATTAAATGTACTGTGTGAAATTGCCATACAACGTGGCAATGCCGCCAGTCTCTTGGGTACATTATCAGCCGACAGCGATGCGGAGGAATTTTTCGACGCCATATTCTAGTTAATTGTTTATTTGTATAGTTACTTTTAATTTAGTATAAAATGTAAATAGTTCGTATAGTTTGTAAGTTTATGTCTTGTTTTACCTACTATGTTTTTATTACTTAGGTCAAATATTACTATAGGTACCAATATCATAAATATAATATATACAACATGTAACGTAATTAACGCACACTCTCAAACACCCCAATTAGAATATTATGTTATAATCATAATACATACACTGAATTTTTAATTTAACATGTATATGCATTGTTATTTACTAAATTAGTTATACCAATTCTTGGAGAACTTTTTAGTATTTTTGTATTTTATTTTGTATTGAATGATGGAATTTGTATGAATACAAATAAAACTGCGATTTTAAAAGTCTTATTACTTTGATTTACGGTCCATTTCAATTTGTTTTGACTATACAGCGTTAATATGACAATAATTTCCGTAGTTTTAATTATTTTTGGGATAAAAAATTACCTATATTAAAAATTATATAAATCGATTCAGTAAACGATTCTGAACAAACTATTTTCAGGATGTGCGTTAATTAAGTTACATGTTGTATATAAAACCTTTTTGTGAACCCACTTGTGTGAAATGTTTGGCTGCCTCATTGTTAGTAGCCACAAGCGTGACTAACGTGACTTCTAAGCATGAGGTTCTGGGTTCGATCCCCAGGTTGGGCGAAATGTGAATGGGTTTTTTCAGCAGGAGTTCGCCCCCTTGTTGGACCTGGCCTGTATCTTAAAGGACTTGGGTAAACATAACTGGTGAACTGTGGGTGTACATAGGATATCTTAGTCTATTCCTTCAGGGAATACCTACATAGCATTCGTCTTCCAGGGTGACTGAAATAAAGATAAAAACTTCCTGATACTTTAGGGAGTTACAAGGTTTTGGGTTCTTAATTTTTTCTTGTTACTTTTTTTTGCAAAACTGACTTGGATTATAAATTTTATTCCCGCACGTAAATAATGAGGAAGTGTCTCTTCATTAGAGTTAGTAAATATTATGGCCATCATAAAAAAAAACTGTGTTTTTTTTTCTAGGATCACTGAGAGCCCGCCAGCCGGATATAGACATCAACAGGTTAGTCAATTGACGTAAACTTTTTGGCACCACTCTTAATTTGTGATATTTGTGATCTACGTAATCTAAATATCTTTTTTTTCAAATTACCTACTTTACCTACTTCACTCTAAAAGTATCTTCAAACCAGTTTTTTCATGGTTATCTATTATTGCGTAACAGGAAATACGCGCTATAACCGTAAATCACTTTAAATCAAAACATGGATAAGTGGCTGTCAATATATTCAATCCAGAAAAGCTAACATATAGGGCTCGCTGAAATAGACCACACGTCAATTCTATTCCTATAGCATACCTGACTGCCTAAATAGATTACAAGCTCTAGTTTTCATGTTGTGAAAACCTCAACAGTTCTCCTTGTGTAAATATTTAAAATTTTGAGATGAAACCTTGACGAAACGTATAGTACTTACTTTTTCTTTGCACTCATCATTAGCAAATTCGCACTTCACATAATAGTGATAAATGCGTGCATCGAAATTTAAACATTCTTGTCTGGTTTTCAGAATAAAACTTTTACCGAAAGAAGGATATCAAAGCCGAGCATCAAATTATCACAGTCGTCGGTCTATACTAACTGACCACAACAGGAGCAATGATTATGACTATTATAGTAGCCGGTTCTCCAAGCTACGGCCGTCGCTGCACGTTCGGCACGATACCCCATCACTTACCCAAGAGAAGACGGGTAAAGTATACCAACCAAGAGAAGACCCGCGGCTCTTCTATCAGTCTGATGCATATATTAAAGAAACTAATAGGAAGAACCTAAACAATGAAGTGTCGTCCATTTACATTGGCCGAGGAGTAGTGCGAGCGGGTGAACAAAATCGCAGGAGATCGCTGCCAATTCGTAGGAGAGATAATGAGTTAAACAGCATCGATGAAGGTTATTGTTATTAGAAATACATTTTGCATAATTACTTTTTATTTCAAGGTCCCGTTCAACTAACAGATAAACAAAAAATGCTTTTAGGAATCTGCGTGCGATGTCCTCCTGACAGAACATTGATTACCAAGCCTGGTGTCGATCGTGCAACGTTGCAATATCCTCGGATATTGTCATGCTCAGGAAGAAAAGCCCCCAGGCATGTACGGTTCGTTCACATGTATGGGCCTAAATTCGGTTCCTTACTGAAAGAGGGCTCCCACATGGTCGTCGGTCGGATCACGCATAAAGACGAAGTGAGTTTATTTTTATAAGTGGAAATCGTAATAATAAATTTTCTCATCTTTCACCAATAATGTTGTACGTTCCAGATTCTCCAAGTATGCAAAATACAGATACATGTGTTGGTCCAGTCTTGTTCCGTGCCCAAGTATTTAGTGCCTCATTGTGGAGCTGAAAATAAAACTTGCAATTTTACATGCCGAGATCCTAAAGCTGAATTCCGAGGACAAAGAACACTAACATGTGGTGACGACATGAGGTGGTCAGGACATTTGCCTGTTTGTAGCGGTAAGTCATTCATTAATCATACCGCGCACTTTATATAATTAATAGGATTGCACTCTACATTCGCATCAACTAGAAAAACAAAGGGAAATATATCTCTGCTATGAACAGCGCCGCCGAGTCATAACAACAAGGCCGTGTGACATTTAGATGTTCTTTTATCACCATGATTCATACCACGTGCACTTCGGATATTGCAACAATTAATAGGAATACATGGATGTTTTCAAGGCAAATCTAACCAATAAACAGAGACAACATACTATCGAGGAGGCAGCCAAACGTTAAATATCAGCTATGAAGTATATTATTTATCTATAATATACAATGGACCTCAGTAAAATGCTCGATGACCTCAGTAGAGCTTCCGAAAGAGTGGGTCTTAAAATAACGTGGACAAAACGAAAGTTATGTCAAATACAACACCTATCCTAATCAAGATCTGTCTACTCTCGAAGTTGTAGACGAATAAGTTTGCAAAGGGGAAACTGTCCAGTTAGGTACGTCCAACTTCGAGAAAGAGGTCAATCGTCGAATCCGACTCGGCTGAGTAGCGTTCGGGATCTCCTCGTCTCATATACTACAGTGTCTCAAGACGAAAGTTTTTGACCAGTGCGTGTTCCTAGTGATGACCTATGGCACTGAAACGTGGTCGCTCACGATGGGCCTCATTAGAATGCAGAAAGTCACCCAAAGAGCTATGGACATCTCCATTGCTCTTTGGTTATGCTTGGCTATGCTTGGAGTTTTTCTATATACATAGCAGATTGCAATTAGCGCTGCTGAAATGCCTCATTGTTTACATTCCTACATGGAAAGGATTGCGACTAAACCAGAGTGGTTATTTTCCAGTATTTACAAATATCTCTTTGCATTCCAGCTCGCACGTGGTGTCACCCTCCGCCGCCTCCCGAATATGGCAGGGTCAGCTGTAAAGGAGTGACGTCACCGAATGGTTGGGGGCTCAATGAGGGATCTAGTTGTCGCGTGAGGTGCGCCCGCGGCTGGAAGTGGAGTTCCCGCTCTAGCGCGGTGTGTAGGCGCGGCGCTTGGACATACGATCTAGGTTGTGTGCCCAAGCGTACGAAATAAGTACCTAGCGTTCTTTGTTTTTTTTAAATCCCTATTACAATATTTATTTAAGTATTAAGAAGCACTGGAGTACCTACCCATACCTTACCCAGAAAATAGAAATTAGGGAAGGTTGGGATCAATATGCGAGCCATTATACTTTGCTACCTATTGCTTCATACCTACTTACCTAAGTATATTAAATCTTAGAATTAAATAATGGTAATATAATCAGATCAGAATAATATTTATAATCTAATATGTGATACCTACTTTAGATCTACCTAAATAACTAATAAAGATTTGTTTTTTAAGACGTGCTTTAATTTTTCATATTTTATTTTATTAATCTTATTTGAACATTTACAAGAAAATGAGAATCGCCTTTATCGGAATGTAAAGATTACAGACTAGACTACTCAGTTTATTCAATAGTACCAGAAGGTAATTATGTATACTGGGTTTTTATTATTCTAGCTGAGGTCTGAGTCACACAGGTAACCCAAAACTTCCAAGAAACGTGATAATCATACAGCTGCGCTCAAATAAAAGAAGAATGAAGAAGAATGCATGATAACTAGGTTACTTAAAGTGCGCACCACGAAAGAAGGCCCGCGGAAAATTGTGGAACTACATTTTTTTTAATGCAATGTGTAGCTTTGACATAGACACTAGCGCCGCGTCAAAGGGACTCTAGTGGTGGCGCGGACTCTAGGTAGGTATTCGGCAGCAGGCTGCCAATGAATGATGATGATAAAGTAATAATTGGGTAAAGTCTCGAGGCATATTAATGGAACTGCTTGTTATGATAGAGTACATGGGACTCAAACATAGCTGGTGAAATGTGGGTGTACTTGCTTAAACTATGCAAGTACTTGTATGTAAATTTCTGCCTAACCTTTCGGGGAATACAGGCGTGATTTTATGCCATGTTATATAGTACATAATAATTCCAAGGATAGAGTCGTGTACTGTAGATATTAAAACGTTAGATGTTGGTAACATTCTGTCGCATTTAAATACTTCACTTAGTACTAATTAGTCGAAAGTGTACAATTTTCTATGGGGTAACTCTGTTTGTGCTTCACTTCGGGCCACGGGCGTTTACCTTGGGCAACGTCTGCAGTTTGGTAAGAATATCTCTAAGTAGTCTGTGGGTAAGAACAACTTTGAGAAGGAGGCTAACAGGTATTCAGCTGGGCTGGGCAGCTTTGGAGAAGCTCCGTCCAGTCTTCTCGTCACGTATTCCGCAGAGCCTAAACACCATAGATTACTATTATATCTAAACACTAAAGTCTTCAATCAGTGCGTCCTGCCTGTCATGACTTACGGAGCCGAAACGTGGACAGTCACGGTACGGCTAATAGAATCTTAAAGTTGTTAAGTTCGTTTTAGTCTTACAAATAAACATTAAAAATGTATTTATGCGACTTGGATTGTTAGATGAGCTATGCAGATTTAAAGAAAAGTGGCTGCCTTTCAATTTTTTTGTTTGCAGAGCTTTCTTCCAATATTTTTCTTCAATTAACATCTTCGGGAACTAAATCGACTCGCGTATTTTTTTCAAACAACAGCTACGCCTAGGGTCGTAGGACTCGTAGGTATTAATTAAATATTCGTATCCTCGCGTTTACCTACACCAAAGTATAAAACATGTATTCTACGTATTGTATAAGTACTTAGTAGGTACTGTTGTCAAACTCAACTCAAACTCAAAGCATTTATTTCAATTAAACCATTTACAGGCACTTTTGAATTGTCAAGGAGTCGGTCAGTCAGAAATATGAAGCTAGTTGCCCATTCCAAAGCGTAGTAGGTACCTATGGAGAAGAACGGGCAAGAAACTCCACGGACACTCTTTTAAATCAAAATATTGTTACAATATATGGGTTACATCATTCATGTTGAAATTATACATGTGAGAACAATGTAGAAAGCACGTTAAAAGCGTCCGCAATTATTACATAAAACAATTCAAAAATTAAAATAAGCCATGGCAGCTAAGAGATGACCAGTCACAACTGACGGCGCCCGTTCACGAACATGACGCATGGATCAGCACCATTCAGCTCAACCATTTTTAGGGAGCTAAATGATCCAACACACGCGCCACTATCAGCGAGACATTTCAGTGAGCATGACATTCCCAGTCGCCAGGGCACATTCAAGACAATGAAAGACAAATTACCCGGTAAATGGTAGCTCAATAGTAGGTACATAGTACTCACACGTTGTAAACAAAACGGTCAAAAATATGTAAGAGAATGGTTAACAAAAAATGTCTGAAACAATGTGAATGCATGTGTGATCCACTATATGTAAAATTATCGTGACATAAGTATGTATTTTATGACAAGAACTTTACAAAATTTGTTCTCTCTTTTTACTTTTATATTCTCTACCAGTCAACCAAGGATGGTGAAGAGATAACATGCCAGGTGCTCAGAATGAGAGGAGATACTCTACTTATCTATACTAATATTATAAAGCTGAAGAGTTTGTTTGTTTGTTTGAACGCGCTAATCTCAGGAACTTCTGGTTGGAATTGAAAAATTCTTTTCGAGTTGGATAGTCCATTTATCGAGGAAGGTTATTGGCTATAAAACATCACGCTACCGCCAATAGGAGCGGAGCATAAATGAAAAATGTTGCAAAAACGGGAAACAATATTCCTTTTTGGGAGCTTCCGTTGCGTGCGCTGCGTAAACGGTTTAAATTACGCAAATAGGTATCATGTATGATGGAATTGTTTCTCTTTAAAAGTTCTAAAACCAAGTCCGCGACAGCATATGACTATCTTTTAAAATTGATTCACTATAACCTTTTTTTGTGGTAATCAAAGTTCGAAATTAATGCATTATTTGCGAAGGAGTTTTATCGGCATCACATTAATTCTTATTCAAATAAATAGTTTTAACATCAAGGGTATTTCTGTAGCAGTAAAATACTTTTTAAATTCATTCGAATCGGACATTTAATTTTGAAGTTATCACGAAATGCAATACGCAAACCGTTCGACGCCGGCGCGCGGCGCTGCGCCGCGTCGCCGCGACGTTCCCTACTCTAGAGAGGATAGGATAGGCACACGGGTAGATCATGACCTGAAATAGGACATAGGCTATGTTTTATCCCTATATTCCCACGGGATCGAGACCAACGCGGGTGAAACCGCGGGGCATAGCTAGTTAAATAATAAAAATTCTTAAAAAGATACATAAATGATTGATGAATTATTAAAAAAATAGGTAAGTATACAAGTACATAAATAAGTTATAAACATACTATTACTATACATACATACTTACAATAAAATATAACAACAATATTTTTTTTTAAATTACTTGAAATGCAAAACGAATCAAACTTTATTATTTTCTAAGTTGGCAATCAGATTTTAGTTCGTTCAGAAGTGGTAGCATATTTCAAAATTTCTTAAATCTATTAAAGTTAACAATCATTCCTTACCATTAATTTACTTTGAATTTCTCTAACAGAATTCTTCTTAATTATTTTATTTTGACAGAATAAGATCCATATTAGTAGCAAAAATCTTTCTACACTAATTGCAAGTCTTATTTTCCGAACGAAACGTTTTCAAAAATAGAATCCAGTGTGACATTTGCGGCCGTTAAATGTTTTGAGTTCGTCAACCGGATTGTTGGAAGAAAAAAAAGCAATAATTTAGCTAATCGTTGTAGCTAGCTGATAGTTAAAATGATTAGTTTGATATAATAAACAACAGTATCGGATTATTTTCAATACGTGTCCTCTATATTTAGAAATAACAATGGGAAGCAACACAAGTAAACCAAATAATACCGAAGTACATCCACCAATTGCTGCTTCGAAGAATGAGTTGAACGTTTCAGACGTTTGTAATAATTCTGATCCTCGATCCCCAACACCAGAAATTTCACGGACTCCGCTACAGGTTTGTCTATGAATATAACTAAAAATAACACAGAATTCCCTCCAATTTCTTTTTTTTGTTGTATTCGGAACGTCTGGCCTTTTTGACTTTGTCTCATAATATCTTACTAATTTATTGCATTTTGGCTTTCAGAATAAGTCAACTGGAAAACACAATATCACTAAAAACGTTGATCTGAGGAAGACTTTCGAAAATGGTAATGGTGAAGAGAAACTGATACACAACAATCCTATTCTTTCTGCTGTGATAAAGAACCATTTGCAGTCTTATGACCCGCGCTCCCCTACACAGGACTTTGAGCGCACACCTATTATAATTTCGACAAATACTGATGAAGCAGCTAATGAAAAGAAATTATTAAGACTACAAAGTGATAACTGTGCCAGTCCTGTGTTGAATGCTGAAACTGACGACAATTGTGACAGTTGCGCTGAAGCATGTGAGAAAAGCCCTGATTTAGTGGTATCCCGAAATTTGTGTGAGGGATTCTTTAACATAACTTTAGATGATACATTAAAAGACCCTGAAGAACCATTAGGATCATCAACAGCTTCTTATGAAGCATTAGAAAACAACATATCAAGCGAAGGTCACCAGAAACTAAAGTTTTTGGAAACAAACTTTGAGTATGTAGAAAATGAGGATACATTTGAAGATAGTGAAGAAAATATAAATAATATTGAAGATACTGATACTATTAATGAATATGAGGATAATGGCCCAGTATTTCAGATCCTTGATGATGATCCTCGGTCACCATCAATAGGTATTGAGAGAACACCTATTGTTGTACCTAAAATGGAAGAGGATTCAAATGTTGAGACTATGTCAGATGATACTTTGATCAAAGTATTACAGAGCACTAATGCAGAACTTCGCCAAACTGGTGCCAAGACAGAGAAAAATGTTGATGGGCTGCTCATATATGAAGATGAAGCAATGGATCCGAATGAGACTCCAAAGAAGTCAAAGTCTGCAAGTAATAGTGGCTCCAGAACTCCACTGTCATGTATGAAGAACAAGGCAGATGTGGGACACACACGATCTAAATCAGCCAACACTTTATATGATCCCAAAAACCAGAAGATTGGTTCTAAAATTCCTAAAAGAGTGTCACATATTCCACGATTGAAGTGTTTATCAAAGCAGCCCAACTTGATGCCTGGAGAGAGTAGTGTTTCTTTGAAAAATATTTCTAAAGCTACAGCAATAGGTGGAGATTGTGAGAATACACCTCCCCATTCACATCGTGATCGCTGGGATAAAGACAACAGCATTGTTCTTTGAAATTGATTCATAGTAACCAACAAACAACAGCAAGTGTGCTGTAGGATATTCTTAAAACTTGGAAATTGGTTTATATTTACTATAATGTTTATTGTGAAATGTGACTTTTGAATAACATTGCTCAGAATTAATTATTTCTTGTATATGCATCATGCTTTGCTTTATTGTTTGAAATTTAACAATTATTATTGTCTACAATAAGTAATTCTTGACTCAATAAAAGAAACATAACTCATATTGTCATCTTCTTATCAGTATTGATAGACTTTAAAATAAATATTTTTTAAATAATATTGCATCATGCATGGTTTTTACATCTTAGGTACCTACAAAGAGTATTGGGGTCATTGCACTCATCATTATGAACAACTTTCACTATGGGACCAAAAAATTAATCGGCTGTTCCCCTACATTTTGAAACTATGGGTACCTATTGCCCCTGGTAATCCTACAAATTCCCTTTCTCATTGCACTGGCGCAACGCAAAGATCGGCAATACACAAATTGTAAATAAACAAACATGAATAGGTACGACACAAATGGGGTCACACACACCAAAAACTTGGCAACAACAACACGAATTCGAATTTAGGCACATACCTAGTCAATAAAAGCTGAGAAGTACATACTTAAAACTGCAATCAAATTAGTGGCAATGTTCCTTCACGGCTGTGTACGGTATTGGTGAGCCAGTGGACAGAGAATTTACAGGAAGTATGACACAGCCTTGCGGATCGTCAATGGCAATAATACAGGTGTTTTCATAGCAACAGTTTAGAAAGCATAATTCGTTCAAATAGAAACAAGAATGTATTTAAATCGTTTTATTTTCTACTGACAACACTTAATACATTCAATCTGCGTTAAATATTGCAAACGCAAAACATCCTTTTGGAGTAAATAGTAGGCAAGTTAATAAATAATAAAAATTATGCAAATCACAATATAATTTTCATGTTTATAGCAGCACAGCGTGGCTAGCTTCTTGGAATGGTTTAAAATTGAACACCAAAAATGGAGATGGTTACTGGTTAGATAGTTATACAAAAATAAGCCCCATAAAAATATAACACTATTGTAGAATGTAACTCCTCGCAAAGTCCACATTCGCAGGCTTCTAGAAATCGTACCTACATACATCATAGCATGTCGAGGCGAAACATTCTAACCGATGAGTATTTTAACTAGATAGCAATAATACTAACATATAAGTAATATAATATATAAATTGAGAAGAATCTTTCAGCGCCTGGTTCCTTTAGAATCCTCGAAGAACAGCTATAAACAAAAATACATAAGAATAATGTTATTTATCTTGCAGAAATAATTCTAAAATCAATAGCTAGATAGCAACAAACTAATCTACACAATGCTAATTTGAGTAAATGATGAACTACTCAATCTAAGATCAAGTCTAAGGTCTATTTCAAGAACTTGAACACCTACTATTTTAATTAAGATACATTGAGAGAGAAAATGAAAATGCTAAATCTTAGGGATCACGCGCATTCAGTCCAAGTCCAACACATTCCAGAACGTTGAGGCCGGTAGTCTTGAATTTGCAACGACTAGTACGCGAGATCCCTTTTTACTGCAATAATTCCATCTGAAACTATTGAATTACACATTAATTTTATTTCTCTACTACCATTTTCTAAGTACACGTCGTAATACAATAATTGCAAAATTGTTTATGTATAAGTCGCCGAAATTGCACAAAAATTTGGCACAAAAATGGTAAGTCCAGCTTAGTTACAGGTACATATAATTACTAAAATAAAATGCTTTGTTTGATTTTTAAATATTGCAACTGTATTTTTAATTTATTAGCTGTAGGCTTTTATTATGGAATGTCTTGTAATTCTCCTAACCGTGCGTTTGCACTGGCGAAACATTTAATTGCATTTAATACAAAACATGTTGAAATCTCTAGTTCCTGTCAAAAATTGTATGGAACATTGACAGAAAGTTGAGATTTCAACGTGTTTTGTCTTGAATGTTTCGCCAGTGCAAAGGCACGGTAAGGGATAGATTTACATCACACTGAGGTTTTACTGCGACAAAAAATGTTATACTTAGTCAAGACTCAAGTGCAAAATCCCAAAATATGGCTAGGTAGGTTTTTGGTCTGAGATTCTTATAGATTTAGATTAAGTAATTAAAGTGTTTTAAATTAAATGCATACTGTCAATATAGTAGGTAACACGACAGTAATTTTAGTATTATACATAAATATAAATAACGTAGTAGGTACTATATAAATTTGAACTACACATAATTTACACTTAACTAAATGGTAAAGCTTTAGACAATGTTGTGAAAAGTCCGAAGTAGTACCTACACAACATTTTATTTCATATACAAGAAGGACAACAGACAGGGAAATTTGAATTATTTCGTTTGTAATAATGCTTTAAATAGCCTACTACAGTAACCATAATTTGCCTCATTTTGTAATCTTACAAAATATTGTGTACTATATGTAGGTCATTATATAAATCCTACAAGAAATAATTTTCATATTGAAACATTTCAAGCTTTTTGAACCTTCAATACGATTGGAATATGGTTTTACATAAATATTATGCTTTTTACTCATCAAAATGAGGCAAGACGCGGAAATTATTGACCATTTGCAAAAACACACACTGCTTTACGTTATTATTTTCTAACATTTAAAACATCTAATAAACTCGAACAACAATCATTATAAGCAATTCCTAAACACCTAATATCTGTTTGAATCCCTTGAAGGTCACCATTTTATGGTTATACATACAATACTGTGTACTTAAACATTTAATAGGAGGTAGTTTCACATATATTTGATTTTAAACCATGTTATAAATGTATGCTTATGTTTATTGGGGCCATATTTCAGTGTTAAACACACAACTAACACCAATAATTTCAAAATATCGAAAACAGAGGATAGCATTTATGCCCATGTTATGTATCCCAAATATCATGCTTCATGCACAGGCTGTTCACTTTTCTTCTTTATCTTTCTTCTCCTTGATATCTGTTGAATAATGTTAGTGAAGTTATTAACACTCCTTATTAATATTAAACTCACGCCAAAAGGATTAGGAATCACTATATTATAAACAATAGGTAATAATTATATTTGTATGGGTATGAAAATTATCTAGAACTGCATGGTATTTTACAGTGTTAGTGAAATAACCATGAAATTTATAGACTGTTATTTTAATATCTATGAAGACCAAACCTATTAGTTATTGTTCCTTTTTTACGGTTAAATGCATTGTAATTGTAGAAATACTTTTTGCTAATAAGTTTGTTCTGTAATTAAGTTAGGCCCTGCACGAAATCAACTGATTTTGATTAATTTTGTTTATTGTTTGTGAGAAAGGGAAAAAGAATAGAAACAAAATTATTTGTGATTTGAAAAGTCGAGTTCTTTGTTTTGCATGTGTGGTTGAAAGGGTTTTTCAAATAAATATGATTCATGGAAAATCATTAAAATTCACAACAAGTTTTCCGAATAATTACGCGAGACTGAGGTTTGATCATCTTATTACAAGAAACTACTTTTGATTTAGAACATTAAAAAATATCGTCAACATCATTTTATGGTCTACATGCACGTGACTGGACCACTTTTTCAAATTCGATACAACATAATAGCAGAAACATAATGTTGAAAAAAACCTATTTTTCGAATAAAACCCAGTCAGTAATGTATTTTTCTTATTATTTAGCAAACCATGTCAAGAAATGTAAAAATCACAAATTAGTCTTCAACTATCCTTGAAACAAAATCAAAATTTTGTATTGGTTAAAATTTTTGGAAACCTTCTCACAATTAGATAATAAATTAACAAAAGAGGGCTTTTTTCATGCACGGACCCTTAATATGAATTGTTTTATATTAAAGTACCTATATGACAGTAAAGTGGTTTCATATCTTTAAGTTATTATGAGTGTTATTTTTATCAAGGAGAGGTTAATTGATAAAGCATTTAAAGTGCTTTGTTTGGTATGATATTGATTATTCTGATTAGGTACCTAATTTGATAATTTAACTACATACAAAAGATGTTAGAATATTAAAATTTGATTATATTGGCATTTACACCATGACTAAACACAAAAGTTATCTGCAGAGAATTTTGTCTACAAGTTTCCAAACTCTCCAAATGGTATCAAACACAACACAAACAAACAGGCAAATATACACATAACATCACACATCTACTCAACATAACTGAACAACTTGCTGATTCACACTCTTATTTACGTTATGTTATTATTAGTTGTTTTCGAGAGGATCATAAAGAAAAAACGCACAAACCTCGCTCTTTCTCCTCCATATTATGAGAAATAAATTCACGCAGCTCTGAGTACGCCTTGTCCAAATTGTCGTTGAGAATAATTATGTGGAAGTTCCCTGGCTCCTGACCTGAAATCATTGCATCAGATGGCTGTGTTATATTTTTAACACTGATTGTAAACATCCATTATTACATTTATAATAACATGAGTTGCGTAAGCAACACAAATATTATTCTTGAAAACAATCATACATCCATTTTATTATTAGTAAGTGAAACTGTTAATTGATTAAAGTATGGAGAAATATTTTGAGAACAGGCATTATCCATTCCAAAATTCCACCTTGCTTATAGATAAAAATATTATACCTGTTGTAAAATATTGAATTACAGATTTTGCTGTAATACCTATTCTTTCCTGTGAAATTCATGCTGAATCTTTGTTACATAGATTGTTTTAATAACACCTTGGCCTAACTGTAGTTACTACTCTCATCAGCTGATATTTTTTGTGAGTTATGTTTAATCACTTTTAAAGATTTTTACTGTGCTGAAATTGATATTAATCTTAGATTATTTTTTTCTTCAATTAAAAAAAAAAGCAAATCCACTGTAGACATTGTGATGTAGTATGCATTTTAATTTACTGTGCTTTATCATCTTTGCTGCAGGTAATTATTAAGGGCAATTAAATCATTTTCAATTAAAACCTACACTTAACTAAATTAATAATTGGAATTTTTACTGGTCATATAAGAATTTAATAATGGAATCTAGTATGTTATCGCTAGTCAGACTTGTCATTATAGTACAAGTGCTCTGAAGTAGTTTACAAACTAAGAAGTTTGATAAAAATAAATAATAAGTAGGTCTACATTCTGAACATGTTTTCAAAATAAATGTATAAAATGGTAAACCCTCCATTTTCGCACCCAAGATACAGGCTTGCCTAATTTGGGGCTAATACAAAACCCCCTCTAATGTTTTTTACAATAAAGTTTTTATTAATATTATTTATTATTTATGACTAAAATATGGAAGACCCAATATCAACATATTCATTGAACAATATTTTAATAATAAATCCACTCACCAAATACGATTTCTTTGCGAGCTGTCTCCAACCTCTTCATCAAAGCCTCTTCCTGCTCAGTGTTGCGTCCACGCAGTCGCCTCTCCAACTCTTCAATGGAAGGTGGCATCACAAACACCAGCAGTGGATTGAGATCAGTTTTCTTCACTTGCTTGACTCCCTCAATCTCAATATCTAGGACACAGATCCTTCCTGAGCACCGTACATCATTTACAGCTTGTTTACTGAAAGTGTCAAAATAACTTTTGTTATTAGGTCACATAATAAGTCTGGAAGCATTATGTTTTGGTTTCTGGTAACCAACTAGAATAGAGACTTGGAGATGATGTTGCAAAGAGTATTTACTGAGGAATAAATATTAGCAGTAAATGCATTTAATAGAACAATGACTTTATGAATAAGAACACCTCAATTGGCAACATGCCAATGTGCCCCAAACAACAAGCACATGGCCAACTGAGATTCTTCTCAAAACACATTTACTTGCCTGGTTCCATACATGTTGTCACTGAAACATGCGGTTTCTAAAAACTCTCCTTTTGCTAAAGCAGCGGTCATGTCTTCTTTGTTTGTAAAGTGGTAATGCACACCATTTTTCTCGCCTGGACGTGGATCTCTTGTAGTATGCGACACACTGAACCCGAATTTATCCGGAAACTCTTTCAGAAGGCGCTTTAACAACGTACTCTTGCCCGACCCCGAAGGTCCGCACAGCACCAAAGGACGAGGGCCTTTCTGCACCATTTTTGAGAAAACTATGAACAAATGAGTAATTTTACCAAAGTCGCATAGGTAATGCTGAATGGATATTCAAAAAATATCTTACATCTTATTAGAATCGTCGTGGAAAAAGTCGATAGAACTAAGTAACTTAGAACCCGGTAAGGAAAATCGACCCGGCAATAATATAAAAAAATGGTACGAAATCAGTACACGGCACCACAGACGACAGCACGCATTAACGCGCAGCGAGTTCTGACAGTGACACTTCTTCAGATGTCAAAAATGTCATGTGGTTGGTGGTTGGAAAGTGTGAACTCTGAAGATTATGAAGAACGGAACGTCAAGAAGACCAACTAAAGCCGGCATTACACACACTGCCCACTGGGCACTTGTCGCAAGCTTCCTTTGATTTGTGTATGTACTAAGGCTGCCATCAGACGGACTGCATCGCAGCAACTGCGCGTAGTCGATATAATTATTCAACTGCATGCAGTTGTACGTTCGATTTCGTTCAGTCATGATATCAACTTTACGCCAGGGCTTGAAATAACGATAAAAATATGGTATCGTTACAGCCTTCTGATGCAGATATCGTTAACTAATGAATAACGTTATAATATTTAACATTATATCTGGCACATTTTATCGTTAAACATACGTATCGTTAAAATCTGCGCCAGGGCTTGAAATACCGTTAAAAATATGGTATCGTTACAGCCTTCTGATGCAGGTATCGTTAACTATTAAATAACGTTATAATATTTAACGTTAACGTTATATCTGGCACATTTTACCGTTAAATATAGGTAACGTTAAAATCTATGCTATCGAAAATTTTATCGTTATTATTTAGTTTTGTTACCGTCGTTCTGGATATCGTTAAAAATTTCAGACTGCATCGATGCTAAGACTGTGCCGTACGACTATTTGCGTGTATAATAGGTATTCTCTTTGTTATTCTGTGTTGTGCTTGTTCTTGTGAATATACTTAGTTGGTATGTCCGTCGGCAGCCTTTGAGAAAAAAATTAAAGTAACAAAAACTAAAACCCAACTACGACTAAAAAGGTATAAATAAGACACCGCAGACAGACAAATAAAAAATCCGGAGTGACACGTGTTAGGGCATAAACCGAACAGATTACGTGTGACTCCGGATTTTACTTATTCTTATTCCGGATATACTTTTTTTTTAATTTCTTTTGTGGTTATAATAATAATATATATATATTTTTTAAATGTGCTCATTAACCCTTTCATTTTATACTCAACATGGTACGATTAAACAATTTTATTTTTTAAGTTCCTGACTTTATGTCCTCTAGAGGGCGCCATTTTTAATTTAATGTGACGTCACATAGCCTATAACCAGCGGACGGTCAAGACGCTTCCAACGATACCTCATTTGTCAAATTGTGATAAGTGGTTTAGATGATGGGAGGGAACAGATGAACATACTTACATACATATATATGTACATACATACCAGTCAAAATCATAACCCTCCTTTTTTCTTCGCCGTAGTCGGGTAAAAACGGGCCGGTAACGTCGCATAAAATAACAAAAATAATACCGGTAATGTTTTACCGCTATTTTTACAATAACGTTAAAAATACCGGTAATTTTTACCACAATTTTTAACGTTATTATTATGTTATGCTACTAAGTAACGCTACCAAATCGTACCAATACCCAGGTATCTCTACGGAAATACCGTTACTTAACGTTACTTTTAATGTGAATTGGTAACGTTTTCAAGCCCTGATCTACGCTATCGAAAATTTTATCGTTATGATTCAGTTTTGTTACCGTCGCTCTGGATATCGTTAAAAATTTCGGACTACATCGATGCTAAGACTGTGCCGTACAACTATTTGCGTGTATAATAGGTATTCTCTTTGCTATTCTGTGTTGTGCTTGTTCTTGTGAATATACCTACTTGGTTGGTTTGTCCGCCGGCCGCCTTTGAGAAAACGGGCCGGCAACTTCGCATAAAATAACAAAAATAATACCGGTAATGTTTTACCGGTATTTTTACAATAACACCCGCTAATTTAACCGCAATAACAACCGCTAATTTTTACCACACATTTTAACGTTATTATTATGTTATGCTACTAAGTAACGCTACCAAATCGTACCGATATCCAGATATCTCTACGGAAATACCGTTACTTAACGTTACTTTTAATGTGAATTGACATTTCGTTTCGATGTTATCACGAGTATAATGCAATATGCGAACCGTTCCAAGCCTTCGCGATGTTCCCTACTCTAGAGAGGATGAAAGGCACATGGGCAGACGAAGACCTGGAATAGGACTTATGATACGTTTTATCCCTATTCCCACGGGATCGAGACCTACGCGGGTTAAACCGCGGGGCACAGCTAGTATATCTATAGGCTAATATTAAGCTAACAAAAAGAGGTGAAATGAGAGTAGGGAGGCCTTTGCCCAGCAGTGGGACAGTAATGAGAACGAAAACATGTACATTCGATCAGCCACCCATGCAGTAATAAAATACTGTGGCCCAACGGGCTTGACCAAGTCAATCGTCAGTACTAAAAATGTAAAAATGCTGATTAGTTGAGAATATCATCCAAAACCGCATAGACAAAGAGTAAAGTTTCATAGAACTCGGCGGATATTGACATCAGTACATATGTTAATATTATTAAGTAATAGAAGAACAATTGGAAATGAATTAATAAAAAATGTTTAGGGCAACTTTTTAAGCTTGTTAATAAATGAATTTACAAAATCATTGAAATAGTGCGGTTTTTTGTTTATGCTATTTATTTTATATGGTTTGATTTTCCGGTTATGGTTATGGACCAATCAGAACTCCAAGATTTTCAACCAATCGTAAGGAACCATAGACAATGGATTGAAAATTTAAAAAAAACTATAGCCGTTACTTTTGAGTTGAGTTGAGCTGAGTCAAGTAAGCAAAGAATAAAATTAAACGCCAACTCGGACTGTACAGCTGGATGTTATTTAGCTACTTTACGCAAAAATAAGGATCTGCCCGAGACTGTTTATTAAATTGCGTACGGGCTAAACAAGTAAACACGTCGATATGGACATCCAGATGAGGAGACACCGAACGGTAAGAAATTTTCGTTACGTTACATAGCTAACTGATTATGGTGTTTGAACGTACTTAAGATGGTGATACTAACATTTTAGGTGCAGATCCAGGATCAGGAAAATATATATGCTATTAAGGGTAAAGCTAACGTGGCGATTCCTACGAAGAAGCAAGGTTTGACCGTTCGAGGAGCTTTGGGGGATATCAATACTAATGTTCAACAGCAGCGTGAAATCGGTGGCAAAGTCGCTGTCGCTGCTGCGGAGTTTGAGAAGAAAGCGACCCTAAGTCGGGCTGCTGTGAAAACGTAAGGATTAGTTACTGAGATTTATTGTCACACCCACAATATCATTTTGGTAATCAGCTGTTATATTTTCTTTGTTGTTTTAAGTTTACACACGGGCGTTAAAGGATGATACTTATGCTATAAATTTAATG
Organism: Lithophane leautieri; assembly: GCA_949152455.1. Taxonomy (NCBI): domain Eukaryota; kingdom Metazoa; phylum Arthropoda; class Insecta; order Lepidoptera; family Noctuidae; genus Lithophane; species Lithophane leautieri. The sequence goes on from OX424459.1 coordinate 11,876,973, forward strand.
CGTCTTGTTCTATTTTGATTTTTTCTTATTAATCATGTAGGTAGAAGTACAAAATGTTTTCTTTGCAGTAATTACAGTCATGTCCAGTCGAAGGTGGACACTGGATTGGCAGCTAAGGCAGCCGCGGTACAGCCGTCGTCTAGGCCTCCACTGCGCCGTGAGGAAAGTACGGCTGGTCTTGCATCTAGAGCCGCTGCTCGCAACAGGGTAAGTATTGATAATTTCTAGCATATTTGTTGCAACTTAATTTTTTGTAATGTTACCAGCCAGGTTAAATGATCACCTGTGGATATGAATGAAAATGAGAATGATAGAAATGCTCACATAATTTTTCTTAGATGCCTTTAGGAATAAGAACTGGTAGGCAGCTTATTTCGTAATAATTGTCACACCCTAAAAATAGCTTTATGTTGTCCATCAGCTATCCCAGCAAACCTTGAATGAATACTTAGTAAAATGGACATCTTAAGAATGTTTGGAATTTAAGAATTTTTTATGCTTATCATGAACTTCCCTAGCTCGTGATGATCAAGGTTTCTATCTAACACCACATGAAAATTTACAGCAGCAATCCTTAATAGGAAATACTTGACACTGCTGATGAATTATCTGCTGAAGCTGTTATCATTATATTAGAGCATTTTACTCAATAATAACTTACAAGGGGTATTGTATTACCCAGTCAGAGTTGTGGAGGTCAGATAGGCAGTCATTCCATGTAAAATACTGGTATCCAGCTGCATCCGGTTAGACTGGAAGCCGATCCCAATATAGTCGGGAAAAGGCTAGGCAGATTGATTAACTCAATAATAACTTCCTAGTTTATGTTAACAGGAAAATGTTACTCATGAAAAACTCTATAACATTTCAGCATTATTCTACCAAGTTTATAAAAAAAAAATCTCTTTTGTAGGCCATCCTGAAAGATGCCCAGAACAAGCCAGCTGAACTGAAGGAATCCATAAACATTTATGTTCAGACAAAGAAAGTTCAAGAAACCAAAAAGACATCTAAGCTCCCAACGCTAAAAGAAAATAAGGAAACCAAAGCATTGAAACCAATCCTAAAAGAATCAACAGAATCACTCGGAAAGTTGAAATTGGAAGAGGCTTACGAAAAGACTTCAATCATCGACAGGAAAAAGGTCGAAAGATATGCGGCCTTATTAAATAGTGACTTGAATGACCTCAATGCTACTCCTCAATTGCCTGATGACATTGAAGATATAGATGCTGGAGATAATAACAGCCCGCTTCTTATGTCCATCTACATTAAGGATATTTACAAATATTTGACTGAGTTAGAAGAGAAGTACCCTATTGAGACCGACCATTTGAGGAAACAGGTTTGTGTAGGATCAATATTTTTTAAAGTACCCGCTTTGAAGGTTGGGCTGTAAACTATAATGAATGTTGTGTAGTTTATGAATTACCATCATGATTCAATAAATCGAATGTAATTTCATCATATTTTTTCCTTCCAGACGGTAATCACTGGGAAGATGAGGGCTACTCTTATTGATTGGCTTGTAGAGGTGCAGAGACAGTTCTCTTTAGTGCTGGAGACATTCCATCTGACTGTTGGAATCATTGACCGATACTTACAGGTAAATATTGTTTTTTTATTTAGTAAAGCAGCTGTTGGTGTAGTGAAGAGCAGTTCGGGTAGTGGTGTTGTTGTGCATTTTTATTTCTGGGTCCTCATTTTTTGTCGCTTGTGTCGTTAGGACTAGCCAACTGTCGAAAATAGGCGCTCTGCATAATGTGTCCTATGATCCTTGATATTTTTTTATGTAATTGGTTTCATAATAATTGGTTATGAATAAAATCAAAGGACGAAAAATTTGAGTGTGCTAGCCGCGTCGCGCTGTTTGTTTAAACTTGTTGATGGAAGAAAATAAATATTTCCTATAGAAATAAATGGTTGCATATTAGAAAATCAAAACTTTCTCGAGCAAATTTCAAAAGAACAATAAACGAAATAACAGAATTTAAATGACCAAATGTTTTATTTAGAATCTATGTGACATCAAATGAATGACTTATCAAAAGTTGCTAGATGTACTTTTAATTTGCCTGCGATTGGATAATTAGACAATGGTAAAAACATTTCTGCGGCAGATTTTATTGGCTTTGCTTGTCTTGCAAGCATGCAGCAGGCATGGTTTCTGTCACGGCTCCGGCGCTGTGGGGCTCTGGCGGTCCCATGCGAGCTTATCGTCGCAGATGTGTTTCACACTCACCACCGCGACTTCGGCTTGCTGGCCGGCAAAGCCGGTCAGCCTCAACCGCGGCGGCGAGCGTTAAAATCATCTGCTTCTCAGCTCGCGAGCTGCCTCGCCCTCCGCGCCTACGCGATTTTAAATAACACTCTAGGGGTAGGGTAGACAGTCTACCCTAAGCCCTAGAGTGTTATTTAAAATCGCGTGATTTTGAAGTTCGTACGTACTCGTACGTATTGCGGATTCCTAGTGTATGTGTCGAAGATTACGACAATGGCATCAGGTAGTGGTAGAAAACCACAATGTACGTTTACTGAAGTGATGAAAACCAAATATTCTTTTTTGAAAGAAGGAAAAGAACCGACTGAAGCTTATTGCATGATTTGTGACTGTAGTTTATCTATAAAACATAAAGGAATAACTGATATTGAAACTCATGTCAATAGTAATAAGCACAAGACTAAACTTACGACCGTTAATACTAATAGAAAAGTCACTGACAGTTTTGCATCGTCGTCTTCATCAGGGAGTAAACAAAAACAGTCTGCTGCTGAAGGTACGCTCGCTTTTCATACTGTTAAGCACCACCAATCCTATAATTCAATGGAATGTACTGGGCGACTGATGAAAGTAATATTTCCTGACTCTAATATTGCGAGCGAGATGACTTGCTCAAGAACCAAAACTGAAGCAATCATCAATGGTGTGATAAGTCCATGGGTTGTTAAAAAACTGACTATTTCTTTGAAACATATTGACTATCTCGGAGTTTCTACAGACGCAAGCAATCATGGCTTAGAAAAGATTTTCCCAATAATGATTCAGTATTTTGATTACGAAAATGGAGGAATTCAAACAAAGTTATTGGATATTCATAGTACCCGGAATGAAGCTTCCGAAACTATTGCTGAAATTATTATGACAACATTACAAAAATATGATTTATCTGAAAAATGCATCTCATTCACTGCGGACAACGCGAATGTAAATTTTGGTGGCATAAATCGCCCGTTATCGGGAAGAAACGTGCTCACAAACCTGAGACATCAATTAAATAAAGATATTATTGGAGTTGGTTGCCCGGCTCATGTACTACACAATAGCGTGCAGCATGGAACAGAAGTACTGAAAATTGATGTTGAAGTATTGGTGATGAAACTCTTCAATTTCTTTTCTGTTTATACTGTTAGAACAGAAGCACTGAAAACCATTTGCGACTACATTGAAGTTAACTATGAGAAGTTACTGTCACACAGCAAGACTAGGTGGCTGAGCCTTTTTCCGGCAGTTGAGAGAATTCTCAAAATGTATGAGCCTCTGAAAACGTATTTTCTAACTAATCCACAAGTGCCAACTGTCCTCGTAAATTTTTTTGAAAATGAATTGTGCGAATCTTATTTTTTTTTCGTGCATAGCTTAATGGCCATCTTTCAGCCAAAAATTTTAGAAATTGAAAAGGAAAAAAAATCTATCATGGACATCGCAAAGATTTTGCAAACACTTATCGACACCCTGAAAGCAAGAGAAGATGCGAAATTCGTTCCACTTAAAGTTAGAGATTTGATCTCTAATTGTAGCAGCCAGGAGAAGAAAGATGAGTTTTTGAATGACATCCAAAAATCTTATAAATGTTGTCGGGAGTATTTAAACAAATGGCGGCAGCCTTTAATGGACTTGGAAATTTTTGAATGGATGATAATAAAAAAGATAATACTATTGATTATAACTATATTATTCCATGAATACAGTTTCTCATTGGAAAAGGGGTAAATTTGGATGATAGCAAATTGTTTGATGAAATCACAGTTTTGAATAGTATGATCAAGCAACAAAGTCAAGATTTTTTTGAGATGAATGCCAATAACCAATGGACCATTATTCTGAAGGCAGCTGGACCAGGAAAAGTTACGGAATTAAGTAAGATATGCTCTTATATATTTGCGATGCAGGCACAAAATGCCAATGTTGAAAAAGGGTCTTTTCCTTAATGGGAACCCAATGGTCAAAGGAAAGAAACAGGCTTTCTGTAGAGTCTGTCAAGTCGATTCTCTTAACTCAATATAATTAAAAAAATATGACTTGCGAAGTGTTCTACAAAACTATTATTAAAGATTCAGAAATGTTGAACAATATTTCTGGGAGAATTAAATATCAGAAGTAATGTAGTAGATTTAGAATAAACATAATTTTGATTTTCTTTGATTTAGAATAAAAATAATTAATAAATAATTTGGTTTTTTCATTTTTTATTTCACTCTTCACTTATTTGTAGAAATTCCGGACGGTTTAAGATTCCCCCCGCATTCCGGACAAAGACCTATATTTCCGGACTTGTCCGGAAAATTCCGGACGTATGGCAACCCTAGGTAGACAAGACTATGTGGAGTCGGTTTTGCAGCGATTCGTTTCTGTCACGCTCGCAATAAATCATTTGGCAAATAAAAATAAACCACAGATAATCCATTTTGACCTTTAAACGAATTGGTCAATAGTATAATAGATAATTTAAACATTGATATTCCTGACTTTGGTCAGCTGAAGTTTCGATCGAATGACCATCGTTATTTTAAACTTTGTTGATTTGTACGTTGTTCTTTTGAAATTTGCTCAGGAAAGTTTTGATTTTCTAATATGCAACCAAATAAACACTGGCGTAAGCGAATTTAATGAGAGAAAAGAGAAATATTGTTGTTTATTATTATTATTTGTAAATCCTACTCTTCACACTTAGACAATTTACAACAAGCCAATTCCCTCTAATAGAGAGGAGGCCTGTGTCCCGGCGGTGGGAATATTATAATTATGCTGACTATGCTTATGCAATTCCCTACTTACAGGCGGTGCCAAACATTCAACGGAATCAGCTGCAGTTGGTTGGCGTGACGGCGATGTTCATCGCAAGCAAGTACGAAGAGATCTACGCTCCCGACGTCGGCGACTTCGTGTATGTGACCGACAACGCCTACTCCAAAGCCGATGTCTTCCAGTGCGAGAGGGACATCATGTCGAAACTAGGCTTCTGCCTAGCTAGACCTATTCCACTCAGTTTTTTGAGAAGGTATGTTCTAACTACATGATTCTGATGTACTGTCTAATTCTTGGACACGCTCTTTGTAATTGGCTGATTGTGATCTTACCCACCCATGGGGTAGGTAAGATCAAAACAACAACGTGATCTTACCTAACCATGGGGTAGGTAGGATCACATGGTTTTGCCGTGGATTTTATGGAAACTGACAAGCTGTTTAATTATTACTTTGTTTGAAAGGCTCCGCTACCGCGACTATAAAAACCATCTTTTATGATATTTTGCTCAAGGTTGGTTGGTTTTTTTTTTGAAAATTCTTCCCAGGGATAAATAGGGGGAATAAAAGTTTGTATGAAAGGCCGTAATTTTTGCTGATGGGACATTTTATTGGGAACATCGCTTGTAAATAAATAATATCTAAAAGTCGCGAAATTGTTTCGTTTGTCTAAGAGGATGCTGCTAACACTTGTATTTTTTCTAGGTTTGTAAAAGCTGCACATGGGACATCAAAGAACCACCACTTAGCCAAATACTTCGTAGATCTTTGCCTCGTTGAGTACACGATGGCCCACTACCGGCCATCAGAGCTAGCTGCCGCCGCCATCTGCCTCTCCTTGTACCTGCTATCGAGCAAGAGGCTCGAAGAGGTATGGACACCCACTCTTTCCTATTACTCAGGATACTCTCTCGATCACATTGACCCCATCATCAGGAAACTGGCGAAAATTGTCATCAATGTAGACAACTCCAAATATAGAGCAGTGTACAACAAATATTTGGACACGTCGTTAGCCAAAGTATCCAGCCTACACCAGCTAAGAGGCGAAGCTATCTATGAGCTGGCTAAGATGCCACCGAGTTCCTAGGCTTTTATGCATATGAAAGTATTTTGTGTACTAGTGTTAACAGTATGTTAAGTCATGTGACGCATGTATTGACGATGTTTTATAGGCGTTCTGTGACAAAGGACTGAATTTGATATAAGGTTTGTTTTAGGTACCTGGTTTGTTAGTTTTAATTTAGAAATAGTTTAATTTTTAGACATAATTTTGTGTCAATGAGACTAAATAAATGTTATTGACAAGGTAGTAATATAATGTGTATTTATGTATGTCTCGACTATCTTCGAACAATAATCTTGTTTTTTATTTATATTTATGAATACAGCTTGTTATTTCGCCGATTAATTGTGTTACATGAAGAAACAGAACATTGTAATTTTCTTTATTACTGACATTTTAATTTATTGAGATTTCTAAAATCTCGTCCATTTTACTAGGGACTGAATGAAACAATATTTTGTCAAAAAAACTGACGTAATTGTTTTGAAGCAGTAAATGAAGTTGTGACATTATAGGGTCAAATTCAACTGAATCGCCGTATTATTATAAATTGATTTTAAAGAAACTAGAATAGTATATTCTAATAATTCGCAGGTAGCCAAAGTATGACTTGTATATTCGTGATGTAGACACTGAAAAAATCTAATATTTGGCAAACCTTGATTTGTACATTTAAATGTCTTTGCTTCCCATGCTCTTTGTATTTGACGTTTTTAAAAGATAAGTTTCTATTGTAACGTATTGTGATTGGTATAATATTTTGATTGAATGTAATTTGATATCCTGTGATTAAAATATATGAGGTAATTGTTGATAATAAATCGATGTTTATAATATTTTGGTATTTTTATTTTGTATTGATCAGTCATCGCTCGGCCATAATACCTAAGCAGTCAAAAAATTACACAACTCATGTTCTTTTTCGATAATAGATGATAAATTATAATTCGATTAGGTAGGCGGTAGGGCAGACAAAAGTATTACGAAACAAGGAAACTCAGTCGACGCAAATGCCACAAATAACAAGCAGGCTTTTTTAGGGTTCCGTCGTCAACAAGGAACTCTTAATAGTTTCGCCGTAAAAACCGACCAAGTGCGAGTCGGACTCGCACATGAGGGTTACGTACCACCGTATTTAACAATGTATTTTTTGTTGTATTTATTTGTAGGTTATTTAGTCCTTTAATTTAGTTAATTAAGTATAAGAGTTTATAGTTTATAAGTTAATAAGTTTATAGTATATTTAACACTATTTTTTTTTAAATTCTTACATTAGTAAATTAAAACACCTTGTTTGGGTCCCCTTTAATTTTTAACTTTATTTAATTTTTATTATTTGTTGTTAAGTCTGAAAGAACACTAAGCGAAAACGAAGTAATTGCGCTGACAGGCAATGCAATGCGATGGGGCGGGTCGGGGGGACATGAAATTTCACGCAGACGAAGTCGCGGACAGAAGCTATCTAAGTATATAGACTTCCGAGTGATGTAAGTAGGTACTTAGGTATAACCAATGTTTCATACTTTTGTATTACCTACTTATGTCGTTTTTCAGATTCTGGGAAGATCGAGTTTTACTTGGGCATTATATTATTTATAAATTATACTTTGATGAAGAGCAAGAACACCCAAAATTATTAAGGTATCATTTTAGAACTCGTGTGTAACGTTGAAACACTACCGTGCTGCGTAATCTTGACGTTCGCAAACTTTCCAGACAATTTTTACAGCGATCCTAACAAAACTTTTCATAATAACGTTTGTTCCTTTTATTTTAATTTAAAATTCTTTTTGTCAGCTAATATTACCGACTCCAAGACGATTCTTATGAAGTTTTAAATTTAATCGATGCCCTGATTTAATAGGAAATGAGAGCAAAGATTTCCTGAGCTTAATCTGTGATCTTTTGACGCCGCGGAAAGAGGAACAAAATTGACAGGTCTCATTAAAGTTGGACAGTCTCTAATGGTGAAGTGGAAGATATTAAAGATGAGCTTCTACGTTGAAGGTTTATTGCAGCTTTTTATAGCACTCTTAAACAGCGGTTTGATAAACTCGCTAAGTTGCTGTTGTTGTTTTAAGAAAATCCCTCGATGTCTGCTATTCCCCAAAGTTCGATCAATTCGTGTCTCAGAGCAGTGGGTAAAAAATCTATTATATTTGTGTAGGTTACCTATGGTAAAAGTGGTTAAAACTCTAAAACCTTCGTCTTCCTGCTTTTATTCATAATAATATTATAATTTCGAAAGTAACTCCTGTCTGTCTGTCTGTCTGTATCTATCACGCCTAAACTAATGAATGGATTTCGAAAATTTGGTAAGGAGATAGATGGCATCCCAGGGAAGGACATAGGCTACTTTTTATCGACTTACCACGCAGGCGAAGCCGCGGGCGGAAGCTAGTGTAAGTACCTATCTATATTTCTACTTACCGACTTCGGATTGATTATGGGATAAAGGATAACCACCTGGAGATGTAGCAGAGTTAACTAAATAGTGCGGTCACGAACCTGTTTTGCTATTCTGTAATCATCTCACCTTGAAAACTTAAGTGAGGTGAGCGTGGAGTGAGCTGTCATTGTCATCGATACCTTCTGATGCTAAGGCAGTGACAGTTCACTCCAAGCTCACTTCACCTAAGTTTTCACGGTGAGATTTTTACAGAATAGCACAACAGCACCCTAATTGCGTAGGTAACTCACGATCAATCACAATCTGTGATTGTGATTGATTGATTGTGAGATTGTGATTGTGAAAGAGATTGTGATTTACGTTGTTGAGCAGACAATTTTTTCGAATAGGATTAGCATTAACCTTCAAAATGGTTCAGATTGCGATTGAACTTGTGTAGGTAATCAGCACCCATATTGCGTAAATAAGGGTGCTGATTGCCGATTATAATAATAATAAATAAATCATTTATTTGGACCAAACATTTTACACATTTTATAAACCTGCCAAACTGCGTGGCAGGATTAGCGCTCGTCTTAAAACATTTGGTTTACACTATCTAATTAAACATCTAAGTACTTAGGTAGAAACATACTTACTTAGTTTAAAAGGAAGGTAAGATTTTTTTTTGTTTAATTTCAGTTTATTGTCCCTTAGCCGATTAGTTATTGTCACACCATTTCATTAAACAGTTGAGCCTTTAATTTACTCCACAGTGTTCGCCTGCTTATTATAACACATTATCTCTTCTCAGCCAGTCGATACTATTGAACAGTGTAGCGGTCAAATACTTATTGGTTCTTTTGCCATAGTATTTTTTTACTGGTGGTAGGTACTTTGAATTGGTTGTTATAGAACTGCTCTAGAACCACCAAGTACTTGACCTTTTCATGCACGGGAAGCACCTTATATATAACAAAAAGTTTTTTTTTTTTACACGTGTTTTATTGTGGTTCTTAGTGTTCCTACGCCTTATGGTTGTTCGTTTAATTTATCTTCTTTCTTTGGGTCAGCTCTAAGAGTATGTAAGCGGATGCTATCATCCTAGTCATTAGTCATCTCTAGTCATCATCCAACCCAGTGTTGAATCGATTTCCCCAAACAAAAATGCAGTCTGTTCTAATTATGTTAAGGACCGCAAAGTTAATGTATAGATCTAAGACTGGTTTGCAAGAAGGTATGTCCTATTATACCACTTTACATAAAACTAAAGTGTAAAACACACATTTTTTTAATGCTAGTGCTGTGGTGTGTCCTGTGTGCTATGTCCAGTGTTGGCGGACAGCCGGCCGTGCTCGGACACAGCGTTTTCCGCAGCGCAGCCCTCTCCGCAAATTCGAAGAATTTATTAACGCTTGGCGGTTAGCCGAATCGTTTTTGTTTCCCCTTTTTTCACTGACCGTACTCCTGCTGCAGCGAGACTAGTGTAAAAACAGAAAAATCTGAACTTTTTTTATATAAAACCGTTTTCTTTTTGCAAGCTTTCACGAGTTCGTTCGTTCGTGTGTTGGTAATAGCGTATGCAGATGATATTAGCTTTTATTGGTAAGAATTTATTATTTTACTAATTAAACACAGAAGTGCATTGAAACGAAATAAAAGAGCACACTCTTTTATTTAGATTGTCTGAACTGCTAACAGCAATAGTCATGTAAAGTTATTAACAGAATTTATCGTAAAGGTAAGTACCAATTGTTGCAAACTCGTACTAAAGCGTCATGGCCAATAAACAGCGCAGTTATCTAGTTGGTGGCGGATCGTTAATGCAATAGCCGGTCCATGTTGTTGCATTTTTGCAACAAGCGCGCGGCGAAATGTATGCACATAGTCGTTGTAATGCCGCGAAAGCCTGTCTCGTAAATATTTCGCGCACGCAATTTACAGCTTTGGGAATCCTCTTAACGGAATACAGGGGCAGTTAGTGAGCCGGGGGTATTTATAATTTTAACGACGACCACACTGAACCGCTATTGTTCTTTAGATTACTGCTGGCATGCCTACCTACGCATTTATTTGTATGGTTAAAATATTTTCTTTTCACAGTTTAAACTGCGTATTGAATATTGACTACGATTTTCCTGCAGCTTGGAAAAACTTTAGAACATTTTTAAGCGAACTAAAAACATTGGAAAATATTTCAAAACTATGTAAAGAACCATTATAAGCTTATTATAAGAAACCAAATGCATCCAGTTCAAAACAACCCAGCTCAAGACGGTAACGATAACACTGACAACGGTAACGATAACACTGACAATTGACATACCTTGGTATCTCTTCTCTCCGTGTCTATGGTCAACGCAACTTAATCGAAATATCGGGGTGAAAGTGCGCAAGTGAGTTGAATGAGATTTTGAAATAATTTGTCCCATCTTATAGCTATCTCAAACCATCACAAACACAAAAACAAGCAACAAAATGAAAAATACAAAAGTGCAAACTTCTTGAACTGGAGATATCAGCTTAAATATCCCCCGCGTTAGTTTTGTCTGGCAACAAAATGTTTCATATTATTGTCGTGTTATACTTTTCTACTTAACGTCGAGTCGCAAGTGTGTCGGTGTCTCCAAGTAACGGTGCTTCCGTTGTTTCGCCAACTTTTAACGAGTTTGTCGGACACGGCTGGAAGTGCAGAAGTGCCGCCGCCGACGGACTGGCGACGAGACTTCACACCCACATATGTTACATCCTGTAGGTAGGTAAGAGTATTTTCTAATATTTTTGCCAAAATAATCTTTGATGTTTAGATGTTTTATTGACATAATGTAAGTAGAAGTTCATCATGAGCAAGTTGCGTCTTCGGGGCTAATGTCTACGTTTGTTATCTTGATACTTCTTAAGAGGGTGCCTTCACATCTGATTATTATTCCGCAGTGAAGCCTCCGATGACACTGGACATACCTACGCTCATTGCCAAGACACTTATATGCAAAACGGCAGAAGTAGAAACTGATATCACTGCTTGGTTATCTAGACCACTAATTGTATAAATTCGGGTGAAATGAAATTAGATATGTATAATTCTGTAAGTACCTACTTAGATCTTTTAAGACACTTACACTTAAATTTGGTAAGTATATATTTTAAAACTAGGTAGATGGATGGCATTCATCAGTCAGTACCTACGGAAATGCGCCGGTATTTTAAACTAGTAGGTAGGTTAACATTGTTAATTTTGTTTTTTTTTCGGTTCTGCTCTCAGATGTTCGTGTTAAGACTGATATAATAATAATATGTCGTTCGGGATACCCAATTACCCATGTCAAATGTCCGAAATAATCGCTTCTTATTTTTTTCCCATATCGATTCACTCGCGGGTTTATTATAAAAAATCGACAACAATACTAAATAAAATTTTTGTACATACAATAATTATGTTGTAGGTATGTAGGTACTTACAACATTTTCCATTGAATTGAGCGGCTGGTCCGAATCATAAGATAAGAGTGTACCTATTTGAAATAGGGAACTTATTTTATCTTTAAAAGGCGTTTAGCAAACCAGCGCGAAAAAATAGACAAAAATGATCAGCCTGTGTGAAATTTGTAAATTAAACTTTTTTTCTAGTAGGCAAATAGGTATATAATTTTATTTATTTATTAATAAAGTGAATACCTACGATTTTCAGCTGTAACATGTTGGGTAGTCAAGGGATATTTAAATCTTCATCTTGGTGACTAGAATGAAGATTAGGCATAAAAAAAGAGAGATATGAAAATATTTTATTTGGAATAACGAAAACAAAAAAAAACACCACGCATAGGTAGGTACCTACTTACCTACATTGTGTGGTCTGGGAATTAGCATTTAAGGGGGATGCGCTAAGGTAGCCCGCGGAATGGATATTTTCTTACGTTTTTTGCAATTTGCAGGTAAGTGTCAGGTTGTATGTATACCTGCAAATTGCAAAAAACGTAAGAAAATTTGAATTTCGCGGGCTACCTTGGCGCATTCACCTTAAGTGTGTTAATGTATTTACCTAGTGAATACCGTCATGCACACCTTGTTATCATTCGACACAGTTCCAAGCATAAACTCAGAACAGTAGAATCTAGAAGCGTGACGCAAGAGTTCAAATAGAAAGAACTTTCCCAATTTAAATTGCATCTCTTCAAAGTTCCCACCGATATATCAAAGTCAGCACAGTACATCCACCATGCCACCTACAGTTGGTTTATGCAAATCAGCTTTGTCTATCGCTCAAAGCAGTTCACTTACTGCGATCACCGATCCGGTCGGACCATGGGTAGCACTTAAAACTGCCGTTAAAAGGGGCACCGTTCAAAAGCGGCGTATAAATAACGCAACCAACAGCATTTACGTTAGCGACGATATTTTACGATATTCTTTCATTCCCATTTGCAAATTCAATCGAAATGTAGGTACAATGCATGTGTACCTACCTACTTGTTTCAAAGGTTTTTGCTGAACTGCTGGAACTAGGTTTTGTGGATTTAGAAGTCGTACCTATGATGTTTGTGTAATGCGTATCAAGTCTCGGATCAAAGCTGAAAGATAATTAATTATCTTATTATACTATTCTGAAAGTACATAATGCTACGGTCACATTGTCGCGATAATGTGACCGTAGCATTAGGAAGATAGCGTTGTCGCAACACGTCTGGACAAGCAATTCGTCATAGCGCGAATCCCGAATATCGCAATGTGGCTAATATAGTTCGTCGTAGATCGAATACAAAGTTTTATCGTGAAAACGCGACAGGAATCTTTGCGCTATAATGTGGCCGTAGTATAAGTAGGTACCTAATCTTCCTTTTAAATCGAGTTCATTATCTATAATGCTGAGGCCACATTGTCACGATAAGGTGAACTACACTTCGCGCGCTCTCTCTCGCACACCGCTCGACATTTCGCTGAGCAACGGAGAGCGCGCGAAGTGTAGTTCGCGTTATCGTGACAATGTAGCCGTAGCATCATGAGTCTTGGTGTGGAGGTTACCTATACAATTAATTATATTCTGTCTCGTATCTATTTGGAAACCGTTTGGATAGTTCGGGTTCAATGGTTGACCACCAATTTCACTGTTCCTACAACTGTCAAAGATTGGTTTCATCAGGTGGTTTTATTCGTTCAAAAATTGGTATAATTGACTTTGTTCGTTGGAAATTTTCTAATCAATCAACATTGAAAATGCGCTGGTCATTAAGTAACTGAACCTACCTAGATGTGGTTAAATATGAATTTGGGACGCAATACCTTAATACCAACGTGTGAATTAGCTTGATTCGAAAAAGCAAACATGAAGTTTTATCTCAATGAGAATTTATCTAGAATTGGGGGAAACAAATAAAGCGTTTTGCTTGGCAACGAAAATGCGCGTCTGATGCGTAGAGCATACTTTTATTTTCTTTTGTAGTCTGTGCGATAGAAATATGCAATAGGCGTGAATTATGCTGTATTTTACACCAAAGGTAAAATGAATCGTTTTGAATTTATGGCTAATAGGAGCGTTTTGTAAACCTATGATGGAGTTAAAAGCAAGTCACGTTGAAACTGTGATGAACTTACTGTATTGTTTTTCGGGCTCTAATCGGCTAGGGACTATGTTTAGAATTGTTTAAATAGTCGAACTCGCAATTGCTATATACATTATTATTTATATAGGTGACTTATCGAAAATTCTCAGTAAATTGAAACTGATGAAGTTTCAATTTACTGGGATTTTTTGTGGGAACTGGGAAGATAATTGAAACTGTCATACTGGTACAATGGTTTCAAAGCAAAAATGTGAGCAAAAGAAAGTTACCCTTAGTCACTTTGTATACACACGTTTTTCTTACTGTGAAAAACTACGGTTTTGCCGTGAAAAACTACTGTTGATTCGCCGTATGTAGGCACGGGTCCTTAGTGTTGTATGTATCACAATGGAGGCTTGTGGACGCGGCGGCAGTACGGCACGGCGCCGTGGCCGTAGCGCATATACAAGATCACACGATTTTTATACGACGAGTTTTATAGGCCGTAACGTAAAGTAGACGTGTCTTGTACCCACAGCGTTTGTCCACCACCACCGTCAACAGGACGTCAACGAAACGACATTATTCGAAACGCACGCGGTGTTCCGTTGACAGACGTGCGGTGGACACACGGCCATAATAAATGTATGTATCGCTACTTCAGTGCCGTTATCTCGTTCTCGTTGACATCCCGTTGACAATGGGAATTATTTGAGAGTCACAAAAGAAGCGCAATCATTATATTAGAGTGTACATTAATACTTTTAGTGAAAAATAATCCTGGAATTATGTTTGAGGTTCAGTTAAATAAATACATGCCGTAACATTAAAACAAAATATTCGAAACCATGTTCCAGTGCAATCCATACAACGCAAGCATGACAATGATTTGAAAACGACAATCATCGTACGATGCTAGTATCGCATTCAGACGAAAACGTTTGATCGCACTGTTTGTTGTGAAAGGGCCACCCGGATGAGTGGGTGTCGTAAAAACCGCCCCAAATGGGGTGAAAAGTGTCGACGTGCGCCTGATCCCGGGTCGGGATCGCGAGTGACGAGCCGTGTCGATATCGAACATTTGAGAAACATGCTCTGGGTTTAAGTGAATGTTATCGAGGGCTCTTCACGGTCATTTGATGATTGGCCGGAGAATGGAATGATAGTACTTATCTAACATTAAATATGCAAACTGCATGGTTTTTCTGTTCCTGATTTACTGTTGCCTGTAGGTACAGTCAACCGCACATCATAGCCATTACGAAAATCACCCTTAGTGCCTAAGACATAAAGCCGCTGTCAATGTCAAATTGCTATCACTGATTTGCGGTCGACTATATAGAGACCCATCGCATAAATGGATAGAGGAAAATAAATTGATAACTTCTCAGTCCTTTTGTTCAAAAAATCGGAGTTCTCAGTATTCAAAACTTAACTGATCGTTGATCTAAGTGACATTACCGTTGTTAATCGTAAATACAAGCTCAAATTAAATTACTTGGCGAAACTTTACAGACGTGACTGGTCGGTCTAATAACGATAAAACAAAAAGTATTTTATGCTCTGGTTGGTGGTAGGGCTTGTTCTAAGTCCGTTTGGCTAGCTACCACCATCTTAGCTAAGTCTGTCGCCATAACAACAATGTTAACAGCATTGTTGTGTTTCAGCAGATAGAGGTAAGATAACCAGTTCCTCTGTGGATGAGGATTCTGGGTAAAGCTCGCTTCCACCTGATCATCACTTACCATCAGGTGATATTAGTTTATGAGGCACTGAAAATATTCATTCCATTTAAATCGATAAAAAGTGCCACTGGCACTGAAAATATTTATTCAATTTAAATCGATTAAATTATCGTTATAGTCACTAGGAAGCTCTAACCGGATGCTATCAGGCGCTTATATTAGGCAGCTTATTTTATTAGCAGCCGTGGCTTTAAATCAGCTTGTCGGGAACAGGTAGGGCAGTCGTCACCCCCCACACGTTCGGGGATAACTCTCCTTTTATTTGATTCGCTCTCGTATAAAATTAGTGCCTCTGGAGTTCAGATTAAGTTTAGGGATGCTTGGAATGCGTATAATTTTAAGGCACTATATTGTAAGGCAAAGTATGTTTTATTATGTTAGTAAGCAAAGATTTACGTATTTAACCATTCGACCTGAAGCTTCTCCTATTGGATATGCAGAGAATTCGGTTTTTGTAGTTTTCCCTCAGAATGAGAAACTTAATGTAGCTAGGTATCTACTATTTTTTTTTAATCTATAATTCTTACTAATCATATTATTATTGACTAGCACTTTGCCCGCGGCTTCGCCCGCGTGGATGTTGGTTATTATATATGACGGCGTCAGCGATGGCTGAGCGATAGTGCCGCCATAATTTCGATTCGGTTTTACAGACTCCATAGTGCAGGTTTACAATAAAACACGAAGATACAGAAAATCAGTTAGTATTTCACTTTCAGAATAATTATTACAGTAGGTACAATACTAAAAATGTTCACGCACTACTTTCTACGTTCGGGAAAACCGACAGTTTCGCATAGTAGAAGTAGAGGTCTGCATCTGTTCGTTGCCCTCACAAGACTGCTTCGTCGTTCAGCCACTTCCCTTAACACGACTCTGTCCACGTGACGCCCCACTCCAGTGAGCGCGTCACGGAGTTTACCTTCACCTTAGTACTACAATAATCAAATGAGAGACTATTATCGCTCAACTTTTATAATCTACGACATGTACTAAAATCTTCCTCTAGATCCACTCTATCCATTGGTGAAAACAGCATAAAAATCGGTGCAGCAGTTTTTGAGTTTATTGCGAACAGACAGACAGACAGACGCGGCGGAGGACTTTATTTTATAATATGTAAGGATATAATCATATCACATTCACTAACAGACATCGTACAGCCTAAATTGCTGGGTCTAGAAGCATGAATTTTTGTACAAGAGTTTCTTTTATAAAGAAGGTCAGCACAACGAAAGGATTTTTGAAAATTGATCCCCTAAAGGGGTTAAATAGGGGATGAAAGTTTGTATGGAAGTTCTTCATTTTTGCTTGATTGGATTCTCCTGAAAGAAATTCCTGTTTCCCAACCTATGACGTTGCAATATCTCATCTGAAACTCCGGAAAGAAATCGAATTTCCCTGTGTCCACATGCAGTAGTAGCACATAAACAAGATGAGTGGATTTACAACGTGATAAATAAATTCCCCTGTCAGGGTGAGACCTTAGTGTGAAATCTGCGTCAGCATCGCCCAGGGTCGGGCTGATTGGCCCATCTGTCAGTACAAGACCGTAGGGCTGCAGATAAAATAAGAGGCAAATTATTGACCCTTATTGATGGGAGGTGCGCTTCGGCAGAAACGTCAGAACGGGGTATTGTTTATAGAAAAAAATATATAAGTAGGTGTAGTAGGATTAAAATAAGGGTTAGGATGGTGGCCATTTTGCGTAGCTTGCCATTTAATACTTTGCGGGACACTAAACCTAAGGCGTAATAGCACTGCGTATTAAGTACTGTTATGTTTTTGTATGCCTGTGTTTCTGTGACAAATAAACCTATTTTTCTTTCTTTCTTTCTTTTTAATAACAAAAATCTTCTATTGTGTCTCATTCAGTGTCCTTCAACCGATTAATATGGTAGTGGCGATGATATAGATCAGCAGGCAGTTGAAAATAGTCTAAACTCCACCTTTTTTGTGAATTGCATAATTATTCATGTAACTGTAATTAGAGTCATTATTTTTATTACCCCTTTTAAGTACTTTTGGGCCTCATTGAAATTTCTTTTGTCTGGCACACGCAACTGCACATAAACTCAACCACGGCATTGCACAGAAGCCATCAACGTACTTCTAGGCCATAACATTAAGTGGCAGACCGAATCAGTTAAGTATTGTTCGACAAAACCTCTCTTTCCAAAGCGGAGCGATAAAATTACCTATTGTCGATGCACATTGCAGTAAAGCCCACATTAAACTGAAAGCGATTCTAAATGCGTCGCGTAAAACGGAGCAATACGACAGCCAGCCGACCGCATTGTTTCTTTTAGGGTTGCGGACCGAACAATAGAAACACCGCGAACCCTTATAGGTTTTACAAGGGTTACTCACGGGCATCAAATTAATGTCTCGTAAGTCGTATACATCCATTAATATTATGAAATCATACACGGAACAATGAGCAGTGGTGGCCCAGTGGTAACGGTCCCGACTTACGAGTTGTAGGTCGTGGGTTCGAACCCAGGCAGTCGCTTTACTTTGTGTAAATAATTTCATCACCCTGCTATCAAAACTGAGGAAACCGGCACGTCCTAGAACCTAAAATTTAAAAACATGTAACATCTACCAACCTGCACAGGGCCCGCGTGGATAATTGTCGCCCACTCCCTCTCGAAGAGAGGAGGCCTGTGTCCCAGCAGTGAGAATATCATAGGCTGATATTATGATACAAGAAACTAAGTTTTCTGTATTTAACAGGCTCGATAAAAAAAATACTAACTCAAAAATCATGGGATATTGACTCGTGAAAACAATGGTATGTACTTTCTTAATTTTTTGCATTGTCTCCTAAACTAATGACAAAAAATAAGATAAGCTTAGTCAAGCAAAGTAAGTATTTAACGGTACGGAACCGTTAGACCTTGCCGCCGATCTGCCCTTGTCGGTATTATTTACTTTATGGTTCTACGTGTAAACAGCTTCGATGTCGTGCGCTCGATGAGCACATGCTCAGGATAATACCGGTACCGAGGGATGTCTGTCTGCACTGGTTAACTACTGGTGCTAAGTGGTTGAATTATATGCTGAACTAAGATTGGTAATTCGTAGGATAGCTCGTAGGAACCTTCGCAGCAAACTTCTTAGCAAACTTCGTAGCAAACTTCGTAGTAAACTTCGTAGCATACTTCGTAGCAACCTTCGTAGCAACCTACGTGGCATAGCCATTTTTAATATAATAATAATTAATATCCAACATTTTTTACAAATACCTACAGCTTTTTTGGCAATTTGTAGCGGAATAGTGACAATTACTTTTAATTTCTCGTAGCACATTCCTACGTATTTTAGTAACAAGTTTTATAGCATGCAGTTTCGTTGCAAGAGGTTTTTCACCACATGATTTATTACCAGGGTGCTATCTTACCTATTGTTATTTTAATAGATGTGACAAACTTGTAAGTTCGTTTAGCTTCAACTACTTAAATGAGCCTGTGGTTTTGAGTTTAGCTCCTTCCGAGATATTTGATGTAATCCTGTTGCCTGCTTTTTTCAGTATGGGTAGGTACTTTAGACAGACAGACATAATATTCTGCCCAACTGGAAGTAATATTACAGAAAACTTTTTTACGTTTACTTGCTTTCAAGTTGGTGTCATCAAGCATGCAATAAACTTGTCATAAATAAACTTTTCCCTTTTGTCGTTATGATTTTTTATTTTGTGAATTCCATGTCGTCAAAATCATTATTATCTTTACATAAAAAGTTTTTTTTTTACTTAATTTTGCTGTGTTTTTTTTTGGTAAAGTGCGATCACCAGTTCTTCAAATAAATGTGTTGATTAAGACAACATTGACAATTGGGATAGCCATGCTCAACATAATTGTTCAAATTTTGAATTGGCTTCATCCAATGTACGATATTTTCATATACTAAATATATTCATATGCTAAATATATATATATAACATTATCGAAACAGTCACCGTTCACAATAAAATTACTTACATTTTTTTCTAAATTAGAAACTCCCTCCTAGCTTCCTCCAAGGATGTCACATAAACTCTGTGCCAATATCTCCTTTAAAAAAATATATACGAGTATGATCAGAGAGGTTCTCAGCGGGACTCGCGTCAATTGCTGAATCCCATCCGGTTCCGGGCTGCCGGCAGTCAACCTCCGGTTTAGATTCATAACTCCGATGCTTAGAACATTGTCGGCAGCTCATGTGTAAAATACGAGCGCACTTCACAAATATTTATGTTGCTATTGTTTGTTGGCGAATTATTAGGTGCATTGGTATTGTCTGTTTTTTTATTTTCTGGGGTCTTTTAGGGAGGAAGATGGATTTATTTATTTATTAGAAACGAACTACATATTTACAATACTTACATTTTACATTTGATTTAACATAGGATCTTCGTTCTGTGTAAATATTAATGTCTCTTAAAGGTATACACAGTTCATACACATTATTAGACATTCGATTAATTTTAAATGGATTAATAAATTAGTTAGAAAATTACATGAATTACTAAATTGACATTTGAATTAAAAATTCAGAAGAAATATCTTTTGATAGGATTATTTTGGTCGATAGATAAAATTTCTAGCTAAATCGAGTTGCTTTCTTAGCATAGTTATATTATTTTTTAAACTTAGTTATTTGCAATAATTACGAAATGTTTCCAGCTTTTCAGTGTAAAATCATGGCTTCTCTAATTGTTTTATTTGTATAATCTGGAGGTTAATATTTTGTAATCGTAATATACAGATTATAAGTAGTTATAATTAAAAAATACTATTAAATAGTAGTAACACAAAGCCAAATATTTTTTTTTAATTATGCACATAAAAGGCACTATTGAACGTCATTTACAAAAAATATATAATTGATTCTAATCGCCCCTTCCAGACTTCATGATAACTTTTCATATGCACCTCGAAACTGCACCTCTTTAAAAATGTTTTATGAAATATCAGTTTAATTATATAATTATAATGTAAAGACGATGCACCTCGAATAAGATTAAAATACCACAATAGGTAAAAATAATTAAAAATGAAACAATGACAAATCAAGCAATCACATAACATAACAACCGGTTTTCCACGACAGGTTAGGCAGGGTCTAGGTACCATAGTACACCCACATTTCTCGAGTTATATACAGTTGTGTTGTTTATTTAATATATAGTGACTAATTTTATTTAGCTTTTCAATCGACTCTTGGTTATTACGATTACACATACCTATATGCAGTGTTTCATTTTTTTTCTAATATTTAATGTTTTCCTTTCAATAGTGCGATAAATGTTATGTAAAATAAATAAAAATGTCCCGCCTAACTACTTTCTTATTCACTTCATCTCATTTTTAGCTTTGCAATTTATTTACAAGTTTGTGAAATTTTCTCCCCTAACATTTAGTTGAAGATATAGTAGAAAGCTGCCTACCTACTAAGTATTTGTTTTGAGGAAACAGGTAGCGAGCGAGCTTCAACTACTTAAAAGTTCGGTTGCAAATGAAGCGTTACAAAAATGAACGCTCCTTTGGGCCCTATTTGGAGTGCGGAGTACCCAGTGGTTTTCGAAAGCGAATACCTACTAGGCGAAAAGGAATAATTTTGAAAATGCTATGAATTTGTTGTAAAAAATTATTGTCAATGTTAGAAGAAGTTAAACAAAATTATGATTGTCTTTATTCAATCTTCTATTTACTCTGAAAAACAACATTATGCATAAAAAATATATTTCTGTGAATGCAGTCAGAAAATATCAAACAAGTTTAGCAAGGGATAACAGTACAGCAAACAAGGAGAAGTGATTACGTGAGTGGCGGCGTGTAATCGCTACGCTAAGACGTTTCGAGAGGAACCTTGCTAACCCTCGGATCTGCGACGCACCCGTCTCGATCCCAGAAGTCACTTTTAAGCCATTACTTACTTGCTTGTTTTCGATTTGTTTTTTCCTGCGAAAAAAGACAACGCGAAATACAAGCGAGACTAACTTTCGGGCAATCAGCAAGCTCAACTTTGGGAAGGGTTAAATCAAAGGGTTCCGCTTTTATGAAGACTTATTTCAGACTTACCTTGAAGTTGAAATTAGATTTAATCTGGCTCGAAGCTTTAGGATTGAATTTTGTAAACAATTTGGAATACCTCTACAACTTCCAGGCTTTGTTGGAATACCATTGGGAACTCGGGATCCGGTTGTTCAGAAATTCCTTTGAAATGAATTTGTACACATATGAGGTCGAGTTTTGTAAATACGTAGGCCAGTTCATGTTCAATGGGCATAAAGTATATGTGATGTTTATTTAATTGAGTTTATTTGGCATTTGTTTAGGGTCAGAGCGATTGTTGTAGTTATTGACACATAGTATACACGTTTTGGCAACTTTTTCAGTAAAATAAAAAGCGTTTGCTTTTAAAGTTAAATGTTTTAGATGATAATATTTGAAGTTGACACAAGGTCCGTATATTGTTACACTGTGGGTTTTAATATTAATTTTTATTAGTGCCTTACAGAACGTTTCAGACGTGTTTAAATAATGCACCCAGAATGGTATGAACGCTGACCGGTGGTTTTCACTACCTACTCAAAATAACACAGAATTGTTTTTATTGAGTGTGTAGTGAGATGTGAATACGCACGTCTATCGATAATGTTTGCAAATTCTTCAAAAATTAATAGGAGATAGATTCGCAGAAATAGGTACACTAAAATTAGATGACTGCTGTTAAAATGGTAATCGATTTTTTAAATACCTCAAAAACGTCAACGGCAAACTTTTAGAACCTGTATTAAGAAGGAGGCGACGCGACTGGCGTCTCGAAGAGGTCTGCGGAGCGAGGTCGGTCCACAATAGTCCTGAGGCCGGATGTGTGTTTCCCTTTGTATCGAGGCTTTTAAGTTCTGACGCCGATCACCGACACCGACTGGAAAAAAAGAAAATAAGGCTGAACACCAGATGTGAGTGAAAAAGAAAATATTGTAAAACTCTGACGTCTGTAAAGCATGAAGTGTGTTTTTTAAATTCATTCGGTAAATGACAAAATATAAAAAAAAAAAAATTGTATTCTAAAAGTGGGTACAGTGGCGTTCAAAGGAAATGGGCGACTAATCTGCTATTAAAAAGGAGCAGTGACTTTCATGCTACTCCAGTATTTACTTGCAGCTCGTAAATTTTGTCTGAACACAAAACAGCTCTTAGGAGACGAGCGAGTAAACATTGGGTGCTTACTTTTAGCTCTAAACTGTGCATGCTGTGCCTCAATACAGCCGTAGTGTCACGCTATTTTATGACACTACCATTAAAAGAACTGCGTTTAGATAAGACGGAAATCAAGATACCGTACAGTGAATTTCAAAAAGCACTCGTCGAAACAGACTTCGGCCACAAATATTCCATGATCCCGTGTGTTGACGCAAAACCGTTCAAAAGTGACCAGAAAAATAGAAAGAATCAGTTTTATTATGTCGGTGTTTTTGCAGACGGTGCGCCAAAGGGCCGCATATGATCGGCCGCATGACGTACACTTTCATACCGCCACTATTTTTCCACGGCAGGTATGAACTCCTTTGTGCTCGCCCGCCTCGGGACCACACTTCTTCCTTTCATTGTCCAGATCGCCGCTCGAGTAGGAAATCGATGACGTGTACCGACTATAACGTGTTATTGAAAGGAACATCGTCTCGCTGCCTCGCATCGCCTTGATGTTCTATTTTTACTCGCTTGTTTTTACATACATCTATATTTTTTTAGTGTGGTTCAATAAGTAGGTACACACGGCTACACATCAAGCTATACATACATTTTCAGTTTATGCCGATCTCGCATTGTATAGGATTTCCGTACAATGCCAGGTCAACTTATATTGGAAATGTATAGCTTGATGTGTAGCCGTGTGTACAAGAATTAATTTTATACTAAAAGCTTTAAGATTATACGATTTACATAGAAATGAGAGCATCAAAGAAATAACGTTTCCATTTCAAATTATGCTAATGTTAATAGAAATGCGAGTCCCCTTTTCGCAAACATCCTACAACGAAAGAAAATACGCTGACGAGATCGCAGACGCGCATAGAATGATTTCTGAACAATATTTTTTTAGCAGTATAAAATACAGAGGTAAAAGCTAATTACCCCTTCGGAGTCTTTGTCGGTTCAAGGGTTTCGCCATCAAATCGCATGAAACGCTCGTATTTATGGAGGGGGAAGCAAAAATGACGTGATGAATTAAGCCAGCATTTTTTTCTAAGTGGGCAGTAAACGGGCTGCTTTCACCCATACATATTGGAGTGTCGTATATTTTACGATCCATCTCGTTCGAGGGTACTCCCACGGAAGCAATGGGCGAACATCCGTTTCGAGTGGACAAAATTACCTTCATCCTGTTTTACAAGTTCAATAGTCTTGTTTTACCACTAAACCTTTTCTGCTATTTTTTTATATTTTAGCTATAGGGCTTCACTCAAGAGATTTATGTATTTTTTTATAGATAGTATGATGAAAATGTAATTTATGTTATGAGTTTTCCAGGAAATTCAACCTTCCCAATACTTTCCATTCTCTAGCAATAAAATTTGCAAAAACAAATGATCATTTTTATATCATTATTGGCATTTCTAGTACATTAGTAAATCTGGCTGGAGCCCCTAGATGTACAATAAAATATAATAAGATATTTGTTCATTATGTTTTTTCCACATCCGTGAATGCATACTCAGAAAAGTGTCTGTAAAAGATATAAAAGAACGTTTGCCAGTTCAAGGTGCCTAAATTATTAACAAAGTGCATTCTGGCTTGGTAAGAATAGATCATTAATATCTGTTCAATTTTAAATGCATGCTTTAATTCAGAAGATCCCAGTTTATTTATGAAAATTCAAGCGTTTCTTCATTTATAAAACACATTAAATTGTAACCCTTTACAAGCGGATTAGAAACATTTGTTGCACGACAGTTCATCATTTTATTTCGCGTCCGTGTGAACTAGCCTCAGTTCGTTAATTTAAATTATACGAGAGAATTCATGAGACGGGACGTTTCTTCGGTGGACATGCAAACAATTAATTACCGGGAATATTAATGCCTCGCATTAGTCAGGGGTAGAGCCGTGTCAGCGGACCCTCGGACTCGCATCGCTGTCCGCAGCTTACCCACAAGCCTACAGAACGCCCAGTTTAACTTGATCCATCATGGCGGCGCTGCTTTTGACAGCAAACGTTAACGTTACGTCAAACGCAGTACATTTGAATTTAGTGCGTTATTTTACCGTATGCCAAGATAAAGTGGACAGGGTCCAATATTTAAATTGTCGGTAAATATTGCTGCAGTATATAACCTGATTAGATCCTTGTTGTGTGGTGCTGCGGTTCGACTAAGTTATAGAGCGCCTTTGTAAGGATTTTGCTGTCAATATTTATATGATGGTTATGGCTGTATTGTTGGAATCGTTGTCTATTGTGTGCTTGGAGATAATATGCAGTGTGTTCCTTTATGTAATAATCATTGTTATATAAAATTAAGATTATTCAAATATTTCGATTGTAACTAAGCAATGAGCGTACCCCGTGTTTAAATGTATAGTTATTATTATATTACATGTTTTAAAAAGTGTCCGAAACTTGCATGTATTAATTATTTTTAACAGTATCTTTAATTTTTTGAATGTATAATAAAAACTTTTTGACGCACATCTTTTTACCCTATTATATTATAATAGTAGTCCGATAATATTAAACTCTCAACTATTTAAGCTTTCAAAATCACTATACAGCCCTATGAAACTTGAATATTTTCAAGTTTCATAGGGCTTTATAGTGATTTCGCTTGATAAAATTTATTCCAAAGTGGAATATTTGACGTCAATAAATTTTTGTTTAAAACATTTTTTGGATTGTCGTCTGCCAATCAAAGGCTGTACAAAATGGGAGCCGCGGGGCTTTAGAGTAGGGCTGACGAATTCAAGTTATTAATATCAAAAAGTCTTTAATTCTTCAAGGACATTCTAATTAACTACAATGGTTTTTGGTACGCAGGTGTACCGCGTGGTAGCATAGAGGTAGAGAATATAAAACATAGGTAGATACATACGAGAGAAGCCGACCTTAAAAGATATTTTAACACATTAACGTCACGCCTTCCCGGAGGGAAAAATGTTGTAATTTAAACATTATTAGGAGAAACTAATATTTTCAGAATAGAGTATCTACCTAACTTATAAGAACAGTCAGGTATGGTATATAGCAGTTAGGTATGTTATTGTGGGGTGGTGATGTCGATGATGATGGCTCATTTCTGCCTACACTGAGACAGGATTTTAGGTACTCAATCTCATCCGTAAATAAAAACTTACCCGGTAACTTAAATATCTGAAAATTATCTAAATTATTTTGTTTTTGCTTTTGCTGTAACATATACTAACAACTAGTACCGCCAACTATTAAGCAATTAAATGAAAATAAGAATCTGATCTCAGACCAACAAAATATCAAATGTTTCACTAACTTCGCAAAGGCAAATCGATGTATTTTTTTTTATCATATGCATGATTTTTTGGGAAAGAATTACGTTAGTATGTAGGTAATTTCTTTTATTGCATATCCGACATAGGAAGACAGTTGAGCCTAAAAAAAAATATGTTTAAAATATGAACCGGTGAACACGGATATACAATCATCTCTAAAAACATCAACAACAATCAACCCTAGGTTAGAGTTACTAGACATGTATTGAAAGAGGAACGTTAAAAATACGTTTTAATGCGACCAAACTCAGGAGGTCAAGAGTAAAAAGATTTTATTATTTTCCTGTCGAAAGCTTCGATTTATGGTTTATTGAGATGAGGACGTAACTAATATTAAGAGCACTCTTATATTCTGAATATTTAGCAGGTAAAGAGATGAAAAAAATCAAGCCTACTCTGTCCCACTCCTGGGCAGGCCTCCCTCCACTCCTTTCATCTTTCGCGAGCTCGCGCGTCCTCCTTCTAGTTTTGACGGAATCTATCCAGCTCGTCCCGCCATCTCCTCCGCGACCCCGCCTCACTGTCTCAGGGCACCAGTTTTGTGCTATTTGGGCCCCCCCTATACTAGGAAAAATAAATAAAAAAAGGGCTACCACTGTTCACAGCTTTATCCCTAAGACGATAATGTTTGACGACGACAAGTAACGTTATAAGGGTGTTAGTACATCATCGACAAACGTTGAGGGTGTGTGCCGGCGAGCTTGATAACGTTTGTGTAATCCGATAAAATATACCTATTGCCTGCCGCGATGCCTCGTTCATTAGTAATTACTACTGTGTGTATTAGGTTTCTGTTATGTTGTAAGTTTACTACAACGAATGCCTACTTAGTTACAGAGTAGTCTAGGATGGTTTAGTTTTTATCAAATAACATATTTTTTTTTACATTGTTTCTGATTTTCAAATTAGAACAAAACATCAACTGAACTGGTTGGATTCTTTCAGTAGAGTCTTTCAACATAAAGTTTACTTTAGGCGATGAAAAACGGGCGTGGGGAAGGAATACAAAAACCTTGGTTGGTTATCAGATTGGTGATCCTTGGTGATACCTGTTTCTTAATCGGTGGGGGCCAGCTACGGTTTCATAGAAGAGCAGTGGCCGTCACATAACGGCCGCAGTGACGCCGGCCGTCCTGAAAATGATGGCACCGGGGTTTAACTTTACAGTGTCAAAAAACGCTGAAAACACAGCAACGTACTTTTATAAATACCGTTTCAGTGACGTCGTTTGACGGCAAATCGCGGAAACTATGTGGCAGCCACCGCAGTCTTAGGACACACTCTTTAGTCTCTTAACACCATACCTGCTCTGCAAATCGATTTCATAAACTATTCAATTGCATCGCCCATTATAATTATCTGTTAATGGCAATATCGCTTCCAAAGCTGAGGGATTACGCGTTAAATTTAGGTGACCATCAATCTAAGCAGTCGGTCGAAGAGGATTTGTCCTGCAATCACTCAAATTACGGATAAAGCTTATTCACATGTATTAACAGCATATCAATATCTTAGGCCGAACTTGGGGTTAGGGCATTCTTACATACTTTACCCTTACCCCATTTTATAATCTTCTTAGGGTTTGTCCTTCGATATTGGTACTGTCTAATCTCTTACTAGCATTCATTTATTTCCCTTTTCTTGGCGTCCTTGGGTTTCTACTGACAGCAATGATTTTAAAGGTTTTTAGGTAGGTAGAGCTTCAATTCAAGCCAATTGGACCTTTCTGCATCGAAAAGGATCAACTGTATGTGCGAATAGTAACTAGCTAGTGTTAAAAAAAATATGGGTACTGATTTTGCCGTTTGATGGCTACGAAATTAACAGATAAGCGGAGGCCCTAGACAAAGTGACATTCTATCAGCGATAAAGATGATGGAAAAGGCAAAAATGTACAGGACATGTATGCTATCGAAAAGCTTACGTTAATCCTGTTGAAAGTCGTTGTAGAAATACGAAACGCCTTGGAAGCGATTGTCACTTGTCTAGGCCCTCTATTAAGTTATCTGTTTGTACCTACTTATGTTTTGTCTCACCCACCATTTTATCTAATATATCTACCACAATCATTTGTTAAAACAGCCTCATTACAAGTCTCACTCCACAAAGACCGGTCAAGACGTCGGGGCGTGGTTAAATTGCTTTATAAATGTCTGTGGGTCCATCCCGCAAGCCCTCTCGAGCAGGTCTGACCGCGGCTTTAACGTTCGCCCCAATAGAATGTCGGGACTGGCCAATTTTTTAATTCTTAAAATTAGAAGTTCGAATTTGTTACTTTTTTTGGTACGTACACGTACTTTATGTATTTGTTACCTTTGATAAAATAAGTAAAATTAAAGAAGAGGTTGATATTAAAAGTTTCGAGATAGGAATAAACCAAAATATTCAAAATCATGTTTTTTACCCTAGAATTTAAAAAAGCAGAATGGTTGTCGTTATTACTTGTGTGGTCTATACCGATTAGAATCAATCAATCAATCAACTCAGCATATTGCAGAGCACTGCCGCAGTGACCATGCAGCGCAAGCGAATTGGTGATGGTGACCGCAGCCAGGGTCGATCCATCGTTATTCAGATTCACATGCAATTCACATTTACTATCTTTTTCTATACTTCTTTTCTTTTTATATTCTATACTTGTTAAGATTAAATAAATATTTTTATAAAAATATTTTCAATATACATTGAAATCGCTTTTCGTGTCTACCTGTGTGACCAAGTTGTTCTTCTAAACTACGCAATGAATATTGATGCAGTTTTCACTATCATTTAGAGAATTTATTCCGGAAGATTTATGTGCGTAATACATTAATAAACTTACAAATAATAAAGAAATTTCAACGTTTTGTCAAGTCGTAAAAACCGTACGAATCAGGGGCGGGTCACTTGTACGATTAATTATTATAATCAGATTAAGAACAACAATCAGATTGAAGAAAAACAAATTAATCAGGAAAATGTAAGAATAATTTTCAGTGCTAAAGTAGTAAAGGATGTATTATAAAATTCATTTAAACCTGAATAAATGATAATATTACCGTCATGTTATTAAAGTTTTCCGCTTGTTTTAATGGGAACTGATGCATGTCGAAACGATTATTATAATTATCATTTGCAGTTCCCGTTGATGAATGAAACAGAAATGTGTCCTGAAAAAAGGCTCTAGGTAAGGTGCTAAGAATTAAATACCCATAAAGACATACAGTGCTATTCTAAAATTTCACCGTGAAAACTTAGGTGAAGCGATCGTGATGTAAGCTGTCATTGGAATGTTAAAGCTCACTTCATCTAAATCACGATAAGATTTTTAGAATAGTTTGGTTATCGTAAATTTATGCTTACCACATTGTTTTTAATAATATTAGTCATTTATTCGTGAAAACGTTGGCATTAGCCTAATCGTGATTATCGAGAGATGTCGCAACATATTTGTTTAGTTTAGATTGTATCTATATTTTTATAAAAATTTTGGACGACCATATTTGGCCGTCATTTTATAAATCACACTTTAAGAGACTAGTAAGATAAGGACACCCGCAGTGAGTTTGTTTTTCAATTCTACAGGGTCATATTGAAATATTGAATTCATGGGCATTCTCTTAAGGAACCAACACTGAAGTCACGAAAAAAAATCAGCTGTTGCCTATTTTGACGAGCTATGCGAACATATCTAAATGTAGAGAACAGCTGATTTTTTTTCGCGATTTCAGGGTTTGTCCCATAGTGAAAGTTGTTCATAATGATGAGTAAAATGACCCCATAAGAGGATAAATATGAATTAAATTTCTCCCTGTGTATAGTTTTACATTACTTTTCAATCAAAAAATAATTCCTTTTTTATATTTCATGTCTATTCAAAATATGCCAGTTTTCAACAACAATATTTCCAACAAAATGAATAGGTACAACTAGTAAAGCCAGTCACATGACTTACATAAGTCTATGTATTTAGTCGGTTGTGGTCGGCTTCTGTTCAAGCTGTGTTTAGAACCATTAAGCTCCTCTACGTATCTTTTACTCAGACCGAATTGCGCTACAATTTTCTGTTTAGTCTGAGTAATTTATTTTTGTATCGGTCTAATTTAAAACAGAAAGTATCAGTCGAAAAGGATTTTTTATTAATCACTAGCTGCGCCCCGCGGTTTCACCCGCGTAAGTCTCGATCCCGTGGGAATACCGGGATAAAAAGTAGGTATCCTATGTCCTATTCCAGGTCATGGTCTACCCATGTGCCAAATTTCATCCAAATCCGTTCAGCCGTTTTAGCATGAAAGTGTAATAAACAAACCAACTCATTTCCGCATGTATAATATTAATTAGGATTAGGATAGTTAGGATATTAATCATAGTCTGACCAGAAATTATTTAGCCAACCCACTCGATATACTTTTTTAACATACTAAAGATATAGAATATTTTCATTCATTTAACATATGGGTGCAGGTCGTTCCTCTGTGGGTCTTATACTGGATTAGTTGAATTTTCAAGAAAAGAACTTAATAATTTTATTTCGTAAAGAAATTTCTTAAATGCGAGGAAGGTACCTCTTCTCCAGGAAATTTGAAACGACCACGGTACTCTTCTCCAGGAAATTTGAAATCCAGCATAAATATGCTTTCGCTTTTTATTCAAGTATCAAAAAGCAAAGGTCGCTTTCAATAGTAGACAAAGAACCAAATCTCACGATTCGGCAAAACCACTTTAGAATTTCGTATGTGTAGTAACAGCTGAGTTCGGTAGAGGAGCGGTTTTCTGTAAGCCATTCATAATAATTCGTGTAATCGTGTCGTGCTTTGTGATCCCGCCGGCTCGTAATACAAACCCTGACCATTGCCATTTCTCCGCAGCGCTTTGAGTCACAGCTTCAATTTCAAACGTTTGATGTGTTTAATTACTTTGTTTGTTCTTGTTCAGCCTCCGATGCTTGCTGCGGTCGCCCTAAGTCGAAAACGCTTCCAAAACTGTTAGCATTCGCAAATTAAATGTTACCCACGTCAAAGTGAGTGAATAGTTTTATGCTTACAACGAAATAATTAATGCTTGGCCATTGAAGAGGTAAGTGTCAGATGCCGATATCCGGGTGATTGATTGGCAATCAACCTATGCCCTTTGTCCTACAATGAGTAGGTGGCGTAAGTCTGTAACGTAACATGCAAAAGGACTCGGTACAGATTTTTGTGTAAGTAATATATATCTTTTAGAGAGAATAATGTCACGTAAACTTGGTCAGCACACGACAAAAATAAGGCAATGGGAAAGCTCCTCCACTCCGCAGATCTTTTTCTACATACGGTTCGGTATGCAATGAAGATAGACAAGATATTTCAAAAATATTTAAGTTTTAGGTTTCATGCGGTCTTTTGACATTTCAGTGCGGCTTATTCGCCCCAACTCCTACGAAAGTTGGACCATACTATGTATCCAACTTAACTGTTCGACATTTAATCACTTATTTAGTAAATAATCACTGAAACGGTTAATTTTAAAGTAACGCCAGGGTCGGGTGTTCCACAAGGACGAGCCTTGGGTCCACAATATATCTTGTGGGCAGGCAACCGCGATTTGACTGACGGCGCACTCTGAAAGGACATTTATCAGTCTCACTAGCGGGTTACACTAAACCAAACAACAATGAATTCTCATTGACAAATTGTCTTGGCATTTCTTGTTCTACGGTCCTTTCTTTTGACTAATAGACGCTTAAGACTTAGGTGAGGTTAGCTTGCTTGTGCTTGGATACTCTGCGTATGTACATAAAATACTCGTTCCTACTGGCCACATACATAACGATGCGAGTTTCTCATAATATTGCTGCATCTACATACTTTCCATTGTTTCTAATGCTGGGGCCACATTGTAGCGATAAGGCGAACAAAATTTCGCGCGCTCTCCCTCGCACCCCACTCTACGTCTCGCTGAGCATCAAAGAGTTCACGTTATCGTGACAATGACACCCCAGTATAACGAATGAACTTCATGCATAAAATAAAAGCAAACAGTCTACCAAAAACATTTAATTCGCAAAATCTAAGTGGCTAACACAGCGGTGTACTGTGAAAGGCGACTAAAGGAGTGGCGGACTTCTCCAGGCCGTCGCGACGTTCCCTCTAACCGGACCTTAGCCGCATTCGTTGAATGTAAGCCACTTATGAAAATTAATGTAAAGCGAGGATAAACCAAAGCCTATTTTCTGCGCGAAGTAAAGCGGGCGGTTACAAATTGCTTTGGGCAAAGCGTAAATTTTAATTTTATCTCTAATACCCAAATGAGTACCGTGACTCGACATAATAAATGTACTCTTCCCACGTTAGCTGCGGTCGATTCGTGTGCCGCGTTTGTCTGCACAACGCGTTAACACATAGCCCGCTTGTGAATCACATGCCAAATCGGCTACTGTGCTTATAATTATGTGAATCGCTTGGATTTGTGTGCGGCTTGAGCAGAAACTTAATGTACAAGTATCGGATAAACTGTATTATAAAGCCTGGGTTTTGTTTGTGCCCGTTTGCATGCTTATTTGTTATTATTATTATTTTTACGTCTTTTGACATTTCTCGGGCCCCTGGGGTCCTGGGCCTGTGGAACGCGTACAAGGGGCCGAAACCAAGTCGCAGTGCCTTTAGACGTTTTTAATTAAATGAGGCACCAACCAATGATTATTCCTGTTCGCACTATGCGAGTGCACCCAAGGACAACCCCTGGTCGGTGCTAGACTATTGCGGGATGTGGAAACAAAGATATTGGGTTATGGGTTTGGGTGGCTAAAGTGAACTCGTTATCTAGGACTATGGAAAGACTATGGCCCCTGCAAGACAATGTTTGATCAATGTTAAATACAAAATACACAGATAAAATGGCTAGAGTTTCAGCAAAGTAAACTCTACCGGCACAAATCTATAGTTCTTATTATTATTTATTTATTTCAGAGAATTTCCATATAAGTTACATAATCATAGTATCATAAAAACATAAAATGTTAGTGTGTTCGTAACAAAATTGCACCTAAAATTATGATTAGTAGGTATTGTGAGTACCTAACTGATGGACCTCACAGATGGTCAAAACAGGCAGAAATGGTATTTAGGACAAACTTGGCTTCCCTTATGTTCGTTATTTACTTTAATACAGGCTATCTTTGAACAATTCAATACTCCATCTAAAATTAGTGAAATGTTAATTTTAAACTAACGAAAATAAACGAGTTTATTGATTGGGCCAAGTTGTTAGTATTTCTCTTCTTGTAAAGAGGCATCATTGGCATGTTTCATCTCGTTATCAGTGGTTGCACGGTTCACTCCACTCAGGTGGGGCCACCTGTTTTCATCCTTTCGGCCGCCTCGGTGATAATGGCATGTTCGCGGTCCGTCTGCTTCACTGCACCGCGCCTGTTAGGGTTTAATAAGAATTACAACATTTTAGTGGTAGGTAATAGAGGAAATTCAGAAAGCCATATTCTTTCCAAGAACACAAAGAAAGGAGATAGATATCAAACTTTCTGTACCTTCGTGTGGAAACTACAAAGTTATTATAAAAAATTCTTAGATTTATTAATAAAAGGAAGAAAATACAGGGCTATTTCAGTGATTTTTGTGCTAGGAGAACTGTAAAATAACAATTTTCATCAGAGAATTTGTGAAAGCAGATATTTTAGCTACCTTTTCAGTGTCGAAACTTTTGACAAGGCTTTGACCTCATCTTTTAATTTGCCTCAATAGAAATGGGCGTTTCACACGTCGCGGTAACAATGTAAACGAAATTTAAATAAGCGTTCGAATCGCCGCGTTCCGCACGCCCGGCTCGATCAGTGTGCCAGTCACGGCGGGACAGTTTATTTCAACTTCTCAACTTGTTCCGCGCCTTCGAATGGGGCATAATTTTCATAAGAAACGCGCCGCTGCGCCCCGACACAAAAATTAGATTCATCAGCCTTCCAGGCACATTTGGCTCGAAACATTCTCGAAGCTACCAATTCGATTCGAGTTCGTAACGAGCGCGTGAACAATGTGATGTTAACTTTTGTTACTTTGCATTTTGCTTTGTAAGTATTAATGTTGGGATTGTAGGTACGCATCGGATATGTGTGTTATGTTAATGATCTGTTATTAAGGGCTCAGGCAGATGATCGACTTATGTTTGTAGAAGTTTAATACTTTTAAATAGGTACTTCTATAGCTGCAATGCTCAAGAAATTCACCATACCAGTATTATAATATCTGTGACCATACTTATTAATGTATTAGCTACAAATGACACAGTCGAACATATGTGTTATTTCAACATAAAACAGTTTGTTTGATCGTTGTCTCAGCCAAGATTTACCATTCCCAGCGTATTTCAATTTTATACCAACACTCGCACTCTTAAATTGCGATTATATGGTATAACCATAAACCTCTCAAGCTTCTTTATGTCGGAATAATTTGCAGTCTGTATATTTTATTTCAGCAATATTTCCTCGAATATCTGGAGTGTGCGGAACCGCTAAAACAGTTTCATCAACGCTTAATATCGGTAATGTATGACGATCGTTTGTATAATTTTTTATTACTCGCATTCTTTGAGAACTTTTTTCATTTTTACTTTGGTTGTATATGAGAAGAATGCCGGATAATATTTTATAATCTCTTTTCTTTCTTTGTTTAATGTAAAATTCTTCAAAAGTCTGTTGCTTGTTACAGCTCCACGTTGGCGTTGCTGACTGCCACTCTTGCACTGAGAGACCAGAACACATAATGTCAAGGGTAAGTTACTCACGAGTTAATTTAGTTTCGAAAACTTTAATTCAGAAACTTTACAAACAAATATTTATAGTTTAAATAAGCAAATCACGGTGCGAGACATTGAATACAACGTGGCGTTCGGGACGCAAACATAATTTACTTATCTCACGCGAGACCAGAAAGTTTCGTTCAAACAAATAATATAGGTTTCCATCGGTGCGGGGAGCACCTGGGCGGCACTAGGATCGGTGTGTCCCCAGGGAAATAAAAACTTTGTCGCACGTCGCTTGTCCTAAAGCCTTCTTACTGTCTCCCTGCTCCGCGACACGTTCACCGATTTGCTACCGGCGTACAGTTTATAGCTTTGATTCTCAACGACACACTACGTTTACGATATTGTTTCGCATTACTGCCGCGTAAAAACGTTAGCGGAATAGAGCGCCGAATTGAATAACCAAAACTTGGAAGTGCTTATCGGATTTCCGGACGCGAATACAGTCAGGTTTTGAGATATCCATTTCAACTTTTGTTATTCAAATTGTGTAAACTAAGCTGTTATATAAGTAGATTTCCTACAACGTGTGAAAGAATTAACGTCTGCAATCCTAGATTCTAAAGTCGGAAATTCTCGAAATGACTTCGCTAATATTACTAGTGTTGAAAGTTTCCGACGTCCCGAGTTCGATAACTGCCAGGATCTCAGCAGGAATTTTTAAATTAATTCAAAGGAAAAATAAAATTAACGAAGTTCGCGAAGATTAAATTATATCCGTCGTAATTTGTGTCAAGAAAGTTGGGATGTTGATTGTGGCATCACGTTCTTTTTATACCTATAATATAGTGAAGTTTCGTTATATAATTTGGAAAATAAAGAGGGAATATCGTTATCAATTTTTCTTTACTACTTCAAACGATCGTAAATATGAGAGCGATATCGAAAAACTTTGCTTAGCACAATTTCCCAAAGGTTTACAATCTATGTTCACGTGTGTATGTTGTTAGTACACATATGCGTACTTACACACATGTATCGGTAAGTACGCGTATTCTTCACTCAACAGATCTATGAACTTTAGTTTCGTCTCCCTTTCACTCCACAGAATCTATAAAATCTTTGAATAAACATTTGCCTTCTTTGCCCTTTTGCACTCGTAAAAGGGGTCTGAGAAACTCGCCTAAACTTATTTAAACTTTTACCCTAGGAAATCC
The DNA here is from genome assembly GCA_949152455.1 of Lithophane leautieri. Taxonomy (NCBI): domain Eukaryota; kingdom Metazoa; phylum Arthropoda; class Insecta; order Lepidoptera; family Noctuidae; genus Lithophane; species Lithophane leautieri. The sequence goes on from OX424459.1 coordinate 11,913,175, forward strand.
TTTTCACAAGCACTTTAAATGTAGAATAGAATAATGTATTAGAGAATAGAAAAAAGGTTACGTGGAGGTGTTTTTTTAGATAAATTCGGTTAGAAATCTGGGATCGTTACAGAACTAAACAGGATGTATCAAAAAAGTGTGGCCAGAAAGGGTGTGGTATAGACCATCAAATTGTACAACTTTCTCCACGGGAAAAAAATATCAACTAATACCTTCTTGTCGAGTAGGTAGATATTTAAGTTTTGTATGGGACAGCCGATATTTTTTTCGCGATTACGATGTTGGTCCCATGCAGAAATTTGTTCAGATTGATGGTCTGTCCCACACTCTTAAATTCGACCACACCTTTCTGATACACCCTGTATTATTCTATCCGATATTTTTATGGCAAGTGACATCGCGGCAGGCCCAGACAGAGATGGCGGGATGAGCTGGCTCCTTCAACAAGGACTGATAATTAGCAGCTTTAAATAGAGAGAAGTGGAAAGAGAGTAGAAAGGCCTTTGCCCTGCCCTGATACCCACAGGTTTTTATAAATATAATAAATATTTTAAAACTTTGCAGCAACTTTCCTAAGCTATCCTACATAGTCTCAACCGTATTGTAGACGGCAAGTTTCGCTTCCGTATCACGGTTGATCTATAATATGCTTGTTACAGACCAGTAAGTAGTTCGTAAAGATATATTGATAAGGGTTAACATAAACACTCTCCAATAACGTCTATCGTGTAGATCAGTTTTACAGTTTTCAAAGGGTTTGAAGTTAAAGTTCGCCCGGAGGTATTTCTCGGATCATCAAGACGGTTTTCCAATTTTAACTTTGCTTTAACCAAGCAGCGGTAGCGATTTTCGAATTATCTTCCTCTTTGGCGGCCTCATCAAAATCTGTTTATCTTTCAAAGCTTCTGTCTACAGAGGTTGCTACTTTTACTTTTTTTATTCTGATATTACATTCTACTTTACATGCTAGCAGCACGGATTATTAGCTGCTTATTTTTTGTGCGAGGTTAACTTTTTATTAGAGGGGTTATATTAGAGAAATGGGTCACTGAGAGTCAAAGGGTTAACCCTTTAACTCTCAGTGACCTCAGGCTACAGTTAAGGCATTATTTTTGAGATTTTGAGTTACGTTACGTTTATTTTTAGTCGCCAGCGAGTGGCTAGCGAATTCATTTATTTGATCCAAATTCAATCTTAAAGCATTAATTTATAACAATTAAACCTTTTATAGGCATTTTTGAATTGTCAAGGAGTCGATCAGTGAATTGTATCTAAGAATTCGGTCCGTTAGAAATATGAAGCTAGCTGCGAGTGGGTGGACACCGCTTTCCTAAATCACATTATTCATTTGGACCACAACTCTACGTTTTGTGTTGCTTGTGGTCAAACAACCTATGCGTTGTGTAATACCTATCTACTGCATTTTTTTCGTCCATCTGTCAGCGGGCTGTATCTCATGAACCGTAACATTTTTACACATTGAGTATTTCTATTGGCGCTATAACAAAAATTTATAAAAATGAAATAAAAAACAACACATTATTGTATGGAAACAAGAAACGTGTAGATTTTTTGCGTTTTTTTGCTCGATCTTAATACGGTTCGGAACCCTTAGTGTGCAAGTCCGACTCACATTTGGCCGGTTTTTTTATATTTTTGTTGACAACAATTTTGACAACATGACAACATTTGCTGTAACAGTTATTCAAATTTTTTTTTTCAACGCTTGTATGTGTTGCAAAGGTACACGCTGTGTGTTAAATTGTCCATGAAGTTAAGATTTAAATTCAAACACAGTACATGTCTATTCATATGACAGATATTTGCTTTTTCATAAAATACTGTTATTGTTTCCTGCAGTTTCATAATCAGCCTAGAACGTTCCCACTGCTGCGACACAGGCCTCCTCTCTGTGAGTGGGCCGTAATTCACCACGCGGGCCCAGTGCGGGTTGGTAGATGTCACACGTCTTCGAATTTTTGATCTTCGATGTTTTCCTTCACAGTTTTGAGAGCCCAGTGGTGATGAAATAATTTACACAAAGTAAAGCGCCTGTTTAAACCTATGACCGTAAGTCGCGGCCGTTACCACTGGGCCACAACTGCTCTCCTGCAGTTTAGATGATGTTAAATCAAAAATTGTAAAGGAAAAAATTTGATGCGATGCATGGAGCGACTGCCTATCTGACCTCCAGAACCAAGTTAATGGGTAATACGATACCCCTTCGTAAGACTGGTTGTCAGACTTTCGGGCTTCTGACGACCCGCAACAACTGTCAAAGATCTACAAATGACAGCCGGGACCAACGGCTTATCGTGCTTTTCGAGGGACGGAAAGGTCTTGGAATCTAAAGGTCACCCATCCACGGACCAACCGCGGCAAGCGTAGCTTAACCTGGTCGATCGATCCATGCGGTAGTTAGCCACAAGCCCTTCAACAAACAAATATACCTGCTATATAGCTAATATGCTGTTATTACAGATTTGTATTTAATCATATGTAGGTTCCATGGTTGTAATTAATATTCTATCGATATAGTCAAAATTCCAGGCAACAATCCCTAATGCCATGGAACCACGGGGAATTACAATTTACCCATGGACCCGGTAATGGTTCGAGCCACGGGGTCCACGGGTAAACACTCAAAAACAAGCATGTCTACTATCTACGAATTTAAGAAGAAGTAACCATTTTCAAAATAAACTGATTCCGATTTCTTACAAAGGTTTATTCGCAAGCTGTACCTTAATTCTACATTGCTGAAAAGATGCAAATCACAAGAAATTGTCCAAGAACCACGCGGAAGTGAATTGTTTTAAATTCACTCCAAAGATTTATTCATTAAACGACTCGCAAGTCGCAAACAATAGGGAATAAACATGAGACACAATAAATTCTAGTTCCTACTTGTAAATGATTTTGGTTAGGTTCAACATTGTGGAAGAGAGATAGTAGAATAATAGCAGCCTGTTCCACTTCAAAAGCCTCTTCTCATACAGAGAAGGCACGAGCATTGATCACAACGCTTACTTGAGACGGATTAAAGAAAGAAAGAAAGAAAATACGTTTATTTGCGGCAAACATGATGCTAAGGAAGGACAAAAATGCGAAAATAACAAAATCGTCAAATTAGAATAGAATACAAAACATAAATTAATTCTAGTTTTTATTAAGTTTTATGTCCTGGCTGGAGGCCTTAATTTATTGAGGCAGCCACAGAAAAGTCCGGTTTAGCAGCCGAAAATCTCATAGGTTGACCTACGAGATGAAATACGTAAAAAAAAAAATACTTATAATTAAAAATCACGCCTTGATTCCCCGAAAGGTTAGGCAGGGGTGTACCCAGTTAGTTACCCACGGTAGATACACCGACATTTCGCCAGTTATGTTTAATTAAATCTCATTTAGAATAATTATTTACTATACAATTACCACCAAAATTACCTACAACTTTGACACGCATTTTAGTTTATAGAAAAAAAAAGGAATAATCAAAAAAGAGGCCCATTTTATTACTACACTGCATGATACCTTTCATTCCCCCAAGTGATGCATTGAAGCTAATGTGATGTAGGCAGCAAAGAGAAAGTCTGTATGACTCACGGAAAGTTTTTCGAACGAAAATTATCGCAAAATTAATGTGACAACTAGCCCATAGCAACAATCGATACAATAAGAACATAATAAATACTTTGTGCAGTAAGTTGGCTCATATATTTATTTATTAGCGATAGACTCCCGTTTTCTCATATTTATCTTTCACAACACCACGCCATCACTACAAAAAAGAAGTCTTGCTATCAAAAAATTATATTTCAATCTTTAAATAAAATTCTAATAAAAACTACACCCAAAAGCAGCTCCAAGTTCAATCAAAACTAAAAGTGAGTTGACTTTGATTAAGAATCAATGCATGTTGTATGGTGTAAGTTGGATCCGTGTGTCATTGTTTAGAGATCTCGGGAACGTCGCCGGAGTCAATATGCGGAACATTTCCTATTACACGCCCACTTCTTTCCGTGAACGAATCTGATTTATATAGAGTGGTTTGTTAGAATACTGGATTTGTAGGGTAATTATATTTAAAATTGATATTTTGACGAGATTAAAGTTGGATGGATATATATAAAGTGTGTGACTTGGCTACGAATATTCTTCGCTATTGAGAGAGACGTGATACGAAATGCAAATATTGTGATGTATTGGAGGCCGACCTGCGTGAGATTCATGGCAGGAATTGGTGTGATATTAGTGGTGTATATCTGATTTGCTTTTAGTACGGTAGGCAGCAAGTCAGTAGTAACAAAACCTGAGCTTGTATTCTAAAATGTGACCTTCTATTATAAAATGTGACCTTGTATTATAAAACGTGACCTTGTATGGTAAAACCTTACCTTATATTCTATTAAAACACCGTACTACACTAGGCTAGCTCAAGGTCAAAGAGTTACTGTACTACGTACGGGCTACTGTATCTACCTCTATAGGTAGAGTGTAGATGCGTGAATATCTATATTTATTATAGAAATACGGAGGTGTTAAGAATATGTCCCAGTCATAATAGGTTGACTAATTGAACGCTTAAAGAGTGTCAATCTCCAACGTTTAGGATCATAAGTTACTTAACTACATAACCCGGAACACCAATAATATTTTTTTCACACATATTAACCACTCAATATAAATCTGGCCATATTTTTATTCCAACACAATTTGTAATGGAAGCGACACGCGGAGACAAGAGAGCAAGGCAAGGGCTGGGGGCAGAAGGGCGGGGTGGTGGCGAAATTACTTGCAAATTCCATTTACAAAGTCGGCGGCCAGGCGTCAAAAGAAACTGGTGGCTGTCTGCTTCGAAAACTGACTACTACTGACTAGTTACTTACCTAAATTGTGGTCTGGTCATTGTAAATATGTATATCAGGTTTGTTGTGTCTTCTACTGCTTTTGGAAAAATTGTTGGGAACTACAAATGTTACGTGGGTTCAAAAGTTTATATTGTTATGGTCCAGGGTTGCGGGAAAGTCCGAATGGGATAGCGGGACCTTGGCTGTTTTTAGTCAGTAAAAGGCTGACGCTCCGCCCAGAGCGGGAAAAGTCATTTGATGATTTCCAACGCTAAAAAAAAAGGTGTTCGGGTTGGCGTTGTCTACACTACAACACTAGGACATTGGAAGTCTGTATTTTGTTTTTATTTATTTCGAAGGTACTCCAATGACTATTCACTAGTAACATACAATGTCATAAAAATAAAAATTGTCCGTCTATTGTCGTTTCAAACCAATTCAGACAGAGAAATATACAACTTGTCCAAGAATTAACGAAAACATTGTTTTTGTGTTATTAAAAAGGAACATTTTTACCAACTACATACATTTTATGTAATTTCAGAAAACTCAATGATCCATCCCATACATTAGACCACAAACCAGTCCACGATAAATAAAATCCGTTTTCAGAATTCGTTAAAAAATCATCAAAAAGTTCAAATTACAAGTAAAGCGCCGAAAATACAGTTCAGAAAATTAATTTAAAGTTACAAAAAAGTTTACCCACAAACTAATAGCCTTCAAATCCAGTACGAAACATGACCAGAAGTTTCCTATTTTCCATGTTTATGGTATGATTACCAATGGAGGTCGGGTGGTAAGGAGCCCACCGATTGGTATGTAAGTTACGAGGCGTTACGGCGAACTTAGCTCATTACCAGTGGTACGCGCTAAGAATGACAATGGCGAGAATTTTTACTTCATCCGCGTCCACGCTTATTAGGTGCTTCCAGACGTGTAGTGGCAAGAGACTCGAGTCTTGCTACTGCCATATTGAATTTTTCGCCTTAGCATTAGACCAGTGCGCTTTGTTCTTGTTTCAGCTTAAAAAGTAACCGACCTCGGCTCGGTGTCACGTAGACGATGTTGCTGCAACACGTTGTGGAACTGTGACGTTACATACACTGAAATAATAGTATTTTCATAGTGTGGTGGAGGCGCAGAGGGTTATTCCCTGAGTACGTTATTGTTTATATGTCTATGTGTCAACGGGATTAGGTTGTTTTTTGTCTTATTTGGAAACGTAAAAGCGGTATTTTTAGAAGTGACCTCGCCACGGTCAAAACTAGTTTTTAAAAATTGACTTAGATGGACAGACAATTGTTTATTCATAAATTGTACTAATTATGAGGCTAAATTAAAATATAGTTTTGGTTTTTGATGTGTAAACCTCACGCTTTCCTAAAATATGTGGGAGTGATTTCGAGAAAAGGGACGGAAGTGTGTAACAGGAAGCCAGGGAAGCGCGTATATAGCGTGCGTGATTTGACCAATGACCGCGCGCGGTGCTAGAGTTTGGCCATCAGACGGTACCAACCAATATTCTGAGAGGTTCTTACTGTCAGCCAAGATGTCAGATAAAACACATCTTATGCTACTACTGTAAGCCTCACCCGTTTTTTTTACTAAATCAAGAAAATTGTTAAATATAAATCCACTCCAAACTTGCAAGATTCTCTCGCATTGAAAGTGATGCCTTACTATCTTCTCCGATTCGAGGCAACACTTAGATGGAAGCATCGTTATTGGCAGTATCTATTCCAAGACTTGTCACAAACCTTTGGCCTATGAATAATTTACAAGACCGCCGCGACCGCAAAGTGTTTATTGTGATAGCGCGCCTGGCTTCACAACCGCAGTCTCATGTGAAATAAAACACCTAGATTTTTCCTCTCAATCTCTCGAGGTACGTCTGCACATTTCAGTGAAAAAGATCGTATGCGCTTCAAAGAAACTTCCGAAAATGAATTATATTTACCGGGGACTAAGTCCGACTGTATGAACTTTTCTAAATCGCTCTCGAGTCGTCGTTTCCTAGATGAAGTCGAGAGTGTAAGGAGTCGTGCCATCGGATTAGGATAACGCATTTAGCGTCGAATGTTATGGGAATAAGGTCGATAATTATTTGCGGTTAGTAGTCACGTTTGCCGTGAGAGCCGGAATCGAGGGAAGGCGGCAGTAAATAACAAGCGAGATCGGATTATTTCGATAAGATCGTAAAATGAAACAAGGCGCGCCTCGGTGGGACGTTTTCTTTTTGAATATGTTACACGTTAGTTACATTGCCCACGTACCTACGGGTGTAAAATGTGAAAGTTTGACTTGGCTCATTTTCTCGTGTCTTACAGTTGCGCTTTTGGCACTGAAAATATTTCTGATATTAGATTCGGGTTAAGTTATTGGAATGGATTTACCTACTTTATTTTATGAATGGGATAGATGAGAAGGAATAGGTATTACTTAGAACTAATTTAACTAATTACACAGATTTTAGAAAGCATTTATAGAACTGAACTTTGTCAGTGAATTTTTGAAGCTTGTGTATTTTTCTTTGGTAACAAGATAGTTGGATCGTTTTGAAATAGTCGTTTGTTACAAGCGGAATGTGGAGTACGTAGACAACCCTGTGAGCGTGCCCGTGCATTGTGGGGCAGCGCGGGGCAGCGTCGGGCAGCGTCGGGCATGTGGAAGCACGCGCGGTAGGTCAGAAGCGTCGGGTGCAATCTTATTTTTCCGGGCGGCTCGCTGGCGCTCTGCCGGCGGCTTATTGCCTACGTGCCAGCGGGCCGGTCGCGCGCCCGTCATATTATTCTATCGAGCGGCTATCGGTTGCGCCCACACGACCGATATTAGTATACCCGACGCTGCCTTCTCCAGATATTGCTCTGGATCGTAAATAAAACTGCCACCGCGGTAAACCACCCGCTCTCGGTGCAAAAGCTCCACTTATCACCTTAAGAAGACTCGGGTAAAGTACGCCGGCGGAAGCAGATATTGATATTTTCATAATTTCAGATTTATTCTCAAGATTTGAATACGAAAGCTGTTCATAAAGCATTTAGTAGACGTGCAAAAAAGGAACAGTACAGCGTTATTGGATCTGGAGATTACTAACACCATTTGTACAATTTCTTGCGGTCAGATATAGAAGAAACGACACCTCCACATTTATGACGATACTTGTTTATCACAATTACGCAAACAATAACGTAATAAGGGCGTCCGCAGCCGGCGTTATTGTCGCCAGCGAATGTCGCCGCGGAGAGTTGTCGGAAAAAGTGAAAGTTTTTATCTGTGCGGTCCCCGGCCGCCCGTTCTCATTTCCACGGAGCCGCTCTTGATCGCAATCGGCTCTTGCAGGGTTGAGCTGTGTACACTTAACCATCGGATAATTGCTGATCAGCAGATACCTCGCGTACCTACACCAACACAAATATATCGATTTATTGTTAGTTTGCTTTTCCACTCTGTGGGATTCAGGAGATTTTGAGAATGTGTACCAAAACGTTTTCGCAGATTTGCATGACACAGTTTTTATGAAATGGTTTCGGTTTTCAATCTATGAAAAATACGCAATCAATAATCCTCAAAAACACGTAGATTCAACATTTTTCAAAAGAAAAGCCTTTATAACAAAAACCGCCAAAGAAAACTGATAACATCAGAGCAGAAAATAAGCAACCCTATTTGAGGAGTGGAAGACAAAGAAAAAGGTGAACACTCAGGGGGACGATACGTCAAAAAATTATGTGACCCTAGCACGATGTGGCAGTACTGGCAGTGACGGTTAAGTGTGAGATGAAGCGTCACTGCGTTCGTGAACTCAGTCGTGCAGTTGACTGCAATGGCGTATCGCGCGCTTTGACGCCTCTAGGGAAACTTCTTCAGCGACTCATTTTCGTATCGTATTTTCTTTTAGTTGATTTTATGATGTATGTTTGTTTCAATAAACTTTGTACTTTTGGTTTGGTTTTCTACATTTTAATTAACTTTTAATTTATGATTCCATCGGTGTTGTTTTGCTAAGCAACACCGATCGATGTCTTGTGTACTCAGAAAAATAATTCACCATTATGTTTACCAAACATGGTATGTCCATATATTCTGATTTTACTGAAGCGATGCAATGTGACCTGTGTGATATGTTAAAGTTCTTGACAAGTATTCATGAAAACACTATACAGAATATCTATATTTTAGATGATTAGAGAGAAACCGTGGGATTATTTTGTAGTCCACTTCATACACTTATACAACGTGTAACAGAATAAGCGCAAGACCTGAAAGTAGAATCGATTTCCGTCATTATTTATATATTTAAATTTTTCATGTTTTTATTTTTTATTTAACTGAAATTAGAACCACTGCGTCATAACAAGGTAATAAGATATTTTATTTAAGGAAATTTAATTCTTATCTCAAAGGAATAAAGCCTATTTAAATGCATAACCAAATTTGTAATACGCTCATAGCTATCCTATGTGTAGTGCGCGTTAAATAAAATAGTTAATTTAAGGTGTGGTTTAATTAAATTAAATTACAGATATTATTTTAGTTTTATAATTTAATATTATAATTGGGGTGTATGAGCTCTTGCGTTTATTCCGTTACGCGTTGCATAATCTGTCTATTTTATATCCCTTAAATAGTCGTGGATACAATGTTCTGGTTAGACACACATTACACCTTCAGCGATACTTATTTTTAAATTTCGCTGCTTCGTACTGAAATAGCAACTGTTTGTCCTCGTACACCTCGTTTCTGTTTTTTACTTTATTTTTATATAATTTTGCTTTTTATATTTTTTATGATTGTGTGTTGTTTAGCTTGTGATCTTCGTGCGAGTCACAATAAATACTTTTTCTTTCTTCTTCTTCCTCTTTATCTTATCTATATTTCACTTAAGTAGATATAATCAAACATTTTCAAAACATCTTTTCTCTATAATGAAATACAAATACCAGCTGGTATACGATAGATCGATGTCGCATAAAATTTCGTAGTAAAATATAAATCGGTCCAAAGATAACGTGAGTACAATGAGTTGCCAATATTTTTCATTCTTTTAAGAGTGCGATATTTTTCACGGAACCTTTGTGTAGTCGTATATTTCATGCCGTGTAGGTAACTATGTTAAAATAACCTAAAATATTACTTTTATTTTAGTACTAGCTGCACCCCGCGGTTTCACCCGCGTAAGTCTCGATCTCTTGGGAATATCGGAATAAAAAGTATCCTATGTCCTATTCCAGGTCATGGTCTACCCCTGTGCCAAATTTAATTGAAATCCGTTCAGCCGTTTTAGCGTGAAAGCGTAAGAGATAAACTAACTTTCGCATTTATAATATTAGTTAGATAGTTTCTGTTGTATTGTCACGTTCTTGTTAATATAAAATTGGGATGCTTCTGGGGTGTCATCCGCCATAGCATGACAATTCAATAGGAAAACATTTTTACAGTGAGGTTGTCAAATTGGTCATCCGGCTGCACCGTTTCAACTGATTGCCATTGCGATAGTTTGTAACGCATAGACAAAATAATATGCAGGTTCTCACCCCACGTTAATTTGCTATGTTATAGCTATTTCATACAACTGCCAAGAAATAACAGTTGTGATTTGAATATACGGATAATTTAAGTTGATAATCAATTTAGTTCGAATTAATTTCCCTGACTGTAGACAAAGCAGAGTCACAGAAAAAGTCACTATTATAATACATTCCCATTAGCACACGCGTGAGGTGTGCTAAAAGGACATAGACTGACCTTTTTGGCGCTGTCCCTTCAAAAGGTCGTGTGTTTCACACACGCAACTAACACGCATTATGTTAACGCATGAGTATGAAAAAGCAAAATTATTAGGATCGTTTTCTTTTTACTTAGGTTTTACCTGTATCCTTCAGCAAAAGTAAATGTATGGTCTGTTTTAAAAGTATTTTGTACTACTTACAAATTGTGTGCTTTGATTGGTTTATTTGAATACGTAAACGCAAAAAGAAAATAATTTGGCTGTTGAGGTTAGGTAATTGGACCTTGATTTTCGTCGATGACTTTTTTATTACAATTCAAACAATAGTAAATGGAAAAAGTGGTGAGATATAAAGTTAAAACCTTTTAAGTAGAGATGAATGTGTTACTTTGTGAGTGAGTGATTGCGTAAAAAAAACTGAACACGGCCAATACACTTAGAACAGATATTAGCGCTTACTTTATATTATGGTAACGTGTTTCTCTCAGGCCAGTCTTTCTATACACTTGTCATACTTGATTAGTTCCAAATAAGCTCACGTAAGTTTACGCCTCGATAACGGTGACTTTTCTGTCTTGCTTGATAGACTGGCCCCCATGGGGATGACGTCACATTGGTAAAATTTAACCATCACTACATAATCTAAAACAAAGTCCTCCGCCGCGTCTGTCTGTCTCTCTGTTCGCGATAAACTCACAAACTACTGCACCGATTTTCATGCTGTTTTCACCAATGAATAGAGTGGTTCTCGAGAAAGGTTTTCATCAGCTAGTATTTGATATAGCACACGTTGAAACGAATTTGCCTAGTTGATGCGTTACATTTTATGTTGCATTGTATAAGCTAGGACGACTAATTTGTGTTACATTACATGTTACGTTTTACCAATTTGTACCCAGCATTAGACTTTAATCTTGAATATTACTAAGGATTTCTATAATATTGATTTTGGTATCATTTACCTATAGGTATGTAGGTGCAAATGGACATCACAAATGTATGTCCGACAGATAGCTCTGATTGGATAGCATGTCAGTTTTCATCATCTCGTATGCGTGTACTGGAAATGTCTCAATAACTGAGCAAACCGATAATTACGGATACGTTGTGTTTGACCACAGGAGAACTATTACTAGGTAATTAGAATGGATTGGAATGCTTTGTATTGTAATGTTGGGTTTTCTGTGACATTGCATATTGTGCTAGAAGAAACTAGGTAGTATACGGTATCTATACTTAAGGTATTTTCTGAGATCATACTCAAATGTCAACCCTGAAGGTATATGCGGAAGATATGTGTCGAATTATAATAATATCGAATCCATCATAGCCATAATGAAAGCACAAGGTACCTAATAATTAGCTCCACGCTTTCTGAATATGCTCTTGCTTGTCAAGATCTTTTCCAAAACAAAAGAAAATTCCGTCAAACAGACAACTCAACAAGAAAACTCCACAAAGAAAAATTAAACCATCTTATTCCATTACTATTCTGGCTTCCGAAGTAGAAAGAAGGCTGATTCAATTTTATTAGCGCATCGCGTTAGTGGTTTCGGCTTGTCGGCACGGGCCCCTAATAAAATGAGCCGAGGTAACGGCGTGTTTGCGCCGCGAGATGACAGATACGGCACGGACCGGGTCGGCGCCGCGCCGCCCGAACCCCGCTCCTCCTATAAACTAGCGTACATACCACACCTACTAAACAGACTGAAAAACTGAATTTATATAGTGTTTGAGCTATGAGCTTTGGATGTGCGAATAAACGTTGAGTTGGTGAGGTGTTGAGTTGAAAGTTTTAATATTTTGAAAGTTTTCCAATACAGAATCCTAGTCTTTTATTGTATTTAGACTAGATAATATATAAAATACCTAATTGTAGTGTTATCAGTTTTCTTTCAGTTGGTAATCATAAATATTATTCTGATCACACTATTACCACAATAATAATATTTTCTATTGCATGTAGGAAAAAAAATAGTATTGCTTGATTTCATTTTATTTCACTCGCAAGAAGAAAATCGTAGAAGGCTGCTTACATGGAAAATGATTTATTCATTTTTATCGAAGAACTTCCACCATAGATTACGTTCCTCTGTAAAAGCGAGTAAAACTAGGACACGAACCTCGTATTTCATAGCGTTGTTGTTTATAAATCAACAGTTTAATATCATTAAGCGGCTACGCCTCGTAAGCTTAAAAACTTTCCAGTTTTAATTCGCCCGTGAGAGATTTTAATTTAGCGAGAAGCTGTTTCCTCGAACTTGTTGTAATGTATTCATATATTAACAAAATAGTGACATCCAGCCCGGTCGCGGCGCTTTTCCGAACGCTAGTTCCATAATAGTCTGAAATTAGTGAGGTTTTATGCTACCCAGAATTTCCTATTTTTTTATTTTAAGTATGTAAGTACAATTTTATTTGTTTAAACATGGTGTATATGATACATTCATTGCATGCAAGATAATCCTACTAATATTATAAATGTGAAAGTTTGTGTTGTTGTGTGTTTGTTACTCAATCACGCAAAAATATTGTTTATAACCTGGATTAACACATAGGATACTTTTTATCCTGATATTCCCACGGGATCGAGAATTACGCGGGTGAAACCGCGGGGCGCAGCTAGTAACATATAAGTACAGAAAAGTTCTAATATGTTCAGCCGCATATCGTGGCGTACAAATTGGTAGGAAGAGATGGTGCATAGACCGTGATAATATTCATAAAAATTACATTATATTAATGATGTAGATACTTATTAAATCATCATTATTAATTAAAGATTAGGTATCATTACAATTCAGCAAGCATTAGTTGATTTAACATCTTACTGAAGATCATTTATATCATTTCTACGTAAGTCTTGTAAGTATAGGTTTCTATGAATTGTTAAATGAATAGTGCTAGAATAGCATTATGAAAAATAATGAAACGATAGAAATTGTTATTTTAATAATTTGTAAATTGAAAACGGCTACGCTTACTCCGAAGTGCATAATTTATTACAAGGGAGAATAAAATCAAATTTGTTTCAGATATTAACGAACAAGGGTTTACAAATTCGCGTTCTTTAGTCGACGCTAGAAGGAGAGCGTATTACTTTGCAATGCAGTGACATTTTTCTTTATGAACTCTCCCGCCCTGTTTTTATTAATTCCTACTCCCCGGTCCCAAATAAAAGCTTTAAAGAAAATGTTTTCATAATTTAAACCATTTTATATCCAGACTTATGTTCGCTTTACGCGATACATCGTATTGTTTTTGTGGTTTAACTAAATCTGTTCTTGTATGTTCATAATAGGAGAATAAAGAGATGCAGCAGCGTATGGTATGGGAAAATAACATAACATCACACCTGTAATTCCCGAAGGGTTAGGCAGAGGTCTACCTATAGTACACCCACATTTTTAATTCCCATGTAATAGAGGGCGAGCCTATTGCCATCAACCGGGCAAAAATCCAGACTCCGGGGTATTACTGAGAAATTCCAGATGGAAAATCCCCAATAACACTGCCTGACCAGGGAATCGAACCCAGGATCTCGTGCTCAGCAGTAGCGATTGCCACTAGACCTACGAGGCAGCATTAGATGTTGTGTTATAATATCATGGTGCAAATACCAACGATCCAAGCCGTTGTAATTATGGCAAATGACCGTCAGGATAGTTTAGGACAGCAGCGGCTTAGGGGGAGGTTTGTAATGGACATCTTGGAGGAGCAATGTCGAAAAAAAAAATATGGCGAACCATGGATATTTTTGTATGGACCTAGCACGTTAAAGGTTTTGCTGTTAACTTTACGTGGTGGTGGAGATTATATCTAGAAGAAAAAAGATTTTTTTTAAACCCTTTAATTGGCCATATTGGGCGATGACGCGCATCTGTGGATCCGTCCGCTACGGGCGGTGGATCAATAAAACAAAGATATGTTATAAGATTCGTATTGGAGCTGTATATAAAGTGTCGTTGGAATTGTTATGAAATAAGCTAAATTTTAATGACTTTTTTTTAGTAAATTGGGGGGAAAGGGGGTTTTTCCATTTTCCCAAAAAAAAAAATTGTACTCCGTACTTGTTTTGAGGGCGGCCAGATGCGACACCGCGAATTGCACTGTACGTCTCCATGATTCGAAAAGTAATTACCAAAATCACGTAGGACATTTGTCGCGTGTAGCATCGCGTCGCATTGCATCGTGTCGTGTCGTGTAGCGTCGCGTCGTATTCGTCGCTCACGCAGGACACCCCGTAAGCCGTTGAGTTGATAGCATTTGTCGCGTTCGCAGCGTCGCGTCGCGTCGTATTCGTCGCTCACGCAGTACACCCCGTTAGTTCCCTGACTGTGCATAACATGTTGGCCGCACATCTTAGTTAGTGTAACTATTAATTTGAAACACAGTGACCCTTTATTGAAGGCGGTCTAAAACTGAAAAATGAGACGAAAAAATTACCACTTTCCAAACGAAAATTATTCTACATAAACTGGCTTTGTTCTGTTAAACGAAATTCGCGTAAATACAAAGGCACGTTATTGCATCGTTACACCAATTTTTATTATTATATCTTTTGGAAGCTAATCAATTTGCATCTGTATACACGTCAGACTTAATGACCGAAAAAGCCCATTCAATGAAAAAACCGTTCCCAAATCGGTGTTACATGAATGAGGGTCATGAAGCTAAATTCAATTTGTGATATATTTGTAGCTGTGAATTATTTACGGTTAAAGATACACTGTGTGGTTTTAGGGTCAGTTTAGAATAACGTAGGTCTATAGACGGGTTTTAGAAAATCTAACTGACGCGCTGTGGCGTGGTTATTTCGCAGCATATTGCTAGAATTATTATAATTGTAAGTTTTATTACCTTCAGGAATAAATTCTCTAAATGATGGTGAAAATCTCATCAAAATTCGTTGCGTAGTTTAGTAAAATAACGGGGTCACACTGACTGAAACGAAAAACCGCAGGCAGGCATTTTCTGCCAGTTCTTATACATGCATGGATAACAAACACTTCAACAAAGTTTTGTTTTGTTTTTTTAAATTTTTGTTGTATTTCTTGCAGTCATATTTTCAGACCCAGGGAAAAAGCTATGATCTATTTGACTGATTACTGTTAGAATCACAGTTTGACAATCAACTTGGCTTCCAATGTCAATAATCAGCCTTTCACCGGTTATACCCGGATAACATAAGTGGTGGCAAGTTCAATGGACAGGCAACCGACCGCAGAGATAGACGATAAGCTCAATATACCAATCCCATGAGACTGATAGTTTTGCTCGCATGGTTAGATGTTATTTGGGGACAATAATGGCATGTTATATCAAAGTACGTTGAATAACTTGATATACATTATGTTAACTAGCAAATGGCGTTCCGGTTAACCAGCAATAGTTATAGCGTCCATAAATGCTAAAAAAATATTAACACTAAAAAAAATACATATTTTTAATACAAGTAGGCAGTGAAATATTCACAAATAGATTATATTGATACGTAAAAGAAACACTCTGTACACGCACACTTCCTGTATTTCAACGTAGAAAGACAAGTGTGACAAGTGTGCGTGTAAAAAATTTTTTTTTTTTTTTTTTTTTTTGCACGAAGGGTATTCCCGTTAACCTGCAATACTATTGCAGGTTAACGGGAATACCCTTCGTTAGATAACATACTATATATATGTATAACTGGCTATAGTTTTCAATTGAAATTGAATAGGCGGAGTAGGTTAATTGTCTACCACCAATAAAATTGTAAGAAAACAGGCGTGTTGTATTTTTAAATAAATGTTTAAAATGGTTAACCTTCCATATTGGTAGGTAACCAAAGTATTATAGGCTTGCCTAGTTTTGGGCCAATGTAAAACCCAGTATAATCTTTTTGGTAATAATGTTTTGTTCTCTTTTAATCATTCTAAAAACGTGTGTCTACATACATTCAAACATTACATAGGAGCTCCTCATAGATGATTTTGACAGGGCTTAACTTGTGATTGTTGGAATACTCCTTATTATTACCATAAACCACGCTACGTAAACAGATTAGTGATCGGTACACCTAGCGTGAGTTTCACACGCTGTTGTCGTTATGTAACCATTACTCGGCCGAATTAAACAGAGTATTTTTCTTAACTAAATCAACTTAATCTACTAAATAAAGCCCAGGAGTTTCTAAATATCGAATGAGAGCACAAGGGAAGGATTTTTTGAAAATTCGTTGAAATTTTGTATGGAATTGCGTTATTTATCCCGATGAGGAAGCCCATCGGATCTGCAAAGTGACTCATGCTTCTGTTACGGTTACGTGCAGAACTTATTCTAGTGGTACTGATGCATCTTCTCATACTCTTTATGTAGTTGTAAGATAGCCTGAGCACGCATCGACCAAAAAAAATTATTTTTTTAACTGACTTCCAAAAAGGAGGAGGTTCTATGTTTTTATGTATGTTAATTGATATTTGTGGACCGATTTTTTAAATATTTTTTTAATTTTATTTTACGATAAAAACTGCCCAGCAGTAAAGATGACTTAAAATTAACTTAATTATCCTACTATTCTACTAATCCTACTTCTTATTAATATTATAAATGTGCAAGTTTGTGTGTTTGGATGTTTATTACTCAATCACGCAAAAACGGCTGAATGGATTTGGATAAAATTTAGCAAACAGATAGTTTATAACCTGGATTACCACATAGGATATTTGTTACCCCGATATTCCCACGGGATCGAGACTTACGCGGGTGAAACCGCAGGGCGCAGCTAGTACCTAAATAAATATTGGCCGACTTCACAAATTCGTGTTATGTTTATTGAAAGTTGTGAATTCTTGTGATTGAGTTTAACAGGATATTGTTAGCTGATTCGGTTGGATTGTTAGAGCAATTTACTTATTTGATGGCGAAGAGAATGATTATAAAATTGATTAGACCACGAAGTTTCTTTTGTAGTAATTTGGGAAAGGGCATGATGGGTTGATGGAGGTTTATTTTCGTAAAGGTCACGCTTTTATCGATTAGTGGAGGTCAGATTACATGGGAAAACGGGTGTTTGATAAACATAGGACTCCTTATGATTGTTTGATGAACGATTTAGAGAGAAACTGCAGTAGTCACCAATCTTGGCTGCCGGATTAGTGTTCTGTTGAAAAAAAGCCACTACCTTCTATCCAAGCGTTAATATTTTGTTCATTAGTAACCACGTGCTACTCATTGGCGCAATCTGATCCTTACCAGACACAATACGAACAATTGTGTTTATTGTGTTTTTTTTAAATATTATTATGATAACCCGTGGACAGTGTTGTGGGTTACATTATTAGCAAAATGCAAAATATTTTTATACTAGTTTTAAGTCTTCATGATGTAACTGTTTGCTGTTCCTCTTAATTAAAAAAATAGATTAGATTTTCGAAACATTAGAAATAGAAATAATTGATTACTTAAAATGTAGATTTCAGATAAATCTCGATAAATTTTACCTTACGGTGTGCAAAATGTTCAAACAATAGAATTTATCTATAGAATTGAATTAATATTATTATAACAATATTATAACTCTTTTCCAATTTGGACCTTGCGACATTGATATAGATATCTGAATCACTTATTGGCGTATCAACAAGGCATTTGCCAAAGGCCATTTTTTTACCCGACTGCCCCTGCAAGGAGCTAGTGTTTTTACACGATATTCTTGCAATAATTTCCAAGTTACAAAATATTGTGACTATCGTCCAGTGTTGCAGTTTTAAGTTATAACTTAGTGTCGAATGCTGCGATACTTGCTGTAATTACTACACATCTTATTTATATAAATGCTCCATTTTAATTAAGTTTTCTTCCGACTCAACTTGGAATATTAACAAGTTCTTTAGCTCTGTTTTTCTTGAATTGCACTGTACTAATAAAGTTAATTCATATGAATTTTAAGCGTTATGAATGTTGCAATCTGTTTCTTTTTATGTTTCTTGCTTGTTTGGTTTTATTTTAAAAGCGAAGTTTTATGTTCTCTTTCCTTAAAGGAGTTTATTTTATGAAATAATAATAAATAAATCTTCATTTATCCAAATCTTACAGAGTTTGAAGAACAATTAGATATTTGGCTTAAACACAAATATTTATATTTTATGTTGCAAATTCTGAACAAAGAATAATACTCTCCCTCTTAAGCTAGGGTATACCTGTATTATAAGAGATAGTTCACGGTCAAGGTTTACAATGATCAACAAAAACTTATCTCAAGTGGACTGTGTCATTATACTATAGGGTATAAAAAGAGTAAAATTGAGTGAATAAGTGTTATGTGTGTTTGTGTGCGTAAGTAGTGTGTGTTAGTGTGTGTGTGTGTGTATTATATTACACAAGATAGGTAAGTAAAGACTCCGTGTTTAAATTTTAGTACAACTGAATTTAGATTTATAATAAATAACCGTAA
This sequence comes from Lithophane leautieri, assembly GCA_949152455.1. NCBI lineage: Eukaryota > Metazoa > Arthropoda > Insecta > Lepidoptera > Noctuidae > Lithophane > Lithophane leautieri. The sequence continues at coordinate 11,932,184 of OX424459.1, forward strand.
AATGATTATAATACTTTGTAGATTAGTTTAAAGCAAACTCTTGAAGATTTTATTTGGTTTTATTGTTCGGGTCTATTTGTTCATATAATGTATTTGTTTCTGTATATGTCAATTATTCTATAATACATACATAAACTCACACCGTTGCCCCATGTACAATAACATATCATAATGCACTGATTATGATACGCATCAACGTTTTAATTAAGTGCGTTTGGGCTCATAAAACAAATATTATGAAGTAAAAAAGCTGTGGCTTCTACAATTTATATACCTACTCATATTAAGAGACTGAATAGCTTCAACAGTAGAATTTGTCAATTTGTGATTTAATATCACTCAAAAGCAAGTTCAAACAATTTAAAATCTAAAATTCCCCTGGTTTATTTCGTTACATAAACGTATCAAACTCAACGTCGACGATAGTTGTAAAATTACTGAGGTATAATACTCCCCCTAACTCGTCTCGGCAGAAATAATACCGAATACCGAATGCCGAGTGCCGAGGCCGAAGACGAATTGATTCGACAACTTAATGACTCATTCAAGAAGTCATAAAGTCGGCGGCATCTCACTGCTTAATATAGCGGCGTTGCAAGAAACAATTAGACAAGCGGCACAATCATCCTAGAGGTGCCGGGGACGAGGCACTAGAATGTGGATGCGGCATTAAAAAAAAAAAAGTTACCCTGATTTTCAGTTCACTTACAAAAAAAGACATTTTAGAATTTACTGTGATTAGATTAGAATAAAACCGGTATTCGAATAAAACCGGTGTCGCTACGACGTAGCCACAGGGTAGCGAGTTGCTACGCTGTCTACGCTCTCGTAGCGTAGTTTAATCGCATACAATTTTATGGTAACTGTCGGCCATTTAACACATACACATAAAAATCACGTCTGTATATTCCCGAAGGGTTAGGCAGAGGTGTACACCCACATTTCGCCAATTATGTTTAAGTCACATGTAATAGGCGGCGAGCCTATTGCCTATTATAGCCTATTGCATATTATAGCCTATTTATATATAGAGTCTGCTACTGAGCAATTCCTGATAGAAAAATCCAATAATATTTTTCCCGACATGGAAAACGAACCCAGGATCTCGAGCTCAGTAGTAGCTTACGACCACTGGATCAATGAGGCAGTCTCGGCCATTTAAGTATTTTATGACAAGTATTTTTTTATCACTTTCAGATGCAGGTGAGGAAAAACGGTAAGTGAAAGTTCATTTATCTAGTAGGATGGACGTTACGAATGGCGTGAAGCAAGATAAATGAAATGAATGAGACAATAATCAAAATGGAATGACTGTAATTGGGACATTGAATGACAGGGACGGTCTCATTAACTAAGCCGGGGGTAAACGATGTTACATACAATTATGTGGAGGTACGAGTATCCCAAGGGAATGCGCTGATATGAATTACAACTGTGGAAAGTAGTTACAGTTATACGATTATTGCTGGTTGTTTTTGTGGATTTGCAGGTAACAATATGTGGCCGGTTTCGACGTGAGCTTAATTTGTAGAGTGGATTGTGAATTTGTATCTTGTATATTAATACTTATTCATAAGGTTTTACGGTAATGGCTTAATATCTCGTCATGAACGGAAAAGTAAATTAATTTTGTTAAAAACTTTCGCTGCAAACATATTTTTGTAGGTATCGTTTGGACTTTTACAAAATTCAATGCAAAACATATGCACATCTGTAAGAAGTATAATTCATACTCTATAAACCTATTTTTCTTTCTTTCTTTCCTTTCCCCTCCATCTTCCTTGTTTTACTTTCCCTTTCCTCTTTTCCCTCTTTCCTCTACCTTTTAAACTAAGTATGTTATTTATTTAAAAACTAGAAATACTCAAGAACTCTGCAGATATTTCGGCTAAATCTACGGTTTTATAGAAAAGCGGTGGCTGTCACATAACGGCCGTAGTGACGGGCGTCATGGAAATGATGACACATTCAATGAGGTGAGGGAGATGGGTTTGACTTCACGGTGTCAAAAAACACACCAACTTACTTTTAGATAAATAACGTTTTGGTAACCTCATACGACGGTAAATTACGGACGCTATGTGGCGGCCATTAAAGTCTTAAGAAACCTAAGCTTAGGCTCCAAATTTTTGCTCCAATGTTATATTTTTATCTTCTTACCTTCTTGTACTAGCTACGTGTCGAATGGCGTGTAATACTGCTCGCATAAATCGTGGAGACACGGTGACGAGAGAAGGCGCACTTACGCGCGGAATGAGACACATATACGCTCTGTGCGCCTTGCAAGCGCTAAAATTTCCTTTTAATTGTCTCGCCGTGAACGTACGACATCGCCCTGTTACCTAATACGGATAGGTATTGCCATTCGTATAATTCTATTTAGAGGCGAGCATTCTATAAATAATCCATTTAAATAAATAGCTTTATGCTAAGTATTTTTGGTACGTAAAAATGTCTGGACTTCAAATGGGACCTAGACCCTAAAGTTTGTTCAGACCTTTTTTATTTCAAAGTTAGTCAGACAGGTAGCTATGGAGTCAACTTTGAGGTAAAAAATAAAAAAACGTGTGCGCTCGGGGGACCCCCGTCAGGAACGAAGCTATCACGTATGATTTAAAACAAAAGCAACATTTTCGCAGCCGCCACCTTCGATTTACATTTTAATATCACTATCGGCTTTAGCTCGAAAATTACGAAAAAGACACCCATGAAGTAAAATTTGAAAAAAATGCTGACTGGCATCGTTTAGACAGTCCTTAGAAAGTGTGTTATAAGTTGGCCTATCCCGATAGCTGGCATATATCAATCATCGTCTAGCTAAACTCAATGATACAGCTCTACGACAACACCCATCACTACTACTATACTACAACACCAATATCAATTAACACCATCTAAAAGCAACACTTAGACACTACTTTTATGACCACTTCGTATTTAAAGTGTTCCAGCTACGACTATAACGCAGTATAACAGTCTTGCACAATATTCAAATTAAATTGCATCTTTGCCAAAACTAGCGAGAAAATGGCGCCGGTTACATTAATATACAATAGAGTTTCTGACCCTCCTTGTCGTGGCAACCTCTTTGTTTTTATAGGTTGTTGAATAAGCATTAACTAAGTAATTTGAGGGGCAGGTAGGTACGAATTGCGGCACGTTTAGGGCCTTTTATGTTGCCATGGAAACGATATTAGTGTACCACAGTGCGATTACAACTACTTGTGTGTAGATTTTACATTTTTATTTTGCAATTGTTTTAATTTAATTTTCTGTTGTACTCAGGAGTTATATATTTTTTTCTTGATGCTTGTTATGAACTACTCGTAGAAAGACGAAAGCCCCCTTCGATGGCAGTATCTTTTGTTTAAAATTAGACTCATTACAACTTAAGAAAGTAAATTTTGCACAGGAGCAGTGTTTCTACATAAGATTAATAAAGCAAGAAATACTCATCTTTCTAATAGGGCACTACAGCCTTCTAGAAATATAGCCCATTTGAAGAAAAAGTGCTCTCGTCTATAACGGGTTTCTACTGATCAGACGTGTCAATACTATTCAATCATCGACATAATTCTGCTAATTATGCAACGTAATACGTATCATTTCTATTTTCCCTTTCAGCTTATAATATCAACCCACTTAGCGACGAATATCAATACATTTTGCTAATGACATCGGGCACATACCTAATAAATTAATGCATTACATCGAATCAAAGCAAATGCATGCTTTCCTCTATTTAGCCGTGCCAAATATACACACGGTGCCCTGAAATTATATTGCTAATAGTCGACATGCGATGACCGGGCGGGCAGAGCCGAGCAGAGCGGGCTGAGCGAGCAGAGCGAGGCTAGGTATTCAGCAATGGCTATAGGCTCACATCAATAGCAAATGCAATTAGTTTGAGTGCACCGTTTTTGATGTAGTGGCCGAGTGCCGACAGACACGCTCGTGTGTGAGCCGAGAGCTATCCGATATAAATAATCCACAACGTTAATCGTACACACGAGTAGTTGATTTAAAGCTGAACAAAATTGGTTGTCTGACTCTGAGTTGTGGTCGCGTTATCCCAGGCTCACTCGCGCGGATACACTAAGCTACTCCTAATTAAATTGTTATGTAGATTATTTAGAATGAATTATGTAATATGTATTATCATTGAAACTTAAAAATATTTCGAGATAACTTAGGGCGGATTTCATCAATGAGACTGATTGCGTTCAGCACATCTAAACCGCGTTTAAAAAATGTCAGTGCATTGTTTTGGAATATTGACCCTGACAGCTCTTGAACGCAGTTCGTGAGGAAACCGGCATGCCTCAGAGATGCGGATGACCAGCGCTGGGGCTCTGTCCTGCATAGGGTCGCAGCATAATGCTGAGCGATAGCCGTTTTGTGTGGATGTGACGCATGTTTTTCTTATTTTTTTCTTTGTTTTTATTTTCTTTTTTGCGTCATGTTTACCGCAAATAAACGTTTTTTCTTTCTATCTTTCTTTCTAGGTATTTTTAGACGGCATGTTAAGCCAAGTTAGAGGCCCTGAGGCCGCTTTAAAACTCTGATACCAGATTAGTCACTAACCACATGAAAATAACAAAAAGAACGCAGTTTAGATGAAGTGCTGATCGCGTTCAGTTTCATTGGTGAAATTGGCACTTAGGGTGAAGTGCACCAATGAAAATGAACGCGATCAGCACATTTGAACCGCCTTCAAGAGCTGTCATGGGCATCATGGTTGTGGAACATTGACACTGACAATTCTTGAACGCAGTTTAGATGATGTGCTGATCGCGTTCAATTTTATTTGTGGAATTGGCATTTAGTTGATAAGATTGTTAAATGAGTCATTTATACAGTCTTAAGATTTAGCCATTTTACAATTGTAGGGAGAAAAAGCCTTAACTTTACAATAAATGCACCATGTTGATGTTTCTTGTTTCATTGCCAAAAACTCATAGCGAGAATATAAACGTTTTCGCTTGTTACGAATGTTTTTTGCATGAATTACTTATAAATCATTTTAATTAATGTATATTAATATATTGCATAAAAAGTACGTAATGGAAAAAATATTAAAAATTAAGATGCACCGTCTAGCGCGACCGTCATCGTTAAAGTCGACACCGAGTTATTATATATCCATAACTGTTAAAGAAGCAGTTACACTATCTTATAAAATATAATCTGAAGGCTTTTTCCACAAACATAACTCTTTAGTTTGATCACATACGGTGATTTTTGCTACTTATCTACAACAATTGACTCTTTCCGACTGTAGAACTCTCCACTTAGATTAAAGAGAGAAAAAAATATGTCGCGCTTAATTGGCACGCTGTTGAGCTGTTCATCAAGTCTGGTTTTAATTCTATTAATTAACAAGGCTTCAGTCGAGTCGAGAGTTATGTTGAAAAGCAAAATATTTGCACGCTGAAAATCTGTCGATGTATGTTCGTTGATTTACGATTTCATTAGTTTCGTGCCCCGACGAGACATCAAAAATACATGTGTTTACTGATTGCGATGATTATGTGAATGCTAGTAGTAACTCTGGCTTGATAATGTAAGGTACAAAGAGATTGGGTGCAAATGAGATGTGCACCAATTGGATCGTATTAGGAGAATACTAACAAATTAGACGGGCCGTAATGAATGGGTGATGTGAATTAGGAGCGCTGGATTGAATTAAGGTTTGTTAAAGGTTGTGTGGAGAGGTTTATTGATTAAACGTAATAAAATTGTTGTTGCATTAAGAGGAATGTGTATTAGATTGTAGTGTATTGAGTAGGTAGCAGAATTTACTCAATAACTAGTTGTATTATCAGATGATACGGGGCCGAAAAAAGCCCGAAAGTCTGACAACTACTCTAACCCGGGTAACTGGGTAACATGCTCCTTGCTATCTTGTTATCCAATAACTGGGTTATGGAAGTCAGATAGGCTACAGGATGATGATCATCAGATCATCATCTGCCTAGCCTTTTCCCAACTATGTTGGGGTCGGCTTCCAGTCTAACCGGATGCAGCTGAATACAGTATTTTACATGGAGCGACTGCCTGTTTGACCTCCACAACCCAGTAACTGGGTAATACGATACCCCTTGGTAAGACTGGTTGTCAGACTTTCGGGCTTCTGACGACCCGTAACGACTGTCAAAGATCCACAAATGACAGCTGGGACCAACGGCTTAACGTGCTTTCCGATGCACGGAGGAGTCTCGGTATGTAAAGATGGTCACCCGTCCACGGACCGACAAGCGTAGCTTAACCTGATGGATCGACCCGTGCGGCTGATATTACTTAGCCACAAGCCCCTCGCGGTTGATCATCAGGTGATAGGTACTTAATCATCTCGTGTGTAAATGTCTATGTTTATGTTATTTATTAAAGCAAGCTGAAAACGCGACTAAGAATAAACTTTAAAACGGTTCAAAAGACGTAAATAGTCTCGTGTTCATTTCTGTGATCCCATTTATAATACAACGCGTTTTATAAATGAAGTATCAAGTCCAATAATAACGTTTATCACTTTGTTACCAGCTCTGGAGTTCGTCCAAGAGGAAAAATAAGCTTTCTAAGGCGTGCCAACAAAACTGTTGTTATTTGGGTTTTTAATCTAATGTTCCTTGTTTTCTTATTCGTGTATTTTTTTAAGGCTATGCTTAGCTTATTAAACTTGTGTTTTTGTGTTATGCTTTTTAGTATTATTTTTAGGTGGTAGGTAATTTTAATAAAGTAGATGACCTTTATTAAATTTATCTTGAAAAAAATTAATGGAGGGGAGGAGCGATGCGGTCAGCAATGAAGTATGCTTGTCTAGAAATAACCCGTAAATCGTGGATTTACAATAGGTAGGTACTTCTGAAGAACTGAAATTCAAAACTTATACTGTTGATTTCGTTGGACGAGAGGTCCGACGGAAATAACAGTATACGTTTTGAGTATTAGGTTTAGAGTTTTACTAGGAAGTGACTATTGTTAATTTCTCCAAGTTCCCTTATAAATTCCATGAATCCATCCACGTGGTCCTGTTTGTAATTGCTCTAGACATACCAAAGCTCTTTCAGGGCTTGCCGCGTAGTCGTTTCTTGCTATCTAGGAGCTACTTAGTGATGGTTTTTGTCCATTGCTCCTCCGATATGTGAAAGATGTGGCTTGCTCAAAAAATTCAAAAAATAAAAAAAACACGTTCCCGAGCACATCGCACAATCATCGTATCTATCTAGACTCAATTTTCTCGACTTCCATGTCAAACAATTCTTCAAATCCAATTGCTTTAGAATAACTTAACTCCGTTTACAATTCTATCGGAAAACAATTTTCATAACTCGCTCTCTTCCCAAATAATTTTAGACAATATTCGTATTGTAGATTGATTGCGTTTTCCACATGCGTCATCGCATAGAAAATATTGCGAATGGGTAATTGGATATACGCTATACGTCGGGCGCACTCGACGCCCGGCGGCGCCTGCCACTGACGGCTGGTGACAAATAATATGACGGACGATGAATACTTGCACCTATTGGCTTAAATGCAATTTCATATCGAGCACTTTCGCCAATATGTTTTTGAATGTTATTGGACGAACAGTGAGCCCTCGGGAAAAGCGATGATCGATTATTCGGTAGGAGACAACGCAATAAGTGATAAAATTGAACAACTAAAATACAGAGCCATCCATTTTTCATAGCTAAATTGAATTTTCAGTGAATTGAATTGAAACATAGCAACGTACGATCATAAACTAACAAAACGACACGGAAGTTTCTTTGTAAACTTCCGCCGTACGTAGGTATTTGTTATGTGCCATGAAGAGACAAGGGGAAAAATCTAACAGATTTTTTTTTAAATTTGGCTCTTGTTTGCCCTGCAGATCGTATAGTGGCATCCGCAAGATCAAAATAGATCAAATGTAGCTTGAAAACTGTAAATCCACTCCGTAGCCAAGTTGCAAATTATGTGGCAGCGGTACACTCGGTCATTTTCGGGAATACCACCGATTTTACAGTCTTCTTCTTTTCGTGTGGTTAGTGACTAACCTGGTGTCAGAATTTTAAAGTCGCCCATGAGCCTCTGACTTGGCTTCACATGCCGTTGAGAAATATCTCTCAGGCATGCCGGTTTCCTCACGCGATGGTTTCCTTCTCCGTTTTTGAAGCAAGTGACAATTGTATAATTACGCACATGAATCCGAAAAATCAGAGGTGCGTGCTTCCATTTTACAGTTTCAGTTATGTAGTTGACTGAACAAGTGCAAAATTGAAATACCGACTGAGAAAAAATAAAATAGAAGCTACTAAGCAATAATGCGTAACCTGAACGTAATTCAAACGGTAGACGGTAAATGGCGCAAAAAAAAAAAACAAATCACTTTAAGCGTGACGATGACGTGAGTTCCATGATTTTTGTTCACCCAAAAAGTGCTCAACGCGCCTAAAGAAGTTTTCACTTCAAAAAACAGCAGAGTAAACCAAATTTTTCTGCAAATTGGACCATCCCTATGGTTTTATCACAAAAGATCTTTTTACTGTGTCTTGTTTAAATTCAATTGAAAAAGATACGAGAGCCACCATATAACCGAGATAAGATACCCACCATTGCATATTACATTACCTTGAAACACTACCTAGCTAGCAACAGCGAGAATTCAAAGAACAGGGATTTGATCTGGTTTCTCTGAACTCAAATACCGTGAAAGCAGTCCAGCTGTGGCATAATATAATTTAAATTAAGACAAAATCTCCGTAAAACATAGCAATGCTATTTAAATACGTATTTTAATATTCTGTTTGAGAACCGGAAAATACGTAGTGTATGAATTTACTTATTTGCTTCTGAGGGTAGTAAGAGATATATTGCAGTGGCATTGTTAAGTCAATGCATGAGGAGCTATGGTTAAGTAAACTTGGTGAAGATGGGTTAGGTCAGACGTTCACAATACTAAAAAGTAAGGGATCTTACGCAGTACGCGGCCACGACTTATGGCACGATTGGTCGCAAAAGATGGACTAGACGCACGTGGCCCGAGGTAAGAGTTCGGCTTTTGTAGTAGATGTCTTGAGCGTGGCGGCCCATTCGATGTTTTCAACCAGGCTGCTCCCAATTATGGAAGTCCTTATCGTAGTCCTCGCACATATTTTTTGAAAGAAGATAGTTTGGCCGCACTGCCAGTCGTCCTACCAGAATTGTTCGAGATTGCGGCCAATTGTGAGAGAACTTGTTGTCGTCGCCGCTTAGTGTGCGGGGTCCTTATGTGAGGCTATTCCAAACCGTTTTATGATGCTATACTACACTGTACAAAAGACAGCGTTTCTTTTCCCCAGAACCGTGGCTAAAATCCAGATTTTAGCTACGATTTTATCAGCACTCACTCCCAAAATAAGGTCGCTAAGAGTAAACTTCATCTTCGCTAATAACATTACTTTTTAAATTGTACGGAGAAAATAGTTTGGTACACTCCAACCTTCTTCGTCCAGTGTGTCGCTATCACACCGTTACGAAAATAGTTCTCGTACACTTAAGGCTAGGTGAGGCGGAGACGATTGAATCGAATATTCGTGGGGCTCGGCAATACGACCTCGGTTCCACAAAATAGATAAGTACAGAAGGTCCGATTCTGTGACTGAAAACAGACGCACACAAAGACACGCGTCTAAGTAGGGCGAGTGCAACTAGCAGACTGGCATTGTTTTGACACAGTTTGATATCGCCGTACGACTCGTCTGTGTGCGTACGCCGTTTTCGCTCATTATATGGACCTGGCCTTCTGTACGTTTCTATTTTGTGCTGGTTCCTTTGCGAGACTTCCAACTCGATTTCGGAATTCGGATATTATACAGGTTAGTTGGTCCAACTAGGTGGAACGTATTTTTAAACCGAGTGTTCTGGCGAATACATCGAATTTGGATGTTGAAAAATATATTGGTATTGGGCGGAGTCAGGAATCAATCTGGACTTCCAGGGTACTGTTTATTTTTTTTGATAGCCTTTTTAAGGTTCAGAAAACCTTCTTTTTCCTCATTAAAATTGTATGAAGTAGTACCTACCTTATAAAAAAATTTAATTATACCTTGTTAGGATTCTTATATAAATTTTGACCTTGATCTTGATGACTTCTTATAAATGGATAACGTAATGGTTTCGATTTATATATCCGTATTAGGAATATAAAGTTCCATACCTCCAATAGATATTTCTATTATTATACAATAGATAATTAACTCCACATTAACTCATGTCTGAGTAGAAGTTTCCATTTAATTACATAACTTTTGACGGTTTGAGCCAGTTTCATCCGTTATAAGAACCGAAATCAAATAACAGACCTTACCGTCGCGGATATATTTGACAATGTCACTAAAAAGTCATTCAATTTTTTCCCACCAAACACAAGCTAGAATAAAGTTGATTACCATGCGAGCCGGCCCAGTTTTCAGAGGCGAGTTTTTTTTGTGAAGGCCCTTTATCGCGGACACTTTACCCACGACCACTGTGGGTAGTTGAATAGTGCTTCACCGTTTTATTTTTCAAGCTCGCAGTAAAATGTTTTGAAAGGACCGATTTCACTTTACGTGTGTCGGTTGTACCGCGGTACCCGCCCGCATGTCTCCGACTGCCATTGTAAAAGCAACTACAATCGTGCATTTTTGTTTCGACGTCGTACCTGCACCTTTTTTATTTCAGTTTTCATGCAAAACCGTATCTTTACACGGCTGAGTTATGGTGATGAAATTAAAATGGAGCTTTTAGTCGAACGTTTTGTTCGTTTCTTCATAACGATATCGCACTATCTCCACTTTTATGGAGTATATTATTTTTAAGACTTTTTGCCCGACTACGGCAGAGGCTTATGATTTTGACCAGTATGTATGTATGTTCATCTGTTCCCTCCAACTCAGTGTACTCATCATAATTTGACAAATGAGGTATCGTTGGAAGCGTCTTGATCGTCCGCTGGTTATAGGCTATGGCACGTTACATTAAATTGAATATGGCGCCCTATAAAATGATGCCATATAGGATATCCAATGAAAGGGTTTAATAAGCAAATTTCAAAAATATAACTCCAAAATAATTTAAATAAAATTAAAGGTTATAAAAACTATAACCGACAGAAAAATTCTAAATCCGGTGTCACACGTAATCTGTTCAATTTATGCCCCAACTCGTGTGACTCCAGATTTTTAATTTGTCTGTCTATGATTGTTATGTGTATTCCTTGCGTGTGTGCGGAACAAATCGTGAGTACCTTGCCTCTCTCAACCGCCAATATGAGCGACGACGATGCCTATCAGGATGTCTGTCAGGAGCCCTTAAAATCAGATAAGCAAAAGCTCGGCCAGTTAAAGAGAAGCCGAAGCACGCATAAGGGTAGGCTTACACTGTTCGAGAAATTTCTTTCTAAATTAGGAAAACAAGAATTCATTAGTATTGCTACACGAAAGGAACTTGAGTTGCGAATACAGTCAATGTCTGATATGTTTATTCAATTTAATTCAATTCAAGATGAAATTGAGCAAAGAGATTTACAGCAGATAGATTATCGCGAAACGTTTGAAGAACAATATTTTCTTCTTATGGCTACCGTGAAGTGTTTGTTAAGCGATAACGATAACCAAACTAAAAGGGTAGGTAGTGGTAATCCAAATCTGTTGTCAATAAAATTACCAGACATTAAATTACCTGCATTTGACGGTTCATTTGATCAATGGCTTGAGTACCGAAACTCTTATATTACCATGATTCATAGTCGTAATGATTTAGATAGCATTCAAAAATTCCACTATCTTAAATCATCACTTAGCGGTTCTGCTTCGCAAGTTATCAGTGCTTTAGAGTTTACAAGTGCAAACTATATTCACGCATGGAATTTATTGGAAAATAGGTTTCATAATAATCGTTTATTGGTGCAAAACCATATGAAGTCGTTGTTTAAATTCAAGCCGCTTCAAAATGAATCGAGTGACCAGATTAGAAAACTTATTGATTCGACTTTACGAAATTTACGTGCATTACAATCTTTAGGCGAACCATCTGATACTTGGGATACCGTTATCATTTATTTAGTTGTAGAAAAGCTAGACCCGGTCACCGAACGCGAGTGGGAGACGCATACGGGTTCACTAGTGTCTCAGTTAAAGGGTGAAAAAATAAAACTACATCATTTAATCGATTTTTTGAAAAACCGTGCAGATATGCTAGCAATGGTTAATTTTAAGAAAAATAATGTTGATCCCAAAAGTTTTAATAAAAAAGATAAACCGTCGAATCAACCTAATCACTCGCATTCTTACGTCGCCAAAGGTAAACAAACCACTGATAACAATAAACAGAAGCGCGTTTGCCAATTATGCGGTAATAATCATCATCTGTATTCGTGTGCACAGTTTCTTAATATGTCGGTGCAAGAAAGGTTTACAATTGTTGATAATAAAAAGGTATGTCAAAATTGTATTCGTTCCAGTCATTCGTTAAATGACTGCTCGTATGGCCCTTGCAAATTATGTCAAGGGAAACATAATACGTTACTTCATGGGATGAACGCGACCACGTTAAGTTCGCGCCCTACCACAACAGCTGATGCGCAGGTTCATTCGGAACGTAATGCACTGACGTGCAGTGCTGCGGTACAACCGGTTTTGTTATCGACGGCTCTTATCGATGTTCCTGACGTTAACAGTCAATTTCACACTGTAAAGGCTCTTCTTGACAACGGTAGTCAGAATTGTTTTATTACAGAATCGTTATGCAATCGTTTAAAGTTGCCGATTATACAGTCCACTGTTCACATTTCGGGTGTAGGACAAAGCGTTTCTAAAAGTTCTTACACCTGTAAAATAAATATACATTCTAAAGTTAGTGATTTCAATACAGAAATCCAATGCTTAGTTTTACCTCGAATAACATCAAAGTTACCTTCGTTGAACGTTAATTGCGAGTACATACGTATACCTAAACATATGTTGCTCGCAGATCCTAAGTTTACTGTCCCGTCTGACATAGATGTACTGTTAGGCGCGGATATATTTTGGGACTTCTTAAATAATAAAAAAATAAAGCTCGCTTCGGGTCCTACGTTATACGACTCGAAAATAGGGTGGATTATTTCTGGCCCTATTCGGAGTAATTATGCGTTTAAAATAAACCAAGTACAATGTAATCTTGTTCACATTGACTCTCAATTACGTAAATTTTGGGAGTTGGAGGAACTAACCGATTTACCTTCTGCGTTATCAAAAGATGATCGTTATTGTGAAACATTGTTTACAGAGACCACACAACGTGATACACACGGTAGGTTCACTGTGCGCATCCCTTTGAAGGAATCGGTCGATACATTAGGTGACTCATACACCTCGGCAAAGATTCGTTTTTTATCTCTTGAAAGAAAATTAAATCGTTCACCTCAATATAAAAAATTATACTGTGACTTTATGCGGGAGTATGAGGCACTTGGGCACATGTCTCTGGTATCTAATGTTAACGATTTATTAAGTAAACCACATTACATATTACCGCATCACGGTGTTTATCGTGAACATAGCCTCACGACAAAACTACGGGTTGTATTCGACGCGAGTGCGAAAACGTCAACTAATAAATCTTTAAATGATATACAATACATAGGTCCGCCATTGCAAAATAACATTTTTTCAATTTTACTTAGGTTTAGGCAGTATAAATACGTTGTTTGTGCTGACGTTGAAAAAATGTATAGGCAGATTTTAATTGATTCAGATCAGCATAACTTACAGTTAATTTTATGGAGGGAAAATCCTGATTTACCATTAAAATTATATACTTTGTTAACTGTAACATATGGCACTGCATCAGCGCCTTTTCTTAGCATGCGATGCTTACAACAATTAGCGCGGGAATGTGATAATGATTTAGTCGCTAAAACAATTCACGACGATTTCTACGTCGACGATTTGATCACTGGTCACGATGACCTTGACTCGCTCGTCGATTTATGTAATAAAACGAATTTAGTGATGCGTCAGGGTTGTTTCCCGTTGCATAAGTGGACATTCAGTCACGAAGTCTGTCCTGATAGTACTAAAGATCTTAATATAGGTAACTATCATTTATCCAAAACATTAGGATTAGGCTGGTGTACAGAAAGAGATGAATTACATTTCACCACTGAATTCACTCAAAATGATTCAATCGTCACTAAACGTGTGATGTTATCAATTATTTCACAGGTTTATGATCCGTTAGGTTTGCTAGCGCCAGCAGTTATCACAGTAAAGTCATTGTTACAAAATTTATGGCTTCAAAAACTAGATTGTGACGAAGAAGTTCCCGTTAAAATTGCAAATACGTGGCATAATTTCGTTTCTAGTCTGCAATATTTAGGTAATATTAAAATACCTAGATACATAACAACAACAGATTCGCGATATAAAGAACTGCACATATTTACAGACGCATCTCAACAGGCGTACGGTGCATGCGCGTATATTAGATCTTGCTGTGATAACAGTGAGCATTCTATACCTATCTCTGTGCATTTATTATGTGCAAAAAGCAAATTAGCACCAATAAAAACCGTAAACATACCTAGACTCGAATTATGCGGGGCTCTAGTAGGTGCTAAGTTATATAATAAAATTAAAAATTCCCTACGTTTAACTTTCGATAAGGTTTATTTTTGGACGGATTCAACCATAGTTCAAGGATGGCTACGTATGTCTCCTCACGCACTCAAAACTTTTGTACAAAATCGTGTTGTACAAATCAACGAACTTACTGACGATATCATTTGGCGGCACGTTAGGGGTACCGTGAACCCTGCTGACCTCATAACAAGAGGAGCTAGTTTAGACTCGTTAAAATATAGTAACAATCACATATGGTGGAACGGTCCAACGTTCTTACGTGAACCTAACACATTTATTTTCTCAAATAATAATGAAGAAATACCCACCGAATTACCGGAAATGAAGTCACAAACCATAAATTTAAATTGTAATCAGTTCATTCAGGTAATTGATCTTGACCGCTTTTCATTATTTAATCGTTTGCAACGGGCTTGTGCATATATGTTGCTATTCATAAATAATGTACGTGCGCACATTCCCGGTGACGGTCGAAGCCGCATGGCTGGTTCGTTATCAGTAAATGAACTACAAGAGTCACTTACCGTTTTGACTCAGTTAGTTCAACAACAGTCATTTAATGATGAATACTACAATCTTAAAAATAATATACCGTTAAAGCATAAAACCAAAGTATTTAATAAAATAGCGGGTTTAAATATATTTTTAGATAAGTCAAATATTATTCGTGTAGGTGGTAGGCTAAACATCGCGGTTAACTTTAGTTATGATAAGAAACACCCGATATTGTTAAGCGGTAAACATCGTTTTACCAGGTTGTTGTGTGAATACGAACATAAAAAATTACTTCACGCAGGACCTCAGATGCTAGTATATTCCATGCGTGAACGGTGGTGGGTACTGGGAGCTCGAAATTTGGCTAGGCAGATAGTACATAACTGCGTTACATGCACTCGTATGAAAGGTAGGACATTGACCCCGATTATGGGTAACTTACCATCAGAAAGATTGGAAGCGACTTTTCCTTTTGTGCAATGTGGCGTCGACTACGCTGGGCCATTGCTCATATCGGACCGCAAAGGCAGAGGTGCCAAGTTAATAAAGGCATATATTTGTTTGTTCATTTGCTTTACCACTCGAGTCATACATTTAGAGTTAGTTGGTAGTCTATCTACACAAGATTACATCTTAGCTTTGAAACGCTTTATATCACGTCGCGGTAAGCCTTATCAAATCTTTTCAGACAATGGAAAGAATTTTGTAGGCGCTGAAAAAGAATTATCAGTCATTTTTGAAAATTCGAATGATATCTCTGATTTTATTACTCAAAATCAAATTCGTCTTACGTTTATACCTCCATATAGTCCTCATTTTGGCGGGTTGTGGGAGGCAGGAGTCAAGTCCTGCAAGTACCACCTACGGCGTGTACTGGGTGACGCACGGGTGACACGCGAGGAATTTGAAACCGTATTAACACAAATTGAATCTATCCTCAACTCCCGTCCTTTGTCCCCTCTCTCCTCCGACCCGACCGATTACCTCCCTCTGACTCCAGCACATTTTCTGATCGGCCGACCGCTGACTGCGCCAGCCTGCGAAGACCTGACGACCAAGACGCCTACACAACTAGGGCGCTACGATCGAGTGGAGCTACTCAGGCAACACTTTTGGCAACGTTGGTCCAAGGAGTACGTATCCGAACTACAGCAACGTACGAAATGGAAGGTCGACAGTGAAGACATTGCTCAAGACAGTCTAGTTCTTATCAAAGAAGAAAGGCTTCCGCCTTTTAAATGGAAACTGGGGCGAGTCACTCAAATATTCCCTGGGAAGGACGGAGTTTCCCGTGTCGCTGATATCCGAACAGCCACTGGCACCATCCGGCGGGTCTTCTCAAAGATCTGCCCGCTACCCACATCATGAACGTGCTCTTCGTGTTGGAATGGTTCTTCCAAGGCGGCCGGCATGTTAGCGCCATCTGTGCCTCGCTGTGGGCAGCGCTGGTCAACATTTAAATTCTCCATCGGGGCTGTCAGTGTCATCGGTGGTCGGTAACTTCCTCTTCCGCCCAACTCACTTCTCTTCAACGGGTGGTCTCTGGACGGTCGCGCAGCGCAGCGTCGTTCCTATACGTTTATATTTCTTTTCAACCATTCTTTGTACTTAACCAAAAATAAATACTTTCGAATTTAAATAATTATAATCCTCATTGAAAGCACCCGCTGCGTCCCGCACACACGCAAGGAATACACATAACATTTTTTTTTTTTTTTTTTTTTTTTATACCTTTTTTAGTTGTCTTTTATGTTGTAGTTGGGTTTTAGTTTTTATAAATTCTATTTTTTCTCTGAAATGCTGCGCCAATTTATTCCTTACACCTCCACTATCACCTTTACATAAATGACACGATAAGATATCAACTAGAATAGGTTCAATCTATATGGTCACGATTCGAAGCAGTCAGATGAGTTGGCAATTCATGTTGTATTAAAAAAATGGGACGCGAAGAAAAAATTGAAATTGATGGATCTTATAGCCCCGAAGTGAACAGTCGATGGAATACTTACGCTAATTACAGACTTATCGTATGGGCGTGGATGATGAACGAAATCACAGTAATGTTCTCTCCTGCCGAGATATCACATAATGGATTTTATGCGCATGCAGCTCTGCAAGCATTGGCAGTAATCTTGGTCGGGATGCCACTGGCGTATTCAGAGATATGTTTGGCTCAGTACACGAATTGCAATATATTCACCATATGGAATTTCTTCCCGCTGTTTCGGAATGTTGGATATGGCACATTATTTTTGATTTTCTTGAAATCATTATACTTGTTGGTGATAACTTCATGGTATTTGGTGTACACATTTTATGCGGCCTGGGACGTCCCGCCCTGGCTCAGTTGTGATGACTATAGTGATACCAAATGTATGGTGAAAAGGGTGAATGTTTCAATTTTCCAAAATTGTCTACAAGCTCAAGATGTATTTCAGGACGATTGCGGCATGAAAACTGCGAGCCATTGTTTTTTTGAACGTGAAATAGGCGGAAACTGTACTGCAGATCTCGGATTAAAATGCTTTATTCCCTGGAAAACAATCTTAGCGGTCATTGCAATATGCACATCTGTTTACATTTTATCAATTAAGCAAGAAAGATTCATTCAAGTAGCAGTCAAACTAGCAGCAATTTATGTTTGTGGTGTCATTCTGGTTTTGCTTTGTATTTCGCAGTCGACCAGCGGTACTTGGTACGCTACAAAGATTACTATAAATTGGACTAACTTTACATTTCTCATTTGTTATAGCACGATTACCAGAGGGTTTCTGTCGGTAGGCACTGGGTACGGTATATTAATTTTCTTAACTCGCGACGTATCATTTCGGAGCCCTGCCACGATGACTGCTATAAGTACGCCATTATTTGCACTTTTTGTATCATTTATGTTCGCACTTATTGCATTTAATGGAATTAAAGCGATGTCATATTACCACGGTGAAGAAGAAAACGTTATAGAAATCGGTAGCAGTTCATTTTTTCCAATGTTTGCTTCAATGTCCGAAATCATGACTTACTTTGATGCGTTGCCGCTTTGGGGATTTTTTTGGTTTTCCATCATATTCTGCAGTTTATATATAAATTTTTGGATTTTATATTTGTTTCTAAAAGAATTATTGCTTCACATGGATTTGGCAAAAGAGTACACAAAATCATCTTGTATGTTCATGTTAATATTTTTAATAATCTGTACTCTTCCGTTTCTATGTTCCGACCTAACTGGTATACTTACAGATGCAACAGCAATTATTCAATCACTTAATTGTTTATTTCTTTCTGTTTCATTGTATTGGTTTTATGGTATCCAAAACCATAACGTAGACATTATTTTCATGATAGGGATCAAAACGAATAATTTTTTGAAGCTAGCTTGGTTTTTTAATCCCATCTTTATTTGCGTTATTATTTACGCTCAATGGAAAGTTATGGAAACATATGAGTTTGACGACTCATATTTTATTGAATCAGTTTCTATGACTTGTGATGTGGTTTTACTGTATACTATATTAATCATATACTTCGTTATCATTGTGGTTGGATTAATAGCACAAGTGATAAAGTTTTATCGTCGTGGTGAGCTTCATGCACTATTTAGTGCTAAAGGAAGTTGGGGGCCCAGGGATAAGGTACTGTACAGAAGTAGGAAAATGTTCGTGCCTGAAATAATGACGAGAGAATTTCTGTACCGACAAGTCCGTATACGTGGTTATTACAAGAAACAGAACCTGGTGTATAAAAAGAAGGCAAAGAGAGTTTCCAGCGCGAAGTCACTGGGTGAAGAGTTATCTTGGAGCGCTGTGGGGTCAAATTAGTGTATTCATAGGTTTATTTAGTGCTTACCGTACCTGACTTTTCATCGTGTCAGTATTGATCTGACACATGTCTTTGGACGTTTCTAATGTGCAAATTCCAAACGGTCTGACCGTTATGCGACACTCCTACACGGTGATTGTTTGTTATTACGTGAACATGTATCGTTGGAATCGCTTTAGTATCTAATTTCACTCATCCGATCTACGAATTGTAATTGAGTTTTTAATTAAAAGGAAAATTAAAGTTTCTAATTCTAAGTATTTTTCCTTGTAAGTATTAGTAACTTACTCTGTATCCCCCTAAGTTCTGCACTAGACATCTAAACTTTGCGTCTCGACCAATGGGTACTGTCAAATTCATTAATGGCTCTGCGTATTCCGACTGGAATGCTTGATCTGAAATTATTCGGAACTATTACTAGATCTTCTTTCACTGTCTTTATTAGTTTTATTCTTATTTTCTAATTGGTACCTATATTTCTCCGCAAAACACAAAAACCATTATTCTTTAAGTTGTTTCAGAATTGTAAATTAAAATAGGTAATACTTTTCGAAACCTGTATTTTATTTACTAAGGAAGCCAATTTTGAAAAGTTTCAGTTCTAAGAAATTATTACTTCAAAACTACATTCTATACAAAACTCACCGACGAGTTTGGAGTCCAGTCCTAGCATGAATATGGCCAGTAAATATATGGACCACCAAGGCTGCTGCATATTTCCAGTCGCGCCGACCGACTCTGCTCTCAAGCAAAGCCTTTATTAGCCATGGGCCACTACCTACCTATTGAAATAGGTAGCACATCTACTTATCTGCAATTTGTTATGCATAACAAAAAATAATAACATAACATCACATCACGCCTGTAATCCCCGAAGGGTTAGACATAGTTGTACTTACCCTAGTCCCATGTAAAAAGATAATAATATTACGATGATAATAAATGATCATTATTCTTTCATCTCGGAATTGGATAGCACATTTGTAATATTTCGTGCTCGGCGACACGACGCCGCGGCCGTGCCGCCACGAGAATGAGAATGAGAAGATGATGAAATGACAGATTTCTCTCCCTCTCCGCCGCCTCCTTTGCATCACCTCCGCGCAAAAGGAGGCGACAGCATCCAACGCATTTACACTTCCAAGTATGGACAGAATCACGAGTGGAAGCGAAAGATCACCCACACCAAGTGTCGAGACGAGGGCACAACGTTATTGAGCCCAAGCTGAGAACTTCTCCAGCGTATGTTGCACCGTGTCCTCGGAGTAGTTCACACAGTGACGACCAGCGGGCGTCCGCTCCCGACCTCTGCGAACCCTCCGAACCCCTAACATAGTACAGCTATAACACATAAAAAGCGATCCACCTCTATAACATTATTTTGACTGAAGCAGGAAGAAGTCGGATATTTTAATTTAATTCTTAAGATTTATTTTATTCTCCTATTTCTCCTATTCAAAATGGCTACTGCGTCAACTGAATCACTTTTAACGGCTGCATTAAAGAGCGGGATTTATTCCGCAATATGCGTAACGCTCCAATTTATGCAGATTAAAGGAGCAGTAACTAAACGCACAGTCGGGTGTAAACTGAGGGGATATTTTCTCATGTTCGACAGATTATGAGTAAGCCTGGACTATTATGGTTCCATTACATAATATGAAGTTGCGAGCGTTGGCTGTTATTCTGCTACGTGAATAAATATCACTAATATTCCAACAATAAGCCAGAATGCTCTCCTTTCCTTTGCACGATACTCAATTGAGTAATTATCGCAGCGAATTGCTTGAAACTCGATAAATACTCGTTACAGTAACAATCAGTGAAAAACTCATTTCGGTGGAAAACAAAGGAGCGTATCAGCTGCCTATCAAACCATTTATGCCGTAAGTCATTGAATAAAATGCTCATACCAGAATCAATTTAAATCCTAACGTCAAAAGGTAAATTGGTGGCGGTTGAAGCGTTGTTGATTTTGAAGGGAATTGAATGTAATGGTTGTCGAAAAAAGGCTAGTTCATTTGTAGTGTAGTCAAATAATCTGGTGTTCATTTATGTGTGTGTGTGTGTGTGGGTGTGTGTCATAGACCTTCAGCTATACTGCGAAATATTCATTTGCTGATAGATCCCCTACATTTTGTAGTATTGATGTTATTCTAGGAAATCTATTTGGATTGCATAGAATAACGTCATTATAAAGCCTAAATAGGCTTATATTCAAAATGCATTGGTATGTGAAATTAATATTTGATCGTATGCCGTATCTGGTATCTCATTATATGGAAACATAATAGTCAAAATTATCATATCTAGAATAGGTCGTTACTTGATGTCACAAATCAGCTACAAAATGGGAGATTATAAAATAAAGAATTATTGTCCTGATAGCAATACAAAGTAATTTAATCCTGTGTCGTATTGGTCGGTGTGTAGGCACGTCAGAAGTAGTTGTGGTAGACCACACTAATTGCTGTTTGTATTTAAAATTAAAATTAATATGACTATCTCCAATTAATTAATTCGAATTTTAACTTTTTTTTCTAAATGATGTTTAGGGTTTTGCCAATATCTGGTTCTTCACCGGCCTATTGTAATAGAATTGTTTAGTTAAATTAACTTACAGTTCTCCATTTAATAATATATATAATTCAATGATAGGATACCAAATCTAAAAGCTCCTCACTTTTTACAATAAGAAAATTTAAAAACGGCCCTTTACACAAATTTTGATCGTCTGTCGTATCGCGTATGTTACTAATCTACAAATACTAATCAATGCAATACCAGTACATTGCCAAACATCTTAAGAACTTATAAATTGCATGACAACAACGATTCTGACAGGAACATCCAATATATTTTAGGCTTACTCGAAACATAATACAATATCTTCTGTAGGTATAAAGAAATATGATCGTTGGTCGTATCGTAATTTGGGTTGTCCGTGTGTGCGATAAACTATTGCTACACGCTTTAGTAATCAATAAACTATCAATTCAAACACTCTATTATTCCGACATTGATTTATCTAAAAAAATTGGTAATACTATACAAAGAAATATGATCGTTTGTCGTATCGTAGTATTCGGTTGTCCATGTGTGCGTTAGACTACTACTACACGCTTTATTAATCAATAATCTATCAGCTCTAACACTCTATAATTACTTCCGAAATAGAAGTAAAAAAAAATGTTATGCCAAAATTTTCTGTAATACCTACTGTACAAAGAAATATGATGGTGTATCGTATCGTAGTATTCGGTTGTCCGTGTGTGCGTTAAGCTACAGCTACACTGCAAATCATTAGCAGGATAGAGACGGCTGCGGCGGACCACACTCGCTGTTTGCATTTGTAATTAATACACTGTTTGTACTTCTGATTTACGATAGCGTCCGCTGTGCACTCCTAATGTGTTAATAGCTTAGAAAATTAACATTACAATTTATATGCGAGATTGTTTTACTGATTGATGAATCTGTGAGAAAATTTATATATTGGAATAGATCGAATCTTTGATTTATTTATGCTATCTGTACACATTTGTTTAATAAACACTCTACCAGGCATTCGTTAACTATTCAATTTAATAAAAATACAAAATTAAAGAAACATAGTCAAACAAGCTATTTGGTATACAGGCAGATAACTTGCAACTACTTTTAAACAATTATGTGGGTGTTTTTAGTAGTCAACAATCCTTTTACATCACCCTCCTAAGCTTTAAGCTCAAAAAGTTAAATAACACACACAATCAAAACAAATTTTGGCAGTGCAGCGGAAAATTAATATATTTGGGAATCAAACGAGCTTACCTGTTAAGCGAAGTCTTGATTCTAATTTTACGAACGGCGATCTGAAATATAATTAAGTTTAACACAGTAGTATTTCTTACACACACGTGGTAACATCGCGATTTTTAGAGATAAAGATATTAAAAATATATTTTTAAATAGAATTGTTTCACCTCATCGTTGGCAACACAGGAATATCACTTATTTTAGAGATCCTTAAGGTATGGAACAATCTCTGTTTTCTGTACAGAGTGGTTCCACATACTTAAATTCACTAGATTTTCCTGAAAGTATAGGTGAGTTAAGTAGGCTAATTATTGCAGCTTTGGGGCTGTAATCCAGTGGCGGGCGGGTAATTATATTTCAGATCGCCGTTCGTAAAATTAGAATCAAGACTTCGCTTAACAGGTAAGCTCGTTTGATTCCCAATTTTACTTCACGGCGATCTGAAATATAATTAAGTTTAACACAGTAGATGTTTAGAGCTAACTGCAATAATTCAGTTATATAATAAATTATCTGGTTATAAATGTTCTGGTTTATAATTAGGTGCTCTACTATTCTCCTTCATTAGCATTGCTTGTTAAGGAATAATAAACTATTGTATATCAACAAAAATAAACATGATTGACAACCAGTAACCCCACATTGTAACTGACTCAATTGATGTCATCTCTTTGTTGGGCTGCTGTATGGGTTGTACTGTGAGAGGAAGAATTAATGTTCTTCTCACTTATTGGTACTTACCTAGTTATAAAACTTTAAAACAGTCTCAGTATTTGATTCATTGGTCCACAGAGTCGACATTAGAGTCGAAAGGACAGGCAACGGAGCAGAATACTTATGCCATTGCAGGCTATTATTTAAAGAATTAAAAATTCTTCCACTCCCGTGCCTTTATATTTTTAAGGCTTGTTTATTTGTTAAAGAATACCCACATTTATTCCTATTAAATGAACAAGTCTCCCAAAGCCGGAAGAAAATAATGCCGGGGAATTGCTAGTACCTCCTCAGAGATTGCAACTATACAGTAAAAATGCCAGTTGTATGACAGTAAAAATGTATAATAAATTACCACCTGGCTTGAGAACGTTACCAATTAATAAATTCTAATGTAAAATGTTTACTTGGCTCTTAGACATGTTTCTACTCTGTTAATGAATTTTTAAATCATACTTTTTGACATTTTAATTAATATTCGATGATTTCTGGCATAATAATTGATATTTTGGCATTACGAATAATACTATTCAAATAATCTGAATCAATATTATTGTATCAAATTAAAAATATAAGTTCAGATCAATTTTATTAATTTAATGTAACTTTTGTTGTAATGTCTATGATTTGCATGCACTTAGCTTATTTAATTTTTCTACGTCAGCAATGGTAGTATATGTGAATCAGTGTTTAATTTTTTAGATCTCAACTTCTTTGTAGGCTTCCCATAAGTTTGTAATGTGGTTGTTTTCTTAAAATCAGATCAGGAAGATATTTGTTAAATTGAATACTTTTGAAAGTTTCTAGGACTGGAAATAGCAGTCGTAGTCTATATCTCTGTTAGAGTCAACAGGATGGGTATAAAACCTCTTTTATATTTCATTTTTATTCTTTTTAATTTTAAGTATTTTATATCTTCTTTTGTTTTTCTTCTTCTATGTGTCATCTAATGTATACACTAGACCAAAATAAATATTTTATAATATTTCAATATTTGTTTGCTTATGTCTAACAATCTCTGTGAACGTAAACGTTCACTTATTTGAGATGCGGTGTGAAGCTTAATGCATGAGTTTGCAGCTCCTAAGCTCTATAATTACGTTGTGTATTTATGGCCGATTCCTATAATTTGCTATTGTTGTTAAAATATGGTATCTTTGAAAATAATGAGCACAGGCCTCATAGTTGTGCATGGTATCTTTGAAAATAATGAGCACAGGCCTCATAGTTGTGCATGGTATCTTTGAAAATAATGAGCACAGGCCTCATAGTTGTGCATGGTAGACCCTCCCATGCAGAAGTACCTATCACGGAATCTATTAGTTTATTACTGCCCAGTTGGGCAATAAAAATGTTACCATTAGTAAACTGAATAATTAAATTTAGTTTACATTAACCCATTAGTTAGTCAGGTAGCAATTTTTTTTTTTTTTTTTTTTTTTTTTTTTTTTTTTTTTTTTTTTTTGGCATATCCAAAATCAGTTATTTTCCTTTCTAATTTACATATGGTGAAAGTGTCTATTTCATGTATAATTGACAAGCTAAGAACTAGTCAAAAAACTAGATTCATTTTGAGAGCATTTATGGGTATGAATCTTTTCCCCTGAACTCATATTATCCAAAAACTAAATACTGGAATGAGTTATATTATATTTAAGTGGGGGAGTTGTATATTAATTAACTAAGGTGTGCACTTGGTGAGTCGATGGTTCTAGTTTAAAATAATTTGAAGTTAATTCATTTATGTTGGCTACACCGATTATTGTGGTACCTGACCTTGTTCATGTTCTAACTACAGGCCATTGATACCTTGTCCTCACATCATACTGCCCCCCCCCCCCCCTTTTTTCCGACAATTTCACTTTAATGTTGTAATTATCATTGGAATCTACCACTAATTATTTAGATTAACAGTTGGAATGGTTGAATGTTTAATTAGACATTTCAATTTTATAAACTGTGAATAAGATCATCTTACAGGTCTGATGTTATGTAATGCGACTAAGATCACTAATAACCTTTGTTATAATGTAAGTAAGTATTTCAAGGCACATGTTTTTGTATAAAAATGACTTTACACTTATTGATATGTTTATAGTGGTATTTAAAGGTAAATGTTTTACAGCAGTCTTGATATATTAACAAATAAATAATCAGGGTAGATAGGTCACTACTGGGAAGTAATTTGGTACTTAAATATAGCAGAGCTATATGGTACAGTTAAAGTATAAAAGTTCTAATGTGGAATTTATCAGACAATGTAACTATATGATGAACTCTTTATTGGTTATCTGATAATGGGAAGAATCTTGCAGTACCTGTAAGATGGAATCATATTACAGCCTATCTATTAGAGTTATTACTGGGAACTTTCTTTGTCATTTTCAGTCAATCAATCAGTTTGTACAAATCAACTTAGAGAAATCATTTATAATCAGTTATAGGTCCAGAATGAGGTTGAATTTTCTATTTTGTTTGAGTCTGAAATATGTATTTCTGATAAATTCTTTGTAGATCTGTAATGCATTTTAATTCATCTCTGTATATACTAGCTATAAGTATTGTATTGTATTGAGTAGTTAAAATATTGAATTTGATAGGTATCAAATCGTTTACTGTATCTTTGTATCCACAACCAATAACAAGATCAGTGGAGTATAGTTGTTTTGTCAGCATTTGATTGGTGCATTTTAGTATCAGTTTTGTTGAGTTGTTACTTTGGAGTGTAGATATACTCCGGGTTGTTGTTGAGGTTCTCCACAAATATTCATTTTTGTTTTCAATATTGGCTGATTCCTGTTATTGACTTAGTTGTGAGATGTTTTAATTTGTTATTAACTGTAACATATCACTCTTGTTGTGTTAATTTTGCATTTGCTCAATAGAGCTGGTAAGACTCTCTATTAACATAGGGTCTTGTGGTTTTAATATTTATTGATTAATTGTTATTGTTTGTAGCTATAGAATTGTATACTTGAGTTTGTTTAGCAAGTAGAATAATTTAACATTCTAACATTCATGTCAATTAGGTATGATATTACTTTTGTTTGGTTTTAATTTAGTGAAAGTGAACATTGTTGCATCAGCCAAGTCTTTCAACAGTTTGTATTTGTCTATGTTCTTCATAAGCATAGGGTTAGTCTTTGTTTTACCTATGGTGAAAGTAACCAGTGCAGGTTATTTATGGAATGTAGAATGGAGTATGTTTTCCATCTTGTTATGAATAAATAGGGCAGCATGGAATAATACTTTGTGTTTGGTCCATTTCAGTTATATCTGAAATCAAGAGTTTCCATAGATATCTCAGCATTTGTCATCAGCCAGTATTGTAGAATCATGTTAACCAAGTATTTGAATGTGTGAGTGTAAAATTATAAAATTTTGCTTTAGTGTTTGGTTTACAAAATTGATATCATTTATCAATTCGTTAGGATAATTAAACCACCTAGTGCTTAGATAAGTCACTAAGTATTTTGTACACGGTGATTTCTTTTAGATATATTTGTTTGTTAAAACTGACAACTCAGCAACATGGTCATAAACAGAAATGTAATAACATTCATTCATTTAGTAGCAGGCATGTGTAGCATTAGCTGATGATAGGTAATCAGTCAAGATGAAGTGTGTTTCCATAATATCGTCCTCGATGTGAAAGTTAGATAACTAACCTAGTATTGAGATATCTTGCTATGAGCAGCAACCATTGTGTTAACATCCTTGATGAGAATGCTAGATCATCTCTTTTTGAGATAACACACTATGAGCATCCTTGATTCGAAAACTAGATCACCTAGTATTGAGATAACATGCTATGATCATTGTAACAATATTCTGATTTAAAAGAGTGTCTGTGGAGCTTCTTGCCCGTTCCTCTCCATGGGAACCTACTATGCTTTGGAATGGGCAACTAGCTTCATCCTTCCGACTGACCGATCCCTTGATGATTCAAAAGTGTCTGTAATTGGTTTATTTCTGACTGATGGTTTGAAATAAATGCTTTGAGTTTGAGTTTGAATTCATCTCGTGTTAAGCATTAACAGGCCATGATGCATAGGGTACCCCGTAGTCGCTGATAATAGTCCAGGTGCGGTAGAATCCCACACTTACTGAGTAAAATGTTTTGCAATTGAATAACCTACAGACAATGTGCAGGTCGAAGTAAGGCTGTCTCGCAGTCTTCATACTTGTAAATTAAAAGCATATTGGACCACCATTTAACAATTTCTTAATCCATTCCATGCCAAATATGTACTTATCAGCTAACAACATTGGATCAATGTTGTTAAAGTATCGCGTACTTACTGATAACAATCCAGGTGCGGTAGAATCCCGCACTCAGAGTATAATGCTTTGCAAATTAATAACCCACAGACAATGTGCAGGACTAAGTCAGGCTGTCTCGCAGCCTTCATACTCGTAAATTAAAAGCATATTGGACCACCTTTTAACAATTTCTTAACCTAAGTCATAAAAATGTGGCTTACCTGTTATGACGAGTACATAACATACCAGGTTTAGCTATGTGGAGAGACATTGCTAAGGGCATCACGTGCCACCTTGGTAGTTCTTCCAGCTAGTAACGTGGAAATAACGTTTCGGAGAGTATGTACTCACTGGAGGGGTAGTTGACAAGCGCATACCAGCTAGCTATGTACAGTAACATCGCTAAGGGCATCACGTGCCTCTCTGGTAGCTTTCATCCAGCTAAGTAACATGGAGGTAATGTTACTAAGGACATCTCGTGTCCACTGGAGAGATAATGCAAAAAGTTTGCATCACGCACTGTAATGTGCATTGTTGTCCATCATAATGCTTGTATCACGTACAAAGTGGTCAGTTAAAGCCAGGCATTCTCGTCACATTAATGTTCTGGGAGTCCTCAGGTTAATGGTTCATCCAATGTTGGCCAGGAGTCAGGACTAAGGGTGCCTCTGATGTTTGTAGCTGCTCCCCTTGATGTCTTTGGTGAACGCCGCGGCAGTCTCAGGTTTCCACTAACGATGCACTTAATACACTTGCCATCACTTAACAAAGTTAACATTTTGTTATTTTAGTAAATAATACCGAAAAACTTATTTAAAATAATAATTTGATTAGCGAGAGCCTATTTCGATGCGATGTCACAGAGCGCGCGAAAAGAAAAGTGATATTCCTGTGTTGCCAACGATGAGGTGAAACAATTCTATTTAAAAATATATTTTTAATATCTTTATCTCTAAAAATCGCGATGTTACCACGTGTGTGTAAGAAATACTACTGTGTTAAACTTAATTATATTTCAGATCGCCGTGAAGTAAAATTCGCCTGTATACCAAATAGCTTGTTCGACTGTACGTAATTATGGCACCCAAATATTTTTGTACCAGGGAACATTTTCATTTATAACTTAATAAAAAACTATTTAGGTAATGTATGTATACAGGGTTATTGGTAAAACACCAACAACCTCTTAAGGAGTCATTGTACTCATAATTATGAACAATTTTTAATATGGGACGAAACCAAAAATCGCGAAAAAAAATCAGCCGTTCCCTACATGTATGTTCGCATAACTCGTCAAAATATAGGGAGCACCTGTTTTTTTTTTTTCGCGATTTCGTGTTTGTTCCGATAGTAAAAGTTGTCCATAATGTTGAGTACAATGA
Organism: Lithophane leautieri; assembly: GCA_949152455.1. Classification (NCBI taxonomy): domain Eukaryota; kingdom Metazoa; phylum Arthropoda; class Insecta; order Lepidoptera; family Noctuidae; genus Lithophane; species Lithophane leautieri. The sequence goes on from OX424459.1 coordinate 11,961,282, forward strand.
CCCCTTAAGAGGTTGTTGGTGTTTGACCAATAACCCTGGTTAATATGTAAGTATTCTTATTAACAACATTTAGTAGCAGGTATCACGGTTAAAATTTACTATGCAGATTTACCATGCGCTTAATACAAAGTAGGGTTAGTGAGAATTCAAACTTGAACACGCTGCGCTAGGGAATGCTAACTTTAGTTGATTCAAGCTGAATTCATTTATCTCAAATGTAGCAGGAAAGGATCAAAACTGTACAAAGTACACATTTTTAAAGTAGAGAGTTAGGTAGCTAATCAATAGAATAAAAAAAAAAATTCTGTTCGTTGGTAAGCGAATAACTCCAGAACGGATGGACCGATTTTGCAAATGTCTTACGTAAAGAAGAAATATTTCTGGAAAATTCGGAAAAACTGAAAGTGCATTTTCGATGGGAATTTTGAATGATTGAAATTTGGACAGGACAACGTCCGTCGGGTCAGCTAATAGTTATAATAATTTAACTGTTGACTAGTGCCTAAGTTGTCTATTGCCCACTACTTACGATATTTCCATAATTGTCACGCTTTGTTGTTTTACTGAGGGTTTGCTTCTCTCATAACGGCACGAACTAAATGAAAATAACTCATAACCAGCTTACTTATATAATTTCGTCCTGGAACGTAAGTCACCACACGGTTCCAGTTCAAAATAATATGAAAGACACGTGACATCTACCAACGATGTCACATGTCTTCGGATATCTAGTCTTGTATATATTTCCATTGCACGGTAAACTTTAATTGCGCGATGCAGGATTTATGTGACGTCAGGATTTTTGTGTGACGTCAGGTCTTTGATGCGTAGTTCGCATGGGGCCATGTAGATACCGCCACAGTGGCACCGGATGCACCGTGCATACAGGGAAGTAATCCGTGGTTAGTATTGTAATGAATTGGTGATCGTGGTAGGTACCTATGTAGGACGTTCAAAAGTGCCTTTTATGTGCCTAATTGAAATAAATTATTAGAGCAGTTGAATAGTGAGTAGTATTATGTTTTTAGCACCGGAAAACGTTGGCGGTATTGCCCGTTGGCTTGTAGCTTTCACAACATCAAATAAAGGGTGAAATAACACATAAATAAAAAATAAAAAAATGCACATTGAACACACAATAACAGTCTACGACAAGGATAATCTTATAACCACCTACATGACCCTGTTAGGGTGTAGTAAGTAGAAATATTTTTTAACTGATAGCTAAATTATACTTATCATAAAACATTGCATACATTTTAGATAATATCACAAAATATATATATATTATATGTATTTATAATATTAGGAACTTATTCTCTTACTAACAATTTATATTAATTCTGAACAAAATACTTATTATAGTATTTCGTTCATACAGATGCCTGTTCTTTATTTAAAACAATATCTAATTTATTATATCAGGTACACACGGCTACACATCAAGCTATACATTTCCAGTATAAGCTGACCTCGCATTGTACAGAAATCCTATACAAGGCGAGATCAGCATAAACTGGAAATGTATAGCTTGATGTCTAGCCGTGTGTACAAAATAATACTGTACAAAGCATGTCTGTTTTATACAAGGAATTGTTAAAATGAGGAATTGTACAAACAACTTTGATACTTAACGCAGTGTATGAAGGTTGTTAGATGACTTCACTAGTGTTCCGTAGCCGCTCCGTATAATAAAGAAAACCGCAAGAAAATTGAAGTCGTGGTTAAATTATAAGTGAACAAAATGTACGTGCACAGACATTGTTTTATAAGTGAGTTAATAATGTACATTATGTGTTTGTTTGTCTGTGATGTTGAAGAAGTAGTGTGTAGGTACCGATCGTTTCAACGTTTCCATATGTAACGTTCGACGTTAGGATTGGACGGTTACAAATTGTTTCAAAGGATTCCGTTGTTTAACGTAGAGTTCTAACAGTAAACCGTTTTGCCCAATACGTACTTAGGTATTTTATTATCGTTATCAGAGCACTGTACCGTGTGACCAAAGATTTTTCCGTGGGCATCTCACATAATTTGAGTCAATGGTCTAATTCTACTTATTAGTTTACCGATGAGCTGCCTAAGGTGATACCAGGCAGTGATCAGAGCCTAAAATGTAAACAGGACTCAGCTCAAAATCACGTCACATAATGAAATACTGACACAGGAATACTCCACACATAACGAGTCCTAGGGGTGTGTCTTGCTCATTTTCGTTTCGTGAAAAATGTTGAGCCTCCCTTGCCGCTGAGTCCCTAAGTCAGCTCCACGACCCCTGGGCGTGGTGTCTGTTCGACGTACAATTTGCATTTTTAGCGAAAGTACGACGCACGTCTTCTGCAGACGGATTGTGCGGGAGACGGATGATCTCACGACGTGGATCGACACCGATGTTTACGAGATTTTTTAAACGTGATTTGAAGGGAGGGTGTTTGATTTGAAGTGAGTGTGAATGTTAATTGGTTTTGAGGATACTTGCATTTCAATCACCTTCAAATAAATTAAACATGTGAATTGATTTGCTACGATCATACGGATGGAAAAGATTTCCTTCCTTTCTTTCAAGTTCTTCAAAGGAAACCGGATGCAAAGTACATCTTATAAAATAAAATTCTCGTGTCACAGTGTTAGTTGCCATACTCTTCCGAAACGGCTTGACCGATTTTTATGCAATTTTATATGTATATTCGGTAGGTCTAGAATCGGTCATAATCTATTTTTCATACCCCTAGGTATGGTACTTCGTGCTACCCGTGCGAAGCCGGGACGGGCAGCTAGTGTTCTATAAAACTTTATTTATGGAAAACATACTTCCACCACGCTACCTAGAGTAGGCACCTACTAAAATGTAAAATAATATTATTTCATCTCACGTTGTTTAAAAGCAATAAAAATCCAAAAACTTAGTTTCGCTGGAAAAGTTGAGCTTTGCTTCAGCTTCGGGCGAGTCAAGTGAACGCACCCAACCCAACAAGGAATAGGCGTGTGCGGAATGCATAATCAAGCAGGAGATTAAAAACTACAAAACCTTGTCAATAGCAGCCTGTGACACTTGACACTGTTGAGTGTCGCGGCTTGTTGAGTCACCGCGTCCAAGCAAGCACATCCCTATGTAACGTTGAAATAGGGATGTGCTTGCGTGGACTCAACGAAATTAACGTTCAAATTAATGAGTAACTCACTTTTTGATAACAATTTAAAAGATCATGATGTTTATGTTGTAAAGTGATTTCATACGGCTTTTACTATTTGGTAAACCCTTTTTGTTTTCAATTTTTCATATTCGGCAATTCTCAAACGCGATGTTGAGAGCAGTTTATAAATACCTAATGCCTGAAAAGTGATTTATAATTTCGACCCGAGAACGTAGTTGCCTTGGCGAGTGAAATGGTGGCCGATAGTCGGCATGCTTCTTTTGATAAGAAACCATAACAATTGTCAAATTTTTCCGTCTCAATGAATGCTGTAGCTACAGTTCATTTCCACATAAAACTATGTCCTAAACTAGAATTTAATTTCTGTGTTGATATGTATAATTTAGCTATCGATTGGATCTGAATGTGATCGGATCTGAAGCCAATTTAGTAGCACTGGTTATTTCTGCTAACTGACTGTCCCCATTTCTTAGAACCGAGTCCCAACTTAACCCGTCGTGAGAAAATCGAATGAACTGTAAGGTTCAAACACAACTTTAATATTTTCTGCAGTAAGGACAAGAGTCCCGGGCATTTCGATCATATGAATTTTTAATCTGCTGGCCGTCAAAAAACGTAGAACAGAAATAGTCGCTCGCTTCGAAACCATTAATGTAAGTGCATGCTTCCTGTATCGAGCTATCTCTCTTAGTCGATATTACGATATGAAACTTCAAGTGTTCGTCGTACTCTTCGTTTATGCTATATTTTGATACTAATTTGCAAATATCGCTTTTGAATTGGAGTGTTTTTTTGAAACTAGAGTTGTAGATTTGATTTACTTGATGTAGGTAAGCGTATAGAGTAGAATAGCCTTTGCCTCCGATTATAATTAATTATTAATGATATGCCATAACTAACGAGCTGGTTACATATTGATATCACGCGATTAGTAATATTCTGTGGCAAGGAACATTGATTGAGATTAAAATTCGTCTAGCAACAGTGGTGAATTTCACCAATGACACTGAACACGTTCAGCATATCTGAACCCCGTTAAAGAGCTGTCAGTTTCAAAATTGTTATGGAAAACTGACACTGACGTCTCTTGAACGCGGTTTAGATTTAGTGATCGCGTTCAGTTTCATTGGTGAATTTCGCACTATTTTTTTATTCATCTCTATTTTAAACGGAATGTTCTGATTAAAGTGGCTGTAACAAAACAAAATAGTTACAAAATGAATGTAACAATCATTTCCAGTTTGTGAATATCATTATTATTAGTTACCAAGCGAGAACGGTAGCAAAACTATTCAACTGAAACAATCTCAACGTGCCTGAAGTGCGAAACGGCAAAATTAATGATAATTGGGTCATTTCTTTCCTCAAATAAACAGGTATATGTACATTTATTTACGGGAAAGCAATATAATAAGCATTTTTCAAGCGGGCCGACGTCTCAGGTGTTCCCGCATCTACATATTGAAACGAGTGTGATCAGAATCGAGATGCAGTTTTATTGTCACTCCCGCCGAGTAAAGCTATGAAATTTTATTGCTTTCTTTAAAATTTTCACGGAATTCACACACGTTACTGCCGAGCAAATGTACCAGCAATAACTATCGTATCGGGCGAAGGAGATGCTTTACAAAATGACTTCTTTGACACCAAATATGACACTGAACATGAAACAAAATATGTGGAATTTACGATCCGCTCGAATGAGGATATAAGTAAAACCATATTTTACACGTTTTCAGGGATGGTTGAAGTTAACTGAAGTAAATGCCTCTAAATTCGCGAAGGCAGTTTTGTGTTCGTACACGGAAACCAGGAAAAGGTGTCCAAACATGTTTATAAGAAAGGAGACTACCTCATTAAAACTAAAAATACAGACTTACGACGCAAATCAATATTTAAAATAGCTTCATCCAGAACGAATAAAGAAAATAATGTAACAAAACATTTCTTCATGAAAATGCATTTTGTTTGCGGTTTGTCTAGTCAGTCACGTTTACCAAAGGACATAAACAGAACAAAAAAACTTCGTGTGTTGGCATTAGCCTTCTGAAATAGTTCTTGCATCGCCTGCTTCCTCCGTTCCCAGTCAAGACAATACGCCTCTAATAAATACATAACAACAATACATTGTCACATTATTAATACCACGTCACACAGCGAATAAATCTTAAATTCGATCGCGTTTCATGTACAATATTAACCCGCGAACGTAAGAGGAAATGAGCGTCTGTATCTAAGGATTCACACGCGAATGGGCCACGGTGCAGATTGTTAGGAAATGTGGCGTTACTAACGCAGCTAATGTCGTATGAAAGGGGCGCTATTGCTTTATCTCAATCGCGGATTCGTGTGTCGTGGCCTTTAGGGAGCGTGGGATGATTAGTGGTTGGATGTGTGACTTTTGATCTATTAGCTAAGGGATTATAATTATTATTGTTGGCATAGTGGATAGTCGTGATTAGGGAATGTTTGTTGGTTCGAACTGTCGTAACGTAGGGTTGATTGGTATCAAGACGCTTTTAACGTGCACGTCTTTGTACATTGTTCTCACATATATATATATAAGAATGTAATTAGTAATAATAATTCACCTGTACTGTAATAATAATCCAACTCGATCTAGAGCCAATATGAACCAATCCAGGAGGGATTAGTCCATATTGGCTCAGGATCGTCCATACTGGCTCAAGCGTTAGTCAAGTTCGTCCCGCCATCTACGCCTGGGTATTCCGCGATGGAACCCATGATCTTAGTCCACAATGCATCCGATATGCGGCAAACGTGTCCAACCCAGTCCCATTTGAGCTTAGCTGCTTTTTGGGTGACGTTTGTTCTTGCGCGTTCTTCAAAGTCAAATAATTTATTTCAATTAGGCACATAAAAGCCCCTTTTGAACGTCAAAAACAAAGAAATAGAACTGATTCTAGTTGCCCCTTCCAAAAGGTAGTTTTCGTCTTCTGTATAGGAGCCTTCTACGATAAGGAATGAGCAACTAGCTTCATCTTTCTGACTGACTGACTTCTTGACAATTCAAGGGACTGTTATTGGTTTCATTAAATTATATGCATTGAGTTTGAGTCTGCCATGCTACCGACCTCACTGCGTTGCTAATTTAAAAATCGATTTTTTTGTGGTAAAGCGCGACATGAAGGAACACGACAGCGTCTCTCTGCTATGAAATTTACTCCTGGTTTTGTGCGGAAAAAAAGTGGCATTGCTTCCTAAACATGTCTTCATCTTTAGATTGCTAGGCACTTCAGCTTTTTTTTTAAAGGAAAAGCATTGTTGTTGGAACAAAAAGCCTGTGCTGAAACATTAATCAAGACTTTAATATAACGTGACAACAAACATTGCCCATAAAATCATAAATCAACACTATTTAAAACACATGCAAAACCGTAATCATGTACAAAAGTGATATACTACCTAATATGAATATCTGCAAACACGATGCATCAATTAAGTAATCTTTGACCAGGAGGCCGGCCCGGCTGCAATACATCAATCAGCCTTGTCGGGGTGACGAGCCTGCAATCAAATAAAATTTAACTCAAAAGCCGTAAGCTCTCACATATACGCTGATTATTGCGTTCATATAGCGCTCTCTTTTGTTATTATACCTTACCTTTTGTTAAGTACTGTTTATTTTATTTTATTACTTATTTGTGTACAAATTGATCATAAAGTAAACTTGGTTTCCGTACAACTGGCTCGCGTCATGTTCCGCTACTCGAATCGGATGCGAGTAGCGAAACATGACGCGAGCGAGTTCAGTGGAACTACTGCGGTTTCGCTGCTATGGTTTCGCGGCGGAGGTGTGCTACCGGCGTGAATCAGCGCTTTGCTGTGGGCCCCCATAGAACAGCATCATGTGGGAAGACTTATTGTCACAGTCACGATGTGCAGCTGCCGACTATCGCTGTTCTGTGCTTGTGATTATAGATCTACTCGAAAAACGTACAATGAAGGAACCTGTAGTTGGAATGAATTTATCTCAAGAACAACCTTAACAATATAACTGAGAAATATGTTCTCCTATACATTCCAACTGCAAAATATGTAAGTACAAACGCACAATATTGAGAGATTGGCCATGTTATTTCTAAAACCATATACTTCTTACAGATTTTCCTGAAATCTGTAAGTACTTACAGAATTACTTTCAGTATTTTTTCAAAATGTTCGGCTCATTTTCAGAGATAAGGGTCAAGTCAATTTTCTTAAATAACTATAAATCTTCTTATTATAAAATTATTTAAAAAACAATATGTTTGTGTCCCTTACAGTAAGCTACACGCAGTGAACTTATATGTCACATGGTACGTACAGTTTGCAAAAACTTTTTTTTTTCTTATTTGCCTCTATAAAGTTACCCCCATATTCAAAATTCGTACGTTATTATGTACGTTACAGGTTCGTGTTTGGGTCACAGAAATTCATAATGTGAAATTTTTAACATAATCGGTTCATTAGGTTCGGAGCAAATTGGTAATGACAGACGGACAGACAGACACACCAGTGTGATGTTTTCATACGGGCGTAGGAAACCCTAAAAATTATGAAAACGAATCGACTTTTGATCATATGTACAGGGTCCACATTCTCATAAATATTTCTCATAGACAAGTTAAGCTTATTAAAACCTCTGTGTTAGTTCATTTGTTTGAAACAATATCAGGAAGAAGCCGCGAGCGAGGATACGGACATCCTTCTAATCAAGTACCACGGTTCTAACTACCCTAATTGTTCGAAAGGTACCAGTCCCTTTAACTTAATACCTCATAGTTAACATATTCATGTTCATATGTTACTTCAAAGTTTGGTTGCCTATACTTGTAAGTTGGTTTCGGTTCGTACTGGAGTTGTCTTTACGTGGGTTAGGGACTGACGGTACCTATGTTTTATGGATCAATTCCTGTCCAAAAATGTGTTGTGAAATAATTTTCTTTAAATAATCCTAACTAATATTATAAATGCGAAAGTGAGTTTGTTTGTTTGTTTGTTACGTTTTCATGCTAAAACGGCTAAATGCATTTGGTTGAAATTTGACACAGGGGTAGACCATGACCGGGAATTGGACATAGGATACTTTTATCCTGATATTCCCACGGGATCGAGACTTACGCGGGTGAAACTGCGGGACGCGGGACTAGCTTGACTTGCTTGTTTTAAATAAAAATAAACGTAGATTCCGCGCCACTACTGAAGTCTGGCGGAAAATTGTGGAACTAGATTTAAAAAAAATGCAATTTGATGCAGTGACATAAACACTAGCGCCGCTTCTATCGGACTTGAATGGTGGCGCGGATTCAATTTTTTTTTAAGGGATCATGATTAGCATTAAACACTTGTTGGTTATTTTCTAAAAAGCATTAATACATACTTTTTGAAGTTTCCTATGTCGAAATCTCACCGGACATGACAACTGTACTACGACAAATCCATATAAAGCGCACCATGGGTCAAACGTGCCGAGATCCGGCTACTGTACTTTATTTAGTACACAAGTCAGAGAAGCGGAACACAGAGCGTTTGACAAAGTATCTGCACACAGACTCAATAAAAATGTGAAGAATTTCATACAACCTTTTTTAAATAAGGGAAATGTTTAACTGATCTTCCAAAAACTTATTGACCTTCTAATGATGGACACTTTATAATAAATGAATGAACTTTAAAATACTTAGTGCGCTTCTAACTTTTTAGCTTTCTGGCTTTTTCTCACAGTTGGTTGCAGTAACTAAGCTAAGGTACCCGACCAAACGGGTTGGGTTAGGTTGGAACTGTGTCTAACCGCGCGCGACCCGAGCGAGCACAGAGAGTGATGCCGTGCGAGCGCTGTTCAAGTTCGCCAAAGTTATTTAGCTATTTAGTATTTTTAGGACCCAAAATGGGAATTATTCACACAAAGACGCGCGCGCAATCATTATATTAGAGTGTGGAATAATATTTTTAGGAGTGCAAAATCCGAATTATTAGAGGTTCGATTAAATAAATACGCCTTTAAATAATACGTTTTGTCGCTGCCTATAAGTAAAAAAGTATATTGTTTACAACATTGTCCCTACATGGAAAATGGTGCGTGCAAAAATTGATTGGCTTATATTTCAGTGGTGTCTCCATACCACAATAAGGAAAAAAAGTATGTTGCTCGTATCGGTAAGCTCACCTATCTATGAGTTATTTACCTTTGTGTTCGAAGAGAATTTTTAGGCAGAGTTTGTAACTGCATGTGTGTGGAAAATGTAAAGAATATCATATTCAAGAGCGATACGTATCTTCTACTTAATAATAGTAGATTGTTGCACCGAGCGCCAAGTGAGTTATTAATGCACGAGCGCATGCGAGGGCTCTAAATTAACACGAGTACATTAATTACTCACTTTAGCAAGGTGCGTCATCTACTTTTCTATCAACTACCAATTTACCTACCCTGATAAAATATACCTACTCAAAATAAAAACTCAACTTAATGAAAACAAAGTTATCCCGCGACTTTTGCGGCAAAAGATTATTAACAATTTCATTTGCAGCTGTTTTTATACTCTCTGGAGTTGCATTCATATTGCTATCGAAAACTTTGATACTTCATATTTAGCAAGAAAAGTTAAAAAAATGGAAAGACAGACAGATTGACGGACGGACGGACGTGCAGACGGATACACAGGCGGACGGATGGACGGCCGGTCGGACGGATGGACAGACGGACGGACGGATGGAAGGACGGACAGGTGGACAGACGGACAGACAGAAAGACAGACAGATGGACAGACGGACGGACGGACGGGTGCACGGACGGTCGGACGGACAGACAGACAGACGGATGGACAAAATGACGGACGGACGGGTAAACGGACGGACGGACAGACAGACGGACCGAAGGACAGACAGACAGACGGAAAAACAGACGGACAGAAGAGCCCTAGTAATAGGGTCCCGTTTTACCCTTTGGGTATGGAACCCTAATAATAGTGCATTAATGAAAAACAGTGCAACAATAAAATTTCATACAACTTTACTGCATTGTATTGGTTCTAAGCAAAAAGTACGTCCATTGTGATCGGTCTTGTAGTGATTAATGATAACATTACTATGTAGTTGAAAGAAAAAACAGACTTAACGCACAGGTGGGTATGGAAACATGAAATTTTTCACAATAATTTTTATCGAAAGTTAGCATTACGCAAGGATTTTTGAAAGTTCCTTCCCTAAAGGGGTTAAATAAGGGATGGGATTTAACCGCCTCTGTGGTCTAGTGCTTAGACCATCTGTCTCAGAACCAGAGGCCCCGGGTTCAATTCCCAGTAGGGGCAAAATTTTCTGTTCGGTTTGGTTGGTGGTAGGGGTTGTTCTAACTCCGTCTGTCTCGCTTCTACCTTTAGCCTGATCATCTTTTACCATCAGGTGAGGTATAGGATTCCCGATATGGTAAAAAAATAAAAATGTAAATTGTATGCATGTTCGTCATTTTTGCCTGATGGGATTTCTCATCGGTCACACAGCTTGTCTATTATTATTTTGTAAAACTGCATGATTGATGACCGATGGCCAGAGTGACCAACAGCGCACAATTATGAAACTGTCTCTATAGTTATTAAGCACTAAAAGCTACCATCTGATGATCAATATAATTATATTGGTCATAAAATTGTAGCTCTAGTTCTCCATCTTCCCCCACGCTTTGCCGAGGTTATGAAACTCCTCAGAGGATTGTTTTTATTTCTTTTGGGGAAACCCATATTCAAGAGAACAGCGGTGGCTCAGTGGTAACGGCCCCGACTTACGAGTCGTCGGTCCTTTTTTTTTTTTTTTTTTTTTTTTTTTTTCCGGGCTGGAAAATCCTCATGGATGTCCTCCGCCCTGGGGTGGGCGGAGGGGTCTGTCAGACTCTTACTGACTAAAAACCACCCCGGTGTTCCGACTCACACCTACGCCGGGGGGGGTCGCGGGAACGTAAGAATCTTCCGCAACCCCCGACTGGTGCCGGCCCGCCACTGCGGGCCTCCTCGGGTCAGAGGGGGGAGTGAGGTGTTTGACTCCCCCCGTGACGTCTAAGAGGGGCGCGCGTGGAACACTACGCGCCGCCACCTCGGGTCCTGATGTGTGGGGGGCGACGGACGTCCCCGAGTCCGTCACCCCTGGACCCATTTAGGGGGGCTGGAAGAGGGCGTTATCCGCCCTCCGCCGACGCCCGGTGCGCCTGCTGCGGGCCGGGTGAGTGGACGAGATCTCCCTCTCCCTTTCCGCAGCCTCCTTCTGCGAGACGACCGTCTCGCAGACGAGTCGTCGGTCCTAACCCAACCTGGCGCTCTACTTTGTGCGAATTATTTCATCACCATTGCTCTCAAAAATGGTGAAGGGAAAAAATCGTTAGGAATCCGGCACGGCCAACAAATTCGAAGACATGTGACATCTACCAACTCACACTGGGCCCGCGTGGTGGATCACGGCCCAATTCCTCTCACAGAGAGTAAGCCTATGTTCCAGCAGTGGGAACGTTATAGGCCGATTGATTATACATAAGTTTATGCGTATTCAGGAAAAATATCTATACAGTTAGACCGATACTAATGTGATCGCTTTAATGGAATGTTATTTGTTCTTGTATGTTCGTGTTTTTTCATCACACTAACAACTCCTATCACAATCCATGAATACAAAGCCAAATCAAAACACAATGCGAATGATTCACGCCTATTAAGTTCATTCAATTTGTGTCTGTAATCGACAAAGTCGCAATCCATCGAGCAGTTCGCATCACTGGTTTAAAATGTATTGGTTGTTCGGAATTATCGTCATGTGTCAGGCTGCTGTCGCGGACAGGCCGTGAGAGATCGGATGGGTAACGTATGACGTATAAGAAGTGACGTCACTAATGCGGGCTGTTGTGCCATCTCAGCACACCTGTGCTGGTGTGAGTGTTCATGTTCGTAGCGTTACTAATTCTAATGTGATCTGAAAAGCAATGCTGCTGCAATTATACTGTTGCATCACAGGTTGTTCGAGATCTTAATGGTCTCATGCCACATTTTGCGATTTATTTTTGTGCGTATCTCAAATATTATATAATGAAAAGAAAATAGTAAATAATCTTTCCTTTTCCTTACTCTATTTAAAACGTAAAAAAAAAACGTTAAGCGTCTCTTAAAAATGGCGATAAATAACGAAAGTCTGGAAACTTTCATTAGATACTTGGCTAGTATTGCACATCTTTTTTGTTTGCACACTCGACAAAACCAAATAAAGGTCATCGTAGACAAGCACTAGACCTCATCACCTCACCTCAACGGCGTTTATAAAACATAATCCACAAGCTCAAACTCAAAGCATTATTCCAATTAAACCAATTACAGGTGCTTTTGAATTGTCAAGAGGTCGGTCAGTCACAAAGAGTAAGCTAGTTGCCTATTCCAAAGCGTAGTAGGTAGAAGAACGTAGGTACTTATGGAGAAGAACGAGCAATAAACCCATAGACACTCTTTTAAATGATATTAATCATATATCATCATTTTCATTATTTTCTTTTTATATTTTATATGCTAAATTCTCGCGCTAATAAGTTCTTTACGAATTACCAACCGCATTTCAAAATTGGCACCTTCGACTCCTTGTTCCGCGTTGGGATTAATCCTTGTCAGTCATGTAGTTAATCATAGTATGGAGTGCAGTCAAAGGCCATGAAACCATCGTAGTTCACGAATCCATGGAATGATTTCCGCTAGCTCTCGTAATCCTATCCGATAGAGTAGGTAGGTACTGAGTGGACTTTGATAAACTGAAAGAGGGTTATTGTATTTACTTTTTTTTGCAATTAATATGATAATATTACTTAGCTCAGTACTGAGGTGAACTGCAGAAGAAATTAGTTCTGTATTCATACAAATTTTAAGGTAGTACCTATCAAGAATATTTAAAAACTTTAATGCAACTTTCGGCGCTGAGCCGAGCGTAGAAAATCCAACAGCGTGCTTTTATTTAGGAATTTATTTAGATATCGCCTTGTATTAGTGAAATTAAGAATAAGATCGTTCTAAATAAGAAAATATCATACTCAAAGAAAATATCGGCAATTCGATTTTAAACTTATAAGTTTCAATTTAAAATCACTGTTGGTTATAGGTAGAGTAAATTAATTAATTCCTCGAAGTAATACGAGTCTTATTATGTTAAGCTGCCAGTGATTAAATATAGCTCACCAGTTCTAATACTGTGACTAATATTCCATGTTGATAAGGAAAAGAAAAACAGCAACTATGAAATGCTCTCCAGGTAGATAAATGTCAATAGACGTAGGGAGAGCTTTTGCGATGTTCCCTACTTATACGGTATTTGCGTAATTCTGGATTGCATGTTTCATATTTTGCTGTAATGGTAAAATTATTTAAAAGAGCTAAGTAACTAGTGTTTACAAATTGAGGAAAACAATTATGAGTTCAGTCATAATTGTTACATCATAGTATCTATTTGCATTATTTAGGTATTTGCAAGGCAGATGTGAGTGGAAACGCTGCTCTAGAAGGAGCATAACACTGACATTATTCTTGGTGATGTTCTTTAGAAAGGTCAGGTGCGTAGTGCTCGCAACCGGCGTGTATATTATGAACGTTAACGAAGCAAAAGGAGTATGTAAGGATCGCAATAAGTGAAATTCGGCAGTTTCTGCCTACCCCCATGGGAAGAAAGCGTGTGTTTATGTATGTTACATACATACATAAACATACGCTTAATACAAAATATTTTTCTTACCATTTACGGAAGTCGTAATTATTATTATAAATCTAATGCTTGCTTTAAAAGTAAAGACAAAATATTTTTTTTTCTTGTTTTGATTCCATTGCAGAATAAGCAACCGAATAAGGTATCATTAAAGCAAATAAGGAATTATTGCGTCACCCAGTCCGCTGATTTCAAGATACTGTTCCGTGAGCCAAGTTTGGATATTATGGCGATGCACAGTTCTTGATTAAGGCCTATTGGGAAGCAGTGACAGACAGTAAATCAACACGCTCACAATATACCCACTGCATAATTTACTTTCTATACTGTGTGTAAATAGCTGAAATCTCTCGATTATCACGCAACTGAACGTCTTCTGGTCCCAATGCGCTAAATTGCTATCTCCTACACAAAGATACACTATCTCATACACACATAAATCACACAGGTATGTCCAGGCTAGAGTAATTTTCGGGCACCAGTCTCACACAAAGGTTTAATTAGCTAATTAGATAAAGCATTTCCTTACGACAGTTAACGATGAGTAAGTAAACAAATAATTATTATAAGCGTTGTAAAATAACATAATTTACGGAAGCAGGTATTTAGATTTCAAGTCATGGAAACCAATGTTTCCGTGCATCAACAATTTCATCCTTAAATCTTGTTGATTATAGCCTGAGCTCTCCTATGCCTTGTTTCATCATTCTGTTGGTCTGTGGGGACGCCAGTGTTCAGCTGTAGCGGTCGTTTTCAGCTTGCGTTTTAGTTTATTTTCACAAAATGTGTCCTGGGATTTTCTATACAAGGTAACCACAGGTGGTGTTTCAAGTATATACATACGTGTTAGAATTATCGACAGATAGAATTGAAGTTTATTAGGAACTGATTACAGAGCCTTCGTGCGAGTATTTGAAAAAAATATATAACTCATTTAAAAATCCAGTATTATATAGGGTACCAATTTAAAAAGAAATGAAATATTAAAGGGGTGTTTCAAAAAGTTATTCTTGAAATAGTACAAGAACTAAAATTGCCGATTTACCCCAAAAGTCTTTTATAACATGAGAGTTCGGTTGGCATTTCCAAACACTTTGGCTCAATTGAATAGCTAGTATCGAGTTCCAGTCGATAGCTTTTTGATATCACGATATCAGTTATTTTTGCCGTGATCGGACCTCGCCCAATCTTTGTGGCCGTTCGATTCGCTTGGTCCTTCCTACACGCTTATTTGAATCCCCTTTCTAAGCGACTTCCTTTTCTGTGAGTGTCAGGTAATTATCTGTGTGGCATTCCAATTTTACGATCGAACGGTTAATTCAGTTTAAATCTCTTCGTCTAATACGTACTCGGCTGTAGGCAGTGCCTAATCCCAGTCCCTCGGAGCCAGTTCCCGAGTCTCGAGCATGCTCGTCTAATGTGGAGTGGCACTCTTTATTTTCGTTTATATTCAACTTTCAGAGTGCTTTAATAGTCAGTCCACATTTTTGAAGCTGACTAATTAGAATTTAAAATCTTATTCAAACGCACGTGAGCTTGAAGTTTAGGCGTACAGCTTTTCATAATTAGTGGAAAAGCTGTTTTTATTAGGCGTATGAAATTATAATGCATTTCTAATGAAGTCATGTCTCTTAAAAATAATTAGCTTGTTAACATCACGGTTAAAAATTAAACATGTTAAATGATTTCCGTATCCGTCTCCATTAAATTGAATCGTCGTATCAGTAAATAAAGTTCGGTGCCAACTCATCAGCCGCAGTGGGCTGGGATCTGATAAAAGTTGTCGGAAACTTTCTTTTGCGATATCGCCACCTTCGTCATGTAAATTGGACAAGTTGTGGTCGACACTGATGCTTGTTTCATTGGTAAATATAGATTAGCTCTTAATCTGACCGATACTCGCACAAAATTCCAGATGAACGCGGGCCCGATTTACTGCGGGACAGGGTCGTTCGGGTCAAGTAGCTTTTGTAATACTTACGCAGGTACCTAGAAGGGCAGACGTGGACATCGAAGGTTATTCAATTATAATGTTAATTAAGCTTCTGTCCTATAAACAATGGAAGAGTTTCCTCATTCAATACTCGCATAAAGAAGAGAATTATAATCGCGAGAAAGATCAACAATTTCTTTCGTAACAAACGCCTTTTTATGTAATTTTATCTTTCACAAACTCTAATGAAAAAGCGGTATAGCGGATCAATATTCCATTTTCATCTAAGTGAAAAGTTCAACTAAATCTCGTTATAATAAAGCGTACATGTCTAAAGCGCGCGATTGCCTTTAACGGATTCAAAGTTTTTATTGAAACGAAGGAGATCCAAAAAGTAAACAACTGCGGATACTTTTATCCTTTTCAACCGGGTTAACCCGTAAACCATCTCAGTTTAAGGAGGCATTAAATCGCAACTCAAACAAGAACCGTTACACTGAAGTTAACTCACATATTGCTTTGTGTCACGAACGCTAAAGCGAACCGAGTATAGTTGAAGAGATGCGAAGTTGGAGTGAGATGGGGGATGCCAGCTGGGAGAATGGGTGTGGAGGGTGTAAAAGGAGAAAAACTACATCGCTAAAAGTGAATGCGGTCGAAAGCCGCGCTTATTTTCAGCGCTAAGTGCATGGATTTTTTCAAGTGAAGCCATGAGTACGCTAGGTAGCTACAAGCGTCGCGCCGCCATACCTACGGGTTGCAGAACGCAGTTGCCGCCAACAAAAGAACTGTTTATAACGCCGTATATTTCTATGGCACACTACTTCCAATTACGTCGTAAGGACTTATTGTAACAAGTATCTGTCTGCAACTTCACTTAGTCGTGACATTTGTAATCATTCGATAATTTTCTGGATACATCGAAATTTAATTAAAACAATTATAATACTGTTAGATTACACATTTAGGCTCGACTTGTGACATAAGAGATTGTCTTTCTTGTAGCTCATAAGCTAGACATGTCACTAAAAACAAATACCTAAGGGTAGTTTTTGGTACAAATTTTCGTAATTCTTAAAAATTTACTTCTTTTATAAGGTAAATAAGTAAAACTCTACTGGTGTGGTTGTATTTTTCATGCACCATAACTCTGTATTCCAAATGAACAAGCCTGAAAATCATATTGTCGCTTATTAAAATTAAGTAAAACCTATCTGGTTAATTACACTAATGCACCGTGGTCTATAACCAATGACATCGGATAATAAAGCTTTTAAACTTTGCATTGAGTGCCTAATTGACAGCTTATTAGTGCTCGGCTTTTACCCATTATACTGTTTTAGAACTTAAATACCTCAACAGTACCAAACAGGTATAAAATTAGATAATAATATACCTAAGCAGGAGGTTTTATTGAGGAGTATAAACGAAAAAAAATAAGCAGTCATGGGGACTGCCAACAGAGGTGAAAACTTAAAACTGGTATAAGCGCCATCTATATTCTATAGTAAAGCACTACCGAATCCATAAGTTTACCCCATACCAAAAATCGCTAAAGGCGGATAATTACATTTTTATTTTTTTAAATGACAAGCGGTCGCTTGTGCGCGTCATCGAGACCTAAAATTATGCCAATATTCAAATTGTCAGGTCGTGGAAGGAAAATCGGCAAGAAAGTGATCTTATAAAAGTTCCGTTTTCCTTTTAAGTGAGTTTCGGGAGTCATCCAGGACCCTAAAAATATCAGTTACAGATAGTCAGTGACATACTTACATTGAGCAAAAATGAAATTAACAAAGAATTACCTACAGGTAGACAGAACTGCGGAATCCCGAACTTGCAGAGTTGAAAATCTATGATTAGAGCACAGTGGTCAAGGAACCATGAGCCCGATTTTATAAACAACAAAAGATAATTTAAAAAAATCTCTTAATTTTGCCATTAATCTATTATATTTTAAGTCATTTTGCCCCATTTGTTAAGAGATAGATAGATCTATCTATTCGTATTAACCTTTCTGTTACACAAAAGTGTTATTATCTATGGTTTGCACACAAGGATTCCAGTACATTGCACTATCCCTAATGCTACGATTTATCCGTGCGTGTGCCCTGGAATCTAGCTCACCATCTTACTAAGGGATCTTGGCATGAAGGTATAATTATATAGGTGTACTAGTATCAGAATAACGTTAAACCGTTGGTCCCGGCTGTCATTTGTGGATCTTTGACAGTCGTTACGGGTCGTCAGAAGCCCGAAAGTCTGACAACCAGTCTTGCCAAGGGGTATCGTATTACCCAGTTACTGGGTTGTGGAGGTCAGATAGGCAGTCGCTCCATGTAAAATACTGGTATTCAGCTGTATCCGGTTAGACTGGAAGCCGACCCCAACATGATTGGGAAAAGGCTAGGCAGTTGATGACTAGTATCAGAATAATGTATTAATCGCTCCGCTTGAAAAGGATTAGTAGAGACGAATAACTCAATTATGATGGGCTTCGCCCATCATAATTGAGTGTGGACTGGGATGTGTTCGATAAGTATTATTTATTTAGAAGAGATATCGCATAAAGCGATCTCACAACAAATCAGTGACATTGTGTTCTTTAAAGATTCTACTGGATTAGCTAAACAAGAGTTTAGTGGGCCTTTAATGCGAGTCATTATACCCGCAATTTTTACAGCGCCATCTAGTTGCAGTAATCGAAAACACAATTATCCATACGATTTGCCTTATGTGATAGGTATAAAAGTATCTGTGGAATTAGTATGTATCCTTAAAAAACTTCCACTAGGCCCTCAGTTTAAAAAAGTAATTCTTGTGGTCATTAGTAAGATATCCGTTCACTTTCCAGCCTATCTTTTAAATTAGAAGCGGAAACCAACAGGTTGTTTATTTTAAGTGTGCTTCGTGAAGTTAATTAGATGAGGGAGACCAGCCAAGTTGCCAAGTTTAATTTGTTCAAAGGAATTCGTGACATTGCCAAAAAAGTCATTATCAATGTTTTTAAGCCCCACCTTGAATGTTTCCTTACAAAAAATAAGCTTCCTATCATTTATTCAGGGAAATGGAATACTGAAGGGTGGCTCCTACATGGTGCTTTGTTTTTGTAATGCCTGATAGATGCTGTTGATTAAATTTGTAATTTAAACAAACATACATACATGAACCCTGAAAACATTACACTCCTTTTTGGGCAGACGAGTAAAAACAAGAACGCTCTTCTAAATAAAAAGTTATTATAATTTTAAAGATTTATGTAAAGTTTTCCAAACTAATTTCGATAACTTTTATAACTTACGCAATTTTACATGACATCGGCAAATGCGAAGAAGAACCTCGTCGTTTAGTTTAGTTCTCGGCAGATTCAAGTCAATCTCGAGCGATGTGAACGACAAATAAGGAAATATTTATGTCACATGGACACTATTGTCTTCCAATTTCAAATAAAAATAATATATAGAATATGTTACCTATATATTATGGTTACCAATTTGCATCTGCAAAGCATGGTGTTGGAATATCTGTTATAAGAGTTATAACCCTTTATCACTTGAAAATACGACGCACCATATTGATCAACTGTATTCTACAGTAATTTATCTGGTCAGTCTTAAAAAATCATACTATACGAGACTGTATCACAGAGCACGGAGACGTCTCCGCGGCAGCTGCTAAAGGTGGCACTGTCAACACTTTCCATACAAACCAAGTGTGTCACCGGTTACTCGCACTACGACAAATGACGTATGGAACCTGACGGGTTTGAAGGCAGTCTGTATCAGAATTTGTGCGCTCAACGAAGTTTCATTAGCACAAATTTTGTTAACACAGTCTTTAGCTTGTCTAAAATCTTTGTTCTATAATATTGTATCACTATGTAGCCACAAAACATATTACACATAGCTGTTTATGGATACAGTATTATTGAACATAAATTGTAGATAGGTAATCAAATGAATTCTAGTCGATGATACATGTTTTGGAGGCTGACTGTAGCTACTGGCATAGTGCTCTGTGAACTGCAGTTTACAAGTTAAGACAGCATACTTAGCTACGTTACGATCCTGGCTCATTTCCTAAGCTGTCTGTTAAAGCCTATGAAAATGAGAAGTAATCTTCTAATCATTTTATATTGATCAGGAACCACCACAGTTTGGTATCATTTTTACCTCTATTTTGACACTGATTGATGTAATTTGAGATTAAATGTATGCGCACAATTAATGCCTGCTTTTGAGCTTGATTAAATGTAGTATCGTATTAGTGTTATCGTTTGGTCCGATATTGTTTGTTCCTATGTTTAAAACGCATCGGTTTTCATGTCATGCACTTGTTTTTCTGATAATGCGTTAATGTTTTTCAAAATTACTTTGTAGGCAATGTGTAAATGCTTCCAAAGAAGAAACAATTGGTCTTTAATTGATATTAATGAAGCTTAAATTTTTACGTTTATTGGCGAAGTTCCTGATTGTCTCATTGATATTATTGATACGTTCCAAGCAAGTTAAATAGTCAGATCTCTAAATCTTCATTACTCAATGTAAGTATCTTACCTGTGGCATAAAATACAATTGAAGCAACAAATGCCTTGCATCGTATAAATACTGTTTGCGGTGTAACTTTTGACGGTCTGGAGGACTATATAATCAGGTACTTAATAAGAAAACTGTTAAATGATTTTATGTTATGTAAGTAGGTTTATACAAAACACGTACAAAACCTTTGTTAATATTTTATCCGGGAAATATTTAATTGATCCTTTAAAAACTTATTGACCTTCTAATGATGATCTCTTTTTTAGTAAATGTGCCTCTAAAAACTTGTAAGCTTCTCATGATGTACGCTTTTTTTAACTATGAGCAATATTTGGAGATGGAAAATATGAATTATTTCGATACATATGTAATAGACTTTAATCAAACTGCACACGTAAATAATAATTATAAGTTTATTTTCTATCTAATTCTCACAATATAACCACACTATAATCACACTATTTTATAATAATTCTGGAGATGTTACTCGCACTGAATCCGACAACCAACTGCCGATCAAGGCTTCCAACATTCGTTTTATAAGTGTCGCCCCACCATTGCTCCGGAAGTACGCAACGGAACAATAATGGCGCGACACCAGTGCTGCCAACGTAAATATTAATCACATAATATCTTTAATTTTAAAGGTGAACGTATTTAATTTTGAGTAACCTTAAAAAGGTTATTAATTAAATACGTTTTTTACAAATAAATCAACAACTAACTAAATCATAAATCAAAATAACTTATTTTATATGTAAATATGTATGTCTGTCTTCGAAGCGACAACATCCGGCCGTCCTACGCACGCATCCGTCCTCGGATAGCGTCCCAGTCTGGTGCAATTGCTGAGAACAAAGTATAAACAATAAATCATAATAGTTCATAGAGTGAAGCTGCGATTACTAACTTCTTGTCCTTTGAATTGAGCGTCTACTCTACTATTCCATCAACGGCCAGCAGAGAAAGACCACAACTCAAAGGTCCTGTTATCATAACATATGTTGGCATTTACAATATGTATCTAACTGTTCCATCAGCGGTCAGTTACGTCCAGAGTTTGCAGTTTTCCCTAGGCGATGCCTTTGGCCAACCCTAGTTGCATATCACTACAAACCCTAAACTCATTTGTCACAGATTTATTTTACACGAATAAATACTGTAACTTCAAATACTCCAAATACCAAAACATGTTTGAAGCAAATGCACTAGACAGCATATGACAAGTAGTAGTAAATACTACCTATAAAAGATAAAATTTTAATAAATTGAATCATTACTTGGGTTTAATAAATACCTGACAACATCTTAGGCCATGTCCGAACCTTCAACATCTACGTCTGCCAACTTGATCCACGGTTTCATATTTTCAGCACACGTGGTCCCCTCATAACACTTGCTTGTTCTTTCAGCGCCACGCATATCCTTTATTTTATAGCGGTCATGACCTAATACTTGAGTCACTTGAAAAGGTCCTTTGAAAAGTGGTAATAATTTTGTACTTTGTCCGTCATTGGATTGACTGGGAATTCTTATGACAACCAAATCGTTGACGTTGTAACTATGAGCTACTTTTCTTTTGGAATCGAAAGCCTGCTTTTGTTTCTCTGCACTAGCCTGAATGCGGCTGTTGACGTTATTTCTTAATAACGTGACGTCAACAGATTGATCTTCCTGTGCCAACATGTCAGCATCAGTTTGAAGTCGGTATCCAAAGAATACTTCACTGGGGATGGCTGAAGTGGTTTTGTTAATGGTACTATTAATACCTTGTTGGATACTGGTAATATGAGTGTCCCATTTGTCATAGCTGGTATTAGCACCCATACTTCTCAATGCGTCAAGGATGGTGCGATTAAAACGTTCCACCTGACCGTTTGAGCGTGGAACAGCAGTAGCTATAACATGTTGTCGTATATTTTTGTCCTGACAGTACTTAACAAATAACTTTGATGTGAAAGAACTTCCAGCATCACATATAAGACGCTTAGGATTGCCAAAAACTTTAAATATTTTGTCTAACTCGCTAATAACAACTTGAGTTTTAGTGTTACGAACGGGGGATATAAATACGAATTTTGTAAAGGAGTCAACCGTCACCAATAGGTAAGTATTTTTACGCGTGGTCTTTACAAATGGACCCAGGTGGTCTATGTGAAGCGTATGAAAGGGCTTTGCATATTTAGGTATAGGAAACAGTTTGCCTTCCTTTTTGCCATGGATACTTTTATAGTAAATACAGTTAATGCAATTTTTAATATATTTGGATACGACTTTCTTAATTTTGGGAAACCAATAACATGATTTTATTCTTTCAATTGTCTTATCCACGGCAAAATGTCCAAGGTCGTCATGATTAGCTTTGATAATTTGCCAAATACATTGTTTGGGGACAACCCAGCGTCTACCGTAGTCAGTCCGACGGTATACCTTATTACCTAACAACTCATATTCATTATACACTTTCTTATTAAGCTCGGCCTGACCTGATTCTAATATTTCTCTTATTGCACAAATACTTGGATCTTGTAACTGGACTGACAATAACCAATCTGCTTCAGTAATAGCCAACACACTTTCATTGCATATGGGGGTGGAATTTTTATCAAATGGGTTTCGGCTTAAAGCGTCAACATGTTGCATTTGAGTCCCAGGCTTGTGTATTATTTCAAATGTGAATTCTTGTGTAAGTAATACCCACCTACCGATCCTAGAATTAATTTCTTGCTTATTTATTGTATATTTAACGGCATTGCAATCTGTATAAATTTTAAAAGTGGATCCTAACAAATAGTGACGAAATTTTTGAAGTGCAACAATAATTGCTAAAAACTCTAACTCAAAGGAGTGGTACTTTTTCTCCTCATTAGAAGTCTGTCGACTATAGAAATGGATTGGTTTTTCACCTGTATCAGTAACTTGAGTCAGTATGCAGCCCATACCATCGCGACTGGCATCAGTGTATAAAATAGTAGGTAATTTAGGGTCATATATTTTTAGTAAAGCATTACTTAACAATTCATCTTTTAATTCATTGACCGCCGAAACTTGATCAGATCCCCACTCCCATGTAATATCTTTTTTCAAGAGCTTTGTTAACGGTTTTGCTATAAGAGCACAATCCTTTATAAACTTTCGAAAATAATTTATTAGACCTAAAAATTGTCTTACTTGATGCACATTTTTAGGTTCAGGATAATTTTCTACAGCCTTTAATTTCTTTTTACCTGGACGTATACCATCTTCAGAAATATCGTACCCAAGGAAGTTAACCGAGCTCTGAAAAAAGTGACATTTCTCCAAATTTATTGTCAAACCGTTATTTTGCAATATTTTTAATAATTCGTCTAAAAGCCTAATATTTTCATCCATCGACCCTGTAGCTACCAATAGATCATCCATATAACAAATAACTTTATCAAAGCGTAGTTTGCCCAAGACGGTGTTCATTAATCTTTGAAATACAGACGGTGCATTGCATAACCCAAATGGCATCCTTCTGAATTCAAAATGGCCATCAGGCGTAATAAATGCAGTTTTACCAATAGAATTTTCATTGACATTTATTTGATAGTAGCCACTTTTCAAATCAATAGATGTGTAGCATCTACATCCTCTAAGTTTGTCTATAAGGTCTTCTACAATAGGCATTGGGTATTTCTCTTTGACAGTAATTTTATTCAGTGATCTATAATCAATGCACATACGTTTTTCACCCGAAGGTTTATCAACCAACAGAATCGGACTGGCATAAGCGGAATTACTTTCGCGAATTATCCCATTTTTTAATAGGTCATCAATAATTTCCCTAGTCGCTACTTTTTCGGATTCAGACATACGGTAAGGTCTATGGTACACAGGTTTATTTGTTATTAGGTCAATGTCTAACTCAACAGAAGAAGTCTGCCCTAACGATTTTAAATCTTTTGAAATAACCCGAGGGTATCTAGAAAATATTTTATTTAACACAGAGATGTGTTCAACAGAATCAGGATTAAACATAGACGACTCTATTAAAGCGACTCGGTAGTTACTTAAGGGATAAAAGGAAAGGCTATTGCCTACACGTACATACATAATTCTTTTATCCTCCGTAAAATTCCTACCAATTAAAATAGGACAACCAGCTAATTCATCACAAATATATAGGACCACATTAAGCTCAGCATTATCAACCATAATGTCAGCCTGTACCCCATGTGTGACCTCAGAGCAAGAATCAGTTTTAAATTCTGTTAATAAAACAGGTTTAAACAATTGGGCAATTGCAAGATTTAACTTGAGTGCCAAAGAAGACGTTATTAGAGAGCAACCACTACCCATATCAATAAAAGCCTGTCGTTTACATCCATTAATTACAATTGCTTTATAAAATTTATCCTTAGGTGTAGGTTCGATAATTAATTTAACTTCGCTATCCTTTTCAGGTTTCATTTTAGGTTTAAACCTACATGCAAGCTCTAAATGACCAAATCTATTACACACATTACATTTGACATTATCCTTCTGACTGCAGCTGGTCTTTTTGTGACCAGGTTCACCACAGCGAAAACATGTTATATTTATACCAGCATTGGAAACGGAACTATGCATTAGTACTCCATTAGAGTTGGAAGAACTATCAGTCTTTTTATCAACATTACTATAGAATAAGCGAGTTGAATTTTTACCGTGCAAATGGTTATGTTTCTGAACGGATTTTTGTTCCGGATCAACATGAATTTTCCCGTGCAAAAATGAGGCCAACTCATCACAGTATTTAAAATTACCAGCATCTGCTGCAGTAATTATATTTTTATCGCCAATTGATCCTACGATTACTGAAATAATATCTTGATCAGAAAATGACAATCTCATCTTATCAATTTTGCCTTTTTGTACAAAATAAAATTCGTATAATGACTGGCCATCCGAGGGTTTCGTTTGGACCAAGTCTTTTAGCAAACAATACATATTTCGCTTAATTTGAAATGTGTCTAATAGTGTATTTCGCCAATCCTTCCATTTCCAGGTAGTCCATCGTGTTTTATTTTTTTGAAGTGAGTCGTACCATATTTTAGCAGTATTACGCAATTTTTGCAGAGCTTGATATTGTAGGACACGATCAGACCAACGAAAAGCACGCGCATTGGCTTCCACAACATTTATCCACATTTCAATATCGTCCACTAATGGGTCAAAATCAGGAATTACCGAAGATAAAATAACATTTTGGCTTACTACGGGAGACGCACGCCTGGTGCGTCTCGTTTTTCGACGCCTGTGATCATCAGAGCTGCTGCTGCTGCTGCTTGACGAAGGCGAATCAGAGCTCGATGACGAGCTACTCGTAAGACTTTTTTTTTTTCCTCGAGTGCGTTTGCGCCTTCGCGGCATTTGGGCGTGTTTCCCGTACCACTTCTGATGTAATAGACTTTAATCAAACTGCACACGTAAATAATAATTATAAGTTTATTTTCTATCTAATTCTCACAATATAACCACACTATAATCACACCATTTTATAATAATTCTGGAGATGTTACTCGCACTGAATCCGACAACCAACTGCCGATCAAGGCTTCCAACATTCGTTTTATAAGTGTCGCCCCACCATTGCTCCGGAAGTACGCAACGGAACAATAATGGCGCGACACCAGTGCTGCCAACGTAAATATTAATCACATAATATCTTTAATTTTAAAGGTGAACGTATTTAATTTTGAGTAACCTTAAAAAGGTTATTAATTAAATACGTTTTTTACAAATAAATCAACAACTAACTAAATCATAAATCAAAATAACTTATTTTATATGTAAATATGTATGTCTGTCTTCGAAGCGACAACACATATTATGCCTTTTTTATTTTACACTTGTGTCGAGTGAAGGTCGCAACGTTTATTGAGGTCAAGGAGTGAGCTGGAAGATACTGCATCTACACGAATTTAACAAAACGTACATGATAGCGTTGGCCTTTTGTGAGTTCTAGATAAATCATTATCAGACTGAATTTTGGCCCGTTACTTGTGTTTTATATTATAATTATATACAAACCAATTATATCAGTGGAGATAATTATAATTTTACTGTCTCTACGGAATAGAATGCCAATAACAACCTTCTTATTTAGGCTTTCCTTCCCTTCACATAATTTTTTCCAAGTTCTTCAAAACTCCCTTTTCTTTTCAATAAGAAAACATAATTTAAAAAATGTATCGTTTAACATTATACCACTTTATCGGCCATAACAATACAATTTCGCCGTTTAAGGTAAATAAAAATAACGTGTTTTTGACATTCATAACGTTATTGTAGGTGAATGTGTAAGGGCCGCACCTGGGCCCGCCAACAATGGGCCCGCACAACACCCCGCGAAGTAAACTGAATAACTTTATTTAAGAACACAATAAACCACTTTTTACTAGAAAAGGTCTGAATTGTGTAATGCTATCGTGGGTCGGGTAGGTGAAGAAAATGAAAACAAAAAACCTTAGGCAATTTTTTGCCTATTTTCGAAGAAGTTCATAGAATAGAATACTTATGTTCTATACAGATAGTTGTTGAGTAGTGTGTCCTACATTACTTTATTTAATTCTACGCTAGAATGCTTTTAGATCAATATTACTGGGCTTTCGATTACATCTTGGACGATATTAGGCAAATTGTATTAAAGAGATTTTAGTTTTCTACGTTATTTTCATTGATAGAGACAGTATGGGTTGGTATTAAATATTCCTATAATTAGAGAAGAAGCAAAGAATTTGCAACTCCTTATGTCTCGTGGGCCCGTTTTTCCTCCATTCGTTCAGCTATGCAATGATTTTTAGCCCAGTGCTCTTCAGTTTTACTACTCGTGGGGAAGTTGGGAAGAATTGACGTTACTTCGCCGATAGAGAGTTGAAGCGGAAAACAAAAGGCAATCGAGCACTTTCCCACCTATTGGAAATACATCAGTAGCGAAGACCGTGACTGAGTTTCAGTTACAAGCGGGTATTTGATAGCGTTTCGATAAACATAAATAAAACGACTTTGATAAACTTTAAGTTAAATAGTATTGCGGAGGAGCTCGTGGCTACGTAATAACAGCCGCATGGGTCGATCCATCAGGTTAAGCTAGGCTTGCCGGGGTAGGTCCGTGGATGGGTGACCATCTTTACATACCGAGACTCCTCCGTGCCTCGGAAAGCACGTTAAGCCGTTGGTCCCGGCTGTCATTTGTGGATCTTTGACAGTCGTTACGGGTCGTCAGAAGCCCGAAAGTCTGACAACCAGTCTTAGCAAGGGGTATCTTATTACCCAGATACTGGGTTGTGGAGGTCAGATAGGCAGTCGCTCCATGTAAAAAACTGGTATTCAGCTGCATCCGGTTAGACTGGAAGCCGACCCCAACATAGTTGGGAAAAGCCTAGGCAGATAAAAAAGTATTGCACCATTGAATGAAAGGCGACAAAAAAATTGTATTTACAAGGCAGATGTGACTGGGAACGCTGGGAGGACACCCTTGGAGGACTTATACTGACCTTATTGGTCATGTTCTTCAGAAAGGTCAGGTGCGTAGTACTAGCAACTGGCGTGCATGTATGAACAGATATATGAACGTAAACGAGGCAAAAGGAGTGTATGTAAGGATGGTAGCAGTTGGCGTTCTGTAGTTTCTGCCTACCCCTATGGGAAGGAGGCGTGAGTATATGCATGTATGTAGCATTGCATCACTAGTGAACATCGTACTATTATTTAGGAAGAAAGGAATATTTAAAAAAAAAATACATTTTTGAAGTCATTTTTTAAAACTCGTCGCGAATCTGTAACAACAGTAGATTAGAAATTATTAGGCAATCTTAGCTCCAAGTACAATGGTGAAGTTATTCAAAATTAATCATAGTAGGTATTCATTCTCATTTAATCAGTGGTTATTTTAAGTAAAACTTTATTTTAACTGAAACTATATTTTACCCTCATACCATTATCATGATCGAAACAAATATTATTTGATAGGTATACAGGTAGTGATTTGGGGTTAGGTTCGAACACTCCTGTGAATTAAATGGATATGAAAACTAGATTTCGCAGTTCAGTTGCATTGTTCAGTATCGATGTTGGACATGATCACGAAATGTTCCGTTAAAATCCCCTATGTTCCGCTGCATTCAGGGGATTTCATTATACGTATATAGGTATTGAAATCCCCTACTCTACACGGTTTGAAGTTCTGTTTTCCATTAGGATAGGTCCTATATTTGGCAAGCTTATCACGGCGTTAATTTGTTAAGTAGATGTAGGGGTATTGACTCGCAAATTTTTACCATGAATTGAGCCTATGATTCAGAACAGAATATCACACTCCAGTACCTACATGATGCCCGGCAGCGTTAACGTTTTTCAATGGTAATTTTTTTAAACAGCTGTTCCATTCATTCTAACCGTGTAGGTATTGCTTTGCTTGTAGGTTTTTGTATGAAATAGAAGATTTTTTAATAACTTACCAAAAATATTATCGCTTCTGGGCTTCTTAATCATGTACGGAATTCATTGTAAAAGTTTGGGCGTCGATGTTGCCGTCATCTTTTAACACCCTGTATATACCACAAAATGTAACGAGCGATGATGCGATCTAGAAAAATGATTCAAGATATAAGCTGATATTCAAAATTTGCTTCATTTCAGTTCAGATACTAGTGAGTAAAGCAGTATTCTAAATCACCCCATGAAAGACCATGGGGTGATTAAGAATACTTCGTACTTCATATTTAGTAGATCCAAATCCTATTACAGCATTATTACATGAACTGGTCCCCAGACAAAGGGTCGTGACATCTTATGACTGAGGCTCGTTCGTCCACTTCATTAAGACATGAATTATGAATGGAGGGCATTAGCATCCGCCTGGAGAGTACGTAACTATGACCACCATTGTTATGCAGATTATTGCCGGACGTCGGCGCACCACCACCCTCCAATATGAGATGTTTGCAAACAAATATACATCGATAATAACCGCTTGTTACTAATTGTTCTTGGGTATGCAAATTGTGATAGTTGTCTGTTGAAGTTTGAAAGCTCTTGTCTTACTTGTTACTTGAGTAAAGAGTGGACTAATTTGCGGACTAATTTGAATTTGTAGTTCAGTAGTAGGATATAGGGGTCTTGTTGGAGGTCAGGGGAATATTTTTTTAAATCAATATTTGAATTCTGTAGGTAAAATGGTAAGCAGTAAACTTAACTGTAAGTTAAGTGAGTTTTTTCATGCCTTTCGTGAGTTATAATAATAAAACTTTAAAAAAAAAATTGACCGACTTCAAAAAAAAACAAAACAAAAAAGGACTACTGTACTAAAAACCAAAAGACAAAAGTACTTCTTTAATAATAAGAGAAAAATAAAAAAATAACTTTAATTTCGGAAGTCGGTGTCTTTGCTTTTAATTTTAGTTTTTGGCCACCGACTTCCGAAATTAAAGTTATTTTTTTATTTTTTTATTTTTCTCTTATTATTAAAGAAGTACTTTTGTCTTTTGGTTTTTAGTACAGTAGTCCTTTTTTGTTTTGTTTTTTTTTGAAGTCGGTCAATTTTTTTTTTAAAGTTTTATTATTTTTCCATTTTTTGTGTAATTTGATTTTTGTAATCATGGGTAGACCAACTAAAGGAGCCACCCGCATGAAGAAAAACAGAATTAAAGAGACTAATACTGCTGAAAAAGAACGCCTATCTAAGAATCGCAAACGGAGTGCTATGTCCGGTTCCCAAGAATCACCGTTAGCTCTTCATGCTAGGTTATCTCAGATGAGAAATTACATGCATTCTCATTTGTCATAGGAGTCGCCAAATGATAAGATCTGCCGACTCAATCTTATTCAAAAACGATTAAGTGGCGAGTCGTCTGAACAGCGCAAGTATCGTTTAGATGTTATACGAAACCGGCTGGCTAATGAGACTCCCGTGCCTTCTCAAGAATATAAGGGTGAACACTATACATTTGCTTACACTGTATAGTTCCCCTCATCATCATATTATAAGGTGACCATAATCAGATCTGTAATGTCACTTACAACCTATATGGTTGCAAAGTTCTTATCAATATAAATGAATTAAGTCCAAACACAAGGTAATTACTGTGAACCGTTGAGGAGTTCCGTTAATCGTCCTTCGTCTTCATCATCAGACCCTTAACGACAGTCACAACCCATCCAAGTGTAAAGTTCTTATCAATACAAATTAATCAAGCCCAAACACAAGATATCTGCTGTAAACCACTGAGGAGTTCCCTCGACTGTCTTTCGTCTTCATCATCAGACCCCTAACGACAGTCACAACCCATCAAAGTGTAAAGTTTTTATCAATACAAATTAATCAAGCCCAAACACGAGGTATCTGCTGTAAACCATTGAGGAGTTCCCTTGACTGTCTTTCGGCTCCATCATCAGATCGACTCCAGGCCTTCATAAAATTGTAGTGCTGTAAAATACTTGATGAATAAATTAAGGAATGCACTAGTTGCCCTTACGATTTTTGAAAGCTCCCCTCGATTTCTCTAGGATCCCATCATCAGATCCTGACTTGGTGACAATGGGACCACCTCAGAAGTATAAGCTTTTGAACAAAAAAAGAATTTTTTAAATCGGTTCACAAACGGCGGAGTAATCGGTGAACATACATAAAAAAAAAAAAAAAAAAAAAAAAAAAACTCCCTCCTTTTTTGAAGTCGGTAAAAACAGCGCTATATATGTAGTTTATTTTTATCCATTTCATAATACCCATTTTGCATGTCATATTAAAAAACCGTGAGCGAACTAAGAAATACAGTTTTTGGAAACCCAGAAAGATGCTATAAAATGAACTGCAGATTCCAGTATCAGTTACGAAAATCGCAAACCAAGACGGAGTTTTCTGCTTACCGCAGTTAGAATAAACACTACACACACCTTTATGTAGATAGTTCAGTGAGTTTACAGCACGATTTAATGTCAAAACGACCACATTAACATTTCGTATGCAGTGAAAGTCCCCTCTGTAACCTATATATTCCATTGAATGCGAAACTAGGTAACTTTTCGCAGTAGTGGAAAGCTGCGGAGTTGGAACAAAGAGTTAGAAAAGTTGTCTCACAAAAACGTGCAGTTTACTTCAATTTTAACTTTACAGATGATGGTGGTAACTGAAATAGTTTTCAATTTTTAGTTAAATTGATTATTTTAACAGACTGATAACAACTTGTAATAGCCGCTGTACTATTTAATGTGCTAACCTTATCGCCACTCTGTATGGGAGGTGCGTTTTCGCGAAAAAGTTTGTTTTTTACCACCTGAGTGAGGTTCCAGGTAAACTTTATAGAATAGAACTACAGAGCGGTATGCAAAGACAAATCTATGTAAATAATACATAACTATGTATAAAAATAGATGTGAAGATGTGGCGATGTGATCACGTGAAGCAATATAACTTTACAATACAACCTTCTTCTGAAATGTATAGTGAGATTTTCTCACTCTAAATTCCCAGTATTGAATCATGGAAATAATCTTCCAGGGGAATACAACCAAGCCTAACAATGCCGCACCTTTGTACCTCACGCATTATTTACGCGTCTAAAACTACCTACTCCACAGGGGGATACGTGAAAACGTCACAAAAAGAGTCTGTTCCCATCTTATAGGTACACTGTATACGTAGGTCCCAGCACTTAAGATGCAAACTGTGATATCCAAATCGTGATACACAGGGGAGTTCCAGGGGGGAGAAATGTACGTATCCGATATTGTGTTACCGGAACAAAGATCACTGAATATCAGCCGTGCGCCTAAACTTGGACTTTGACGATCTGAACAAAGACTTCAAAGGGAACCTTAGTAAGGGTGTGCCATTAATAAAATGGTGACTTCTATGTGTCTGTGTCCTCTTCAGGGCTATTGATGTGTAGTAGATAGGTGTAGCTAAAAGCTTTTGAGTTGTTTGTAGAACAGAAAATTATGTGGTCCTAAATAGATTAAAAATAGTAAAAAAAACCTTTTAACCTTACTTTTAGATTTGGTTTTCGAACGAATCTTCATTCACGGTTTGATTTTGCTATGCCTATTCTTTTTTGGTTTTTCTTCAAACACAATTGCAAAAGTTTTTAGTGCATTCATTCAATACCGTCAACCAAACCCATTTGATAAATTTTAAATCTTCATCATACTTTATAAGGATATTCTATTAAAATTGTAAAATTTACATCCAGTATGATACATTTACTTCTAGTTACCATATTAATGCAATGAAAATTCAGCACATTTCATCGTCTACGTATTACGTAACTACGAGACCACTGTTCCTAGTATTCGTTTCTATTCCACTAACATATAACGGTACCTATGGTTGTCGCAATGAAAATAACAAAGCCTCAGGTAATTTCGCTAATGCAAGTGGTTACACCCTATCTACATCGCACTTACTACAGAGGCTTCGCCCGAAGGTACCTATTAAGAGGGTCAACACACGGACGGGATATTGTCAGACCTTCGCCGGTATATTTTGACTAAGTGTTAATATTAAGGCGGTGGTAGATAGTTTGAGAGTACGAATGGTCTAAGAAATTGGGAACGGTAGCAGTATTAAAGCAATTATAATAATTATTCAACCTTATCTCCGCATCACGTGGGTACTTAAATTGTGTCCCATATCCGTACAAATTAAGATTTGTGCATCATGGGTTGAGTTGAAATGAGAGAAAAACAATGTCAAAAGTTTTACTTCGTTTATATTTGTTTCGCAGGCATATCATACATTTACATAAGGCCAATAAGTAAAGAAACACTGGCTGCACGATAGATACACAATCCATTACCAGTTTCACAAAAACAAAAAAAAAACAACACTTCCGCGTAAAATATAACTATGAAACTTCCACTTAGTATTTTAGATACAGTTTACAAATTATTTCTCATAAATTCAACAATATTAAAAACGTTAACAATTTACAAATTTTCCCTATACTTTATACCATTTCAGATTTACATACATTTTCATTAATACAGCTATAAAATTTAATATATAACAAATTATATAAATGAGCAAATAAAGTTCTAACGTTTATAACCGCTTAGCTACATTATATTATGTACATATACATTAACAGTTTATTATTTTAGATATACAATTATTATGACACTGAGTAGTTACATGCGCGCGCGACGCAATAAAAACAAACTTCGTATTTGAGTGGAAAGTATAGTACAACAGCAAGAAAGTATTTTAGAGTAAAATATTTGTTAAAAATAAAACGGTTATAGTACACTTAAAACGTTAAAGTACCAACAGTACTGTAACATATAACTCAATAATATTATATTTCCATACATTATTAAGCATTTACATTGTTAATACAAGCTAACATCTGATGGAATGCTAATGACTATTAAGTAGTTACACTTATTTACCGTTCGTTCACCGTTTGCTATATAACGTACTATACTGAGTACCATAGTCTTTAACCTAAACGATAAACACTGTCTTACGTCCAATTAGTAAGACACAGACACTTCTAATTGCCGAACAATGCTGAGCCATGCACAATTTTAAGACAAGCTTACACAAAATAATTTATTCAATTGTGTTATACGTGTGTACGTGATGAATTACGTTAAGATTATCTCGTTGACGAAGTAGAAAATTGATAAATTACCGGGAGATTTTTCTATTTTGTAAGAAGGTACTTCGTGTAAAGGGGTCCTTGAAAATTATAGATATACTCACCTGTTTGAAAACCAATTGGTGAATAGGCTCATCCAATCTCATAGGATAATCGAAGGATGGGTGTAAATAAATGCGGATAGGTACTAATAGAATATCTGGATTCAAATTTGATATCAGTAAGTACCTACAATAACTTGAATATATCAAGCATTCACGAAAACAGAATACAAGTTCTGAATTGAAATACATGTCATGTAGATAAATTCTCGCGGTCAGTACGCACCTCTGCCCTTAATGAGAAATAACCGAAACTCTTATAAAAAAAATTAAGGTAGGAGTAACTTTACCGATTTTTTTCAGTCTTAACTTTGCACATGGCTTTAAGTAAAAGTTTAGCATGTGGCGAGGGCTAAGGTCGTTATTAAAAAGGTAGCGCTCACGGTGAGGGCGGATGCGGCAGCGGTGGCTGGCCCGCCTCCGCCTAAGAAGCCAGCATCCTCGTCTCTTGGGCCACCTTCTCGAAGCGGACCCTGGAGGCTGGAGCGGACGTCGTTTGTCTCTTCGATGGAGTAGTCGCGATCATCGTCGTCGCGTTTTCGGTTTGGCAACTCCATTTCTATGTGGTGAAAGGAAAGGGGTTTTTTAAATTCATAATTGCCAAATTTTAAGAAAGAAAAAGAAAATCTTTGCGATGACGACACTTACCAAAAAAAATAATCTTTAGGCCATATGTAAGTACGTCTCAGGATCAATAATATAATGTCAGATGACAGAAACTTAGAAAACAACATTTCTGCTTTCGTGTCTAGTTTAAACTGCCCACAATAACCTAAATTATCTTTGGAGAACGATTGGACACAGAACATGCTACATAGTCCATACAATCGCTTGCCATACAAAGTTCCATTGACAATACAAAGACAGTATGGCGCCTCCTTTGTCCAAGACTTACCGTATAACCTAATGTTGCCTTCGGCGTCGCCTATGGAGTTCTTGGATATGCACTTGTAGCCTCCGAGGTCACTCCTCTGGATGTTTCGGATAACGAGACGCATCTGCACGCTGTATGCAGAACTGTTGATCTCAGTCATCTGATATTTGTCGTTTGAAATTATCATTTCACCTGGAAAAGAAAGAGACATTATAATGCTGGCAGAGCTTTCATCAATTGCGAAAACAAATAATGGGTACAAAATTAAAAATTTAACTAAAAGTGATGTACCCCCTTATGCTAACTGGCACAACCAACTATTAATTATGTTTACATAGCGCTAAAGTGTTTGTTTCAGTTGATACAGTCATTTATTTCATCGCCCTTTATTCGATAGGCAGAAGCCTTTCCGTCCATTTATATTCGGCCACTTCCGACCATTGTCCGCCCGATATCGAATTGAAATATTGTTTCGGCATGTCGTGTGCGGAACAATACACTATATGCTCACATAATGTATCTACTTTGCAGTATGTGCTAACAGTACAGCATTCAGTTAAAATAATATTCAATTTCATCCCATCCCATGTTGCAATGTCAACAAGCAAATGTTGATTTTGGGGCAAGTGTTAACATTATTCGTTCGTGTTCAATTTGTCAGTCGGAAAGCTTAATGTGCTTCACAAAACAATAGTAATTACAAGGATAAACTGCCGCTTTGCGATTGTTAATCCATTAATAGTGGTGTATGTCGCGACTGAATCATGGTTTGGGGGACATGTTGTTTGCCAATCAAAATGTGGGGCCTTGTTATGAATATTGGCTATTCAGTTGTACTGTATTATAGGGTTGATTTCCTATTCAGTGTGATGCAAATCGAAATTTCTATGTTATTAGTATGGTTCGCGATTGCATAAATGTAGTAGGTGTCCTGTGTGTTTGTCTGTTTTTTTGGAGCCTCGTCTTTTCTAATTTAAATAACTATTTTAATAACATGTCCAACAGTATTACAGGCGTAATCTAATCACACCTAAATTAAATTATTTTAACGTTCAAAGTCCAGTGTAGGTACAAAATAGGGATCTTTCAGCCCTATTTTCTGGAGTGGAACCAACCTTAGGTCAATGATATAGAAAAAGTGTTGAATAAAAAATAAAGTAATTCTACGGGATTTGTGCCTAGAAAATCCGCGAATGCAGCGAGAATAATCGGTGTACGACTCTAAACACAGTCAACGTTTTGAATAATAGATACGATATTGTGCGCTGGTGTTTTTGATTTGCACTGTACATAGTGTACATACCTACTGAACTAGGTGTGTTTCTTTTATCTTAGCATAATGGATTTTCGCTGCGTCCTGAAAATATGATTGACCTTGCTTTCAAATAAACTTTCTAACGCATTTATTACGGAATTGTGAAGGAGAAAGCTCTGTATTCTTCAGTTCTTTTACGAGAAGGAAAGCATATTTTCTAGCCATAATAAACTTTGTGTATTTTATTTTTAGTTGTTACTGTACAGCTTGTTTCAGAAATGTGTCGTCATCTTCAAGGGTTTGGTACAGACCATCAAACCGAACCACTTTCTCCATGGGACCAACATCGTAGTCGCGAAAAAATAATCAATGTCCCATTCATTTGGGTCGAGTAGCTATTGAATTTTTGTTTAAGACAGCTGATTATTTTTACATCGTGCATAAATGAAGCGTATAGTAAAATTTGCATTAAATAATTCTCAATCTCTGTGTGCTGTATCCTCAAAAATTTTGAGGATACAGCCAGCAGAGGTTTATAATGTTGTTGTTCTTTGTTTGTTAAAGGCATGATGGGATACAATAAATGGAAAACATGGAGCGACATAGCTCTTGCTACCTATATTTTTAAATTATTGCGTGGCAAGACTTCAAACCCAGGAATATTGAAAGAAATAAACCTCTGTGTTCCCGACTATTACGTATTGCAAAGGCGACGGTCACGTCTATTGGCGGTGCCCAGTAGTATCACCAATCTACTCAGTAAAGCCCTTAGAACGCATGCCTTGCGTGTCCTTAATGACGTAGCAGAAAACATAGATCTTTTTACTTGTTCTCTGAGTGAGTTCACAAAAACCACGATGTACATAATATGTTATGGTAAATAATAAAACTAGAAGTATGGCCACACTGTAATGATAGTGATGATGAGTTAATAAATATATAATTATTTATTAAAATCTCATTTTATTAGTTGAGAAAAAACATTATTGAAAGAAATATTCAAAATGAGTGAGTATATCCTGTGTACAGAACAGCGATGCCGTTGAATATTTGTCGTAAGCTACATTATTACCGTAGCGGTTCGCGATGCCTCGCTCGTTCTACATTAAAAATTGCTTGCATTCTTCTTGCGTCGCTTTATTTTGTGGGCGGCTTTTTATTTTTTATTGCCAACCGGTGACCATGGCTTTCTGGTATAAAATTGAAAAGGTTATAGGCATTTTAATTATAGAATCCTCTTGGTTACTGTCCTTTCTTGTATTGTTATTTCACGAAATTCATGCCTTTCATTCACGTAATATATGCCTTTTTACTACAACTAAAACTATGGTTTTCCTTAAGCTGTAGTAAAAAGGCATGTATTTAATCGAATTATAATAATTCCCACTTTGCGCTCCTAAAAATATTATTAAACACACATATAATGATTGTGCCAATTTTTTTGGGCCTCAAATAATATAAATTGGATGTTTGCCCAGCGGAGGGAAAAAAATGGGGTCCTAAAAACACTAAATAGTCTATTAACAGCGACCAACTTGCATGTAGCGCTCGTTCAGCTCGTGCGCGGTTCGTCACAGTTTTAACCAGTTCTAACCTAACCTAATCCATTTGGTTGGGGCGCCCTAGCTTAGTTACTGCAACCTATTCGAGTCGCGCGTGGTTGGTCAAAGTTCCAATGTACCGTGGGTTAGGTGAGGTTCGTTTGTGGTCTGGCTTCCCAAGCTTAGTTATTGTGAACAACTGTTAGAAAAAGCCAAAGAGTTAAAAATAAGCTCAATTATTAAAAAATGTGTGCATCATAAGAAGCGCAAAAAGTTTTTAGAAGTTCATTAATTTAAAAAAGTAGCTACGCATACAGCACTCACTGACGCTGTCATAAGGTCGGTAGCCATGTATGATTGAAAAACACTATACTTCATTAAATGTTTTCCAAAAATAAGTTCACCTTCATACCAGGATGCACTAACCAATGCATCAAGCTCATTTCTAAATACTATATTATCACAAATTTTCTCTCTCATTCAGTATTCAGTGGCTATCGACTTCGCAGTAATATAACGGAGTGAGTTCGACGTTGCCGCCGACTTGATGTGATCGTTAATCACGCCATAAGACGGTGGTTCTATTACACACTGATATACCCCACGACGGTTGATCTTACTTCAATTGACGGAGGCTTCATTTGAGGGTTAAATTTTATTACTGCTTTCGTATAAGCTTATTCTAAGCCATTATACAATTAGGAAAATTCATTGTTATGGAAGATACCCTGCGTCAATTGTTGTAGCCATTCCATACAAATAAAGAATGACATGATTGGAATACCTACTTACTACGGACAATTTAACTTGGTAGTCAGTTTGCTTATCAAATAGATAGAAATGATTTATAAATAGAAATAAATGTATAATTAGTAAGTCAATCAATCAGCTGAATACCAGTATTTTGCATGGAGCGCCTGCCTATCTGACCTCCACAACCCAGTAACTGGGTAATACGATACACCTTAGTAAGACTGGTTGTCAGACTTTACCGGGCGTCTGACGACCCGTAACGACTGTTAAAGATCCACGAATGACAGCCGGGACCAACGGCTTAACTTGCTTTCCGAGCCACAGAGGAGTGTCGGTATGTAAAGATGGTCACCAATCCACGGACCAACCCCGGGAAGCGTAGCTTAACCTGTTGGATCGACCCATGCGGCTGTTATTACTTAGCCACGAGCTCCTATTACTATAATTAGTATCTAACAAACTCGGAATTACATGTTAAGTAACCATGTTGTTCAATGATTAAACATTGCTGATTATATTACGAAAACAATTTTATTCTTAAACATCTACAAAGTATAAAATGAGGACCAGATTTTTATATATTTTTTTACCTGTCTCTAGCAAAGAATATATTAGAATGCTTTTGATTATGTAAAAATTAACAGCAGTAGTGGCCCAGTGGTAACGGTCACGACTTACGAGTTGCCTGTGGCATACATATACCATATGTTGAGCAACAGTATAACATCGTAGCAGTATTGCATCGTCTAACTAAATAGTGTTTAGGCAATGCAAGTCTTTCGTTGCTTAAATTGTATTGTATGTCACAGGCAAGAAACTTCCATCGTGTAAATGTGGCATAAAGGTGAAAAAGTGGTGCCTTTATTGATTGCAGTTGACTTGCAGTCTGTATACACTTTCAATCCTTAGGGAAATCGTACCCAAACAATACCTACGTTGGAAAAAACAATACCAAAGGAATGTACACAAAACATCTTCATGATTATATATATTATTCCCCCGCGAAGGGTAAAGGTGTCGCTCTAATCATGAAATGGCATTAATTTATTACTGGGGTGAGTTCATTGCATTAGTTTAGTTCGAAATAAACATTATTTATGTATACGCTATTGCAGCAGTTGTCTGTAACATCAGCCATTTTGGTTTTGTGTTAAGGTCGGAGCAGTTTTGTGTTAGAAATGAGGGAACCGAAATTATTGTTCTGAAATTGATGTGTTGGACATAATTAGGTATATGTTCTAAGATGCTAAAAACTTCTGGGATTTTATATTGTAAATATTTAAAAAAGTATTATTGTGTATTGAAAGTAAATATTTTTTTAGAAATACCTACTGGCTTCGTTTTCTCTCGACTAAGCGATTGCAATAATTGTAACATTTCATGATAATAATAATATAAGTTACGCAACTCATACGCAACTAAATCACAAGCATAAATTAATATCCGTAATTGTCCAAAATTGTTCCATAACGAACTGAAATTGGTGCTTGAACACTAGCGCACTATACTCCTGAGGCGCTATCATATGTTAGAACTCAACGCATTACTATTGTTATATTGCTCAGCAAATGGTAGCAAAACATCAAATGTTATTACTACTCCGAACACAGTTTAACTACTAAGATTGAGAATAAATCTTTAGTAATACATGTTTATTACAAGTCAACTTGGGAATTGCACTATGAAAGTAATATCTTTGTTATATGGAAATAATTTCTTAATGGTAGATAAAAGACGGGCAAAGTAGAAAATTTATTCATTAGTCCCCAGTGTAAAAAAACAAGACTGAAAAATCAATTTGCCTAGCCTTTTCCCAACTATGTTGGGGTCGGCTTCCAGTCTAACCGGATGCAGAACTAACCGGATAAAAACAAGACTAAGCGCAGACTGCAAATGATTGCAAATTAATATTATAGTTTTTAGATTACATACACAAATACATAAACTCTCGACTATTTCTAATGGGGGTAGGCAGAAACTACAGACCACCACCTGCTACGATCCCTTTATAGATTATTTACAATAATATTCAAGTTATTTAGAAGGATAATTAATTAAATTGAACTAAACAATAACTTTAAGCAATACACTTATAGTGACACGATCACAATAGCTTCATTAATAACTGCGGTCAAAGCCGAAGACATCGAGATCTGTCAAGAGACGTAGCTTTGGCGCTCGGGCCGGCAGACCACAAATCTGCGGCGACCGGGTCGCTCTGATGCAACTGACACCTCCACGGTGGCCAGCCGCCACTGACACGCCCTCTTTTGTTTATTGTTGACAAATTTGTTAATTAATTGTCAGTTTACAGCATTCAATTGAAGGCGTATCGAATGGTAATGAATGGACGATGATGTTGAAAGTTGAAGTGAAGATTAATTGTGAATTTGGTTGGATAGTTTTGCTTTGTTTGCGTTTGATACCTATTGTTTTTGTTTGTGTGATGTTTTTGGCTATTTTTCATTTTGGTTTATTTATGCCATCTAAACTTCAACAAAAGGAACGTGCCTGCATTCTTTATAACAATACAAAGCTTAATAAATTCATCGCAGAATTTAAATGGACAATGATATATAAATTGAAACGAAAATGTTTCGTTAAAAGCGCCATCGAAAAATAACCGGTACATCACGACAATAAAGTAAGCAATTTTATTTAAATAAAACCCGATTGAAATTACAACAAAAAGTTGTCGCAAGGCCTGGCTGCGAATGGCGGACACTCCCATTCCATGTCCGGTGCGGCCAGCACGCCGCTTGTCCCATCTCGTCACGCCCGTGTATTACCTAATTTAATTTGTAGTCCCCGCAATTTATGGGCCGCAGAAGAGCCGTCTACCCCCTCTGTTTGTTAGTAACGGTCCAGACATATGTGCCGTACGTCACTTCAGCATTTGATTGTTAATTGCTTTAAAAGTTTCTGCGTTACACAAGGTGTTAACGACTCGGAAAATTCAGAAAGTTTAAGGCTAACAAAGCTAAAACTCGCAATTTGCGTTAAAAATCCAATAAAAATACGTTTTATAGCCGTTCATACAAAAAATATTGAATATTATCGAAATAATGAATATTAATATGCCATAATGAATATTTAAATGTGCAAATGCGTGAGGGAGAGCGCGAGAGATCTAAAGCGTGAACTTCGAAATACGACCTTAAGGAAAATGTTTTTGCATTATTTAATAATTAGGTAGTGTCTATGTTTTCGAAATGCAATTTTTTACTTGATACGTGTTTTCATTTGGATAGGATTGAAAACTAAAACCGGATAAATCCGTGGCGGTTTAGTTTCGGCGAGTAATATTTGAAATTGAATTTAGATTTGTACGAATATTGTGGTACGTACGTGAGAGTAAATATTGTGACTGTAGCCTAAAGCAATTTGAAGCGGGCGGGCCAGCGGTCTTTGTTGCATATCGGGCGGTAATAGAATTGGGTCCGCTTTTTGCGCGGG
The DNA here is from genome assembly GCA_949152455.1 of Lithophane leautieri. Lineage (NCBI taxonomy): Eukaryota > Metazoa > Arthropoda > Insecta > Lepidoptera > Noctuidae > Lithophane > Lithophane leautieri. The sequence goes on from OX424459.1 coordinate 12,003,208, forward strand.
TGGTCGCTCCGACCGCGTAATAGCGAGCTCGGTTGCCTTTGTAACTGCATCTAAATCTGCCTGCACTATGCGTCGGCCTGGTTAGGGTATAACCAATTATTTCGTTTAGCCTATAGGTTAGGGATTTGCGGCGTGTTTATTTCTTTTGAAGACGTTGAGGAAGAGATGTGATAAAGTTTTCTGTTTTTGTGCATATATCCATAATTATTTTAATGGCTGTGTGTTCTATAGGTACCTACTATTACAGTGTCCTAGAAAATTGATATTATTAACATAACATGATTTTCAGTATTAGATTAATCTGCACGAAAATCTACAGTGGTTACAGCTGGGTAATACCTAAACACTAGCATTCTATGCAATTAGACAACATGAGACACAGATCTAAACTACATAAATTCCTATGAATGTGTAGCTTCAAATAGAGCAGATCAATTACGTGAGGAAACATATAGGTGAACTGGCGTAAGTTATAAATGAAACAATTATCCTAAGCCTAATCCTAATCCTAACTAAGATTATAAATGTGAAAGTGAGTTTGTTTATTTTTTATGCTTTCACGCTAAAACGGCTGAAAAGATTTAGATAAAATTTGGCACAGAGGTAGACCATAAACTGAATTAAGACATAGTACTTTTTATCCCGATACTCCCATGGGATCGAGACTTAGGGGGTAAAACCGCAAGGCGCAGCTAGTTTATAATATTTATAAGCCCGATGGGATTTTCCATCGGAAAATATAAAACATCATCCCCTATTTTTCCAAAATTCAATTCATCCAAAATTATTTCCCGTCAGGGGATGATTTTTCAAAAAGCCTCTCCATGGGGCTCACTTTCGTTATACATATATGGAATTCTTAAGCAAAATGACACGCTTGTTGACCCAGTGGCTTAGGCTATGCATTGTCTGTCCGTGACTAAATTTAGAATTTAATTTGGTAGATTTTACATTTAAAATCATAATATTGCAATTAAAGTTTTGTCTTTGCCATTTTTACAGTTTTTTTAAAACATAATAAACACGTCTTGTTCAGTTACATAGCTACTACCAAGAATTTCCTGTTCAATTCTTACTATCAATCGGCAAAAAATCGTTTCCAAATCTCAATTTCCATGCGTCTAACTTTCAGCAAACTCTGACTGCACTCGCATTGGACCGCATAAACTGTTCGATTAGACCGACAAAAAATATAAGTTTAAAGACCGCATTGCGAAAAAGTTTTGTTCGTTTTATCGGGCTTTGGTCGAGGACCGTTCACACATGTCGTGGCATGCGGTGTGGTGGCGGGCGGCAGATGACTGCGAACGACACAGGACGGCACTGGACGGCGCCGGACGGCCCGCAACCCGTAAATCCATTCCTAACTCGACTTTAGTGGCCGGCCGTTGTCCGCTGACCGTGCCGGCTGTTTGTTGCAACGCATTATCCACTTGAAAACTAGCGCTTCGACTGAAACGTATTTCGGCATGTTGGATTCCAATTGCGTTGGCCTGTCTTCAGCGCAATAAAAGTGAAAAATAATACTTATCACGTTTTTTTTTGTTTGCTGTCTATGTCAATTTTGCTGCATCTCTATTTCATATACGAGTACATTGCAAAATTATACAAATGCCAGCACTGCATTGTCAGTTTTATGAATATTTGGATTTACGATGGCGTGCGGGCGTTGGGTCAGTTTTGTTAAAGTCACAAAATAATCTCTCGCATTAGATCTTTATTTCCTTCATCTACATACGTAAAACAAACGTAAAGTAAATATTGAGCATATCTCTGGCACATCTCCCTTCGCTGCTCTCCGAGTGCTTTTGTCCATCTGTCACCCAAGCACTAAATAAGCAACTTTTATCCTGAGGGTGTCATTTTAATGAGAAATAATGAAGTTCCCGACCTCTCCGATGTTTTGTTAGGTTAGGAGCCTTATTTGTATTAGTTAGCACGTGTTTTTATATAGGTGTTCCACGGGTTATATTTCACTGTGTCCAATTTAGTTCGCCTTTTGACGGTCGACTATTTGTGTTAGCTGGCCGACTTAATAATGCTGAAACGGCTTTTTGAGTCGCTATTTCTACAAATAGTAAAGGCACAGTATAAAAGTGTAAAACAAAGTAAGGCTACGCCGACAACACGTATTTATTTAAACCAGTAAAGTTAAATTAATGACGTAGACACAAAATAAATAACTTTATGTTTCAATCAGAAGCAGGCAGAGTTTCATTAGTTTTTCTATCGAAAACCGATGTTTTATTAGTTTTTCTGTAAAAACCGAATTACCCTAATGCTAGACAATAAACAAGGTCCATTTATTAATTCGTAGCACAGCAATAATTCACGTTGTCATCGTCGCTATAATTATGAGGTCGTTAATAAGCCGTAACAGGCGCCATATAATCAAAGTAAAAATAAATCTTTGCAAAATGAAAAACGGACATGAAATAACCGCATATTTTTTCCCTTTAAATACGTCCATAAAAAGGCAATAACTTGTAAGCAAGCACTAGCCCCGTGGCCTGTCAAAGAGGATAGTAGAAACATGAATAACGGTCCTTTTAATGACTGCTTTAACGCTTTCAATGTGCTTTATGAATAATGAAATTAGTTGCTTATTCCATTCTCGAGGTTCGTGCTTAGTACTTAATAGAGTTCATGAGTAGCGCCCCTCGTAAACATCTTTAGAACACAATCAGAGATTATACTAATTATAGCTTGCGCGAAGGTGATAAACGAAGCGTGAAATGAGGGGAAAAAATATAGATCACTTTATACTTTGGTCTGTTTTTTAGTTGGTAAGTGCATTTAGTAGTTTCGCTAGACCGAATTTTATTTTAAATACCTGTTCACAACGAATGCAATAGAGTTAAAGATTTAGTTAGGTGAAGGAGGACTTAGGTTTATAATACGTATTTGGCGTTTTTCGGTTAGTGTATAGAGTCGTTTTTTTCGAAGACATTTAATCTTCAAAACTTCTCATACACAAAAGATAAGAGGATTAATCACAAAGTTAACTTCCTACGTGTTGGCAATTTTAGACACTTAAATCTAGGTGTCCTATAGTAATGCCTTTTGCCACCTAAGTAAGGTTGTCGTATGGAAAACCCACAACGTATTTAATAATAGTCTCTTTTGCTCACCATCTCATCATAATAATTTGCTTAGCCTTTTCCCAACTATGTTGGAGTTGGTTTTTGTTCACTATCTAGTTATGTTAAATGTCTAGTTCTGTATTGAACCTTTTTGCCTTGCCAACGGTCCATAGCCAATTCCTTAGACTATTTTATCGAATTTTGGTTCCTTTTAGTGAAATATCTCGCCCCCCATCTTTCCTTGTCTTGACTTTTCAATATGTAGGACAAAGTTAGTTAAATGTTGAGTGTTTCTTTGTAGTCTCCACTACTTTGTGCTAAGTCTCCTTGGTGTCTGTCCAAGTTTGGACACCATAAAACTAGTCGCCAAGAGATTTATTCAAGTTTCTTAAACTTTGCTTTTTGGGAGTATTTTATGCCTTTGATATTTCAGTTAGGACTTTCATTCATAATTTAAAGTACGTATCAACACCTACAATTTAATGGAACCTTCTATGAAGTAGTACGTGTTCAAATTTTGAAGTGGGTGTTGTATTTCTTGGAGAAATTGGATTTTCATTTTTCAGACGTGGGCGTTGTATTAGATGCCTGGCCTTTACAACGTCTGAACCTTGAGATTATATAAAAAGGATTGATTGGGTAAAATAATATCCTATTCATTAACAAGTCATTGCGATGCAATCTTGTACGTCGTACATCCACGTACACACATACCTATACACTACACACACCAGTGCACCTTGTCGCCTTCAAGTTTTATTACTATTTCCATTGCTTAATTTTAAGTTTAGTTTAATGTATTTTACTCTATCATTAACTCTCTTTTTTATGGCCTTCTTAAAAGGCACCACTAGAATTTTTGTTGTCTATTACACAATTTGTATATTGTTGGACAAGGTCACGTGAAAGTTGCGGAATCTTCTACTACAAAGAATTTTTAAAACGTAACTCCAAAGGAGACGGGGATTTTTAGGCCTGATTGTAATAAGTTGACGTATGGTTCAAAAAAAGGGTTATATTTTTCTATTACAAAATGTGAAAAATCAACCCTATTTACAATCTGAAAAATGAGAAAACCAAAAATTAAGTTAAGGTTACGAATAAAATGGAATATCGTTTAAATTATCATCGAATAACGTATCAGAGTTAATACTACAAAAAAAAATGCTTATACCATAAGATTAATTCAATTACAATAATTAAATCTATTAGAATTAACATATTAAAACAGTTTAAACAAATTAAATATCTACATAATAATGGTAAATATTAAAATCGATTCACGTTTGCTAAGCGATTATTGTATTTATAGTCTATGCTGGCATGACATGTATGACACTGTAAGTCAGTCAGTCACTCACTCGTTTCGTATCGTTTAGTGCGTGAGCGTTTTGAGTGTGTATAACAATAACAAATACTAATAATCAATTTATCAATAACAAATACTATCAATCAAAGGGCAGCGAACTAACCTCAACAATCAAACAAAATAACAAGATGCAGCTATGATGATGGTATCTGCATTAGAAATACAGGTATCACTTCAAAAATCAACTGTTAAGTATAAATTGTAACGTAACCTCACTTTAACAAAATCTCTTTTAACTCAACTCTCAGATTGCCAAAATCCGCAAAATTTCAGTGATGGTTTGATAATATAGTAGTTATCAATTGACACCAATTTCATAACTTTACATCCACGCCCAAGATTGTATGAAAGCGTATCCGTCTCCTTTGTAAAGAAACGCACTTATGTTACCTGAATGAAAGAAAAAAACCTTTTTTTATTTTAATCAGTCTGACTTTCATGTAGTCTCAGAAATCAGTGTTGCTCGATGGCAATACAAATCTATATAGATTAGCAACCTATATGCTAACGGTAAAGTTTGTGCTGAGTCTAGGTACCAAGCTTACGTCATTAATCACGATTAAAGGTTAATACTACGACTAAAATGTAGTGTGCCCAAACTGCCCAACTAATTAGTTATTTAACTTTTGCTTTTACGTAGTTTGGGAAAAAATACTTGAATGTGCGGCGAGGCAGATTCAAAGTCAACTGACTGTTTAGGTCTATAAACTTTGTCCTCGACCCCTAACAAAAATCGGCAAAATTTCCAAAATATTAACGTTTTTTTGAGAAATTCTTACCGTTCTCTCTTGTCCAATAGTTGATGGCTTTGGGTGAAGCCTCGACGTGGCATTGAAGAGTGACGTCAGTCCCTGTCGGAGCGCCCACTAGCTGGTTTGGTACTTGCACCAACGGGTGAACTGAGAACAAAAGTGTTACAAATTAAAATCAGTCAAGTTGAAAGGTTTAATGAGAATAATTTAATAGGTCTTGTGACTTCTGAAAAATAAAACGATAGAGAATATGTGCGGGTCGGCTTCCAGTCTAACCGGATGCAGTCAGTACTTTACATGGAGTGACTGCCTATCTGACCTCCACAAACCATTTACTGGGTAACACGATACTCCTTGGTAAGCCTGGTTGTCAGACTTTTGAGCTTCTGACAACTAGTAACGACTGTAGAACATCTACGAATGACCGGCGTCACCGGCTTAACGTGCTTTTCGAGGCACGGAGGGGTCCCGATTTTTAATGTACCCATTGTCGAACCAACCGCGGCAAGCGTAGCTTAACCTTTGAACGACCTGTGCAGCTATTACTATTTAGCCACGAGCTCCTTCATACTAAGAGAATCAGTTGATGCAAAAAACAATCTTCGCCAAAGAACTTTTATGCCGACTAGTATAACGTAGCTGCCACAACATTATTATTCCTGTTAAATCTTTCCACTAAGACATGCTTCAATATCTCTATAATATCTCATCAATTGTAGTGGCTATTAAAGTCTGTTTGTAATCTCGTAGACGAATTTGACAGGTGCCAATGTCAAACTCCAAATTTAAAAAAAACCAACAACAATTACTTGAAATGTCAAATTAGTCTACGAGATTAAAAACAGACTTTAGTTGACGAGTTAGTGCAATTAATTTAATGTTATTTTATTTACATAATATACATGACTTCACGCCTGTAATCCACGAAGGGTTAGGCAGAGGTGTACCTATTAACACCCATATGTCGCCAGTTATATTCAAGTCCTATGTAATAGCCGGGCACAGATCATGACTCTTGTTTGCTATTGAGAAATTGAAATGAAGGTTGTCAAAATAATGCTCGAATTTCCATGCATGTTTGAAAAAAAACTATAGTTTAAGAAGTAACGCTTTGGAAGATTACGCTAATTATCATATCAATTCTATTCGCACTAATGTAAAGAAATAGTATTTCAGATTATCTTCATGAAGTTGAGTTCTTTTAAAATTAGTTTTACGTTTGTCTAGAAAGATTTTAAAGAACCTCTTTTTCTTATCAAGTAATTTATGCTAACTAAATAGTCTTTTTGAGAATATAAAAGGAGATTTAAATTGTAAACATTAATATACAGAATTGATAAGATTTTAAGAGTTTCTTAGTCGAAATGAGTAGCCATTGTTAGTTAAATAATTTACAATTTAAAACATTATTAATGAACAATGATAACAAACTTATATTTTCAGAGAAATTTATTACATAGTTTTTTTTTATATTCCAAGATTTTGTAACATTTCCAGTTAAAAATAAATGGTTAGCTTGTCTTTAAAGATCATTAAACCAGCAAATAGGTTCACAAGAAGATGGTTCTATTGTATGTAATTAATTAGCAAGAAAATATCATATAATTTCATTCATCACAAAAAGATTCCAAAAATAGCACGAACGAAAAGTGAGTGGTTTCATTCACATTTTTGTTACATTACGTGCTTAGTAAGCTGCAGTATTCGCCTTTCCTCTTATAAATACGCGTTCAAAGCCTTTGCATTTGGCATGGTAGGTATGCATACGCCCCGCACATTTGGTTTGCTTGCACAATTTCAGAACATGTTATTTTATATTTATAACTTTTCGCACTAATAAAGGCGAATGTGCTACTAAAAAAATGTTTGAAATAACGCAAAGTTGAATTTTAGTGCATGATAAACATGTTGTTGTAATGTTTTCGTTTGTGGTTTAGTTAAAAGTCATACTTAATTAAAGCTGTTTGATTTTGCAACTGAAAGCGCGACAAATAAATTATAGATTTTTTCTCAGTTTCATACTAAGCACACGTAAACTCATGCCTTCTTTTCGCGGAGTAGGCAGAAACTACCACGGCCCCCTTTTTTTTTTTGAGGTTTGGGAATCATCAAATGACTTCTCCCGCTCCGGGTGGAGCGGGAGGGCGTGTCAGACTTTTACTGACTAAAACCTACACGTGTTCCTTCAGTTGCCTGTTGCCAAGGGTCCTGGTATCCCTTTCGGACTTTCCCGCAACCCTGGACCCTAGTGCCCCCTGCGGCGTTTCCACTCACATCTGCCTTGTATACAGATACCTTTTGTTAGCCGCCTTTTATTAATAATTTCTTATTTTTTTTATCTTTTTCTTCTTCTTTTCATGTGGTTAGTGACTAACTTGGTGTCAGGGTTTTAAAGCCGCCCATGGACCTCTGACTTGGCTTCACATGCCGTCAAGAAATATCTCTCTGGAATGCTGGTTTCCTCACGATGTTTTCCTTCACCGTTGTTAAAGTAAGTGATAATTATACAATATCGACATTAATTCGAAAAGTCAGAGGTGCGTGTCTTGGGTGCGAACTCGAGATTTATGACTTGGCAGTCTGACGGTCACACCACTAGGCTATCACTGTTTTTGTTTTTTTTGTCACTACATGTTCTTTTAAGGAGCTCGTGGCTACGTAATAACAGCCGCATGGTTCGATCCATCAGGTTAAGCTACGCTTGCCGGGGTTGGTCCGTGGATGGGTGACCATCTTTACATACCGAGACTCCTTCGTGCCTCGGAAAGCACGTTAAGCCGTTGGTCCCGGCTGTCATTTGTGGATCTTTGACAGTCGTTACGGGTCGTCAGAAGCCCGAAAGTCTGACAACCAGTCTTAGCAAGGGGTATCGTATTACCCAGTTACTGGGTTGTGGAGGTCAGATAGGCAGTCGCTCCATGTAAAATACTGGTATTCAGCTGCATCCGGTTAGACTGGAAGCCGACCCCACCATAGTTGGGAAAAGGCTAGGCAGATGATGACATGTTCTTTTAAACTGCACCGTTGCCTTAAAACATCATTCCTCAGCCTATCAGTTTTAATTCAGAAAATATAGACTTTTCTTTGCCTAACATTCCAGCCCATTTAATGGTTGTCTGGGAAAGATAGCCGACAAGCGATAGGACAGACAGTTGTATTTTTACGCCTTTATTAAGTGAGTTCATTGTTAATTTACGTAATTAAGTTATACCATTCAGAACTGTTATGTTTCAGTTTGCTCCGATGAATATTCTTAAAAAAAAATACATGTTTTTACCATGCACTATTCATAAAAAGGAAAAGCAGAGATGCACTTTAATCTCGTACAAGTTTACTTTTGTACTGGATACATGTACAAGGCAAAAAGGCAAGGCAAAAAGGCAAGGCAAGGTTCAAGGCAATAATGCACCGGTTAAAATGACCAGCAATTGCATATAAAATCATTCATATATGTCTGTCAACTGCAGCGTGACGTCATATTATTAGCTGTAGTTAATGAAACGTTCGCGTTAATAAATGAAATGACGTTAATATATTGCAGGGTGAGCTGCATTAGTTTCGAATAAACTTTTACGTTCATGTGAGCGTTAAACATGATACGATCTAATCTGTTTCGGTAATGAGTTATGGTTTTGACTATCCTGTTGCGAATATGTTAATTGAGTGTATTTAGTAGTGAGCATAAAGTGTTCTGCCGTTGAGGGTTGTGAATTTTGTTTAAAAAAAAATTGGTTCTAGGTCGACATCAAAGGACACAAAACTAATTTTATACAAAGCCATTTTTATTATAGATTATATAACCACTGTGCTATTGTTTAAATAAAATACGAAGATTGATTTTTATGAACCTACATACATGCTGTCGTAACAGCTACGACGTAGCGACCGCGTGGCTATGGCGTAGCTGCTACGCCACGGCTACGCCAGCGTAGCTGTCACATTATACGAAGTAGCTTTTATAACACTTTTAATCTTTTAAATGTGACGTTTATAATTGGTTGTGGCAAAACACGTGCAGGAAATGTTTGTGTACGAAACATAAGTTTCCCCAAAATTTAGTTGGCAACTTGTGATATTGTTGACAGTGCGCAGTGAGTAGCTATCGCCACGTCGCCGTCGCGTCGCTCGCGCACTTTGTTTGCCTCCTCGCTCCGCCACTTTGGTAAAACTCCACTGCGTCTGTCAGGTGTTTACTCTGAATATTATCCCGCCTGGCTGCAGTACTTCTGTTTGCATTAACTATTTAACGGACTAGATGTTTGCACGCAATTAAAATACAGTTTTAGAGGGTATGGTTAGTTCGTAGCGTAACATTCATGTTTTTATAGTGATGATGGTAATCCAACGCAAATTCCAGCTTTCAGCTCCATTCATTATAACTTTGAAAATTGTATTTACTCTTCTGAACCAAAAATATAAATGAAGTCCCAAAAGGACTTTAACAAAGCTTTTATTTGAATCAAAAGATGTTTCGCAATTAACAAAGGCTTTGATTCAAAAAGATACTGAAAGGTTGAAATGTCGGAACGAAACCGTCAAGTTGTTCTTAAAGCGAACGGATTATTTCGAAAATGTAAACAATCGCACGAGCATCCCCAAAAGTCTATTTAGGGTGAATTAAGGAAAACGGAATTTTCTTCCACGACCTTAGATCGGAGCTTATTTGCGGTTATTCTCTTTGACCGTCGTTAAGTTCCTTTGGACGGCTTTTACGAGTTTGAGTGGCCAATTTAGCGAACAAAATCTGAACGATCAGAATTTTTGTTCTAATTAATAACTCCAAGGGGCTACGAGGGTAGCCTTTTGCTTATTAAATAAAGCGGAATAATGAACAGTCGAGATGTTAATCTAATTGCAATTGCGTTTTATTCAGTTGTATTTTATAAGAGTTAAAGTGGTGGAGTATTTTACATTGAAATTATATCGTGTGTGCTGAGTGCGCAGCATATAACTTAAAGAACGTGATTAAGCAATCCCTAACTGTATAAGTAGATAGGAATTCTCGCAGCAATCAAAAGTTAGGGGAGTTTTCTCGGGAAGGATTCCGCGCGGAATTCTTGAAGTGACAGTTTGATTAACTGAGCGGCGCACACGCTTTCGCCGTTTTCGGATTTCTTGGCGTTTTGTAGCTATTACCTGTTTTAGTTGACTTCGGAATTTCCTTAGCTGCAGTTTTAACCTAACAATCCTTACAAATACGTTACATTCACTACGCTATCTGAACGCAGACAAACTTATAAATCAGGGTGAGCTCGGAATTAACACTACAAGAGAAAATATATCCTAAAATTAATTATCCTTAACTGCTGGATCCTCTTTGCAAATTGATCGCGATTTGTTCACTTCGTTTGGCGTGTTTCTTTTTCTCTAAACTCAATTTACCGTCGTCCAGGCTCCAGTGAATCAACTAAAACAGACTCATCGCGTTACGTGGCACTTACTGCTAAACTTACACTACAAATGAATTGCTTCACTTCTGCTTCTAAAAAAGTGTTTTTCGTACCTTCGCGACCGCAAGTCCACCCAGCCCGCTGTTATCATTCGTTTTCGGGGGGAGGAAATTTAAATTAAATATTTGAGAGCGTTAATTTTGTCTCCTCATCGAGCGAACGCGACGCATTCTTTGTGAAGTAATTAAACTGAGTGGAAGGGTTTCAGACGCCAGTAGTTTGTTTGTTCACTTGAAATTGCGTTTCCTATGAAGTGAATTTCTCTCGGTTGTCGTCGACGTTGGCTTTTATTTGTTTTATAGATACGTGATATGAAATGTCAAGTATCTGAAATGTATATTTATAGAACGTAATGTGAGTGGGATTATGGAATGTCAAACGAGTATTCACTTCATAAACTCATTTCAGTTATTTGATGTTGCTTCGAACTTAAATATGTTGTTGAGTTATTTAGTAGATTCGTATAAATGTAGTGCCTATTCCAATCAGAGTGTTTACACCGGACTGCCAATAACAGAATGCAAATACGTAGTGGACAACGCGTCAGAGCGTTCAGTGACCCGCTAACCATACGAAAAACTTTTATAGGCACCACGTTGATGTGAAAAGCGACAATCAGACACTGAAACTGGAATTATACTATTATTACCTTTCCGTCTTTTACGGTTATTGTCTGGGCCTGAAGTGGTAATACAAAGTAAGAAACCATAACAATTCCGGTCCTATAAGTTGAGATAGATTTATTGTTCAGTACCTGAGAGAAAATCCTTACAAAAATATTTTAAAGTGTGTTTTTACTTGATTTCAAAATATTTCTGCCTCTTGACTGCGTCGTTGGTTTAGTGGTCGCAAGTGCTACTGCTGAGCACGAGGTCTTGGGTTCAATTCCCAGGTCGAGCAAACTGTTATTGGGTTTTCTATCTGGAATTTCTTAGTAGCAGCCCGGAGTCTGGATTTGTCCGGTTGATGGCAATAGGCTCGCCCCCTGTTACATGGGACTTAAACATGACTGGCGAAGTGTGGGTGTACCCTATGTGAACACCTCAGCCCAACCCTTTGGAGAAACATGATGTTATGTATGTATGTATGTAAGAATGTAACTGCTCATAAAGGAAGTTGTTTCAAAAGAATATTGTTTCAAAAGATATGAAACATAAAACAAATTCACCAATATTTATAATTTATTAAAATACTCGGTAATTTATACAAAAAAGATAACACAATTTAGTATCGTATGTTTGCTTGACAGCTTTGGTGATTGAAGGCTTTGTTTGATAATTGTAATAACAAAAACCCTTTTATAAATTTTCAATGAACGCTGATGGATCGCTGCAAATACATACAACGGTTGATTTTATGTACTGGACTTTATGTGGCGCTAGTTTTTTTTTTAACTAAAATTAAAAAAAATATGAATACAGGATTTGTTAATAATTTTAATAAGTTGTTATTTTAGGAAACTAAAATACAAGATAATAGGTTTTGCCTTTCTATATTTTACTAATACCCAATTTCACTAACTCTAGAAAACACCTAAATATTGTGCTAAATCAAAAACGCACTGTTAGATGTCAACGCTGAGAGTTGAAATCCATAGTGAAATAATATTTAATTATTTCTAATGTTAGTAAAAACTGACATTTGCTACTTTAAAGCGAATACCTTAAGGCGCCCACAATATAAACTCCTTGCTCTTTCACCATCATCACTCTCATAATAATCAAGCCATATGTAATTGTTCTCCTGAGCATGGCTCTGAAAGTCATTTGGAGCGAACGTTCCTTTGAAGATAATGCTATAATGAAGTCGGGCGGATGCGGATGTGCAATCACGGTGATGTTTTCAGTTCACAGGTGACTTCTGTTTCTTTATTTGGTCGTACTATTTAGATACTATTTGTCGCTATTATTTTTCATTAGTAAATGCTTTAAATATTGGTGTATGGTTGTTTTCTACGCCACTTATCCATATTAATATTATAAATTAGCTTCTGTCCTCGACTTTGATCGTGTGGAAGTCTTACGCCAGTAGCACACCTCCGCCGCGAAATCATAGCAGGGAAACCACAGTTATAGTCCAATTGTCCTGACTCGCGTCATGTTCCGCTATGCGAATCCGATTCGAGTAGCGGAACATGACGCGAGTCAGTACAATTAAACTACTGCCGTTTCGCTGCTATGATTTCGCAGCGGAGATGTGCTATCGGCATAAATAAAACATCATATTTGCTCGCAAAGATTAAATACTCTTAGTGTTCATTCTATTTACATGAAGAAAAAAAATGAACATGTTTTTTTTCCAACAAACTAAACTATAATTCAAAATGGTTACACTGTCATCGGTTTACGGATTCATGAACTGATCAGCGTCAATTCCCAGTAGCATAACACTATCCATGCAAATGGAAATGGGCGTATACACCTGTATGGCACACTATAATTCCAGCAGTGATTTTGCGATCGGCGTGCGAATACGAACGGTTGATCCAGCCAGATAGGAGATTAATTTGTCTGAGTGCTGGCATGAGCTAAACATAGGTACACTTTTTTTTTTCTTTTTCTGTAATGCATTGTGTCTACGGAAATGCTTATATTTGTAAAACTAGTCTGGTTCTCAAGAAAAAAGAGAAAATCAAGACCTGGTCCCTAATTGAAACCGTTATTAATTCTTTATGTAAAGATTTTCTAAAATTTACAGAAGTTTACAGACTCAAGCAAGCAATTGTAGGGAAAGTCATATCTGCTACGCTGTAGTAGCTACGTACTTACGTACTTCGTAGTTCGTCTTTAAGCTATGTTATTTTTATTTTATTTATCTATGCTATGATACGAAAGAATTTCAATAAACGATTGATATGCAAAGAAACATTATAATGTCACTCACAAGCGATAAAACACAGCGCACAAAATATTGTAACTCAAATTTATCAGACGATTTCATCTATAATTGAAAACGGTACTAAAACTAAATTCCAATAGTCAACGGGGCAGTAACTTTCTACGCTTTGGTGCGACTCATTCGGGTGCAAGACACGCACCGAAGATGATACGTGATAACACGAAAATCTCCCAATTGCTTACGTGTTCGAGCCGGCGGGGCCGGTGTACTACAGTCACGGAGTAGTAGGCAAATGGAGTGATAAATCGGGTTACCGAGGGAAAATACATGTGTTGAAATATGAAGCTTAACAAGTAACTAATTTATTTTTTGGTGGTATTTTTGAGGCAAATGGGAAAGCAGCTTGGCTAGTAGCAGTCTCGATTATAATCTAATAACAAAACGTGAAGATTTATCTAAAATATTAGCTTATTACTGTGAAACTCTACGCACAAAATTATCATAACTATTATACATGCGAAAGTGAATTTGTTTGTTTGTTTGTTACGCTTCCACGCTAAAACGGCTGACCTGGAATAGAACATAGGATACTTTTTATACCGATATTCCCACAGGATCGAGACTAACGCGGGTGAAACCGCGGGGCGCAGCTAGTACATAATTTTAATTAATTCAGCAAAAGTACTGGCAATTCGTATTCCTTTTAATTGAAAACATGTTTGTTTATAGAACAATGTGAGATGAACAATCATCAAATCAGAGACGTTGCTTTGGTTAGATCAGCGGGTTGAATTTAAAAGTAAAATATTCATATGAGCACTCCATTTACTCCTCACACCACGTCAAAAGTTGAGAACTTGAGACCACCCAAGCATTGAATAACTCCTGGTTATAAATTAGGACGATCGTTTGATAAGTGAGTTCGCAACGTAACGCTTTTTGCTCGTGCTTTACGCAAGCGAGTAGACTTTATCGATGATTGAATTGATACATGTCGTGAATGCGTAATCGGATTGGGTCTCTGTGAGTTGGGTTAGAGAATTAATTTTCAGGTGCTTTTTTGTAGGACTGATTTGGTTCCGCTTTTCGTTTAAATTATTAGATAAAAAGCACTCAATATGTAGCTGCAGCTGTAGATCAGCATGATTTTGGTAAATAATTTAGAGTGCTAGATTTTTTTAAACAAAAAAAAAGTCTTCCAAAAAAACACAAAAAAAGTGAAAAATAACTTTAATTGCGGAAGTCTTTGCTTTTCAATTGTCGTTTTTTGCCACTGACTTCCGAAATTAAAGTTAATTTTCACTTACTTTGTGTTTTTTTTGGAAGTCTGTTTTGATATTTTTTTTGTAAAAAGTTTTTATTTTTCACTTTTTAATTGTGGTACCTACCTCACACAAATTCGAATACCACTGCTATGTAAATAACAGTGACGGAGTCAAATAAAATATTGTCTACATAGACTCAGTGGGAAAAATACGTATTAATGAAGATAACTCAAAAACTACTCAAGCAAAGTTAATAAAATTTATATGGAACCACCTCTGAAGCATGACCTACCAAAAAAAGAATCATCAAAATCGATTCATATTGGCGGAGTAACCGGGTGACATACATACAAAAAAAATACAGACGAGTTAAAAACATACTCGTTTTTGAACAAGTCGGTTAAAAATATCGTCGATGTCTTTTAGAAAAGCTTGCTTGTAAAGTACGATGAATCAATCTGCCTAGCCTTTTCCCAACTATGTTGCTGTCGACTTCCAGTCTAACCGGATGCAGCTGAATATTTTAAATGGAGCGACTGCCTATCTAACCTCTACAAGCCAGTAACTGTTTAATACGATACCCCTTGGTAAGACTGGTAGTCAGGCTTTCGGGCTTCTGACGACCCGTAACGACTGTCAAACATAAACGAATGACAGTCGGGATTTACGTGCTTTCCGAGGCACGGAGGAGTCTCGGTATGTAAAGATGGTCACCCGTCTACGGACCAACCCCGGGAAGCGTAGCTTAACCTGATGGATCGACCCGTGCGGCTGCTATTACTTAGCCACGAGCTCTCTTTACGTGTACAGTACGATCCTGTTTTAAAATTAAGCCAAATGCACAATTTATAACCCACGGTATAGACATGTCTTTTTCATAAACTTTAACTGTCTTAGCATCGTCTTGCACTGTATACTTACACCAACCAGAATAATAATAATAACTCATTTCACTCCCCTACATTACAAGCTACATTTGTCTCCCCTAGTATCAGTTATGTTATCTGTAATGAATACTCACAGTGTACATGCAGCATTATTCTCTTGCTCACTGAAGGAGGCACGCCATTGGCTGCGATGCATAGGTATGCACCCATCTCGGAACGAGTCACCTTCGTTAGGTTGACTATTTCTCCTTCCAGGGAGGTCACTGTCGACAAGAGAGAATCTGTTATTAGAACAATAAAAAAACAATTTTAAAAAAACAAACATACCTATTACGCCTAGGACTTAGTAGGTACATGCTACTGAATATACACACACAGACATGACCCACAGTCTATGACTTCTTCAATTGTTCCACAAACAAATCAAAATCTGTGAATGATGACGATGCTGTTGAAATGATGAAAAAATAGTTTTGATAAAACTCAAAACTATTTTTATTTAAACATTACATACAATTAAGCGTTGCTGGTGTAGGAAGGTAGGTAATGTTCTTAGTACTTCTTAGTCCCAAAACGCACTCTTCATTGCTTTTTAGGGTTCCGTACCCAAAGGGTGCCAACGGGGGTCCCGTTTCTCGGGTCTTTCTTATTTTTAACATAAAATATTTCTTAAGCCCTCAGATCGTTAGACCCTTTGTACACGGCACGTTTTCTTTTTGGACGGCGTTAGCGCGGCGTTGGGTTATGAACCGCTCCGTATAAAAAACATGTCAGTCAACTAGCATCCATAGTGATCCATAGAAAACTGATGACCAAATAAACCGTAGTTTTTCCCGGCAAGAAAAACGTGAAACAAAGAGCCTGGTTTTAGTAGTAGCAAGTATAATATAAAAAAGCTCTAGTTAGTTTAAAACAGAAAACAGATTGAAAAAAAAGAGTGAAGAAAGCAGAGCATTTAGTTCAGTTCATTCAATCACTGCAGCCTGACTTGAAAATAAATGAGTTCGATTTACGTTCGTGTAGTGAGGGCGAGTCGAAGATTGAAGAAGCACCTTGTGTTATATTTAAAATTCGAATAGAGTGAGTAATTGAAGAAAATGCATGGTTATGAAAAATACTAAACTATAATAATAACATAACATCACGCCTATAATCTCCGAAGGATTGGGCAGAAGGTTAACTAGAGCACAACTACATTTCCGCAGTTATGTTTGAGTCCATCAACCGGGCACAAATCCAAACCCCAGACTGCTACTGAGAAATTCCAGATGGAAAATCCCGATAACACGTTGCCCGACCCGGGAATCGAACCTCAATCAGCAGTAGTGCTTGCAACTACAAGAACAACAAGGTAGACTATAACGTGCAGATGAAAAATGCGTTTAAAGATAAAATCATTGATATGCCTAACAGTACTTAACTAAGTAGGCACTTGTATCCAAAAAGTTGATATGAGGCTGAAAAACGAGTCCTGAATTTTTTTAACATTTACCATCCTAGCCGAAACAACTTATTTCTGTTTCCAAAAAGACAACAAAAAAATTAGTTGTTTATTTTAGCTTTGATTTAATTTATTATCTCCTTTGTTCGTTATAAAATTACCTTTAATCGTGTTTTAATTTACGAAAGTACGTCTGAAAAGTTTTTATAAAAGCGACAAATAAAAACACAGGTCTTTAAAAAAATTCTAGGTACGTAATATTTTATAAAATTGTAACAGAAAACTAATTTGAATAAAATCCGTTGAAACGTGTCTAACACAGGAGACGGTACGTACCTACCTACTACAAAAATGTGAACAGATAACCGATATGTACTTAGCTAACACAAAAACTTAGGTACACCCAAAACCGTACCTACGTACACACGCTGAAATTGCCAAAGCAAAGACCCACGAAAACGATTTTGAGCACTATCTGTGGAAGTGCTTACATTACATTCCGCCAGTAACTGTTGGAAAACACTTGTGAACCGCCAAAAGTTGACGGGTTGTGTAAACAAGTGCCGTTAGTGGTTCGAACTCGAGCTGTTTCCCTGACACCTTCCTCGAATGGCGGCCAAGTACGTTTACAGCCATTATTCAAACAAGAGGATAAAAAGCTAGGGCAATATTTTCCGAAGGAGCTGTACACCGTTGATGGTTTAAAGTGTAGAGCTCTTGGTGGCGGGACGACGCTTCGTTAGCAAACAATGCGCGCACAGAGCCGGCCGTTGAGTCGCTTCTTCAGTTAAGGTAGTTTTAATAATATTTGTCATGGGTCGGAAATACGAGTAGCTTATTTCGTTTCATTCAATTATGAGTTGAAGTTGTAAAAACATAGCCAATAGGAAATAAACATACAAACCTATTAATTTATTTAAAAAAAAAATTGTTTCGTACCTACCTAACATTTTTTAAATATTGTTTGAACGGTAAATGGTTTTTTTACAAATATTTTAAACTGTCCATTGTTTATTTTTTATTTTTTATGTAAATTCTCGCCGACTGTTCCACATTTCACGTGACCAGAGGGCTGGCTCGTTCTTTGGCCAAAGAATTACCATTGCCACTCAACCTGACTGCCAATCTTTTGGGCACGTTTCCAGATGACAGCGATGCGGATGAATACTTTGACGCCTAAGTGCCCTTTTTTTTTTGAACGTATTTGTATAGTTAGTAAGTCATTTAATTTAGTACCTAGTACCTAGTGTAAATAGTTAAAAGTAATGACTAATAGTAAAATATAATAAATGTATATTTAACTGTCAAAATTAAACAATGACTCATTTCTCTATTGAATAATTTTGGTACATAACAACTTACTATAAAATAAACTAAAACAATAAAAACATTTGTAAAAAAGATTTCAAAAAACAAAAATAAATCAATCATAATATTGGGTAGTTCGCACACTACTCCACAGATTGTTGTGCTGTCTTCGAAGCGGACCGTTGAATAAACTTGGCCTGTCGATGTGTCATAAGTCAAGTGACGCTTGAGCCCCACGGACCCCTAGTGGGTTTGCCACAGCCACACGACATCTTTTAAAGAATCCTTTGAAAATGTTCTTCATAATAGTTTCTTAAGTTTTTCTTCTTCTTTAGCTCCTTCGAATTAAATGGATGAATCGTTACGTAAATGAGACAAGATCATAAATTATTAATGAGAAAATTATAAAACAGCGCTTTTTACGATATTGTGACCCAATTAACTTGAAATTAATCGGTGTTTAATTAATGAAGTGTTGCCCCAAAATTCCCCAATAAAATAACTGATATAAGGAATTTCAATTTATTACATTTCTGATCCAAAGTTAATTTACAAGTTTTCTAATAATATTGGCACTAATCGCGTCGTCGCTAAACTCTACGGTAAAGGCGACAAAAGTCCAGTACTTGGTAAAGTGTCCTCGAGTAAAATGGAAAACCAACATTTTCTCATCACTCCTTGTTCCAAAGTTATAATTTTAATTATGAATTCGAAACGTTCTGTACTTAGTGGGTAATTATTTATTTTGTATTAGGGTGAGTGTACTACCCTTCTAAAAGAAGTACTTGAATTTAGTAAGCAGAAATACAGCATTTAATGGACTTTCTATTAATTCGTGTAATTGCTGAGAACTTTTATCTGAACCACGCAAACAATTGTTATGAAATCGAACGAATTTGATTTGAAACTATTGCTGAACAACTTACTCGATAATTGGGATTAACAATTCTGGATATCGTAGAGCGTAGTCGTATCTGTTTCAAACTTTGTGGTGCTGATGAAAAGCGTCGAATGGAAGGATGGTGGAGTTAATTTGCATCAGTCTACAACTAAGTTTCTACCATTCATTCGCTTATCTGCATAATTTGGTGTTGAACATGAAACAAATAGGCACGCGACACGCCGTTGTCACCGCGAACATGTTTTATGCGAAACAATAAAGGGCAAATTTTGAATAATACCCTATTGTTGGCGACACTGTTTTCTGTCGCCGCTATCATTATTATTACCTACACAACATAGGCCGTATTTCGTTCTTCTCAGATTTACTAAAGTATGATTGTCTCCGAGATTTTCAGATTTATATTCATAACAAAGCGGACCGCTAATGTGTTTAACGATTACGAGATTTGTAAAAATCTTCGTCCAAAACAATTCAAAGAAAGGTAAAGATAATAAAATAATATCAAAGGATTCCCAAAAACAAAAAGAATAGAATTAAAGTGAAATAGATTTTTGTTCCGACATATAACCAAGTGAATTATTTAAAATGATGGTTACACAATCCTGCGACTCGCTAAAGCTATTTGTTAGGTACATCGATGCAGCAATATCATATATCATGGCAATATTAAATTCTTGCACTTAAATTTGATTTATATGGCTGAAGTTGCCCCTCAGTAGGAGATAACAAATTGGAAAGTGGCCGTGCTAGTCATTAAAAAACTATATTTGTCTTGGCCGGCCTCAAAGTTTCCTCATTGGAATATTCGTGAAGTACGAGTAACATAGGTCTAAGTAATGGCTTGTATTGTGTTCTGTTCAGATTTATGGAGGTAACTTGTAACGGCTTCTTTAATTAGACTTCTTCACTCAAATTGATGATTGTTATTGATGTTAGTTAATTTAAAATTGGTTTAGGAGGGTTTCACCTCGCCACTTATTCAATTACCGATAATTTGGTAAGTTCGTGGCTTTTGTGTTCTGCTAGCGTATTAGCATTCACTTTATACAAATTGATTTATTGCATAAATTTCACAAAAAAAGAAATATTTAATTTATTATTACATTTATCACACTTAAAAGTAACCCCTTGATATCGTCAAGGACTCGATAAAAGCGGATTGCTTTAAAAAGCAATTAACTGAACACAAATACATTTTTTGTCGTCTCATAGAATTTAAAACAACACGAAATAATATAATTTGTTAAAATCAACTGCTAATAGTTGGCACTCACTACAGCACCTGAATGCATGCATACATTGACACTCATTTCCAACGTACAGAATTGAAAAGGTCTAAGTGTGCTCTAATCTTAGCTATAGTATTGAAGTGCTCGACTCGTTGTGAAAGTCATTACCGGTAGTACTTTGTTAGCTTAATGAATTGACTGATGGCAGGAGGAGGTCTGAACAGTGGTAGGGTTAAGTGGGACCTGCTGATTAATCACCCTGTCAGTACAGTTTCCAATTGCCACTCGTCACGAATTCCCCTTGTGCTGGCATAATTTTTGTATTTACTTTCCCATAGAGCAATCCAATAGTATTTTATTTTATTGCAACGTTTGAATTCGTATTCCAAAAATAAGCCGTTACGTTTTCAATTTCATAAATGGAATGGATATTCCAAATTTAGGCAACGGTCGATTAATTTTATTGCCATATCAAAAATACAAGAGCATGAAGTGCATAAATATGTGTGTCTCGTATTTGTTTTAATGGAAACGGTTTTATTGTTTGAAGTTTGTGGTTAATTTGGGGGCTCAGCGATAACCCTTTATCCAGCTTTTATTTGACCGAGTGCAGAGATGAGTAGGTAAGTAATTATTCCCGGACCGTCTCGAGATTGTAATCCGGCGGGATTAGGAAGGGCGGTGTGAATGGTAATAGGAGTTCCAGAGGTGCTGCGGTGTGATTTACTGCTAAGATTCAATAGTGAATATTTTAAGCTCTGATTTATTTGTTAGTCGTTTCTTGAAGTTCTTGAAATCTTTCACCATGAACTGCAAAATTAACTGCTTAGTATTCAGATACAAGTAGTAAAAACCTGGTATTCATTGTCTCCACAAGTAAGGAAAAACGAAGGAAGTACTTATTTTTTATTTTTTTAATCAATACCTTTTCATTTCTTCAATTTATTTCTTTAAACTTAAGAAATAAAGCCTTTTAGCTTAGCTAGGTACTTTCCTTTGTATTCTAATAAAATTTTAAACTTTTAAACGCTCAGTTACTAAACTCAGGTATAACTTTGGCTCCCGTCATCATATTTGCAAGTAATGCTTCTAAAACTAATGTGCTTAACGACATTTTAAGCTGGAATAGTTTAGAGGTGGATAATACAGAAACTGGGTTAGTATAAGCTCTGCCTAGTTCTGCTCCACAGTTTGAGGAGGGTCGACCTCGTCCAACTTATATGAACCTTTGAACTCCGCCTGCATTTTCATGCATTATTGTAGTTTTAATCGAAATATAAATAGCGAGACCGCTTTTGTAATGTCTGGCTGGATAACGGTTTTTAAAAGACTAGATATTTTTTCACATAGAAATTTGAGTTGAGTTTGAGTTTATGATTTCAAATTATAGCTAAAGACTATTTATGAGCAAAACAGTGGAGGCTTTTCTTAGAAAGGCTTGGATTAAATACAAATAAAAATGCTTGACATTTACTTTGTTCTATAAAAGTTATGTATAAAATTATAAATGTCAGAACCAAAAAAATTTTTTAATGGTTACTGTCAAACTTTGCCGATCTATTTTAATTAAAATTAACTGCAATCAGAACGTCAGCCCGCTCTCTTGGTTTGAGTTTAACGATAGATTAATCAGGAGTTATCGTGTTAAGAGGCCTTAAGTTCCCTTATAGTAGTAAATGATACGCTTATAGCACGCGAACACCCGTGACCTTAGTAGAACGTAAATTTCCTTGATTTTACGAACAAAATAGTTGTTTAAATTCGATGTTTATTTTCTTTTTGCCCTTAAATACATATAATTAGCTGGCTTCCGCCCGCGGCTTCACCCGCGTGGTATGTCGATAAAAAGTAGCCTATGTCCTTCCCCGGGATGCCATCTATCACTTTGCCAAATTTTGTCGAAATCCGTTCAGTGGTTTATGCGTGAAAAGGTAACAGACTATTCTGACAGACAGACAAACAGAGTTACTTCCGAATTTATAATATTAGTATGGATTACTATGGATTCAACGCAGGCATTTGTCCTGTTACCTAGATGGTTTTGTTTTCTGTAAAATGACGCCCTACACTGGCGATTTTCCTGTATCGTGAGTGCGTTTACAAGCATGAATATCTCTTGCACAAATACGCAGACCCAGAACACTAGTGTCTTTAGGGCTCAAAATATTTTAGGCCCTTTTCTCAATGTGTCGGGTGTGAATGGCAATTGAAATTTTGCCACGCCAGAATCTAGCTTCGAGTAGGTAAGTGTAACACTGTTAGTAGCATCCTATAAAGTCCATTCCGTTAGAAGAATAGTGGGTATTACTTGGAGAAGTCAAGCACAGAACCGCCCAGTGTGGTAAGCTCTAGGGGAGGCCTACGCTGGAAAGCAATGCAATCTTACGTACCTATCGGTGTCAGATAATATAGACTAAGATAAACTCGTGATAAATTTTGTGTTCATGTAAGATTCTTAAATAAAGGCTTTTATGATTATGATTATGATAAAATCCATAGATAGAATCCTGCCCACTTTGTTGCGTTTCTTCGTCTTCGTCCCAGCTAGAATATGTTTTTCACCCTAATTTGAATAATTGCTTTTCGGTTTTTTATGTTGAATTAGGTAATACGTACGCAGGAATCGTGCAGAACAGGTGCGCATTTCCACACCTAACCGTACCTACGTTCCGGGTTTGTCAAGGTAATAGAATAATCATAGCACAGTAATCTTTCAAAAGATCAACCAAGGAGACAGTTTCATTCAGTATATAATAAAACAGGAATTTTGGAAACGAATATTAAGTTAAACAAATGTATTGACAACAGTTGTTGACGTTTAATGTTATTTGGTTGGAATTGGATTAAACGATAAAAACTACTTGTTTGCACAACCATTGCATAGTTTATAATATTAATTAGTACTTATTTACTTTTCAATTTTCAACAGTTTTGTTTGACAAAAGTGGTCCGGTTATAACAGCAATTTCGTCAAATAAAACTGTTGAAAATTCAGTTTTTTCGAATATATAAATGGTTTAGGCGAAATATTTAGAAAAATTATTCTACTGTTCTCAGAGCTTATTTACTTTAACCAACTTTTAAACACACAACAAAGTTAGAAAAAGGCTTATTTATTTAAAAAAACACTCTAGAATACCATTAAAATAGTAGAGGATTAAAAGGCATTAAAAGGCGATCACGGTTAGAAGATGAATAAGTTTTTTGAGGATAAATTATTTATTTCTTCATATTGTGTGAGTTGGGGAAAAATCCCACCAGATAAGAGATTGCTACATTCTAAATCCACTATTGAAAATCAAACCACAGATTTCATGGGTGTTTGGTGCTAATAGACTAGAGGAAGTTCTCGTATAAGTTACCGACTCGCTTAGCGATGAATTAAGCTCAGCCTCGGAGTTTCTACGCAGTCCGATACATGTGTGTGTCAATGCTCTGAGCCATACTTAATGGTAACATATTGAATTTATAGATTGCAACGGAGCTAGCAGTATTGAGTTACTAGTCTATTAACGTCTGGCTTCAATATCCTATGGAACCGTCAAGACGTATCGTAGTGCCTTGACAATAATAAATTGACGGGCTCAGGTGCATTAATATTTGACCAAACACAAACCATTTATTTCAAATAAACCAATTACAGGTACTTTTGAATTGTCAAAAGGGTTGGTCAGTCTGAAAGACGAAGCTAGTTGCCCATTCCAAAGCGTAGTTGGTACCTATGGACAAGAACGGGCACGAAACTCCACGAACACTCTTTTAAATTAAAATATGGTTACAAAATATTGGTTACATCACTCATGTTGAATTTTTACATGTGAGAACAATGCAGAACGTTAAAAGCGTTCGAATTAAAATACAAAAACAATCAAATAATTTAATAAAGTAAGCCGTGGCAGCTAAGAGATGACCAGTCCGTACTGACGGCAGCGGCGCCTGCATAATTTCTGCCAAATAGTAATAACCTCATCAGCATCTGTTCAGCCTTTTCCTAACTATGTTGGGGTCGGCTTCCAGTATCACCAAATGCAACCGAGTACCAGTATTTTACACGAAGTGGCTACCTCTCTGACCTCCACAATTGAGTTATTGGATAACACGATACCCGATATATGGTTTAATTGAAATAAATGCTTTGAGTTTGAGTTTGAACCCTTGGTAAAATGGTTGTCAGGCTTTCGGGCTTCTGACTACCGTTAACGACTGTCAATAATCTACAAATGACAGCCGGGACCAACCACATAACGTGCTTTCCGAGCTCCGGCTGCACGGAAATTTCCGGTAATTAATAACTTAAAGACATAATGCACAATGACAATCAAACAATGATGTTCCCACTGCTGGGACACAGGCCTCTTCTCTGTGATATAGAGTGGGCCATAATCCATCATGTGCGGATTTGTGACCGACACACATTCGCCTCGCCCCTTCGTTTGCGACTGTCAAGATCTATGCATCACTCGTCTCCGCAAATGGTTCGTGATTCCGCAAAGCTGTAAAGGATCTCGAACACCATCAAATCATGTTGCTGGATCGCAATTCCTGCTAGTTACACATGAAAGATGGTTATGAAGTGACTATAGAAGTGACTGATTGAATACATACCCTTCGTCTTTCCTTGAGGTCCACCTCTTGAAATGATGTCTCCTCCATCTTCTCTACGCCACACAATCTTGGGAGGAGGGTAACCTCTGGCTTTGCAGACCAGCTTGGCTGACCCTCCTTCTGGTACCATCATGTCTCCTGACGTCTCTTCATAGATTATGTCTGGAGGGATGACTACTTCCAGAAATGCTGTCTGAAATATGAAAAAAGTTTAAAATTGTGTCGTGGAAAAACTTATTGAAAATGATTATTAGGTAGCAACCTTACTCTCAGAACATAATTTTATCATACAAAACCTTTGAAATCATTAATAATTATTTCAACACATTGGCTGATTTAAGAATTGCATGTTTTCATACTCGCATGCATTGTTATTTTGAATACAGCGTCAATGCTCTTTCAGAGACATGACACATTATACGGGTGCGCCGATAAGGCCTGCATTCACGAACCACTACAAGAGTCGTTCCGAAAAACTGCCTGCAGTTCTCGTTAAAGAGTAACACAGTACAAAAAGCAGAAGTAGCAACAAATACACATTCAACAAAATACATGTTCAGGAATAAATCGTGGAAAGGTAACATTTTAATGGTTCAAAATTAGCAGTACTTTACCTGCATTTTCATTGGGTCAGTGTTAACTTGGCACATATATTGTCCCCTGTCCTCCCGCTTTACCCCTCTAATGTTAAGCGTCCACGTGTTGTAGTCGTTGTGCGTGACGCTCAGCCGCGCGTTGTTCGTGATCACGTGCTCGTGGATCGCCAGGATCGCCTTCGTGTCCGCTTTGATCCACGCTACCTACCCCGCGAACATCCAGCGCGAACAGATGTCAGCGAAATTGTACGCCCAAAGTGTGCATGGAGGAAAGAACATTGTAAGTACAACGAAAATTAAAAAGGAACACAAACGCCACATTCCTGTCCCGGTTATCCGTTACACGTATGATGTTTTGTTTGTAAACGATGAAGACTTTCAACGAACAAGTCTAATTACAAACGAATGCGTCCCAAGAGGCAGTCACGACAACGATCCTCGAGCCAGCAACACTATCTTGTTGCGAGTGCCGCGCAAAATGCTCTCGGAATTTTTAATTACATTTTCGTCTGGTCGTCGGCATGAGGCGGGCTGCGGGCGCACTGAAAACGCCCTCGTTTCACCCGCTTTACCAAAAGCGTCGACATCGCAATAGAAGCTAATTTCCTGCATAGCGCGTAACAAAAAAACACGAACAGAAATACGGCGTTTGTACTCGTCTACGATACGGGTCGCCCTCGGTATTATAACTTTATTATTGAAAATATTATTTGGAGCGATGTTTTTTTCGTAATTTCAGTTGAATGTGAGCGTTAGTACTTCAATTTAATATTCCCATTGAAAGAGTTATAATTATGGGGTGTCAGCCTTTTCATGTATCTGCTAAAGTTGGGTCGAAGTATTTTTCACAAAATGAGGATAATTCCTTTTTCCTTGTAATAAATTGCTTGGAACTTAATATCTTTACATTTAAATACGTAACGTTAGTGAACAGAGAAAGTGCAAGAAGAAGTGCACTAATAGAGGTGCGACTTAGAAAGTGTTCTACAATTGTATAGTGCTTGTGCAACTCTAATTAGTCACTAATTAGGTGCCTAGGAACTACAATCAGAACAAATATAACTAAAACATCGGAGTGCTTGAACACAATAATTGTTTTGTAGCAACAGCCTTACAATTCTCGCATTTGCTTTATCTGCATTATTGAAATGAGCGAAGAAGGGATTGCAGAGCTGTTGAGCGATGTAATTTCAGCTTCAAAATGCTTTAGAAATTGCACCGCGTAAACATACAATAAATAAATGGGTATATAAATAAGATATATATTTACCAAATTTTGAACTCATCCATACCAGCGGTGCATATCGAAGATGTGTTTAAAATCTTTTGATTATTTGTGTGTTATGTATTGAGATAGTATTTGTGTTGTTTGCATCTGATACAATTAACTCTGTATTTGAGTCAAATCATTGATATTTTTTATTTATATTTGTAGGTTTAATCTCTTATTTACTAAATAATTATATCTGCATTGTTTAAATTAACGTCACGGTGCCAATTATAAAGTTTCAGTCTGTTTGCATAATTTATACATTTACCTATGTTATGTTCTATCATACGAACCGCAACTTATTAACGCAACCATGTTGTTCTGCTTCATTTTCAGAGAAACGTCTCAATGGGCGGTTATTCCTTATACAACCATCGTGTTGATACGATTTTCATCTCGATATCCACGTGGGAATTGTTGAGAAACACATGTGGAGATGTTATTAGTCTTGTGTAATTACTTACGCGGGAACGATATAGAAAGCAAATATGTATCGATACGAATCGATGGTCGTGTAGAACCGAGTGACCTGAGCTAACGGCCCCAGTGAGACTATTATCGAATCTTGTTTCTCGGAGAGGAAAGATTCGCGAATACTCGTAAGTATTTGTGTGCGGGTTTATTGCACGGGCTTTTGTTGGGATGTCTAACGTGTTCTGTTTTTGTTAGATATCCAGTATATTTGTCTAAGTTAAATAAACATTTAATTAATACATCCATTGGAAACGAGTTGAATAAGTCTAATTGTTTATTTTAGCAACATTTATTGAATGCGTAAACAACATATCTTTAATATGCCAAAAATAAATAAACATGTATACTTTTATCTCAGCCTATCGAATTAATTCTAGGCACGACATATCGTATACGATACATATCGTATATCATAATGATAGTGCACTAGATTAACTCCCGGGACAGTTTGAGAGCACCGACTCTCGAAATGATTGAACGGGGACCGAGGGGGTTTGTCCTGGCTTTATTTTAATTTCCTAAAGTGACTGTTTTGCAACGTAAATTCCTTGGACTAAAGTGATCCCATCATAGTGGGGTGCGGTTTTTGTTCCGACAATGATTGACTAACTGTCCGACGTGCATCGCTAAATTAAATTATCTTTGAAACTAAAAGGTCGCGTAAAGTGCATTTTGGTATAAAAAGCATGCTCAAAACTTGTGTTCCAAAATAAACGGAATTGTGCATTAGTGTTTAAAACCCAAGAATAGTTCTCGTAACGTTCGTTCACTGTTGCATAAATCACTGTTTTTATCACATTCTTGGATCTTAGTTTCTATGTGCAAGTGTTAGTGTCTAATGCAGTTGTGCACAGTGTGCCAACACTACGGCTATGTGGACAAACTTACAGTAGATTTGTGCAAATATAGTACCGGTGTAACTCTACTCTAGGATAGAGAGAGGTTCTATAAAGTGGTGCTGTGAGTCTCGAAGAGTGCTGAAGAAAGTGCATTGAAGGTAGTGTGCTAAGAAGTGTGGAAGTGGTGCATAGTCTATTTGCTGAGATCTATAATTTTTTATGTAAGTTCAGTAACGAGCTCTCTCGATTCAAAGATTATGAGTGTTATTGAGTAAACATCATCAGCTATTTAATTATTGTTTATGTCTAGTACAAAAGTTAGTCAGTTTTGAAACAAATGTAAAAAATGAGACAGACTATAGTCTACTTACTGTTGTCAAAAGAACTTTAAAAACAAAACTCCAAAAAAGGAAATCTAGTGAGAATAAAAACATGCCTCTTAGAATTATTCTTAATAGTAGAGTTCATTCACTAGAAATACAGACAATTAAAACATCAGATACGGATAAAAAGAAAAAAATCTGAATAGAATACGGAATCCGTAGAAGTTCCACTATGAATGAAATTTTCCGAAGATTTTTTTGTAGTTATAAATTATAGATCTCATAGTACAAGTGCTGTGACGGTGCTCC
The DNA here is from genome assembly GCA_949152455.1 of Lithophane leautieri. Classification (NCBI taxonomy): domain Eukaryota; kingdom Metazoa; phylum Arthropoda; class Insecta; order Lepidoptera; family Noctuidae; genus Lithophane; species Lithophane leautieri. Next base: position 12,032,150 of record OX424459.1, read on the forward strand.
ACTAGGGTTAGCTGTAATGAGTCAGTTTGATACACACCCTGGCTGTGGCGGAGTCGCCACTCACCCTGTAACCGCCCAGGTTATTCACCACGCAGGTGAACATCGCGTCCCTTCCCTGTGCGATGGTCACGTTCTCCAAGGGATATAGGAAGTCCGGCTCCAGACCTAAAGCTGAAACAAAAACAAACATGATTACTTATTTAGTCATGTGGCTAAATTATGACAGCCGCACGGGTTGATTTTCAAGAGTAAGCAACGTTACCAATTGTGCAATCCATACTAATAATTATACTAATATTATAAATTCGAAAGTAACTCTGTCTTTATGTTACCTTCTTACGCCTAAACCACTGAACTGATTTCGATAAAATTTGGCAAGGAGATAGATGGCATCCCGGGGAAGGACATAATTTTTATCGACAGACCACGCGGGCGAAGCCGCGGGCGGAAGCTAGTCCATTATATACCGAGACCCTCCGTGCCTCGAAAAGCACTTCTTTCGTCTCGGCTGTCATTCGTAGATCTTTGACAGTCGTTACGGGTATAGTCACAAGCCTGAAAGTCTGACAACCGATCTTACCAAGGAGTATCGCGTTACCTGGGTTGTGGATGTCAGAAAGGCAGTCGCTCGATGTAAAATACTGGTATTCAGCTACATCCAGTTAGACTGGAAGCCGACCTCAACATAGTTGAGAAAAGTCAAGGCAGATGATTACTTTATTAGTCTCTTGTTCCGTGAATTGATGAACAACTCAATTACCGTGATTGGTCTATTTGTCATGGGAAATGAAGTCCTAAATTATAATGCGATTGGTATATTTTGCGTTGATTGTTCATGATATTTTCTCGTAACTACTACGTCAGGTAACAACGTAGGTACAAGGCCGTGGTTTTATCGTTATATTAAACTTTAAAAAAAAAAACAAACGCTGTCAAATCATGAAAATGATTCCTAACCAAATGTTTAGAGTTGAATTCCTTTCGATGTTGCTATAATAACATCTTCAATGACTCCACTTTGTCATCAAATATGATTTACCAATTTAATAATTTTTTTAAGTTTTTAATTGGTTTACGAAGTCTCTTTAACGTACGAGTATAGAAAGTTTCGATACTGTTTGAAAATATAGGTAGAGGTAAGATGTTGGTTGCATAATTATCTAGCGACCCGCCTACGCTTTGCATGGGTGCAATCTACTGATGAAGCGACTCGTTACGTGTCAAAACACCGAAATGTATGTGCTATAACTAAATTAAATACAAATGTCTTATACACATAAACCTTTCGGAATAAGTGTACTGAGTGATGGCGAAAACCGCATCAAAATCCGTTGTCCGTCCGTCAATCCAGTTTAAAAGATCTAAGCGGTGACACAGGCACGAAAACCGTCTTTGTTTTATATTATGTAAAGTTAAAATTAAGCAGTTTTGCAGTCTCGTGAAAATAAACAATTACTGCTTTAAATATTTTTTAGAAAAATGCATATTAAAAAGTAAAATAAATACTAGCTTATAGAAACACAAATAACTTTGTTTGAAGAATATTTTTCAATTTAAGAATAAAATATCAATTTTAAGTGGTGTGTTTTTTCGTTGAAAATTAACAGGCTTATTTGGTCAAACTGTGTCAAGTCATACTATATATTTTCACATTTGATCGTTTTAACATAACATTATTCTAAAACTCTGTATGTTTGCCGGACATTTGTTTGTAAACAAAAAAGTAAATAAATAACCCAACCATTTTTGGTTTTCATCTCTTGTAAGCCAAAGCATTTTTTCCAAATAGTGGCAGCCGTACCTACTACCCTCAGATAGAAAGAATTATGTAGTTTAGCTGTCACAGCTAGACGTATGAGGAACAGGGTGTAAAATTCACTCATACTCTATAGAAAAGGAAGGATCCTCCAAACAAACGCGTGTTGTGTCTGGTGGGCAACTGCCCGACGAATGATGTTGGGACGTTGAATATATGCTAGTCACGCAGTAAATACTGCTTGCGCGATGCAGGATTTTGGGTGATGTCATTGTGATGCGTAGTTCGCATGTGGCGATGTAGATGACGCCATATAAAAATGATAAGCAAGTTATCTGGAATAAAAAAACCAAACAGATCAGCGTTGCTATTCTGTAACCATATCACCGTAAAAACTGAGGTGAAGTGAGCGTGGAGTGAGCTGTCATTGTCATCGATACCTACTGATACTAAGGCAGTGACAGTTACTCTAAGCTCACTTCACCTAAGTTTTCACGGTGAGATGGTTACAGAATAGCAATGCTGATCACGAATAAGAAAACAAATAACGAGCACACAAAAGAAACATTGGTAGCAGCACTTTGTGACTGTGGCAAGAAGGCTTCCGCTCAGCATGATGCAATGTTATGGGGGACCCCTCAGGTTCCCGTTGAATCTCACACACGCACAGAAAATTCAGTTACTTACTTGAGCTTAGCTATAATGCTAAATCGAAAAAGGACTTGGTAGCAATATTTTTCAGATTTTAAAGTTGTTCGCCATGGGTGAATTTCTAGGTAGTCTCAAAGCAAATAGGAATGCCGTTTTTATATTAAAAGAAAGTTATATAAGCTTTCGCAGTCGAGCCGTTTCTCCTGAGATTAAGCTAACCTAGGATTTACAATGTTGGTTTTCCAACGGGTTGCTTTAGTACATTATTTCTTAGATTCTAAGTTTTATGGTGGACCTAATAAAATAGACTTCTGAATTTCGGTTTAGGGTGATTTAAACGTTTCTTTTTAAATCAGCTTATGCTGAGGTAGTCATTGGTCTTAGATTTTAGGGTTCCGTATCCAAAGAGTACCACCGGGACTCTATTTATACTCCGGTGTCAGTCCGTCTGTTTTTCTCAGGGCTGTATCTTTTGATGGACTCACGTATGTGTCTCGGCTTCGCTTCGGCCCACATTTTCACGATCGTCCACAAATCCTCTTATTGCTGGCCGCGACAGTAATGTACCATATAATCATAATACATACACTGATTTTGTACTGTTATGTATAAAACATTGTTTATTTATTTAAAAAAAGATATACTGATTGTGGGAGAAAATTGTGCTCACATTACAAATCTAGGCACGCACATATTCGCACACGTGTATGGGTCTAGCGTAGTAGGTACTTCGTCCATTTTGGTTTGTTTTGAAGTGTGACTGTAATTTACGTATTATTATTTTATTTTTGGGATAAAAAGTTGCCCGTTTAAAATTCCAGAAATCGATTCAGTAAAAGACTGGTCACCATGAAACTTGGCAGATATATGTATTTTTTCATGGAGAAAGTTTTTATAGGTTTCTTTTGCGACCTCCTCACTGGCGAAGCCGCGTGCAAAAGCTAGTAGTGTGTATAGTTAACCATCATTAAATTGATAAATGCTAACTTTAACCAAATCAGCATTAACTACTTCAAGTTCAGTGAATACGATTGTCAAGTGGCATTAGCATAACGTCTCACATTTTACCTAACATGATACAAATCTTAGACTAAATGTTCGAACATGACCTGTTTAATAATGAACGTCTTCTGAATTATTATTCAGCTTTGGAAGTTCGTTTTTGAGAGAATTCTTGATATTGTGACTTTGTGTATTATGTGAAATGTGTGCGTTGGGTTATTGCACTAATCCCCATTGACAATCCCCATCAGTGGGGATTTGTAAAGGGAAGAAGTAAATACGTAAAGTGAAACTGAGATCATTGAAGGGCTTAGAACTAAATGAAATGTATCCAAAAAATATCCTAATGTGAGATCGAATGATTTCTGCTATCTTCTACTTAATGATCTTCGACAAAATATCTTAAATTCATTCACTGACAGACAACGCACAGCCTAAATCGCTGGGTTTAGAAGCATGGAATTTTGTACAGCAGCTCTTTATGTAACGAAGGTAAGCACAATGAAAGGATAAATACGCATAAGATCAATGTGTGGGCTAAAAATTGATGATAGCTGTGTACCATTCTTTAAATCACTGAAAATACTTACCTTATCCTCGTTATATATTTTTGAAATCTGTGTTTTCGTCAAAACAAACATGAGGTTATTCGAAAAAGTGTCAACGTTACGAGAGGTTGCGATTCGTAGCCAATACGCAAATTCTATTAGCAATCAGCGTTGTAAGACTGCCTTAGTGAGAAAGAGCATTCAGGCACCGCACCGCAAAAAAAAAAAAGTCATCGCACCGCGCATTTACAATAAATTACCTGATGCCATAAAAATTTGGATGTTACACAATTTTTTTTTTTTTATTTGTTATTAATTGTGAAATATAAGACTATTATTGCCTATTATTATTAGACTATTATTGTTATTATAAGACTGATGAATTTCCGAATGATGAATTAATGTAGACTTATTTATTTACTCGACATTAACAAACAAAAAAATTGAATATTGTGACTAATTGTAATTTATGATTACTTATTTATGCATTGACTGTAGAAATTATTACATAATTATTGTTCTTATTTCGACAGCAACCATATTTGCACGCCTCTTGGCATAATAAAGCGACCTATGAACTTTAATTTAAGAACTGTATTTACTACGCAAGTGAAAAATGATTATGATTATTATGATTAAAGAAACAACCCCTAAATGGGTTAAATAGGGGATGAAAGTTTGTATCCGAAATGGCATTTAGCACACGGTTTGTTTTTAATAGACCATGCAAAAAGTGACCAGAAGGATGAAGTGACAAGCCATATTATTTTAAAAACAGTGGTTGCCTAGTTGTTGAGTTTGAACCCAAAACATCTCTAACTTTTCAGATTCATGTCCGTATTGTTATTATTATCACTTGCTTCAAAAACGGTGAAGGAAAATATCATGAGGAAATTGGCATGTCTAAGAGATATCTGTCGACGGCATGTGAAGCCAAGTCAGAGGCCCAGAGACGGCATAAAAACTCTGTCACCAGGTTTATATTTTTTTTGTCCATTATTGTTTATCCATTAATATACACACCATACATTTAACATTGCCCTTCGGTTTAGTAGGCTTAACAAGATTTTTCAAAATTATGTTTACGGAATGCTTAATTAACTTTACCCCCGAAAGTATGAAAAGGGTTAATAAAAGTAACTTGATCGTGCTTTTTATGACGGTAATTTGTTTTGAAAGACATTAAATTAGGTTGACAAATGCTTATAAATATTGATGAATGTTATTAAAATAGGCGAAACGCTAAAAAAAAGTTAAAATTTCACCTCTATTAAAACATGCATGACAAAAATGAATGTTTTAATTATTTATTTTATTTTGCGCCAAATTACCTCTATAGGAATCTCTCGTGCGTGGACTGGGCTAATCTAGCCCAGTTGCGAAAAACGCACATGCGTGCACTGAGATTGTTCAGCTCAGCCCACAGATGTCAGTCGGACGGATTATTTTCTATGATAAGTTATTTATAGTCTGTATTTTTAATGCTCAAAGTGAAACAAATTGTACAGAAATAAACGAGAAAGACATATTATCGCATGTTCCACATCCGACAATAATTCGAGCCGGAATATTTAATTTAATTTAGTTGGTTACAAAACGCTACAAATATGGCGTCCGCGTGTGTTTTATTTTTAGATTTTATTGAACATGTTAATGCCGAAAAAAACGCTTACAAACATTTTCTAACACTAATACATCAATCAGTCAAGTGATCAAAATGTTTGTATAAAAAAATCTTTACTAATGTTTATAAACATTTTTAACAGCTTTTTTCATGTTTGCTTTAGATACCTATGTCAGTTATTGTCTATTCCCAGTTGCGTAGAAACCAACGGAACTCTACTCCCAGAGGCGCTCAGAAGTCCTTCTAAACTCAGTCCAAAACAACTTCGGGCGGCCAGATCTCGGAATCACAAACGGATCGTTCACAGAATTTAAAGCGCAGAAAATACTCGTTATTCTTCACCGAATGTTTAGAATGATATACGTAAGTTCCGCATAAAAATGTCTCCCTTAGCGCCGTAGGTATTGTCCGGAGCGAATGGATAGCAGGAGCCGCTGGAGGCGTCAATATTCTACGTGACCAGTTACTTGTGTCGGCCACGGAAACATGTGTCGGAAGTGAAGACTATCTGTTTGCTCATAGAATGGCGATCGCACTGTTGAATTATTCGCGTCTACATGCGTGACAGGAAGCGGATTACATGGTGCATTCGATCCGTTTATGTTTTTGGGGAAGGGAGGGTTTACTGTAATTTTCTGAAAGCTAGATATGAGGTGGGGTTTTTTTTCAAAAACGTAACCAGATACTCATCAAAATAGTGAGATCTAGGGAATAAATACCTACCTAGATCTCACTATTTTGATGACTATCTGACATTTGCTATTATCATTCGACTAAATGATAACAACATTATTTTTAATCGAGGCACGTTCAAAATGTCCTAAGATACTCGTAATATCTAGGTAATACTAGCACTAAACATTATTTAGTATTAAAGACTACAATAACATCACTATCTACAAGCAATTTACGTCACAGACTCCATAATAACTTGATTCTCTCATTCGACTACAATTTGCACTGAAAGATAAGCTCTTTATGTTTTCCTTTCATTAACAGATCGGGAAAACACATCGCTGGGTCCAATAAATTTCAATACATAACGGAGTTAAATTCATTTCGGCCCTTATTTGTTCACGTCCATGTGAGGCAAACGGAATGGGTCAATTGAAGCACCAGAGCAAATGTCGCCAGACTAAATGTCATCGATATACACAAGCCTTTCCCGTTCTATATTGGGAACACACAAAATGTCGGCTGACTTCAGAGCCTTGTTAACATCCCGCATTTAAATTTTCAAATATTCATGGGGAATTAAAATATAATTTACTGCAAAAAGCGAGTTCGACCAAATGTACAATTGTAGGCGGTAATCGTGCAATAAAATATGATTAAATACGGTCGGATGGAAAATAATTTTGTACTTCTGAAAGTCAGATTGAAAACTACAATTAATACCGGGTATAGGCAAACGATTATTTATCCAGCGTATTCGTAGTATTGTTGAAATGCGGACAAAGTCCTTGGAATATCTCAACGGAAATGATTCCACGATCTCGTAGTGAATATCAAATGTCCGAATCGTACAGACGTTCGGAAAGTAAATAGAGTTGGATTTGTATAGGTCGGGAGATCACACTGCCAATAACCGGCCAATGCTGGCGTCGATACCAGCTGAAATCGTAAGTACCTAGATATTTGTAAATTCTATGGTAATCCGACTCTGAGCCTAATCCTACTTTCCATTCAGAGCGGTTGAAATAAATTCTAAAAACAATAGACGGTTATTTGGATGTTGCGTTCATTGGGAGCGGGTATAAAGAACCCCTTGTGTATTATCTACGCATTGGTATCGTCAGCAATCGTATAATAATCGCATGTATAGTTCTAATTTGTTAAATTAATCCCGTTATGTATTTTGTTACGGTATGCGAGCACATGTGCTACTACTAACAACTTGCTAACACGGTTTCGTACTTTCGTCGAGATTCGGAGTTGGTACACCTAACAACTCTTGGCCAAAAGTCCTACGGCTTAAATGGACGATTTTCTACATGAAGATTTGATTTACAGCGTCTTGAAAGTTAGGGCAAACAGGTAGTTAACATTTTGCAAGTATAATGTTTGAAATGTATCGACTTCGTATGTTATACGCCTACGAGTATATTTAATGTTATTTAGGGTTAACGTCTCAGTGGATTTAAAAAGTTTTACTGTCGATAATAGTTATTGCTAATTCACAACTAAAGTTATGGGAGTGGATACCCACTTATTTGCAAACTCAACTTAGTTATACCTACGCTACAATCGAGCATGAATAAATTGGTATCACAAGAACTATGGTCGACACACGAATAGAAATCTTAAATACACTGACAGAAACCGCACATCAGAACCGCTGGGTCCAGAAGTATGAATTTTTGCACAAGCGTTCCTTACATAACGAAGGTGAGCTCAATGAAGGATTTTTGAAAATTTATTCCCTAAAAGGGGTTCATTCTAGGATGCAAGATAAATGGAAGTTCTTCATTTTGCGGCTGGTATATCCCAACGGCTGTTAAGTTGTAATAAAACAAAACACAAACCAAACAAAGCCTTAGCGTTCCTAGAACGTGCAATAAAGTCGAATATTAATCACTTACGCGAGCAAACACGTAGCACAGCTATAAGATCTGATATACGGCATTACTAGAGTTAGGCAGGCGCTTCATTTGCAATTTGGTTCAGTGATTTCGTTGGAGCTCTCCACTGAGCGAACGCTGCCCGTGAATTATGCCTATTGTTGTTGTTCTAGGGGCAAAGGATGCATTACTGTGCCTTGTTCAGAGATATTCGACGTCCTTTTACAGAAATTGCTTTTAAAACGTCCCTATTCATAGTATTCGGTATATTAATTTGTGTTATTGAAAAGATTTTCTTTTATACAAAAAAAAAACCTTTTCGAAGATACACTTATCTTTTTGTGTTACGATTTTGTGTCGCGATAATTTTGAGTTCATGTTTGCAAAATATATTATGTGTAGATAGGTTTTTTATTAATTCATGTAAGACATGACTAAATACCGTTCAGCTCTCATCACTGAATTGTTTGAAATGATTTTTCATCACTTAAATTCTAGACAGTAAAAAAACAGTTTCAATTGTCAACTATAATAAGTAAATAAAAAACGTAAAAGACTTTACTGAATTAAATTGCTTTGACGAGTCATATTTTCTTTCATATCTTCAATGCTCATGGAAGTTGAGGTTTCTATTCCATTGGTAGCTGTAAGTCTTGAACCAAGAGGTTCAAGACTTCAGAAGACCGAAGTCATAGAATTCAAACGTACCTATAATGGCGAAGCTTTCCACAACATAAAATTTTAAGATCTTCAAATATTTAGCTTTACAAAAACAACCCATTTCTATATCCCAAAAATAAAACCGTTCAAGTACTATTTACAAAATAATACGTACGCAATATGTCAAGAGGGGATCACATTAACATCCTCAATAAATTACCCGAACAATCAGTTACGTTCGATACATTTGTTCAGGGGACTTCGAACGAGGTTTAGACCAGAGACGACGAACCTTTTTGCATCAGGCGTTACAACAGAGGAAAAGATGTGTTGCCTATGACATTCCGGGCAAAATTTGATGAAAATTTGCTCACATGTGTAGGTATATCTTTTAATATAGTCGATTTCTAAGACAAATTAATTTCGATCCACTTGCACCACAAATCGATAAATACGTTTACCGCTAAATGTATTATAAACATAGCTCAGTTTCTGTCAATCGTTTGAAAATGACAGAGACAGTATGATTTTTTAAATATGTTTAGCGCTAAATGCATTTAGCGATTTGAGGTGCAAGTGGGGCTTAGAATCAAATTGTCGAATACATTGTACTTCTGAACTATGTAAAGATATTTTTTTTTGTTGTATTTAGTTTGGGTTATTTAAATCTTTTGCCAACAAATTGTCTGCCGCCTTCCTTGACACGCATGCCAAAGGTTCGGAATCCCTGCCGTAGACGAATCAACTTATGATATCATTGAGTGGATCAGTGGGTAAATCGGCTATTGTCGCTGAGGGGAATCCGATTCCCGCCACTTACGGCTGTCGACGGATCTCAATCAGAGGTTATCTCTAACAACTTGATAAGTACTGACGGCAGATTAGATTTCTAACTTGAGTTCATTTTACGAGTTTTACGTTTCTTATTTTCGTTGCTGGGATTTTTTATTAGAGGATCCTAGAATGAGATGGAGCGTAGTTTAGTTTGGATAGGAATTGAACATGAATGATTACTTGTTGTAAACAAATAAGTGAGTGATATTAGAATTTAGCATAAATATAATCAGCCCATAATGCTCCCACTGCTGGGACACAGGCCTCCTCTCTGTGAGAGTGGGCCGTAATCTACCACGCGGGCCCAGTGCGGGTTGGTATTAGAATTTGAATTAATTGTTTTTCAATTCATTTAAATTTTAATGTTACTTGTTCTTTAGTGTTTATGTGTATTCTAATAGTGCTTGTCATCTTTAAGTAAACAATAATAATTTGAATGTGTTGGAACTGAAATAAAATAACTCAATGTTTGTACTGTTCTAGTTCAGGAACCTCTTTTTTCAGCCAGCATTATTCAAATATAACAACATCAAGTGCAATAAAAGTTCCCCCCGGCCAGTACACAAACAATACATCTAAGCAGACGTGGCATCAGATCTTGTGTACTCGTATCTTGGTTTGCAAAACAAATATTTTCCTAGACGTTTTTGAAGTCGTTACGAACAAGTTAGACGGCCGGTCTACGGCCCGAGTGCAATTCGCGCCACTAGAGTCGCACTCCGGATTTGTTTGCTCCAACTAGTTAAATGTTGGCCCAAACTTTATTTCGGACGTCGAAGTCTCCGAGATGTTGTACCCTTGTTATTGTTGTTCAAGTATATTTAGAGAGGTTCAGACGTACCGTTAGATGCAAACATTCGTCTGGCTTATTCATTATTCATATAAAACTGCTATGGTTCCCATTTGGGGATCGTTACGTCTCACAATTAGGTACATGAAAATAGTTTCCATTGTATTTTTATAACTATAATACCTACATATACAAAAATAAAAATCGAAAACTTAAATCGATTTTAATTAGTCATAAAAATTGAAATAGATTCAGATATAACAATAAATATAACGATAGAAGGTATAGTGTGTTTTTAATAAAACGCTTTTAATTAAAATCCTTAACGTAATCAATCACAAAGTTTTGCCATGACAAATAATAAAACTTAGATTCTCAGTTCCTACTCTAAAACAGATAATCTATGTTTGTGGTTGTGTGGTTTTGTGTGGTTTTCACGCCGTTATTCGCAAAAAGACTGTATCCCTGATCTGCAGATTGCGTGGCAGCCGGAACAAAATCCTGGAGACTATAGCGGACAGGATCTCATCCCCACTTCGGAGGTCATTTGTGAGAAGTGTAATTTAGTATTTTAATTTAATTTAATTTAATAATTTGATAAATGTAATTTTAATGTATTTAATTTATAATTTAATGAATGTGTAAATCTACTATGGATCTTTTAGACATCTGAAATAAATGAATTTTATTTTATTATTTATTTTATTTATGTGAACAAAGCATATTAGAACTCAGCGAACAAACAAAGTGAACGCAAACATCTCCGAAGGAAAATTGTTAACTGGAGAAAAATAAATTAAAGATCGACAGTAAGCAATAACGGAGAAACAATGTGGGGGGGAAACCAAGAATTCTGGTTTGGGGTTTCAGAGAGCTCATTCGAAGTAAGGAAATTCTTTAACAACATTGTTTCTAAATTAAAACAATCTCATAATTGCACATTCTCTAACTTCTTTGATGCAGTGTAGGTATGGCTCGGGGGGGGGGTGGGGGTAGGATGGGGGTGTTTCCCCGGGGTAAGTTTTGAGGCGAAGTTAAGCCGATTAAGTGTCATTTCCGGCGCGGAACTAGCACTGTTCATTAAATATTTCGAGTGACTTAATTGCTGAGGTCGCTCGTCTACCAAGTTTTGATGTGAACAGATTTCTACTATTCTTTGCGCATTTGAAAATGTGTTCAGAATTTTATGCTGCATTTTTTCTGAGAATTTTTGCGTCAACTTTTGCAGGTGTATTTTTAGCTTGGATATAAATATTAATTAGAAAAGGCTAGAACTTATGGTTTTTAGATTCCATAAGTGAGATTTCGCCCATAGTGTGAACCAAACTGATCTTGTAGTACGACATAAAAGATCAAGGAATTAGCACTATAACATAAAAATAAATCTGTCTAAGTATTTAATTTTACGAAAATGTTCATGATTTCTCAAAAAAGTATTTACCTGAAAGATAAAAAAAAATGTAAATAGTACTAAAAATTAATTAAACGAAAAATTATGATGAAAAATAGTTAGCTGAATACGTAACAAACTATACGAAAGCTAACAGTTTACACATTTTGTTAGTTTATTTTCTACAGTTTGTAAAGTGACGGTCGAAAATGGGTTAATTAATGGTTTTCCAAGAGGACGCGAAACAATTTGTCTGCTACTTTTGCGCCATTGCTCTATGAGCCTGAAATATGATTGTTATTTATGATCTTTGGCAGTTTATTACGTCACGGTGAACTTCTAAACTCTAAGATCTCGCGCACTAGACTGCCACGACCACTATACAGTATGTTATCTAACGAAGGGCGTATCCGTTAACCTGTAAAAGTATAGCGTGTATACATTATACATTTTTTATAGTATAATATTCACAAAAATATTAAATTGATACGTAAAAGTAACACTCTGTACACGCACACTTGTCACATTTGTCTTGTCTTGTCTATTTTGAAATACAAGTGTGCGTGTACAGAGTGTTTCTTTTACGTAGGGTAATAGGTAATAGGTAAAACGGGCTGGTATCCGCAACTCCACGTCAAAGCGCGTATTTTTCTTTTACGTATCAACTTAATAATTTTGTGAATATTTAAATAAGTTTTTTTTTTTTTAATTGTTGTAATTTTTTTTTTGTAATGTATGGACGCTATACTAGTGCGGGTTAGCGGGAACGCCTTTTGTTAGTCATCATACAGTATAATAGAAACCAATACCTCGGTCGCAACGGTTAACTAGCCGACCAAGTGCGCGATTCGTATCGGTTTCTATAGTTTCCCTGGGCGTTACGACCACTGGACGTGCTCGTGGCCGTCTAGTGCGCGAGATTTCTTAGGCAAGGGCCACGACATAGGACGATGCGTCTTCCGGTGTGTCTTGCGGCGCGGGGCGGAGTAGAATGTTCCTGACCCGGTCTCCTCTTCGCAAGTCGCACCACAGTGACTCAAGGCACGCTCTAAATAACTTCTAACATTTGTTCTCGCCGCAGTCGAAGACGCAAGACGCAGGTCACGCGAGCGGTAATGTCGTGGCCAAGGGGTTATGGTGTCAAATAGGTACACTAGGATAGCTTTGGCGAGTATTATAATGGTTCAACAGAAGATCACGGGTAAGACCTGGATGAAACTCGCATAGACCAGGGAAGCATGGCACAAAAGAGAGGAGGCCCAATACTCAGCAATGGGTGAAACAGGCTGCTAATCATGATAAACTACTCGAATCAGATTCAAATGAGCTACTGCGGTTTCGCTGCTTTGATTTCGCGGCGGAGGTGTGCTACCAGCGTCATGGTTTTAGTCAAGAGTTTTTCATAATATGGCTATGTTGAGTTTCCATTACAACATTATTGGTGTTTTCTAGTACCTACTTAGCTAAAATGCATCTTATTTTTTTCAACGTTTTTTTGATTTGATTTACTATGGTCGATAACTTATTGACATAAATGTTTGCTAGGAAAACAGGTGTTTAAATGTATGCCTCTGTTGCTTAATAGCTTTGAAGGTAAGCATAAGAGTCTACTTTTAATTCACCTAAACGAAGTGCTTAAAAATCCCGCGACGAAAACCTCCCTTATTATTTTAAGCCGTGTTCTAAAAACTACCCTCAAAAAAGAAAAAGTTAAACCTATTTCAGCGTTAACCTCCCTCGATAAATATTTCCCTCTTTGTGTAAACACACGGATACGACGGGCTACTGCGGGCACAAAGTCCATTACAGTCAATTCGTCTAGACGCGGCACGTGTTGAAACTATTCTCACGGGTAAACGAATTACCTGCTCTATATAAATAAAAGAAACTAACCGTAGAATAAACCGTACAACAATTAGACTGAGAAGGAATAAAAACTGTTACAATATTAATGGCCGTCACTGTACTTCGTTTACATTAGTCGTCATTTATTATTAACAGAGCCAACCATTTCACTATTTTCTTTTACATTTTCAATAGTAAGGGATTATTTTTGACGTTTGCTATTTTGCTTTTGTTTATTTTTATCGTTTCAAGAGCACATACTGGTAAATCTGGGAACACGGTGCAAGTTATGCGCAACATCGCTACGCTAGCTACGCACGCACCAAAATCGCTTTTAATTAAATTCGTGATATACTTCATGCTAGGCTCGCGGACTGCTCGCTTTTGCTGTGCGTTCGCGATTCTGCAATGTATGATCAAGATTATCTTTATAATAATAACTAGCTAGCGCCCGCGACTCCGCCCGCGTGGTTGTCGGAAATTATCCCACGGGAACGTACTGCGGGGATGAAAAGTATTCTATGCCCTAACCTAGGTCATGGTCTATCTGTGTGCCAACTTTCATCCAAATCCGTTCAGTCATTTTAGCTTAAAACCGCCACAAACAAACTTACTTTCGCATTTATAATTAGTTTGGATAATTTATAATAATTTATTTATTTTCACTTCGAGACAAACATCAGCATAGCCCTGACTCTTGTACTAGGAATTCCTGTATCACACTACAATGCATTAGATGCGTAATGCCTATTTCTCAGTAGCAGCCTGGAGTCTGGATTTATGTCCGGTTAATGGCAATAGGCTCGCCCTATTGTAAATGGGCCTTTAACATAACTCGCGAAATGTGGGTGTATTATGTCTATGGTACAACTCTGCCTGACCGTTCGGGGAAAAACAACCGTGATGTTAAGTTATGCGTAATACAATAAAGTTGATTTGTATAGAATATATATTATTATACATGGCACAAATACAAAATCATCGTCTGACTAAAAAGGATTCAATGATTCAGCAAAGTATGTGGGAAATATACATATTAAGGGTGAACATGAACAAATGTGATAATATGAGGCGAAAGGAGGTGAACCCAGACAAAAGTTATATAAATATAAACAAGCCGGCGATACTATCCGTGAACACATTACAGACCTTTCTATCCTTGCGGGTCGAATTTCGAAAAATCTTTACTTAGGGAGCGCTAACGGAGGAAATAATAATACATTTCTTTCAATACATGTTTGTGAAGGTATATTTATGTTTCTAAAATTAAATATTGAAAGATGGTAGGCAAGTATGTTCTGGATAAATATTTTATTTTATTACCTACTTCATATAATATCCGCAATTTATCGTAAAACGAATTCATCGTAAGTATATGTATTTAATCGAAAATCTACAATTCCCATTTTGCGCTCCTGAATATATTATTGAACAATCTAATATAATCATTGCGCCTCTTTTTGTAAACCTTATATAATTCCTATTTTGGTTTCCTACAAATACTAAATGGCCAAATACCTGCAACCGACTTGGATGTACCGTAACTGCAACCAACTTGAATGTAGCACTCGCCGATCGCTACCGCGGCCCCGCTCGCTTAGCTCACTCAGCAAAGTCAAAGTCAAATAATTTATTTCAATCAGGCACACAAAAGGCACTTTTGAACGGCAAAAACAAAGAAATAGAACTGATTCTAGTTGCCCCTTCCACAAGGTAGTTTTCGCATGGAGAAGAATGGGCAAGAAACTCCACCGTTACTCCTTTAAAAATGTTTTACAACATTTTGGATAAGTACATACATTATATAATTATATGTGAAGACGATGCACCTACAATAATAAGATTACTGTACCACAAAAGGTGAAAAGAATTAAAAATCACGGCGCGCGATTGGTTCTAACCTAAGTTAACCCATTTGGTCGGGGTGCCCTAGCTGAATTACTGTGACTAATTCAGGTCGCGCGTGATTGTTTACAGTTCCAACCTAGCCTAACCGGTTTGGTCGGGGTACTCAAAACCGGCTTAGCTGCGGCCCACTGAGAAAAGGCCAGAAAGTCAAAAACAGGCACAAATATTAAAAAAAAAAGTGTTCGTCATTGCATCGAAGCGCAAAAAGTTTTTAGAGTTTAATTAATTTGGATATTTGTCCAACATTAGAAGGTCAGTCAGTTTTAAATATTTCCCATGAAAATATCAAGGGTTTTCCAAAGCTTTTCCAAAGCCGATACCGATTAAACTCAAAAAATCGTATTCAGCAACTTCTGTACTATGGGTAAAACGATAATAATTCAAAAGCCGCAAAGCGAATTTTAATACGAGTTTGATCCAATTACAAAAGACGTTGTTATCAATTACGCTAGCTGGTGGTCCTTAGGGACCTATTTTCTGAGGGGTCAATGGAACGGGGCCTTAAAAGGAACATGAAAAAAGCCGTTTGTGCTCTATGGACACAGTAGAAAGGGTATGGATAAAAAAAAAACATTTGACATCAAATATTATAATAAAGTACTTAAAATTTAATAAAAATGACTAAAATATTTTTTGATAAGGTTTTAGTTCTGACAAAGAGGGTTTTTTCGACCGCGATATTTAGATATTTGCTATCGTCTGTTGGTCACAATAATCATCATGTTAGTACGATTAATGTTTCAGCAGGTTATTTGGAATTACCCCAGATTTTTTTTTTTTCATTCCTCTTAAATCTATTTTTACAGCTCTGTAACCTATTTAGATATAGTGTGGCTATCAACTATTATTTAAAATTACTTACTTAATTAGATAACTAGCTAGTAAGCATAGGTGCGTCATTCACAGTCTAACAAAACATAATGACATGATTATCCGGTTTATGTTGAACTAGCACTCCGGTCGGTACTTACATTATACGGTTGTTACATCTTGACAAAACATCGAGATGTCTTTATATATATGACATGTAACTTGAATATTGATACACAAAAAACCGTCCAAAATAAAATGGTATAAAACCGGATCAAAATCCGTTGCGTAGTTTAGTAGAATAAAACAGTCACAGTGACCGACACGAAAAGCGAATTCAATTTTTACATAATTATGTACTAGCGGACCTGACAGACGTCCTGCCTGAGTAATAGCGCCACCTAACGGGTTTTGAATCTAAACGATCCAAGGACCTACTCAAAAACACGCAAAAAAAATCATCAAAATAGGTCCAGGCGTTTAGAAGGAGTTCAGTGACATACTTACAGACATACAGAAGAATTATTTATAAAAATATTTAGATTTCCAAGTTAAAGTTTTCCCAAAAGAAATCGTGTCGGAATAAGTCTTCTCATAAACACAATCGCGATGGACAATAAATCCTCCCCTTCTGATTATTAACAAAATTGACCTACAAAGAAAATGATGTGTTGCCCGGACTATACGTGATTCGTGTTAGCCACATGTTTATCGATAACAAACCAATTTGCCCACTATTATTGTGTTAACGCCTACGCAGTGTTGCCAAAGTTTGGGGTTTTTTTTATATTATGAAAGGTTTTGTGATGTATACGATATGGTTGGCTTATTCGTGTTTATAGAGCGAGTGTGTAAGGTTATATTACTAGATATACGTTTCAAAATGTATGGAGATAAGTATTGATAATTTAATAACTCAATACTAAGAAGATTCCACCTTGGAACTTATAAAATAGGTAAATAGTTTCGCGTGGTAATATTAAGACACAACTATATACTAAAATAATAGCCACATTTCCCGCCCGCACTATCATTTCGTTTTCGCTTTGTGTTCTTTCTCACTTTATTTTTATTTTTTCTCGGCTCTTAAGAGTCGTAGCGTGATGTCAAACAGTCTATAACTTTCGTCAAGAATTAGGTTATCAAATGCAAAAAGAATTTTTCAAATCCGACTAATAGTTCCAGAGATAAGCGCGTTCAAACAAACAAAAAACAAACCAACTCTTCAGCTTTATTATACTAAAAAGTATGGATATCAAAACACCTCTTTCTTTTTCTCACTCATTTGAGGAACACGATTAGTTTGAACAATATCTAATATTTTCCTTCAATTCGTTTATCGACTTATTTACATCGGTCTGTACTGCCTTTATTGATTTATAACCAATCAAACTTTGTATAATTAAATCATATATACATTGGTTGAAGCCGATTTAATACATGCAAAATTGCAGCTATCAAGTTGAGCCAGGTAATTGAGGTGAATAAATTTGGAAGTTCCTAGCTTTAGTGAGTGAGCACTCGATGTATTTTCGATCGCAAGGCGGCGAGTTTAAATTTAATTCAGCTGAAATATTTTTTTTTTGTTTGTTTTCTTCGCCTTCATACTGGAATAGTTTTAGTAGTTTTTACGAAAAAAGAAAATTAGGAAAACCCAAAGGACAGCTGAGAAATAAAATAAAACGGCTAATATTATCGATCTCACGTGGTACGAAGTTCATCGGCTCATGTGAAAGTTTGCATATTTGTTACTCAATAACGCAAAAACGGCCGAACGAATTTGGATAAAACTGACACATAGATAGACCATGACCTGGGTAAGGACATAGGCTACTTTTCATCCCGTATAGCAGGCGTCGTCGCGGGCAACAGCTAGTGGTATATTATTAAAGCTAAGAAGTAACAAAACAATACAATGAAACTTACAAAATGGGATCTAAAACACATCTTCAAAACCAATAGTAGATATCAACCATCTTATCTCGATAAAAGTGCTAACATATGACGTCACACATACGGACATACGGTTTCGATCGGCGAGGCTCACTTTTTCAATATCCCGTACCTAATGGCCGTCAGATGGCAAGTTGGGCAAAGTGATGCTATCAAAAAGCGATAGGCCGCGGTTTCGCGCGGTTATCGGGCCACTTTGCTCTTCCCTATGACGTGGGTCCACTCGACATGCTGTACACGGGCTCACACAATTCGAAATGAATTTAATGGCCTTAGTTGGTTTATTCGTTATTTTTATATTGTAGAGGAATTAGACTGGAAAATAGAAAGGTTGTTTTAACAAAATTGTTTACGTTGACTTAAAATGTTGGTTAAAATATTAGGCGCTTTAAATTCAATAAAAGCTTTAATAGAATTTAAAGCTTGCCTAATTTTTTTTTGTTATTTATTGCCCTTCTAAATTAGGTAGGTACTGTTGTCATAATGGAAACTCGCTTTAAAAACTATAAAAATACTAGCTGCGCCCCGCGGTTTCATCCACATAATTTTAGATCCCGTTGGAACATCGGTATAAGAAGTATCCTATGTCCTAATCCAGGTAATGGTCTACCCATGTGCCTAAATTATTTCCAAATCTGTTCAGCCGTTTTAGCGTGCAAACGTAACAAATAAACAAACAAAAAACAAACTCACTTTCGCATTTATAACATTAGTTAGTTTCGATGTTCTTCCACCTGAAACATTTCTTAAACTTTCCTAGTTTTCAAATAAATCGTACTGGAAAAACTAAGTCAAGCGACACATTTTTTTAAATAAAGCAAAATACTAATAAACGTTCAACAAATGAAAATTCTACGTTTTCAGCGCAGGTATATACAATTTTGTCGCACGTTGTTTAAGTATGCGTGAAAGGCGCGCCACCGAAAAGTTATAAGGGCAGGATTGTTTGAAAAATATTCTCATAATCTCATTGTTTCTCAGATTAACGTTGTTACACTTCTGTTTATTAGTAAGGCGCTTTTAATTTGAGTTAATTGTATTTGCCGCGGCACATGATTAGCGAGTTTGTTTATCATGCCAGGTAGAATTAGGGGCTTTTTCTGCTGTGTGGCATTTTCAGAATGAGAGCTCGAATGTTTCATTAACAGGCTTTATGGATTCGAGACTCCGAATTTCTGAACAGAATGAAAAAGACAGGAGATGTTCCATGCTTTAAGAAATGACTGAACTATACTGCATGGAAAATATTCCTACCATAATAGTATTTGTGAAACAAAAACATTGAAAAAGTGTCGTTCATTGACACAATTGATAAAATTAATTCTAACCATAAACTGTTTTAAGCGAATTCTTTTCCAATTTGTCATGGACAACCAGATCTTCGCCTCTAAAATGTAACGATACCGCTAGTTAATACAATTTTCCCGTTTCTTTTGCATAACAGAGAAGCAGCATTTTAGACGTCCGTTTGCATTGTTATTCAGTCGACGAAGTCACAGAGGCGCACGCTCCGGAGCTTATCGTCGGCCCCCAGCCGTTGTAAATTAAATAAATATACACCTAATGAGCGGAAATACAATGCATGACTAAGCTGAATAATTGCTTCATCTTTCTATTCGTGAATTTTCTTCGTCACGACGAATAACTCGTCCAAAAAAGTTTGACAATATCTAAAAAAAACCGGCCAAGTGCGTGTCGGACCACGCACAATGGAGGGTTCCGTAGTTGGGATGAATTTTTGCCAAGAACAAACTTAACATTGTAGTTGAAAAACATAATTATTCTCCTTTTGTAACTGCAAATTTAAGCTGTCGATTGGTTGGTTGTTGCTCGGTAACTAGTAGAGCCTACAGAGCGGTCATAGTTTTCCTTTTAATTTCGTTATATATACTACTGTCGTGATTTTTTTCACATATCCAAAACCAACTATTTAGCTGGCAGGGGGGGGGGGACACTTGACTCTAACAAAAATTACCACTTTAAAGTTTAAGTAATATTTCGTAAACAAATGCCTGAATCCAAAAATGGTTTCCACAAACTCACATTATTTTTAAACGACCTTTCCAACGATATTCCACACCATGGGATCAATAACAAAAAAGAAAACCATCCCCACTTTACGTGTAGGGGAGTACCCTAAAAAAAATATTTTCTACAATTTATTTTTACCACTTTGTCGGCGTGATTTATATGTATACCCATACCAAATTACAGCTTTCTAGTACCAACAGTCTCTGAGCTAAGTTATGGACAGACAGACAGACATAGCCTTAGTAATAGGGTCCCGTTTTACCGTTGTACCCTTTGAGTACGGAATCCTAAAAAAGAAGTAAATTTATTCGACGTACATCCGTGAAACTTATTTTTAAAGTTCGAGTCTCGAGAATGCATGCGGAAGCTTTGCTATTATTTATTACTTTCCGTTAGCTTGACTTCAGTAATTTTATTCAAAATAGAGAGAAAATGAAAAATGTAAGGGGTTCATAGTCACCCCACTGTGTAGGAAGGAAGATATGATTGAGGGTGACTTTATGCGATTTGATTAGTTGTAAGCTTTTAGACGGATTGCAAGGGTTTCTTTATTTATCTTATTTTACGCCTGATTTTCTTTTCATTTTAGGTACAGAAATCAACTAGTGCGTAGGGACTACTTGGAAAGCAATAAGTTCGAGATATTTATTAAACCTAAGTGGAATACTGGCAATAAAAAAACTTTAAGCTCTGGACTTGAAAATATATTTTTCAGAGATATAATATTTATCATAAGTAACACTACCGACCCGCCCCTGCTACACACGATTTTTACGACTTTAAAAAACATCGAGATTTCATTATTAAATGTCAGTTTAATATTAATATATTATACACATAAGCTTTCGGGAATAAATTCTCTGAATGATGGTACAAACCGTATCCAAATCCGTTGCATAGTTTAGAAGAACAACGCGCTCACACAGCCAGACGAAAAGCGACTTTAATTTATGATAATTATGTATAGATATAGAAGACTGACGGATTAATTTTATTATAAATGACATGACTACTTCTTTTTACGTCATTCAGCAAAACACATCCGTTGCAATCACCTCTTACAGCAAAAAAAAATGCAGTATACCTATACATATCTATGGACTACCTACCCACTAAACATATGCCATCTCGAACAAAAGCCCCTACACTCACGCTTAAGGGAACTAAAAGAACTAAAGTAAAAATCTATTCACTGTTAAAATCGATACCGCTATCAAAATGCACCCGAGCTACCGTTCAAAGGCTCGTCCGCCCGACCGCCTCAAAGGATGTTCCACGAAACAAGCCGTACGTTCCCACTCAGATCAATGTACAACGATATAGAGGCTCCTCTTTCCTACAATCATGAGCACTTGGCACAAAACACATCCTTTCTTATACCTCTGTGAGGAAGTTTATCGAGCATTTTTTCAAGGGGCCGCTGTTTTTGATTTTTTTTCGAATTTGGAACTGCTGACCTCATCTGTGTTTCTCCTCAAAGAGCCTCAAATGAATATAAACATTAAAAAAAATCTTTAGAATCTTTCTTTTAAATCTTTTTTTCATGATGACTTTATTTTGTAATGCTTGATGTGCCTCTAAGAATTAATACCTAAGTGGGCATTAAAATATACACATGTTTGACTCGTTTTCGATACTATTACTTTAAACAGAAAAACTGAAACGGGCAGTATTTCAAATAACAGATACAACTGCTATATTCATCAATTTTATTACTCTACAAAAGATTATCATTGCTGTAAGGTACAGATGCCAATATTATTAGAAAAAACATAACAATATTTGTTATTAGCTGTACTCACGACAGGAGTAGACCTTATTCCTATCATGAGTTCATACAAAAATCCAATAGAAAAAAGAACGTCCAATTTTTCAGAATTTGAAAGATTTCCGGGAATCTTTTTAAATGTTTCTTTACATAAAAACAGACTATTACGAATATTTCGAAACAAAAAATATTGTAATCGATTCTCAAGTAACGTGCCTACCAACGAATAGCAATTCATTTTTATTTATATCGATTTGATCAGTTTTTTTATTTACTCTTATAAAAATAAAAGATCATTGTTTTACATGAATGTTGTAACGATCTGTTTGAATTTGAAAAACAAGGAAAAACGTCGCGATAAAAGCAAACATTGATGGACGTGTCAAACAAAAATATGCAGAGCTTGGAATTGAAGGGAAACAAGCGATTGTTTGAAATAAAATCATTGTTACAAATTCAATGACTGAAGCTTTTTTTAACTGTTTACTAACAAATAATTTAGATTTTTCTAACTGTGCGCTTGGAGCTGTCAAAGTCGTAGGTTGTCAGTATTGAATTAAACTGTCCGCTTACCTTCTCAGTGCCCTGCCGAAGCCTCTTAGTACGGTCTACACACTCGTTTCGTCTGCGCAGTTCTGTCATAATTCGTTAGTTCGTAAGTTTTTATTGTTATTTTATTTATGGTAATATTTTGACGTTGACAGGCGCACAGTTAGAAAAATCGGGTTATACAAATAAAATTAAGCTAAAAAAGGCAAGAAAAAACATACCCCTCTTCAAAGTCAAAAAGAAACGATAAAATTACATTTAACAAATGCATGGTATACTTAAGCTGAAATAAATTACCAACCTCAATCAATCAATCTGTGAAATTCTATGATTATTGGCCAAATTCATCCAAGTTCCAAATCATAATTAGCCTATAATATTCCCACTGCTGGGACACAGACCTTCTCTGTGAGAGGGTGTGGGCCATAATCCACGACGCGGGCCCAGTGCGGGTTGGTAGATGTCACATGTCTTCGAATTGTTGAGTCTAGGACATGCCGGTTTCCTCACGATGTTTTCCTTCACCGTTTTGAGAGCAGTGGTGATGAAATAATTTACACAAAGTAAAGCGCCTGTCAGGGTTCGAACCTACGACCTACAAGTCTTAAGTCGCGGCCGTTACCCACTACTGCTCTCCAAGTTCCAAAAAATATCCAATTATTTAAATGGCAAACTCTAGAACCTACCTATCTAGTTCTTACTTTTTTTATAAACTTTTGCTATCGGCTGTTATTAAGAATCTTTTTATCACATTTTTGTTCGAATATTCTAATAGGACCCAAAAGGACAACCGCAAAAAATACACAAAAAAGCTTAATAAAATAAACCGTTAAAAAAGAAAAGATGATATTTGATCACATTAATCGAACATTCAAAGTATTTGTCTTTTGGCTCTGAACCCGTCCTACTTGCGAAGGGAGAGCGTTCGAGAATTTCAATTTAGGAGAAGAATGTGCCGACATAACGTGTGGCCCGAGATATTTTGATAGGACATGTTCTCCGTGAATAAATTTCTTTCCTCATATTAAAACTTTTTAAGCGGTTTTATTTATTATCAATTTGTGGTCGGCGAAGTAATAGTTGGAGGCGAAATTGATTTTTCGCTAACAGAATGTTTTAAATTTTTGAATATGCAGCATTTTATACATAAATTCTTCAATAAAATAATTAAAAAATTCTTCAAAGTAATTTGTATCTTATTAAAATTATTTTTCTGAGAAAAGTTTTTGATTAAAATGCCATTTAGAATTTATCTACTTCAAAGACAAGTTGTCGTTTAAAGGCGCTATCTTTTATCCCGAAAATAAATATTGGTTTGTAAAATATTGAGCATTATCCTTACATATTATAAAACAACGTCCTCCGCCGCCTCTGTCTGTCGTCCTGTACGCGATAAACTCAAAAACTACTGCACCGATTTTCATGCTGTTTTCACCAATGGATAGAGTGGTTCTCGAGTAAGATTTTAGTATATAATAACCGACATCCACGTGAGCGAAGTTGCGGTCATCAGCTAGTTAAATATAAAACAAACTTACCATTTATTTAAAAACGTTGTGCATCGTTGTTATCTATGTACAAGAATCACACAAAGAACCATAGATATCCGGTCGGAATTTTCAATTTGATCGTGGAATGCCACCGCAAGTAAAGAACAAAACGTTGAAATCTGCATGTACTCGCAGCGAACACACGCCGCCTGCCTGCTACTGGGTTAGTTCCCGATTTATTGTATCAATTTTGTATAAAGCCAGTAGGTGAAATAAGCGCGAAGAAGTATGTGCTCGCTGGCGCTTTTCACCTTAGCAGTTAAGTACTGCAGTAGACAATAGAAAAGAATTTAAAAAGGAAACTGATTTTAGTAGGATTTTTTGAAAGATTTCTTGGTTCTGTGAGAAAATTAGGTAGGAATTCAAAATTAACTCAAGATTTTCAATTTATCTCTTGCCCCGGAATAATAACGGAAGAACCAATATTTGAAATACTTTTCGAACAAAACCATTTCTAATATGCGGGGAATGTATCTAGTTCGATAAAAAGCGACCCATGCATAAAATAATTTGTAACATTAAAATAAAAGTGTGATAAAATAACGTTTTTTTTTTTTAATTTAAATTACGAGGTATCACTCTGAGAAAGAAACGGCAGTGCCCTGAGCTGGTTTTTTGGCCTCGTCTTGATATGGGCACTACCTACCCGTCAGATTCATGCAAATTAAACAGAATACCTAATTGAGACCACGAAAAAACGTCTCCACGTAAAAGTAATGCATCATACCAAAACGTAATGAAAAAAACAACAAAATTTAAAATAAACTAACATAATAGAGTAAAAGATAAGTCTGTTTTCATAAACCATATCAAATTCATTACGACAATAAAGTCCCAAATGTATTTACGAGGGATCACGTCATGAATAAATTTTGTCAACAGAAAGTTTGATCTGCGTAAAATAGCTGCGGTAACTTAGACAATGCTTCGAATAACGGAGTCTTTGACTTGTTTAACATGGCATGATAACATTACGCTTATATTCCTTGAAAGGGTAGGTAAAGGTGTTGACCTCCGATCCACATATCGCCAACTATGTAGGTGCGTTCTAGGGGGGCGAGCCGGCTGCCTTTTACCGACCACAAATCAAGACTCTGGACTGCTACAAAGAACATGTTAAAATAATTTAACTTGTATTTTTAGGAGTGCTACGCACAGGTTCGGCTCGGCATGATTCGGCACAGCTGGGCGGCAAAATATGTTCAGGAAAAAGTCGGCTTAACTCGAACTGTGCCGAGCCGAAAATGTGTGTAGCATACCATAACAAAATCTTTAATTTCTTCTAGAAACTCCGAGCTATAGCAGCCCCGAGTCTAGATTTTCCCGATTGTGCAGTAATTGCTTCAAGTCGGCAGTGATGTTTAAAAAATACTGTACCGACCCGAACATATCAGTAGCACCGCTTACACAAAATAGAAGGCTGAAAATTAAGCGTATTAATGGCAGCTATAAGAATAAAGATTAATATATTTTTTATATTAAATTTTTATACGTTCTTTACGAGTACCTACAAAAGTAATAGACTTAATCAGATTTAAATATTGTCTTCAGCATCGCCACGTCAGCCCACACGTCGACCGCTGAACTATTGAACATGAATCTGCCAATTAGGTACTAGTACATTGAACATGAACAATAAAACCATGCTTGGAGTAAGTATATTATGTATAATAGCAGAGCAATGAAGCCTTGCAGCGCTATTACGTCAACTACTATAAGTATGGTACAGACAGCCTCAAAATGCATCTCAAAATACATCGGGAATTACTCATTTAGCCGTTTACAATCTTTCTTTCATAATATTGTATCAGTGTGCAGCCACAGAACATAATACACATTGTGTACTGAATTATAGCTACAAATTGAGACAATATAATGGAACACAGTTAAATGAATTCTTGAGGATGTATACATCTGTTTAAGGCAGACATTTCGTACAAGTAACAAAGATTTCATTTTGAAATCCAACTGATTTCCTTGTAGTAAATAACATATCTTTCACATTTTGGGTTTGAAGCGTAACAACTCGTTAATCGAGATGTATTGGCAGTTTGCACCAACAATACAATGCATCCAGAATATTTATGACATCCTGCAGAAATATTCGAAAGTCATCTATCGCTTTTATGAGTTTCGTTTCATCCTATCTTTTGGTACCAACCCGCACTGGGCCCGCGTGGTGGATTACGGCCCACTCTCTCTCACAGAGCTCTGTGTCCCAGCAGTGGGAACATTATAGGCCGATTATGCTATTTTTTATAGTGATGAGATTTGTAGTTTTCAGTGAGTGAAGAACCTGTTATTAAAGACCCTTTTGAATTTGATCCGAAAATTGTGGGATTGCGTCCACAAATAGTACCTACGGGACCTTTAAATGTCGCAAGCTGAAGTTAAATTTCTAAAACGATAGGGTTTAATAAATAGGTACCTAATTATAGTTTTTTAATGCCCTAAGTATAATTTATTTTCTTCCTTTTCTGTATAATACATATATCATTTTAAGACTGTTAGCTTATAAATGATATATTGTTAGATATAAACAGGCGCGATTTTGCTGCCGCGACAAAGTCTGCGTTGCCTGTCGCAACCGCGATATCGCGCTAGTTTGCTTTATAAAGTTAAAGTATTGTTATTTTTTTCAGTTGTTTTAGGTATTCATACTGCATAAACAGTTAACTAACAAAAAACTAACTGACCATACAAAATTCCACTAGTGATTGGAAAATAATCCCGTGTAGCCTCAAAAATCATACTGAATCCCGTGGTTGACACAATTTCCACGGCATGATATGCAGCTGACGTGTCCTGTTTTTCTTTAATTCTGTGCAACGTGTGGTTTTATAATATAGGTGACACGATATCACAGTTTTTATTTTGTTTTATCCCTCTGTTGATGCTTTAATGAAACATATTTTGAACTAAATTGGACCTGGCTTGGCGTGATAGAAATATTAATAAATTAGCAGCGCGCCGCGGTTTCACCCACGTAAGTCTCGTCCCCGTGAAACTATCGGGATAAAAAGTATCTTATGTGCTATTCTAGGTTATGGTTTACCTCTCTGCCGTTCAACCTTTTTAGCGTGAAAGCGTAACAAACAAACAAACTCATTTTCGCATTTATAATATGAGTTAGGATAGGTTTTGGATTACACACACAGCATCACAAAACGTGTCTGTATTCCCCGAAGGGTCAGACAGAGGTGAACCAATAGTACCTTGTTTTTTTTTTTTTTAACCATTAATACCTTCACCCACATTTTGCCAGTTCTTTATGTTTAAAGTCCGATGTATTGGGAGTGAGCCTCAGCGGGTGATCCTTTTGCCATCATTTGGGCATAAATCCAGACTCCGAGCTGCTGCTGATATATTCCAGATGGAAAAATCCAATAACATTTTGCCCGATCTGAGAATTGAATTCAGGTCCTCATGCTCAGCAGTAGCGCTGCGACTATTAGACCAAAGATGCAGAGTTATATATTATTGTCCATTCAAAATAAAATAAAACAACAAACTGTATAGGTAAAGTGCAATGACAGCCGCAGAAAAATACACATGATTGAAATTGAGAAAAAATCATGTCTGACAAAAATTCCGAAGGAGCAAGAAAGATGGCCCTTATCAATATATCCCAATCGACGTAAGGGTCGTTTTAGTTTTACGGCGACACAACATATCCAAACAGTTAATAAAAATCGTAGCCAGCCTTATAGCCCCCCCCCGTGCGTGACCCAATCGCCTCACACATAACATTTTTACAACACATAAATTCCCTACTCATATTTCCCAGTTTAGTTACATTATAAAAATAACATGTAGTAAAATATTACTAGGATTAACCCCCAGCTTCGCTCCCAGTATAAGTGTCAATAGAGATTTTTCAATACTAATTTACAATGTATGTATTGCACAGTTTCGTGCGATTTTTGCATGTAGGTCTGCATTATGATTTTATGTACTCGTAAATGTATGAGATTATATTTATATAAAACATTTTATTCAAATAAGAGTGAATAATTGAGATGAATCTTGAATATTCATGATTAATTCACATAAAAAGAGAGTTTAAACTAAAGTACTTTTACGAGTCTTTTTATCTACACTATTTTACGTAAAATGGGCGATTCTTTCTTCGCTGGGTTACGATTTGGTTTTATAGCTCAATTTGTCTTCACATGCATCAAAAGACTTCTAACGGTTCTCAAAAATTATTAATATTATTTTAACTGTTTAGGACCTTGTTTGTCTTCGCATCTTGAGCATTTTTGATTATCTTGCACCATCAATAAATTTAATGTTATAGATAACAATTTGGGCATCACTTATACTTTAGCCTTCATAAACTGCCTATTAATTGAAGTTGACATACGAACCTTACTGTTGATTTGAAAGGGAGTCACCTCAGTCCGAGACTAAATAAAATGGAAAATGGTTACTGACATGTACCTATGTCTATGCCACATATCGTGTCTGTGTGTGTGTGTGTCACTCATTTAAAGGTACAATTCCGTAGCTGACCGCAGGCGGCAACTGCAGGCGACGTGTCGGCGCGACACGACTGGTTTCCATGTATTTCTATGAAACCGACGTGTCGCTAGCTACGGTAGGTATTTCATAGAAATTCATAGAAGCCAGCCGAGTTGCAGCGACCCGTCGCTTGCAGTTGCCGCCTGCAGTCGCCTACGGAATTATACCTTAATGCGTCACAGCACAGACAGTTTTCTACGTGCTGGTCCCAAAATATAATTCGCAAAAAACATTTTTCTCATAATTACTCCCAAAATTTTCCCCATAATCACAGCTGATTATAAAAGCGATCAAACAAGAAAGTTTCGTTACAATAAATAAACAAAGCTTCGAGGGTGGCTCGTAGTAGATAAAACCCTTATGGGCGACCGACGACAAGTGATGACGGTCACGTTTTTAATCACCCCGGTTTCATCCGTGACGTGTCAGGGAGAGTTTGGTTGTGTACTTCGAGCTGGCTTGTTCATTGAGAACTTTAGCGTGCCCTAATTATTTGTGACGTGGGCTGCTTTGAGAAATATCTATCTACGACCCTGTGCCTGATGTGATTCTCATTGGCAAAAATAACGAACTTTGAGACAAACTATCACCCCTTATTTAACCCCTTCAGGGTATGTATTTTCAGAAATCCTTTCTTAGTGCTCACCTTCCATCCTCCGCCGCGTCTGTCTGTCTGTCTGTTCGCGATAAACTCAAAAACTACTGCACCGATTTCATGCTGTTTTCATAAATGGATAGAGTGGTTCTCGAGCAAGGTTTTAATATATAATAACCAACATCCACGTGGACGAAGCCACGGGCATCAGCTAGTAGAAAATAAAAGGAACTGTTGTGCTACTTTCAAGCTTCTAGATCCAGCGGTCTAGCCTGTGTTTTTTGTCAGTAAATTTAAGATTTTTATGAAGTAGACAAGGCATGTGTCTACTAGACTTTCCCATCAGCAAGAATAACGAACTTCCATACAAAATTTCATCCTCTATTTAACACCTTTAGGGGATCAATTCCGACGGAATCTGCTGGATTCAATAACCACACAACTGGTCTAAGTGGCGATGCTTGGGGAGGCCTATGTCCAGGCTGATCTATGACAAGGCCGATGATGAAGAGGGGATCAATTTTCATAAATCCCTTTTACTGTTTTCGTTATATAAAAGGAACTCTTGTGCAAAATATTATGCTTCTAGAACCAGTACTTTACGCTGTGCGTTGTCTATAAGTAAATTTAAGATCTTTAATTAGTAGATTTTGCAATTAAAGAACTTCTTTTTAACCGACTTCTAAAAGGAGGAGGTTCTCATTTTTTTGTGTGTTTGTTACGCAATTAGTCCGCCATTTATGAATTGACTAGCTTCACCGCGGTTTCACACGCGTAAGTCTCGATCCCGTGGGAATATCGGGATAAAAAGTATCCTATGTGTTAATCCAGGTTATAAACTATCTGTTTACCAAATTTCATGCAAATCCATTCAGCCGTTTTTGCGTGATTGAGTAACAAACATCCAAACACACAAACACCCAAATACACAAACACACAAACTTTCACATTTATAATATTAGTAGGATTTTGATGATTCTATTTTTGTTTGGTAGGTCATGCTTTAGAGGTGGTCTTTTTCCCATTTAGTCTATATAGACGATGTTTCAAGTTACACCGTCACTGTCAGGTAGTAGTATTCGAATTTGTGTGGCGTTAGTACCACAACTAAAAAGTGAAAAATAAAAACTTTTTACAAAAAAAAAAAACTACCGACTTCAAAAAAAAAACACTAAAAATGAAAAATTTCCTTAATTTCGAAAGTCGGTGGCAAAAAACGAAAATTGAAAACCAACTGGCTTTTTTTATTTAAAGTTTTAATCATCAACTTACATTATCAAAGTCAGTAAGTATCACAAATTATTCCAAATGTATGGTGAAGAAAAGTGAGTGGTTTTTGGTTTGTTGAGCACGAGTTTTGTTTAGACGTGCGGAATAGTACATTGTGATACGAGTGTGCTCTAAATGCACACGCGTTTCATACGACGTTTTTCAACACACTTGCGAGGAAAAAAACACACTTGTTGTAAGAACTTATAACGTAAATATAGAGATGATAGTTTTATAAAGTTTAACTGACCTTTGTTGCCAGGTACTGACTATCTGGAGTTTCTTTTAAAAACTTTTATGTCGGTTGGTGACAATACTTTAAATTTTGTATTGTATGATAATAATTAGCCACACAATGAAAACGATAATAAATATTTATGGAAAATGGCGCGCTGGTGTTGTTTTTCTATAGGTGTAAATAAGGGCACTGGCAAAACCGTTAGACAGCCTACCTACACATAAAAATATGATTTGTATAAGAAAAAAAAAATTTTTTTTTTTACCTTAACTAAACTTACCATGTTGGAGTCAAATCTATTATTATTTACGCTCTTCTCCCCTACGTGAAATCGACATTTTTAATAATGATTTTAACCACACAACAAAAAAGTTAACAAATATTTATGGAAAATGGCGGCTAGTTTTGGTTTTTTCCGCTAGCGATGAGCGCGCGGGTGTAAATAAAGGCACTGGTAATACCGCTGAACAGCCTATATAAAAATATAATAATGTTATTAATACATAATACGCAAATGGGTTTAGGGTAGTGAACAATATAAACTGAAATAGCCACAGACGATATAAACCCTTATTTATTAGTACAGAATGACAGAGATTAATTCCGTGCGAACGCGGTGGCACACGGGCAGGCCAGCGCGGTTCGTCGGGGCGGGTCAAGTGGTCTGCGCGCGTGCCAACCGCGGTCTTACCGGAAAAAAGCGCAAGTGAGCATTCTCTATTTACACCCGAGCAGAGTGCTCGGGTGTAAATAGAGAATGCTCATTTATTAGTAGGATAGTTCATACTAATTCAATGTATAGTATCCCACTTACGTTTAGTTATGGTAAAAAAAAATACCATGGGCATGGCATGCATGGGATTGCTTTTGGCTTATGGTTCTTTTTTTTAAATAAAAACTTTTCTTTTGAGCGCTTGTCTTTGGTAAAAAGCTTTACCAAAAACAATTTCTATTGGATACAAATTCCACGCTGCCATGATAGTACTTACTAATTCTATACTGCCATGTCATTACTCCGACTAGTAAAAAGTAATCTGTGGCGCACATTACCGCACCAGTCCGGTAATATAAAGTAAAAAGCACGATTCCATAATACACTGCATTATGAACCTAAAAGCCACTTTACGAGCAAGTGTGTTGAAAAATAAATAACAATCGTGTTTGTTGGTTACCTTGGGGCTTATAACAATATTAATCAGCTATTACTGTCATGCTAACAGCGAATGATGTACTATTTATTACTTTTTGTATAAGTTGGCGCGTAAAAAGTATTTTCCTTATATACTATTGTATCGGTGGGTTACAGGTTATATGATACATCTTAAGTGTTTTTTTACCAATTTAAAGAAATAAATAAAATTTATTATTCGTTTACCTAATACCTACTTGTTGGTATACATCGCATTCCTGTAGAGTGATTAATATCGGTAAAATTAAGTGCTCTTCTTACAAAAAATTGCCAGTTTTAAAACGAGTACGTACAGTCATAAAGGAGGTTCCTTTATGACTGTACGTACTGGCAAAAAAAAAACTGTATTAAACGCATTTTCTAGTTAATTAGTTATTTACTTGTATATTCTGACACTTTCCTCTGAATGAGCCATTAATTGGCCAACTTAAATATGGTTGATTATGGTTGACTGACATTCTTACGGAAGAAAATCTTTTTACAATACGCCTTAAAAATAATTTTCCAGTTCTCCAGGATGAAACCTATTAGTTTTGTTTTTTTTATCTCACGAAGCAACGCGCGCTTTACTTGTGTCTACCAAGTGTACAAACACGCTGTGAATGTCTGTGTAAGCACAGAAGCTCTCAGTACCGTCCGAGACATTGGCGAAGTCGGAAGTGTGTGTGGGTGTGTGTGTGTTATGTGCCGCTACTCGTTACTTAGTTATCACAAGTAAAGCGCGCGTTGTTACGTGAGATAATAAAAATACTACAATTGTTTTTTTTAGAAATCAAAATCACTTTCAAAACAAATTGACCTATTGGTATTTTTATAACCCCCAATTTTATTGGTTCACCGTAACCTCATTTAATTTCACTAAACTAGCATCGGCTTACACAAACTATTTTGGTACCCGCGTCCTTTATCCCTTGGTCACCTTTTGTCAACACCCTCAATGTTGCCCTATTTTGAGCCCACCAGGACAGATATTTTTTAATATTTATTTTTGATTGTGTGTAGGACATTTTGTGGACACAGTGTTTGTCGTTTACTTATATCCTTCGTTCCGAACGGAAATCACGAACTGGAAAATAGAAACTATAACTATTTGTTTAGTATTTATTGAACAAGCTCCTAATATTTATTTTGGTTTTATTGGGTTTTGTTTGTTTGTGAACGATCAAATAAAGATTTGTGAGGTATCAAGTAAACAATTCTGAATTTATTTTCATAGCTTTTTTAACTTCTACGGCTCGTAGCTGCTCGTAGCACGTTCGTAGCAAACTCGTAGCACACTTGTAGATATAAAATTATACGATAAGTTTACTGCTAAGTAGTAGCGGAGGGAAAGACGATATTAAAAGCAACGGACTCGTTATTTGTAGAACCCTCTGATGTATTCCAAAAATGGCGAGTCCGTTTATTTCTAGACATAATTTATTGAATTTTGGCGCGTAGGCACTTAAATAAACCTAAATATTAGGTTAATAAACATTGCTAAAAATAAGTTTTAACCTACTGCATGGGTAACTAACTTCTTCACTCACTTCTTCTTCTTTGTAGTAACTTCGGAGAAAATGATTATAAAAAGTCTACATTTAAAAATACGTGTAAGCAAAATTCCCTCACCAAGAAACTGAAGCCTAACAGAGAAAATATTTGTTTACTTAATAACTTAGTATAAAATCCAGTGCAGCTTAGCTTGCCTTCGGCCGGCAATAGGAAAACATAATGCTATAATGTGGTGGCAACGCTCGGGCTCATCTGTTGCAGGACAGATAATCGTTCGACTAAATGAGTTCTAGACTTGAAACTGTGCCCAGGGAAGGTATTATAGAGTATAGACAATGGGACTTAGAAATTATTGGCGTATAAGGGAATGCTGGGAAATATTCATTACGAAAGAGATAGGAAATAATATTTTTTTTTAGAGTATTTTTTTTCTTCCGTTGTTATTGCTATGGTTACCAGTCTCGCCAAGGGGTATCGTATTACCTAGTTACTGGGTTGTGGAGGTCTGATACACAGTAGCTACATCTAAAATACTGGTATTCATCTGCATCCGGTTAAACTGGAAGTCAACCTCAATGTAGTTGAGATAATGTTAGGCAGATGATGAGTTGGTATGCTATGGTTTGGGTATTTTATCAATATTGTAATCCTACTAATATTATAAATTTGAAAGTTTGTGTGTTTGTGTGTTTGGATGTTTTGTTACTCAATCACGCAAAAATGGCTGAATGGATTTGGATGAAATTTGGCAAACAGATAGTTTATGATCTGGATTAACAGATAGGATACTTTTTATCCCGATATTCCCACGGGATCGAGACTTACGCGGGTAAAACCGTGGGGCCCAGCTAGTTTGATGATAATTATATCATAGATATTTATGAATACATATTAAAATAAATGCAATGTGCAAACATCTGTGTTTTATTAAAATTTTAGTGTTATTTCATGTCGTTATGGTGTCATACACCTTTTTAATAGCGTTCAGACATTTATATTGCAGTCTGGTAATTTAAATTGTCATTGGCGACAGATTTTGCACGCAAATATTCTAAGCTTTATTTAAAATTTATTAATAAAAGTCAGCACCATGTTTGATCGAATGTCTTTATTGAAAATCTATCAAGTAAAACTTAACTTAGGATTTAAGTGACAAAGTTTCAGTTGGTAAAGTCCTTATTACGATGTGTTACAGCTATCTTTGTGACAGTGCAACCGGGATTAAGAACTTTACAGGATGAATACTGAATAGTACTTGTCCTTTTGCGCAATTTTACCAAATAAAGGCTTAACACTTCACACAAAAAACGGCCCTAGCAGCAGCAAGTCTTTTCTGTAAAATTCTCACCTTCAAAACTTAGATTACCTAAGTATTACTATTCACTTGACCAAAGTTTTTACAGAATAGACCAGCTAATCTAAGGTCGTATTGTGAAGTGTTAAGTTCATCGGCCGTTGTTTCACTTGTTTGTCACAACTTCCGCATGAAAATAAGATTTAAATTCCCCCCATGTTCAGAGTATGTTCGCTCAATCTCGATATGAACTACGAGCAATTTCTCAAGCGACTCTTCTGTCATTCGTGACGCGCCGGAGTCAAGAGGCTAATAAATAAAACTGCTCCCCTTTCCCCAATTTTACATAAAAACCGTCTCATCCGCAATCTGCATGTTTATGAGCGAATATTCTATAAACAAGTCGGAAGCCACGGCTTATGGTGTATGTTAGGGACAGCAATATACAGAATTGCATGCAAATAAGATAAGGGTAATAAAAACAAGGAATGCTCTTTGTAGTTGTGTTTTGTTTTCGTCTAATGTTCCGTTTCTATAATTGCATTCGATAAATCTTCTTAAAATTGATATTAGTCGCAATAGGTATTCAATTTCTTTATGACTCAAATAATTGTAGTATTTGTTTTGTCTATAGTGTTCATTTTTACTTCGAGACTAAAATTACTTTTAAAATCAAGATAGGAAATGGAAAACGCATATCGAGATTTTTATCATTTGTATCGTCATCATTAATTTTATAGTTAACTTTGCATTCACGTTATCTCTTAAACGCATAAGAACTATAAATCTCTCTAGATACTAGATTTCCAGTGCATTTATAAACTTAAATAATCACAATATTGTAAACCAAAAAGAAGTAAGTAAAAACCTTTTCAATTTCAAAGTAGCACCAAAGCCATTAAAAATGATAAAATTCCGAGTTGACACAAACATTATTTCAGGGATATTTCGGGTCCGTCAGTAAATCACTGGGGAAGGATTACTCATCGACGATGTCCAAACAAAACGGCTCATTGACTTGCTGATTAATTGCAAGGAGACCGCGGTGACATTCCAATGTGGCGAAATATGCAAAGAAATAAATACGCCCTAATTGTCTAATGACTTGGAAGCTTTGAAGGTCTCACCCCTCTGCTTTGCTGTTGTCCTATTAGCTTGTAGGTTTAACTTCTTTTAGAAATTAACAAAATTTACAAAACATTAGCCTTTTTTGGATAATTATAAAACATAAATGTAATCTTGGGTTAAAATGATCAAATGATGAATAATTATTTTTGAAATGCATTAGATGGCTTCTTATAAAAGAAGTAAAATTATTTACAATAAGACATGTTGTGTATGTGTCTGTGTATTGTCTACCTCAAGTATTTAGTCAAAACAAACACGATCCACGTTAAAGCAGATATACGAGTACTGCCATAAATGTGAGATATGAATTTTGAATAATAAAAGAGCTTATAGGTGTTAAAAGAGCTTTCTGGAGAGAATAAAAATATTACACCAACCGACAACATCATTTTGTGTTAACACGTAGTTGTCATTCTGAGTTGCCGACGCGAGTGCGTCGTGTTTCACATAAGTAGGGATTTCGTAAAAAGGTGGTAATAAGGTATGCAAGCCCTCTTCCCTTTGTCGGCCACTCGCTCGCAACGTGACGTGAATCACTACACGAGATTTGCTAACTCTATGCGAAGAATCCGAGGTGAAATGTAGACGACACAATTCGTAAAAGTGTTTACTCATTCATACGATTCGAAGCTAAGCTTTCTACGTCGATCGGTGACTATCTCTGGAATTCGGTCCGGGATTGTGGATAGGTTAAGCGGCGTTCTATTCCGTAAATAATACGAGTGCTTGGGGTATTCCCATTTATTATAGAAACTCAAATTTGTATCATAGTAAAGGTAAAAGGCGCGCGTAGACGGGTGGGGTCGAACGGCCACATCATTGTGCGGGCGGGCCGCGGGCGCGCGATTACAATGCCGCCGCTGTGACATTTTCGCTAATGGTTCCAGGGTAGGCACAATAAAACGACAATACGACAGGAGATAAGGTGGCAAGTGAAAATTTTAGAACGAGATTAATTCAATTCCGACGCTGTGGTGTCTAGATACTCGCTGAGACAATCTCGATCTATATGGGTTTAGTTTGGGGACTAGTCGGTAGTGCGTGTAGTAGAATTAATTTTAATGTAATTTGTTTTAAATCTTGGGTTTTAAATATAAGGTAATAGACGTAATAAACTGATAACCATCTCCTATTTTGAAGGCCTTTAATTATGAACATCTTAGGGTGTTAGACATTTTTCGTCATGACTATCCTAACTCATTTTTTATATTATCTAGCTGATGCCCGCGGCTTCACCAGCGTGGATATCGGTTATTATATACTAAAACCTTACTCCAGAACCACTCTATCCATTGGTGAAAACAGCATGAAAATCGGTGTAGTAGTTTTTGAGTTTATCGCGTACAGGACGACAGACAGACAGACGCGGCGGAGGACTTTGTTTTATAATATGTAAGGAAATTCGAAAGTGAGTATGTTTGTTTGTTACGCTTTCACGCTAAACCGGCTGAACGGATTTAGATGAAATTTGGCACAAAGCTAAATCATGACCTGGAATAAGACATTGGATACTTTTTATCCCGACATTCCCGCGGGGTGCAGCTAGTCAGCACATAAATTGCCAAGTCCTCGTCTCACATTAAAGGTATACTCGTATATGTCATAATAGAACATTTCGTTATTATTACTAGCAGATTTACTGAACAATCCAATCAAATAAATATACAAATCCGACCATTTAATCTCATCAAATCGGTTCTGGATCCGCCGGATTACAGGCACTTAAATTTTATTAAATAGCTGTTTTACTAGAATTGCATAATATGATATTATTCAATTAAAATAAATGGCTTATTAATTAAGCCATTTATTTTGACTGTAAAACTTTATTTTTCTTCATTGAAATGTTTCCTTCTTTTGTTTGTTAAGAAAGATAGAGGACAAAAAATATACAAATACTGGCCGCGCCTTCGTTGCCCGCGAGTTCGTCTGCGAGCATGTATGAAAAGTAGCCTATGAGACCATAGGCTACTTGAAATTTTGAAATTTTGTACGTGAGTGTCTACTCACGTACAAAATTTCAAAATTTCACCCAAATCCGTTCAGCCGTTTTAGCGTGAAAGCGTAACAAACAAGCAAATAAACAACTCACTTTCGCATTAATAATATTATACTAGCTGCCCCCGCGGTTTCACCCGCGTAAGTCTCGATCGCGGAGGAATATCGAGATAAAAAGTATCCTGTATCCTATTCGAGGACATGGTCTACCCATGTGCCAAATTTTATCTAAATCTGTTCAGCCATTTTAGCGTGAAAGCGTAACAAACAATTAAACTCACTTTCGCATTTATTATATTAAATTATGATTTATTGGATAAAATTTATGTTACTATTTCATTTTGATTAGTTTACTCATCCGCCCATCTAACTAAAATTCTCTGATACCTACATAAAATGCCAACAGCAATTAACGGTTGACACAGGGACGCGTGTATCCCTTTCTCTATTTTGACCTCTCAACGGTTTTTCAATGAGGATACCAAACATCGCTTTGAGCCCTGAAAGGGTTATCCACATTACTCTACGATGCTTTTAAATTTTTATCAGCGTCAAATGAATTGCTCCAATGTGACTA
The DNA here is from genome assembly GCA_949152455.1 of Lithophane leautieri. Classification (NCBI taxonomy): domain Eukaryota; kingdom Metazoa; phylum Arthropoda; class Insecta; order Lepidoptera; family Noctuidae; genus Lithophane; species Lithophane leautieri. The sequence continues at coordinate 12,070,686 of OX424459.1, forward strand.
CAAAAAATCCATTTGCAAAATGTCTCCCCGGATTTATTCTACGCAGACATTAAATACTCTTTTTATGTAGGCACTTTGAGGTATAAAGGTACTTGGTGACGTAGTTAATTAATATTGCCTTTAGATGAAAGGAAATTCTATATTTGTCTAGTAGGTCATTCCAAGAGGTTTCAAGAGGAAGCCACGATATTTAGGAATGTTAGAAAGTATTTTAATTTAAATATTGTTTTAGTTGTTTACTTAATATCCAAATGAATAAACAAACAAAAATAGCAGAAATAGCTTTGCATTATCTTTTTGTTTTAATTAAGAACATGACAAAATGTTTCAGATATAGATAGACTATGATACTAAACCTTGTAGTATTGAAATCAAGGTGAAATCACGAATCATTTAAAAAAATTTTTTTTTACAAAAAATTAAACCGACGAAAAAAGAACTGAAAAGCGAAAAATAAATAAATTTCATTTCGGAAGTCGGTGTCTTCGCTTTTCAATTTTCGTTTTTTGCCACCGACTTCCGAAATTAAAGTTATTTATTTTTCGCTTTTCAGTTCTTTTTTCGTTGGTTTAATTTTAAGTAAAAAAGTTTTTTATTTTTCGCTTTTGAGTTACCATCCACTCCAGGGTACTCCAGGAGGTTACTCTAGGTTAAAGCCCTGGAGTTGATGATGAGTGGTTGTGTCATCAGAACTATGTTTCAACAGAATCGGTTCACAGTTGAAAATTCAGTTGGTGAAAGTTCAATCAACCCCATTTTTTCTACCTTTAGGGGTGGATTATAGTTTCCAATTTTAAATGGGACCAACTTCGAGGTATACCCTTCCCAATAAAAAAAGAATTTTTCAAATCGGACGATTCACTAAAAAGAAATGCGTGGTCATACATAAAAAAAATAAAAATATACTGGTCGACTTGAGAACCTCCTCCTTTTTTTTTTTTTCGTCGGTTAAAAACAAGGCCGCACGTTTAATTTTTGTAATTACTAACTGTTGCTCGCGACTTCGTCAGCGATCCAGGATGAAAAGTATACCCTATGTCCTTCTTCGGGTCATGGTCTACTCATGTGCCAAATTTCATCCAAATCTGTTCATCCGTTTTGGCATGAAAGCGTAACAAACAAATAAACACACTCACTTTCGCATTTATAACATTACTAGCTACGCCCCGCGGTTTCACCCGCGTAAGTCTCAATCCCGTGGGAATATCGAGATAAAAAGTATTCTATGTTCTATTCCAGGTCATGGTCTATCCATGTGCCTTTCATCTAAATCCGTTCAGCCGTTTTAGCGTGAAAGCGTAACAAACAAACTCACTTCCGCATTTATACTATTAGTTAGGATTAGGATTCATTTGCAGTAGATCGTCCTAAATTCATCTGTGATGTTACCAGTAACCAATACTAATATGAATGCGAAAGTAACTGTGTCTGTCTGTCACCTTAACAGATTTCGATGAAATGGTACACAGGTGTATCAGCTGCATCCGGTTAGACTGGAAGCCGACCCCAATATAGTTGGGAAAAGGCTAGGCAGATTGATATTGGTACACAGGTGTACCATGATCTAGGCTAGGACATGAATACTTTATATCCCGGTAGTCTGTTCCCGCGGTATAATTTCAAACTCTACGCTGGCGAAGCCGCGGACAAAAGCTCGTACTACATAGGTATAGCAGTCCCATAATCTCAGTTTAAATTAATCTTGCTTAATTACAACAATATCTACATACGTCTGTTTAAATGCTTTTAGTTCAAATATGAAGGATCCTGCAACGAGGCGCGACACCAGTAGAACAATTTCCATGAAGTTTTCATGGAAATTGTACCACCAGAGTCGCATCGAGCCGTCGCGTCGCGCTTGTCTGCAGGAGCCTCGAGTCTAATTCACTTCTAGATAATGTACAAAACTAGGAATAGACCAGTATGTCTGTCTAGACGTCATAAATGTCCGCTTTATTATTACGTTCGTTTACACTTATGGTACTATCAAATATAAATAAATATACAATAAGCTTTTGTGTTCATACAGGTAAGTAAACTTCTTAGTTTTTATGAGAACAAAGACTTACGTAAACGAATATTATTTTATTAAAAACTTGCAGAAGATGAGGACCTAGACGCATACCGTAAGGGTTGGTCGAGTTGGCCCTGGAAAGGGATGCTTGGAAGGATTTGGGGGAAGCCTCTGCTCAGCAGAAGGACAGCGTAGGGTAACATAAAAAAAAAAATGCAGAAGATGAAGATAGTAAGACCGATCATTTTATTTGGAGTTTCTTGCCCGTTCTTCTCCATAGAGATCTACGTTTTGGAATAGGCAAATAGTTTCAACTTTCTGACTAACTGACCGTTCAAAAGTGTCTGTAAATGGTTTAATTGAAATATTTGCTTTGAGTTTGAGTTTATTTTGCCTCACGATTATTAGTTATAGCTACTTACGGGTTTGTGCATATTTTCATTTGTTAAGTATTTTACAGAAAATCCAGTAGATACACTAATAAATTAAACAACCACCAACAGTTGTTAACAACTCGCAGAAACAAAACATTCACACTTGAGCTAAAACAAAAATACTCATTTCACTAATTTCTAGGTTCATTTTAGCCCGCGATTCCATAACCGTAACAGTGTAAAGTACAATGGTTTACTATTATGAAGCGTTCTACGCTTACGCAGCGAAAGCTTGCACTTTGTAAAATGAGAGCGGGTCCGAGACAAAGCGCCGTGAACGCGGGCCCGAAACGTCGCGTAAAGGTCTTTATACACGTTACCGCCAACCGAACACGCACGGGCTGCATCCTTCAGAGAGTATTGGTATTGTGGTGTTTCGGGGAATCCTGTGTCCGGTTCCGATAAGTTGATTGAAACCGCACAGTGCATATCAATCCGTTAACATCCATTGTTTGACGTCCACGTCATCCGGTCTATTTCATTGTATCACAAACTACTGATCATGATGAAAGGCCAGTTTGTACATTAACTACGTATTTATTAAAATCACACATAAAAGGTTTTGTATTCCCTAATCCCGAATAGGGACAAACCTGTATGGAAATAGGACCAAATTACCTCATGAAACCTAGCTAATTGTGAGAAGTTTTACTTTGTGATGTTTGACGTTACTTATATTAGGCGGAAGTAAATTATGTTAGTTATCAATAATCGATTATTTGAACTTCGTTTTTCAAATATTATATATTTTATTTATTACTTATTATATTTTATTTCACATAAACCATTGGTATCATGGAGAAAAGTCAGTAAGAAATTATACGGTTACTCTTTTACCACAAAAAGATTAAATCCTTCTGCAGATCATGTTTTCGCGGATTATTTTGCGGATTTGTCTGCGCCCACCTTTACGCGTGTTTGCTGAGTTTAGGCTTTGACAACCCACACGGTGTCCTAGATAAACAGATTCCCTTACCACGATTTACTGAATATTACGACATACGACTGACGTGGCGCGTAAAAATGAGAAAGGATAATTATTATAGTTTGCGGAGTTTGGATTTATTTTGTTATTTATGTACACACAGTAAAATACATACAGGTTTCACCCGCGTAAATCCCGATCCAATGGGAATATCGGGATAAAAAGTATTTTATTACAGATCATTGTCTACCCCTGTGCCAAATTTCATCCAAATCCGTTCAGCCGTTTTAGCGTGAAAGCGTACATACTCACTTTCGCGAAGTGTTAGGATAACTTCATATATTATGAAGTTATACTGTGGAACATGGAGGTATTGTATTCAACATAGTAGGTATTTAGAGCCTTTAGGGTAAACTTACATAAACAGAGTGTGTAAGTAAAATCCTAACAGCGAGGCGCCGAGGTTACAAAATTTATTTTATTTTATTTTTCAAAATACTGTCAAGCTTGGCAGTCTTTGAGATAGAAGTCAGTAAAAGCAAATAAAGTCACAATAAAATCTAACCAACGAGTTACAACAAAAAAAACATGAAATAATTTTAAAATTTATTTTAATTTTAGATTTAACGTACCTAACTAACATATCTACTAGGTACGCAAAGAAAATAAAATGTAAACAATTTTTCAAACTAAAATTAAACCTGCCGCCCAAAGGCAACAAGTACTAATTTATTATTCGAGTAAAAGTAAAAAATATTACAAAGTACTGACTAGTAGAAAGTTTTGACGTGTGCGGCTTTGTATCGGGCTGGGGGGAATGTTCTAGTATTAATAATAATATCATGCACGTGCGGGCAATGGAGCGCAACTTATTAGGTGTAAAGTGAACAGACCGCGTTAGAAACACCACTCTGCGTTCCATAACTCAAGTAGTTGATGTTGTAGAGAAAAACAGCTAGGCTGAAGTGGAAGTGGGCCGGCCACGTCGTACGAATGTACCAGGAGAGATGGGCGAAGATCGTCACTCACCTGAATCGCATCGCTGTTGAGGTAGACCGCGGCGAAGGTAGTGTGACGATCTAATCATATTTGCGGCGCCAAACATGGCCATGGCATGGAAAAAGGAGAGGCCTTTGCCCAGCAGTGGGACATAATAAAAGGCTACAAAAAAAATGTTTGTGTTACATAAAATATTACCTAGGTACTTATATTCCTCTTTAAAATAAAGTCATCATTAACGCTTGTATATTTCAAGGAATTTTTCGGTAGATACATAACAAATCGTTAGTTCACAGAGACAAACGAAGCGATCCATTTTCAAAAGAATTAATTCATTAATAGCCTTAAAATTTCACTGACAATTTACAGTCTAATATCTATATACCTATAGAGATATTAGATAGCAACCTGTAAGAAGAAAAAAAGAAATTGCGTTTACTATCACCCTTTCAAAGCTTCCATGACAGTCTTATCGAAAATTAACCAACTTATAGCGGTCAGTAAAATATTAGGAATTCGGCTTAAATCGCTCTAAAATAGAATAAAGCGCCGTTTGTCAGTTGTTTACCATCCCACGGTAATTTTAGGAGTCAACTCAGGGGAATAGCCTGGTGTAGTGCCCTCGGGCGATGAGCGAACCATCTGTCACTGCAAAGTAATGTTGCAATTTTTGAAACAAGCGTTTTGCTGGTATTTTTGCAAAAAGAAAATTAAAAGTTACCGGTAACAAATTGGTACTTACATTGGCTTGTGAATATGTACAAAGTTTTAAGAGGGTTCCGACCGTTCCGATGGATAAACGCTCTAAATATTATTCGGAATTTAATATAAGATTATGATATTACAGTCATGACACACTGTAGGTAGGTAGATAGCTAGTTAATTAGGAAAACTTATGTTCAACATGACAAAATATCATGACAATGGAAGACACATAAGTTCTGAAAATATACACAGAGCTCGCAAAATTATAGCAATTACCAATTTATAATTTTCACGCATTTTTTATGTCCTAGGCCAAATATATTTGGATATTGAGATAGCTCATCATTCGTGACCTGAAGAGACACGATATGAAATAGTAAAAAACAAAAAATAAAAACATAAAAAATATGAACCCGCGAAATTTCGTGAGTATTCTGGTACTTTTACAATTAAAAAGCAAAAACTAAAACTTACCAATAAAATTCACATGTAAAACAGCCAATACTAGAAGGCGCGCGAGCGGGCCGCCCTGCGCGTGCGTCCCCATCTTGCTTCAACGAGTCACTGTCCGGTGCTGCCATCTACCGCCGCTATCCAACCTCGACACCCACTTTAGTCTTCTCATTTTGAAACACTAGCGCGCTGTTCGAAATTTGATTGTTCAGCGATATCTGTAAAAAGAGTAAATAATGTAGCGGAATAAAAATAATGCGTAATGTTGTGCAATTTGTTTTTTTTTTTAGGTCATGTTATCAGTATTACCGGGTGATAAGCACAGTTGAGTAGAGTGTTATTATAATAATAGTTATTATTATGATTTTGAAACCACATAATTATCATAAAATTTACTAGATAATGAATATTTTTAGCTTTTGTTTATGACAATGGGGCTATTTGTAGAATCTATTAGATTGTGCTCGTTATTTAATAGCGTAAAATATTGTTCTGGATGATAAGTCTAATTGTAGTCGCAGTTTTACTAAGTTGAGGACTAAGGACTTCCTGAATAAAACAAAAGAATCCCTGATTAGATAAGTTACAACGAGCTTTTATTGAGGCAGACCGAATACATAAGTAGATACACGTAGATAGACCAATTTGATCGGTTGACCTACAAGTAACATTGAAAAACACAATCTTTTTGATTTTGTACAAAATATAATCCAGTGTTTTTAAATAAAATCAAAATATTTGCTCATTTTCTTCCATCGATCTGTGTACCTACAAATTCTATCAACGCAGCATTTTATTCATCAAAATCGGAACAAAAATATAACCTAACCTAACAATAAATTCCGGTATCTATGCACGAACTCGCAAGGGCAGTAAAATATTCGTATTTTTATTCACATTCGCTGGAGAACTCAGAAACAGTCGAACGTTATCTAAAATATGAGTGAATGTGAGAGTACGTGCGGTCGGTTCTAAAAGAATTTGATATCAAAGATTCGAGGCAGTATAAACACGGACCTCGGGCCTGCCCGCATAAGGAATTAGGGGTCGTGGAAGAGCCATTATTGGGGTGTCAAAGTGTTCCTTTAATACGTTTACGGATGTTTACTAGAGTTTACAAGAAGGGATTCAAGTGAAAGAGAGTGTTGGATCTAGGTAAATATATTTTATAGGAAATACAGTTGACATTTTATTTCAGAAATTACCTTATTTCATAGCAAAAGTTTTCTGTTTCTCGTATTATTAAAATTATAAAAAAAGAAAGGAACAAAAATAAGTTAAAAATAAGAAAGAAAATAGCCTGGTAGGTCACTATTATCTAAACAGTAATTTTATTTATAGGTAGGCCATAGTTTGCTACTCAAACTCAAAGCATTTATTTAAAATAAACCAATTACAGGCACTTTTGAATTGTCAAGGGGTCGGTCAGTCAGAGAGATGAACCTAGTTACCCATTCCAAAGCGTAGGTAACTAGGTAGGTACCTGTGAAACAGGCAAGAAACTCCACGGAGTTTTCAGAACTTAAAACAGTATTGGATTCTACAACTTATTTTTGTTCAAAGCTGAAAGAAACATGTTCATTCGCATTTATATAATAAATTTCGCATTTACATTTACAATTTTACATAATTATAAATTTTACACTGTTATGTACAACTGAATAGTAAAAAATAAAAGTGAACAAAAAAAAAAAAATGGTCGAATCTCTTCCAGGGAATCGTTGTGGCAGCACTCAACATAACATAATCACAAAATGGATACGCGGTGGTGTCTTTTGGCCTCTGGTTCTGTTACCATATAGAATGTGTATTACATCATATAGTTAGCTAATGGACTATTTTTATAAGCCGGTTTTCGATTGCGGTTTTCTATATGTATGTATAACTGCATCATCTTGGTATTTTTTTCTATAGGTTTCTAAAGTAATAAAATTATTATTAGCATCTTTGTCTAACACATGTTGTCGGTAGTGTGTAGTTGGTTTTTGAATGACGTCTCTAATTGTAAAAATTGTGACTACATTGTCGTATTGGGTTTGCACTGGTAAAAACTAACGCAAGTGGTAAGAGTAAATAAATAAATTTCGACATAGTAAATACCTCAATATTTATTAAGCCCCCTGGTCATACACGCACGCCGGTTGCGAGTACTACGAAATGCTACGATTATAAACCAAATGGCGAAAAAACATTAAATAATTATGAATTTGAATTTGAATAAATAAACACAAAAATTACCACCACTAAGCGAGCAATATAATTGATTCACAGCAAGCAGCTTGGCAATGACAAATCGCCGGAACGCAGCGCGGCCGCATTTGAACCGCGATAACGTTGCGATCGCCATCGGAAGTTGTAATTAATGCCAGCAAGCGTTATGCGTTTCCTTTACGCCCTTCTGTATGTTGGACGACGGGCTGTGGTTATGTGTTTGTACTTGTTTAAGAGTGTGGAGATGGTTATGGTTGTAAATGGATTGTGGATGTTAGACCTAAGAACAGTCGCGAGTTTTTAACGGCTACTTTTGCTATTTTCGGCAATACTAATCTATGACTCTAGAGATTAATAAGAATAATCACTTCTGGTACTAGTCGCCTGTTAAATCTTCCCATAACCTTTTCACATTCTTGGACAGACAGCTAAAGGATTTTCTCTTGTATTTGAGAAGAACAATAGATATAAGGAAATCTCTTAAAAATATTTTGTGCTAGTCAATTTCATCTAGTCCATCCTAACTCCGCTACATTACGAGCATCGATAACAACTTTGATTGAAGCGTCCTAGAATTCGTGTGTGTAGTTTGCAAGTGTATCAAACGCGAGCCGCAGACTACACAGTATTCCTCTCCCAATGGATATAGCATTCCCAGTTTGTACGGGCTAACAAATCGTTCAGTAGGATGACTGGATATTCAGAGATGATTTCATTTCGACAGACCGACACGAATTTGTATTTCTTGGCAACCGACTATTGGTCTGTTATCTTTCTTTCTTATCTTACAAAACTGTGCCAAACAGCTATCGAAAATTAGGATTCTTAATTAGAAATGATCTATTCAGATATCAGATATTCTAATTTTATTTACATTATTACTAGCTGCGCCTCACGGCTTTACCCCGTGTCTCGATCGCGTAAGAACATCGGGATAAAAAGTATCTTAAGTCCTAATCCAGGTCATGGTCTACCCATGTGCCAACTTTCATCCTAATCCGTTCAGCCGTTTTAGCGCGAAAGAGTAACAAACAAACTCACTTTCGCATTTATAGGATTGTCACCTTTGCAACTTTTGTTAGTTTAAACGAAACACACTAGATTTAGAAGGAGGAGCTCGTACCTAAGTAATAACAGCCGCACGGGTCCATCCATCAGGTTAAGCTACGCTTGCTGTGGGTGGTCCGTGGATGGGTGACTATCTTTACATACCTAACCTCCTCTGAGCCTCGGAAAGCACGTTAAGCCGTTGGTCCCGGGTGTCATTTGTGGTACTTTGACAGTCGTTACAGAAGCTTGAAGGTGTGACAACCAGTCTTACCAAGGTATCGTATTACCCAGATACTGGGTTTTAGAGGTCAGATAGGCAGTCGCTCCATATAAAATACTGGTATACAGCTGCATTTGGTTAGACTGGAAGCCAACTCCAACATAGTTGGGGAAAGGCTTGGCAGATAGATTTGAAATACTCTACATTTATTTACCTACGTGTGTACCGTAGCAACCTACGTCTGCTCGTTCATGTTCCCCCAGATTGCGTGAAAATAAGTGCGTTTAGTGTACCCATTACTTGCCACTACATTTGCGGTTTAAAGCTGTAAACTTACGCGTCACGGCACACTGAATTATTTCAATTTGCAACTGGTTCAAATTGTTTCTAACTAACTAACTTTAAGATTGTTTCACTTGATTAGTTTTTGCGAACAAAGAATGCGATAAAAATGTTTAACATAAAAGGAAAGATAGCATTCTTTGAAAGAAAATTATTCTTAAATGTATAAGCTCAGAAGTTTTAAACATAGTTAACAGAAGAATGTGTGAGAATTAATTCCTGAATAAAAAAATTACACATTATCGCGTGAAACACGAGTCAGGCATTAAAATATGACTATCACTTCCGATCATAACAATATACCTAATAGTAGTCTTTGACTATTACTGACATAACAGTCGGCTGCAAGTAGTCAGAAGCCAGAAGCCTGTGAGTTTGTTTCGGTCTTTCTTCTCAGAGTAGTCAGTTATGAAACACCGAATTCATCTCAAAAATCAAAAAATCAAAATATTTTGTTTCACATAAGCCTACATGGGCACTTATGAAACGTCAGAAGATAGGTGCACGGTTCCAGTTGGTCGTTTCCTATGGAGAAGAGCCGGCAAGAAACTCCATGGTTACTCTTTTAAAAGATAATTGGCTTTTACAATATTTTCGAATTACAGTGTTAATAGTTATGGGAGGACAGTGTAGGCCTTCCAAAAAGTTTAAGGTAAAGTTCATAAAAAAAAATTAAAATTCAATTAAAATTAAAAAGAAAAGTCTACAGTTCACTAAGCCTACGACGTTCTCACATTCACAAGGTAGAAAAGAATCTATATACGATAAATAAGATACTACAGATAAAAACCTATTTAAATCAAATGACATGATTGCCATTACAACTGTAACAAATCTGAATAATTAACATGTCCGCAAAAGCCACTACTATAGAGTTGAAATTAAATAGTAGGTATATAATGTCAAATATTACTATGATTATTATTATGGCTGTCGGCGATGAATGTAAAAAAAAAAAAAAACATGGTAATTTGGGAGCAGTTAATAGACTCTTACAAAATTATGCCGTTAATGAGGTACCAGGAAAGCCACATGTGCGGAAGGAATTATTGCCAAACTTCCTTGTCTTCCACGTAGTCTTTAATGTTATAATATGCTTTTTTGATAAGGACACTAGAGATCTAGTTTTAAAAATATAATTTAATTTTGACTGAATAGTAGATTGTTGCACCGAGCGTAATTACTCACTTTAGTAAGGTGCGTAATCTACTTTTCTTTCAACTACCAATCTACCTACCGTGATAAAAAATACCTACTCAAAATAAAAACACAACTTAATGAAAATAAAGTTATCTCGCGACTTTTGCCGCAAAAGATTATTAACAATTTCATTTGCAGCTGTTTTTAAACTTTCTGGAGTTGCATTCATATCGCTATCGAAAACTTTGATACTTCATATTTAGCAAGAAAAGTTTAAAATAATGGAAAGACAGACAGATTGACTGACGGACGGACTGATAGACGGGCGGACGGACGGACGGACGGACGGGCAGATGGACAGACAGACAGACAGACAGATAGACAGACGGACGGACGGACGGCCGGACGGACGCATAGACGGACGGACGGATGGAAGGACGGACAGACAGAAAGACAGACAATTGGACGGACGGACGGACGGACGGGTGCACAGACGGATGGACGAACAGACGGACAGACAGACAGACAGACGTACGGAAAGACTGACGGACGGACGGGTAAACGGACGGACGGGCAGACAGACGGATGGAAGGACAGACGGACACACGGATAGACGGACCCTTTGGGTATGGAACCCTAAAAACAGTGCATTAATTAAAAATAGTGCAACAATGAAATTTCATACAACTTTACTGCACTGTTTTGGTTCTGAGCAAAAAGTACGTCCTTTGTGATCGGTCTTGTAGTGATTAATGATAACATTACTATGTAGTTGAAAGGAAATATTTTTTATCATTTATAAATACGTCTGTCAATTGATCTGAACTAAAAATATCGGTAATTCCCCGTAGGTACTTTTAATTGGGTAGTGACCGCAGATGACAAGCGCTCCGTATAAAATTTTGGTATTAAACCGCATCTAGTTTGACTGGACGCCGATCTCAATCTATTTGCAAATAGGCTAGGATGAAAGCCTTAAACGAACATTGTGATATATCTGCAAAAAACTATTTAATTGTCCATTCAAAAAACCAAAGAAACGTAATCAAAATACAGAGTTATTGTGTTCCGTTCATCACACATTCATTACGTTTATCAAATGTTAATCAGTTCTGTTAGTGATATTAACAACTGGAAATCAAAACGATTGCAATCCCATTTAAATCATCAATGTGAGAGTTGACACAATATACTCAAATTAATGACCACGCGACTGAAAACACATTTTGCTTTCGTCAGATTGGCAGTTCGAGCTCATTTGGGAGAGCGGCAATTATAAACCGGCGTAATCAGTGAATGGTCGGCGTATTGAACTCTGACTAGAGATTCGGAAAAAGTATCGATACCTAAAGTAGCATCGATACCAAAATAATCTCGATACTTTTGTTACGGCAGTTAGTATGCTTTGCAAATAGGTACGAGTACTATACTTTTAGTACCCATGTACTCGTTGGGGATCAATTTTTAAAGACATAATTTTGTGACGTCAGTACTTTCTTATAGGCTGTCTTCTAGTCTGTCTTCACGGAAACTCAAACACGTCAATCGCGTCTCGCGGGTAGACAAATTTTTTACAAATTTTATTTACTTTTTACAATACTTCATTCAATAATATACATCTAACACTAAAATAATAATAATAATAAATACAAATATATAAAAAGGGGGGAATTATCACTATAGTGCATCAAACTACAATTTTACAAACTAATATATTTTAATTGATTAGTGAATAAAGATGGGAGTTAGATAAATGATCGATTCGATTAATAATTTAGTAGATTAGATATTGATGTTTTTAATCCAATGCTATTACGTGAATCGATAAACCTTATGTATAAAATATCGATACTTCTGATTCAATTCCCATCCCTACCTCTGACTGAACAGAATCCTTTGACCAGCCGTATTTAGTGATGCATTTTCTATACATTACAGAGTGGGAACTGTGTCAGTTTATGCCTACTTTCCGTTGCCTATGTGGCGTAGTTGAGAGTTTAGTATTATTATATTATGCAGCTCCTAGCTGTTTGAAAGCTCTGGATTGTATTATATGAATTTAGAATACGAGATCGTGCATTGGAATGTGATAATATTGCGTGAGTTTCCACATGGAAATATTGAATAGCAGGGTAACTGGTTTTTTTTTTTGTAGATTTTGTCCCTGAAATATCTCGCGTGTATTGAAAATGCTGTTTTCTATTTACAAAAAAAGTCAGTCTTATAGTTCTACAAATACAAACAGGCTCCATAGTTCTACTTTCCACACGTTTCGATTGTAAAATACTATTATACTCGTAAATCAGCGATTTACGGCAGAAACTTCACAACAAATTTAAAAATAGCAGCTGTAATTTGAACTTTAAACAAGTTCAGGTATGGACTGCTTGCTTATTGAGTATAATCGATATTTCCCCGATTTTTGTACTGAAGTGAAAATCTTACCGATTAAACGCCAAACTTTTTTTTACAAACCACTCGACCTTTTGAGGACTGTTTGAGAACCATTAATTGAGGGTTTTTGATGAAACATTTTACAAATAAATAATATGCCATTCAAGTGTGTGCGTCATCGGTTACCATACTGGCTTTGCTATTTACGTACTTTTAGATCTTCCGCTTGACTTCAAAATGATTGAGTTAGAATTATTATTATTTTTTCGGGAAAAAAAACAGTTACATAAATCCTTACATATTATAAAACAAAGTCCTCCGCCGCCTCTGTCTGTCGTCCTGTACGCGATAAACTCAAAAACTACTGCACCGATTTTCATGCTGATTTCACCAATGGATACAGCGGTTCTCGAGTAAGGTTTTAGTATATAATAACCGACATCCACGCGGGTGAAGCCGCGGGCATCAGCTAGTATCATAATAAACATAAATATATCAATACCGTTTATGAAGGATGACACTAGACTACATGTAAAACACTCTGGGTCTAGTTACCATCCTTCATGCTAACAAATAAACAATTATTTCTGCTGAAAAAAAAATACTGGTAGTATTTTTCATCCGGCAATTTTTTTCTGAGAGTGATCATTATTTCATCACTCTTAATCGAAGTAAGACCATAATTTCAGATAGGTAATACAGAAAAATTATTCCGAATTACCCTATTTCCTACGTTCATCAGTTTACCAACATCCGCTGTTATTGCCTTATCCGTACCGTATTTGCGTGTCATTCGTCAGAGGCGTCCTGTAATTAATGCGGACATGGACAGCGCCAGCCTAATGAATAGCGGGTGTACCGTGTCGCACAAAAACTGGACCGTCATACAACACGCCGTCGGTATCGGCCGGTGACGCACGGCTGATTGTTAGCGGGCGAAACGCTCATGTGATCAGAGCCTTATTGGGCTTTCAATTTTTATGGTGTTTGGTGAGCTAATTGATTTAGAAGTATGATCAGTTATTGGAATTCAGTTGAAGAGAATAATGTCTTGAATAAAAAGGTATTTGGATGAATTATTTTCTGACGAGTGTGAAAATAAGTTGCAGGAATTAGTTAACTGGAACCATGGTATATAAATTTCTTTGTTTTCTTATAGTTATACTTTAGTAGTGGACTTTTACATAGTTTCCCTTAAGGAACTGTATACCTACATAGGTTTCTCTATAACATATATCATCTAGATACAAAAATAAATAAATCATCTAAAAAAATATATGTCATCTAAATATACTTGCGATAGATGGGACAAAGCGAACAGCAACAAAGTTTATTAGGTATCACCTACAGGTCACACCTCGCACTGTTTAGATCTATGTCTCGTATTATACGTCCCACATGACAGATCGCAGATCTTGTGGGCAAAAGAGATTAATTTTCCACCATCGACCTCCGGTCTCCGGAGGGTAGTGATGTCGCGTCATTTACATCGCGACATGCGAACTACGTAACACACTGGCGTCATGCAAAATCCTGCATCGCGCAAGTAGAGTTTACCGCGTGACTAGCATATATTCAACGTCCCGACATCAATTGTCAGGCAGTAGCCCACTAGACTCAGTATCCGTCTGGTCGGAGGATTCTTCCTTTTCTATAGAGGATGAGTGAACTTTACCCCCTGTTCCTCAAACCATATCATACCATACCTCTCTCTTTAGTATCTCAAATCTCCGTCTGCCTAGAAACTGTGACTATCGCTACCCGCTCTCACTCCGTCCGACACTTAACTGAAGCGTTGCCATAAGCTGCGTACGAAATTCTAGATGTCAAAATGATAGGCACATATTGGGCGGTTATTGATTTTACCCGGACACTGACCGAACGCTGCAAATTTATCTACGGAGAAACAACATAATATCACCCTTAAAATATAAAGTCTGCGCTTTTTCACATACGATGAAAAAAATTTAACAACCAAAATATTCGTAGATAAACTGAACCGGGTACTAAAGTTTTTCAGTTTATTTGTTGCAGAAGGTTGTACTTACTTAATATTTTAATTTATTATTTATCATCGATGCCCTTTTCCAAAATAATTTATTATTTGCTTGATGTGAAAACGTAAAGTATATGTAAAAAACAGGACATTTTAAAAACAGGTTGCTTGATTGTCTCGTTGGGAATATGCAATTATTTTTAATTTTTATGTAAATTAACAACATAATGAGGCAGCTTATTTGCATTCCACGAATTGTGTGAAAGGCACCATTGTATATTTTCAATCATTTCTTTTATTTGTATGAGATCATAATTTCCTCGAAATTGTTGAACAATAATTTTAACCTCTAGTACAGAGCACAGATAAATCGGTGAATAACATAAAATAAACGTAGGTCTAATAAAATGGCCACAGCGGTAGTGGATCCAGAGATGCTGTCGGTCACGTGGGACATGACACGTACCTCATTACTTGGAGGAAAACTGCGGTGGTCAGTCTTGGGTCACGGTCAGAGTAATTTTTGTACCTATTTATGACAATTTTTTATTAGTCCACACTGTGGAAATTATATGCAGAAAACGTTTAGACTGACGTCGTATTGGCACGGCATATTGTTTTTTCTCGATTTGTTTATCCTACTATATTCTGGTAGTACACCAATAGAAGCATCAAATTTAAGCAGAAGCAGAAGAGTTCCATAAGCACTCAAAGCGAGCACCAAGGAAGAAGTTTGGAAAATTTATCCCCTAATGGGATTTATTAGGGAATTAAACTTTGTATGGAAATTCGTCATTTTCACCTATGGGAAATCCCGCGTGGACATGATTGGTAAAGCCACAAATTTAAAAAACGACATGCGAAAATTATCTATTATTAAACTTATTCAATACAATTCAAATAGCCTTTATTTCTGATACTGTACATGCAATTACATTTTCATAATACAAAAGAATTAAAAATTGTGATTTACTTACATTACTACAAGTTCTACCCAATTTAATTTTTAACTTTGTTTCATTGCTTCACAATTCATACATTTGTTGAATAAATAATAAAATAAATATAAATTATTTTGATTTCATTCATTATTGTTAAATTATTATTAATCATCGAAATCGGTAATTTTAGTATCAGCTTGCCCTTTGGCAAAGGCCTCCCCTAAGATTTGCCATAATAGTAGCTTTTCTTCTCCATGTTGATCCTGCCGTTTTTTTAACTTCATCCTCCCATCTCATTCGTTGACGCCCTTACCGTCTTTTCCCATCTCGAGGGTACCACATTGTGATATCTTTAGACCATTTATTTCTCTTGTTTCTTATAATGTGGCCTATCCAGTTCCATTTAAGTTTTTTCACTGTCAATGTGACATCTGTAACTTTGGTCTTACGTTCTATATTTGATAGTTTGATTTTGTCCCGTAACTTGATGTTTAGAATGCTTCTCTCCATTTTATTTTGACAGACTCTAAGTGCTGCTCCATGTTTATTAGTTAGGGCCCAGGTTTGTGATCCGTAGGTTAAACATAGCAGTATACAAGAGTTGAATATTTTAGTCTTGTCCTTCATTGGTATGTGTGGATTCTTCATGACTTCTTTGAGGGACCAAAATCTTTTCCAGTCATTGCTTATTAGCAATTAAATTTATACTTAATACTTTATTATAAAAAAACTCTAGTTATTTTTTGAAAAGATAACTAAAATACAGTAGGGTACACTCCCAGATTTTAAGTGTTGACAAAATTATGAATCCGCCGAGACACGAATGAATAACAAAGAGAGATAATATTTCATTCTCTATCTCCCGGGACCTCACTGCTATAAGTTTTTAAAGTTATTTACTTGTGTCCTTTTTCAGTCTCTTTACCAAAAAGAACGTACTTAATGTATGTATTGTGAACCAAAGAGGTTTCATGCGGGAAAAAATACCTTTTGTAAAGAATATTTAAAAAAAAACTAGCTGTTGTCCGCGACTTCGTCGCAATCCAGGATAATAAGTAGCCTATGTCCTTCTCCAGGTCATGGTCTCCCCATGTGCCAAATTTCAACCAAATCCGTTTAGCCATTTTAGAGTGAAAGCGTAACGAGCAAACTCACTGTTGCATTTATAATAATAGTCACGAATATAGATGATAGTCATTTTTTGAAAATTGTGGAGCGCATACTTAGTTAACCTGTACAGTCACGAGCAAAAATACTTTACAATAACGTAAAATTCAAAAGCAATTTTCTTCTAAAGTATTGATAGAAATTATAAAGTGTTACAAACATAGTATTTTCGAAACCATAATAATATGAAATAGGTTTTTTCTCAAAGTTGCAATCGTTATTTCGGGTAAGTGTAAAGTATGTATGCTCGTAACTGTACACTTGTTTGTAATATTTTTATTTATAAGTGATTCAAAAGATTATTTGAAATATTTGAAACAAAAAAAAGTTTAAAGTTGTAATTTTATCTAAACGTGGTAACGGTGGGTATTGGTGATTTAATTACCTTCTGTAATTTCAAAGTAATGACATGTTACCCGTTTAACATTCCTCACCCCAAGTTTGCTTGTTGAAAAGCTGCAAGAGTCGGCTAACGGCAGGTAGCCGTACCACTAAAACAAATATTGCCCTTTTACGGCCAAGGGCAAAAACAGTAGTGCCTGTAAATGTCTCAGTGGAGCCTTTAATTTTTATTAGCCCAACATCGTGTATTAAATGACTTGAGAAATATTCGGACTTCGAAAACAACGTGTTATTTTCTATCTGGATGCTTTGTTCAAATGATAATTTATTATTCAGCAATGTTTGTGATATTTTAAATTCAACAAAAATGTTGACGTCACTTGTTTATTCGAATGGATGTACATACGTGGAATGATTATTTTATTTTGACAAAGATTTAAAATGAAATGTATAAAATTGTATGTAAAGTGGCGTAAGGCTGTAATACATATATTGAGTATTTGCTACGGCGTAGCTTTCGCGATGTCGACCGCTACGCTTTCGTAGCATGCACTTCGTAGCGTAGGAACTCCATAATTGTTGTTTAAAAAATGTTCTTTTACAAACAAATGATAAAACTTTTTGCCAAATGTGTAGGTAAATTAAATTCATATCTGTATGGCTCTGCAGCCATGCTTATGACTTACTATATCAAAGAGTCTGGCCTCGGAAAAACCGTATATAAATCATTACCTATGAATATTTATTAAACGAAAATATTAAAAGGAAGAAATACTTGGCTTAAGTTGGCATTCAACTTGACGCAATCCTTTGTTTTTGTTTCCTCTATTCTTTGTTCACTACGAGTATTTATCCCCGTTTAATTGTATAGCAAAGAGTTAAGACTTTTTTAAATACCTTCTTACATTTGAATGACATTTATTTATTGGTTCGTTTTTTATCTCGTGTTTAAGTGGAGTTGGGTAAACAGCAGCACAGGTAAATTAATGTAGTGTTGGTACACATTAATTGCCATTAGTAGCTAAATTAATTTAATTTAAAAAAAAGATGGCTTTTGTTAACCTATAAAATGTCGGTGGCAAGAAATATCAGAATTTTGAAAAGGATGCATTTATTTTAACAATAATAAAGCCGTATCCATTGCACTCTGTTATGTAACTTTTACATCATATTTTAATCCATACTCATATTATAAATTGGAAAGTAACTCTGTCTGTGTGTCTGTATGTTACCTTTTCACGCCTAAACCACTGAACGGATTTCGACAAAATTTGGCAAGGAGATAGATGGCACCCTGGGGAAGGACATAGGCTACTTTTTATCGACATATCTTGCGGGCGAAGCCCGGGCGGAAGCTAGTATAACATATAAGTAGACCCGCTCACACGGCACCCATAGCCCAATTTAAAAATCCCTGATACATTTCGGTCAGGACGTAACATATCTTCCTCACTCCATAACGGAACGTGTATTACCGCGAACAGCTGCGGTAATTGAGGCCCATATGCTGGCCCCCGTTATAAAGACCGTAGCATCTAAATACTATATAGAATAGAAAATTTACAGCTCTATATAAATCAGCGTATAAGTATTCCTCCTTATAATTTATGGAGCCTGGTACCCCGTTGTTGGGGGTAATGGATGCTCCCGCAGATATCAGCGCGGCCGTCTTTAAATTACTCACTGTTACGGAAGCATTGGCTCTGCCGTGACTACAAATCCACTTAAGTGTACTTCTCACACTATTTAGATAAGCGTTCCTAATAAAAATCGCCCTTACTTGTAATTGATTTTAATTGTATCCTGTTGTATACAAGGAGATTGTGTCTCGAAGAATAATGGGTTTCCGGAACGAGGTTGAGACGAGTAACTACCTCATAGAAAACAGTTTTAACCCTCATAATATTGGCATGTTTAATAGTATCTTGGCTGCTCCCTTGTCCAGGTGCCTTATTATGAAGTATTAATGCCACCATTTTTCCAGTGTGAGAGAGCGACGGAGCTATACAAGGCCGCTAGCACCATCCCGTTTTCACAGTGGAATAATGATGGCATTAATACTTCATAAAACTACCCCAGGACAGCTAAAAAAATATCTCAAATTGTAAACATAGGTAAGCGTAGATAGACATAGAATATAATGTAATGTTACGTTATACTATGAGGGTGGTATGGGCATACTGTTCAAACCCTCTAAAAACTAATAAAAAAAAAAAAATAGAATAATGGGTAGAATATTTCTGTGATAAAAATCTGTGTTAAAGTTTTTGTACGAACGAATGGTAGAATAAAATTAGTAGATATTATTTTATGAACGGTAAAATTAATTTAATCTACTTCCTCTTTTCGTGACTTGGCTTCACATGCCGTCGAGAAATCTCTCTAGCATGCCGGTTTCCTCACGATGTTTTCCTTCACCGTTTTTGAAGCAAATGATAATTATACAATACGCACATGAATCCGAAATGTCAGAGGTGCGTGGCTTGGGTTCGAACTCAAGACCTATTATTTGGCAGTCCAACGACGGTCACACAACTAGGCTATCACTGCTGTTAATTTAATAATTACCCGCTTAATTTTACCGGTTCACTATAGGGAAAACACGTATCAATTATTATAATAAATTAAATATCGATCACATTAGAGAGGAGCTCGTGGCTAAGTAATAACAGTCGCACCGTGTCGATCCATCAGGTTAAGCTACGCTTGCCGGGGTTGGTCGATGGATGGGTGACCATATTTACATACCAAGACTTCTCCGTGCCTCGGAAAGCACGTTAAGCCGTTGGTCCCGGCCTCTCATTCGTGGATCTTTGACAGCCGTTACGGGTCGTCAGAAACCCGAAAGTCTGACAACCAGCCTTACCAAGGGGTATCGTATTACCCACTTACTGGGTTGTGGAGGTCAGATAGGCAGTCGCTCCATGTAAAATACTGGTATTCAGCTGCATCCGGTTAGACTGGAAGCCGACCCCAACATAGTTGGGAAAAGGCTAGGCAGATAGATAAATATCGATCACATTAAAATTACAAAACTACACATTGCTACACTAGCGAAATGTGGGTGTAGGTACTGCAGGTATACCTCTGTATAGCCAAAAATACAGGCATGATGCTGTGTTATTTAATTAAAAACTAGCTTCCGCCCGCGGCTTCGCCCGAGTGGTATATCGATACCAAGTAGCCTATGTCCTTTCTCAGGTTCTAGACTATCTGTGTACCACATTTCATTTAAATCGGTTCAGCAGTTTTGGCGTGAAAGCGCGACAGACAGACTGACAGAGATACTTCCGCATTTATAATATTAGTAAGGATAGATGCAAATTTCATAGGTAATGTTGGTATAGGATACTTGCAGCGATCATTTAGATTTCGCCATTTAGCAATATTTGGCCAAAGCAAAGTGTACCTATAGTTACAACTTAGAATAATGAAGCTACCTATGATTTGTTGGGTTCAGTACATAATAAAAAATGTACGCACTGTATATTTATAACATTGCTCCTATAATGTCCCAGGATAAATGAAAAAAAAAAAACCGGCCAAGTGAGAGTCTGACTCGCACACGAAGGATTCCGTAACGTATTAAGATCGAGCAAAAAGTGCCAAAAAAAAGACGTGTCTTGTATGGTTTTAATGATTTAATCCTCCATTAATTATTTAATTTTTATTATTTGTTGTTATAGTGCCAATAGAAATGCACAATCTTTGAAAATTTCAACTGTCTATCTTCTGTTTCGACAGTTGAAATTCGGTTCATGAGGTACAGCCCGCTAACAGACGGACGGACGCAAGAACGGACAGCTGAGGCTTAGTAATAGGGTTCCGTTTGGCACCCTTCGTGTACGGAACCCTAAAGATTGCTTTTAGAAAATCCAAGAGTTTTTGCAAAGGACTGGATTATTGTAAGCTAAGAAATATTTTCGCAATGATACGTCTTATTATCATGATTTTTGTGAAACTCATAATTCTAATGTTCTTCCTCTCAGTGTACGGTAAAATATTAAACCTTTGTTACGTAATAATTCTAAGTACCTAAGCGTAAGATAGCAAAATAATTCCATGGAATTACAAAATGTCAGTTTTATAATACTTGTCAGATTTAGAAATATCTTCGTTAATGAATAAAGGAGTAAGCACTTGTTCGCATTACTGAAGGCACACAAGGACTATAACAAAATTCCTTTAGCGAGAAATATAAATAATACCAGGGCAGATGTTAAATATATAGGAAAAAAATACAAGGTTTTTATAAAAAGCTCCTTGAAATTCCGTACACAGGAATTCATACAGAAAATGAATAGAATATTAAATTATGTTGGTCCGCATTTTGTAAAACTGACGAAGCTTCTTGTTAAGCATTCAAGAAGCTTTTAAGTTAATGAACAACTTATTAAAAAAATCTATTGCCTTTATACTGATTGTTTTGCTAGAGTTTGATCAACGTTTATTATTCAAAGAGTGGATGTTATTATTTTAGCTTTACGTGGAACCTGAAATGTAAAAATATTCAAAATTTTACGATATATTCTAATTCTGATTTAGATCCTATTGTTTGCTGTTTTTTTTTAATAAAGAGCTGATTCGGAATAATTTTAATAGCGAATATATTGAATTTGCCTTTTCATTCAGCTTAAATTCGGGGAATAACTAAGTAGATATTATGAATATTGGTTCCTAATAATTATTTTCTGTTTCTACTGATAAGTTCCAACAAAAGGTGAATATGTTATAATTGAAAGAAAATAAATAGAATACCGAAAAGGTGTTTCTCTTTTAATTTAAAATAGTTTTACATAATAAACAATTTGTAGTCTATGAGCTTATTCTGAAAAAATGATTTATAATTGCCATCAATTAAAAATATTTATTGCACACGCACAGTATGATAAAAATTTAGCATTTTTATCAGCATAAAACAATATTTATGTAATGGTCGAAGTATGAAATAAATACTGTATTGCGTATAATTGTTTTTTTTAAATTATTTATTCACAACATGGGATAATGTTTTTCCGCAACAAGCAAAATAAATATTATGAATATACAAAGCACTCCGAAATATTTTATACAATTTTATATGTCCGACCGGTCAATTTAACGCTTTTATAAATCTTTAATCGAGCCATTTCTGGTTGGAAAATTCGAGTTTCATTGGGGAGAGCAATTGGCAACTTTATTTATTGCTCCGCTCGGCCCGCGGCGTTGCCCGTGAAAACGTACTTTATCCCTTTTACCTCGCTTAAGGGGCGATTTGGAAAAATCCCAAAGTGGGTACCTACGTCACCGGCAGGGCTATCCTACAACCATTTTGTTTACCACGGGCAACATTTTATACCCCTCAGCCCTAATTTTGTTTCCAGTATTTTAGGTAATTTTATTTTTCCCTGTAATTTCATTAGCATTTATTTTCTAACTCTATATTATTTAGCAAACCTATCCTAGACTGAGGTAGATATACCTCGGTCTAGGATAGGTTTGCTAAATAATTATACACTTAATTAGAAGAGCAGTCTAGCCTGAACTTCCTTCACTCTGTTAACTTACAGCACAAACGTTCAGGCATAATTAATGAGTTTAAACCACTTCATTTACTTATTCTTACGTTCAAGTTTCCATAGTTGAAGCCTTTTACTGTCCAATTATTTATTCAGGCATGACTGAAAGTTTCTCATTTGTGATATGGGAAATATAATAATAATACTAGCGACCCACTCCAGCTTCGCACGGTTTTGACGACTTGCCAAATAATTATCGAGATTTCTTAATTTTATGTAACTTTCATAGTAACGTATTATACACATAAGCCTACCGGAATAAATTTACTAAACGATGGTGAAAAATACATCAAAATCTGTTGCGTGGTTTAGAAGAACAACGCGGGCATACAGACAAACACAAAAAGCGACTTTAATTTATAACATATATAGATGGTGAAGATATCTAAAATAATTTATGAATTGAACTTAGAAATTTGTTCAAAAACTAAAATCTTACTTACTTATCTAACTAATACTATGCTTACGGGAATATTTTTTAGTAAGCGGGAATCGCATTTTAGTTCTACATCTTTTTAACGTAGCATTAATTATATTGAAAGTAACATTGATCAACTAATACTCACCTACATCAAGTCAATGAAACGAAACAATACTTTTGTAACTCATCATCATAGCTCACGGAGCAGATCTGTAATAAACATAGGTACGTGCGGTTCTCATCCTCGCTACACTCACTGAACATAAAATCCACTAAAACCTGATTGGTTTAATTAACAAATTATTTTTGTACGGGCATTACTCTCCTCGTCTCACTTCTGTTGATCCCGTAAAGTTATATTAAATTTTGTGCAAGTTGAACACGAAAGTTTTGTGTATTTTCGCGGCACATATACGGGAAGTAAGTTCGTCGTGTGGAGTGGCAAGTTGTGCGGTGGCGCGACACAGTCCCAGCGCGCGGTCCGTTTCGCACTGACTTAGGTCGCGCGACACACGGAGCGACCGACCGACTTGAGAGCGATGCCGGTGCGATTCATGCGCGGATCACTGGGTAGGAGGAGTCTTCCAACAAAACCACGCCTACCAAGGAGCTACACATTTCTTTTTCAATATGTGTAATTCAATTTCGCTTATGTCTTCGCTGGGAAAGTTGATGCCCCGTTGTCGTTGAACGCGATGTTTTTATGTAAACTGTAATGTAGTTCGCGAACCGAGTCGGCCCGTGATGCTACGCTCCGTGTGATTTTCCCTTTTCTTTTTTGTTGGCAATTTCACGTGCTGTTGCTTGTTCATATGTAGAGGTATAATAATAAAAATTGGGCAACTTTGTTACGTAAAGAACAAGTGGTATAATGAGCTCTGTTTTATGTTAACTTTTTAATCATTTTTTTCGATGCTGCTTTAAGTAAATCATATAGAAAATTCGACTTTATTTGTAGATACTTAGTCAATAAAAAAAAGAAACATTTTTAAACTACCTTAGAAAAATTACAGTTATTTAACGGTTTAATAGTTGCATCAATTACTTAGGGCAAATGGTAATCCAAACCACAACAGTAATTCGTATTAATTCCTTCACACAACAGAATCCCATCCCATCGCGGCTAAGTTCCTCAACGCTTTGGACTGTAAAGGAATTCACTAAATTATAACAGTAAATTAAGCGTAGTTTCATTTGTGTTACCGAGTGAATTATGCGTTGGTATCTTAGTTCTGTCACCACCTAAGTTACTACGGTTCAAAATTAATACAGTGCCATAAGCCAGCTCTAATACCGCGCGTCCTGGGGCTTCTATTTACCGTATCAAATTTTAAGAAGACATCCATGGCAACACTAACCTTGTTTACTCAAAAATAGAGTTTAAAATCCAGCTGTAACCCTTAATGTACATAAGCTTTTATGTACGCATTCAATCATTATTAAGTGTACACCTATTTGTTTAGTGTCGTATGTAACGAGATACTAATGACGACTGACATCTATAAACTAAATTGCGCTATATGATATTAGCACCTGGCTTCATAATAATTTAGTTGAGAAATGGCGAGGAGTTGAAATAAGATTGCTGGGAGTTCATATTGAAACTCGAAAAGTAAACGATGGAAGAACGACTGAATATTTTAAATCTACAGAAGAAGTGGTGTTTATTTTAGTTTTTGTTGCTTCGTTCAAGATTCTTGTTTGGAAAATTTAGTTTTTACTAGATTTTTTTGTCCTTCCTGTTTCGTACCCGATTTTCCTAGGCTGCTTGATTATTTTCCAAATATCAGGCAAAGAGGAAAATATGGCCATTCATTAAAATAAATCCTAACTAATATTATAAATGCGAAAGTGACTTTGTTTTTTTGATACGCTTTCACGCTAAAACGGCGGAACGGATTTGGATGAAATTTGGCACAGGGGTAGCCCTTGACCCGGAGAAGGATATAGGCTACTTTAAATTTTTATCCTGGATCGCGAACGAAGTCACGGGCAACAGCTAGTAACTTTATGAAGAGATCATAGTGACATTAATTTTTAAATCATGTGAAAAAGTACCCATACCCCCCACAGAAAAAGAAGGGATTTTATGTTCCGTTTGCGAAAAATCTGAGTATTTCTACTAAGCGAGGTAAACCTTCACAGTTCTCGTGATAACGCCAATCCCGTTTGAGAAGATTAAATACAAAGTACCTGGTACCTACATGTCTTCCCAAAAACTTTTTCTTCATGAAAAACGAACTACCACTCCATCTTACTAAACTGAACACACAATCTTATGAATTGCCACTTCGCTATAAACAGCTACAAAATTACGTAAGTACATACCGTAAAACAAGCAAGATGAACAGGTAACCAACTATTTATGAAGCGAAAAGCAAAACAAACCGTAAAAGCGTAGTTTTTAAACTGAGCTAGTTTTAAAATCAAGCTAACGTTTAAAACTCGACAAAAAATGCAACAACACTTTAACGGCTCAAGTTTTTCATACGGCAGTTGGTGGGGGTAAGTCTGATGTAATCCTGGCAACTTTGCTAGATCGTCTCGGAGCAAAGGAAGCAAAAGAAGAAAGGAGGCCGATAGCCGGTCGTTCCCTCGGGCCTCGTTTGAACCGGAGCGATTTCGCGGCCGTTCTTATGATTAAGTCAACTCTGGTGGGATTCAGAACCGAGCCTCACTAGACGCTGTTTCGATGATTCAACTGGCGGAAATATTACTTTGTCAAACGAGTTTATTGATTTTGATGCAGGGTTTTATTGTTTAGTTTGTTGACTTCAATCTGATATGAGAATAAGACTGTTTGTATCTTTATGGGAAAGGGAGAACTATGTAGCACACGTTTTTGATTTATTTTTCTCTAAACACTGCTAATAAGGAAACTTTCTGTACGAGGGAATATTTCTTTTTCAATATTTATATTTATTTATTTGGGAAAACAAATAATTGAACAATTTATTTCAACAACCCTATGGCTAATTGCTTACATCATAACTTTAATATACAAGATACAACTAAATTACCATACATTTGCTAACATTTGCTAACGTAGTCAAGTAGTTCATTATACTGCTTTCAAATTACCCTGTATACTTTGTAACAAATTACGCTATCTTCTTCCAATACCCTCATTTTTACAAATAGAGACTGAAGATTTTATTACAGAATATCTAGATAATGAAATGAACATAAATAAACTTTATTATAGAGCGAAACAGGAAAATACGATAAAGGGGAAGGAGCCTTCCATTTGAACGGAAAGTTGTTTTATATTAGGCAAATTTTCTTTATTTACATTTAGGTAAAAAGAAAACTTCACCCGTACTTTCACGACAGTATATTCAATGGTTTATGAATGACTTGTTCTGGCTGTCTTTACAGTTGAATAACTTGTTTCTCTTTGGTTTTGCTTACAATGTAACCACGTTGGATTATTTCGTAGCTGCGATAGAGCCGATTCCAAGTATTTTCCGAAAAGGCTCAACTTACATAACAGGTTTAACTTCAACTCAACCTATTCCATGAGTACCATCTGATTTGCATAAGTTACATTACGTAAATTAGGTAGGTACTCTTATAAGTGAGTAACACCATCCTAGCCGTGCTCTTAAGTAGACGCTTAAGGATGCAGTGTAAACAACTAGGCTTAAAACCAAAGAATTTTGTAATCTAATAATGGGTAAATTGTTGAATTTATGAAATCACTAGCTTTAGCCCCCGGCTTCACCCGGGTGGATGTCGGAAATGATCCCGCAGGAACGTATCTACTACCGGGATGTAAAGTATCATATGTCCTATTCCAGGTCATGGTCTACCCATGTGCCAAATTTCATCCAAATTCAGCCGTTTTAGCGTGAAAGCGTAACTAAAAAACAAACTCACTTTCGCATTTATTGTTAAAATAAGAAATAAAATAAAATAAAAATAGTTAACATTAAAATAGTTAAAATTAGAATTAGAATAATAATTGTAGCATCAATTGTATTCTCACACCTATTCCTAATATCGTGCTCTTTCCGCTCATTTCAGTAATTCCATCTACAGACTCTCCACACAAATTAAATTCTAAAATACTCGTCAATTAGTCGATCCAATTAATTTATTAGTTGTCATTATGATGAAGTGAAAAATGTTCAAAGTTAAATTGTAACCGGATAATATTTTTTGTTCATCGAATAAAGAACTCCTAAGGGGATTCCATTAATTGGTTTCATGTCTCTGTAATTTCGACTAGTTTATTTTAATGCACACCTGAATTAATTTGAATTAATAACCATAATATTTCATACAAGTTTTGGTGCAGAAGTTGGATGGATGACTCTTAAAGTTTGGAGTTTGAGGTCCGTGTGGTCAGTACTGGTTGGCTAGTTTGAGAACATACGTTGAATTACTCTGTTTTGTGTAGACGTGAAAATGATTCCTTTTCGAATTTCAAACTGTGGTCAACAAGATTGTGATGTATAGAAATAATTTGGATTGAGAGACAGTTATTTTTGAAGTCGTCTGTTTTTCAGATTCCATGTTGTACCGTAGTTTATTAAATTACCTAGTAGGTTATAGGTATTACTTTTTGCTCCACAGTCGCCAACGCTACACCTTTTCATTTATTTTATTCATTTAATTAGATAAATCAAACAGTTTTTTATAGAAGTTTAATTAATTACTGAAAAGGTCTATTCTTGTTTGTGAAATAGATGGAATGAAAATTGGCACTATACATACATAGGTTAATTAAGCCAGAAGCTGAATTATTCTTACGCACCCAAAATCCATTAACTAAACAAAAACCATATTTAAAACAAAATGTCGAACTGTATACATTTTAAATGTCCTTCTATTGTCGCCCATCGTGTTTAAGCGAGTTTCTTAAACAATAGCGAGTTGGGTCGCCTCGCCTTAACGTACAGATCTTATTGTTTAGAGGAATACGCGGTTTCGGCTCAGTATTGTTGTTATCTATGCGCCCGACCTCCCTCTTGCGAAGAAATTAAAATAATAATACGTGTTACATGTTCGTATTATCAACAGTTCCTCTTTATCTCAGTTGATTAGGCGTACTAACTTCTATAATGATGTCATTGAAAGTGTTAACAAGTTTTAGAAGAAGTGTGCCTGATGTTATCGAAGGAAAAGTTTAGGTCACAGTTGTTTTACGTAGTTGTTTAACCCAGATGTTGGAACTCAATTTCTAAATACGATTACTTTTAGGCATTTAAATTTTAAGATTTTCTTTAGACTACAAGAGAAACCTGTCATGAGCCTCTTGTCCAACAATTTGGGGTTTATTAATAAACGATGATTAAGTTAAGTGACGTTCAAACGCCAAAATGTATGGTTAAACAGTCGCTAATCATTACTTAACTTTAATCAACGTTTATGAATGAAGGGGTTTATGTTTAGAACGTTAGAACCTACGTTCTAAACATAAATTGTCGGTCACATGGTCGTTACCAAGTCAAAAAGCAGTCTTACTCTATCTTTGCTGAATAAATAACAGCGTTATTTATACAAAAGCCTCCTCCAATACATATCCCAATAATAATTACATAGTGATTGCAGAATGCATGTAAAGTTAATTATCGTCTGCAACATATTTACGACATGGGGTCGGTTGTCGCTTAATTTAGCGGTTTCCATGCAACTGAGTAATTAAACGATTGTTTGCCATTTTGCGATAATTGATGTTGCTGTGTTTGATTTGCGCTAATTATCTTTCACGCATTAAATTATTAATTCAGTTGTTTTGCGTTTTACGATGGTTAATTTGGTTATGTGTAATTCGTGGTTGCTGCGTTCAATTGGAAAATTGGAGAATTTTGGGAAGTGAAGTGGCAACATTGCGTTGTTTTTTTATATATGTCGTTTGGTAGTGACGACTATCGGTTTTCACCAGGTTGTTTTAAAATTAGCTTTTCTTGGGTTATGGTTATCAGATCTTAAGAGTCTAGCTCTGAATTATTCAATATTTTGGGAATGAACACCCTGGCTTAGTAATATTTTTTCTAGCTTATTGGTACTGTTATTTTTGTTAAAGAACGGTTAACACAGTTTCTAATTTTAACAACAATTCACACAAGAATCACTGTTAATGATGCTTCAAGTTGCCAAAGGCGGTCAGAGGGCTAAGGAACGAAACTGCCAACCACGTCGAATTATCGAGTGCTTGCAAATTCCTTTAACAACCGCCAAAGTATATTGTACAAAGCTGCAACACAGTCGACATACGTACGGAAATATTGTAGTTTACCTGGGTCACTGAAGTGTCAAAAACCTTAAAACTGAAGTTTGAAATGTTCGAAAAAAAAATAAAGAAATTAAATTTAAAAAAATTATATCTTTTAACTTTCTTTTTAAATTAATATAACATAATATCACGCCTTTATTCCCCGAAGGGTTATGTAGAGGTGTACCTATAGTGAACCCACATTTCGCCTATATAAATTAACTTTGCCGTCACCACATGACGCTGGCAGAATAGTTGACTTCGGATCAGTTGCCAAAGAAGAAAAAAAAAACGGTGTGTAAAACGATAATTTTCACATTTTTTCGCGAATTGATTCGCCTTGCTATATAATACGTTTATTTGTTACATGACACCATTTTTACGTAACTTAATGTTTTAAGTTATACTCGTAACTCTGATCGGTTTTACAATATAATTTAAAGATTTTTGAAAAAGTAAATTATTTTACATATTTCCGTGTTTCCAGAACTTGTACAGTATTTTATTGGAATGAATCAGAAGATATCTTTAGAAGGAAGGAAACATAGTGCATTTACTTTCAAAGAACAGTTTCCATCGGCAGTTCCATGGTTCAAATAAAACCCATTTAATAGAATAAAAAGTGTATTGCTTTCCTTTTGAATGTAATTTCAAGCTTGGGGGAGCATGCCAGCATTTTTAAACGGCAGGATTGCGATCCTTGCGAATACGTACATATATTAAAATCAACTTGCGTTTTGCTCTCATTCGTCTCATAATTTTATTTGCTGGTAGCAAAAATGCGCTTGGTTGGAATTCTTATTTGATAGATATCATATTTTTCTTTTGTTTACATTTGTTGCTGAAGTTTCTGAAATTTTTATCATTGTGTTTTATTCACTTCTTGTCAGTTGAATAAAATACATACACAATTACAGTAATATACAACAGAAGTCTGCTGAAGGCTGAATTGATTAAAGACGCTCGCAGACAGGTGCGATGTGATGATGCGACCCGATTCTTGTAAAGCAATTTCCATAAAGTTAGCATAGAAATTTTTCTACTGGGATCGTGTCGCGCCTATCTGCAGGAGCCTTACAAACATAATGCTCTTGTTTAAAGAATAGAAATACTATGGTGACATCTTGTTATCAATTTAGCTTTTAATAATTTATAATCAAACTATGTAGTACTTGCTTAAATTAATTAATGTATTACCTGCGCGTAATGTAGTGCAAGATTTTCTTTAAGGTAATGAGGCGCTTAAACTTACGTTTGCAATGTACAAATTGTAAAGTAACCAGTTGTTGAAGAGTCTACCTAAATAATAATATAAATGCGACAGCGAGTTTGTTTGTTACGCTTTCACGCTAAAACGGCTGAACGGATTTGGATGAAATAGAAACGTTGAAACTTTTCATGGGCTATTGAAAAACGTTTGCTCTTCCATATATTTTGACCGCGTAGTACTTTTGTATGAAACAGCAGACTTTTTTTGTAATAACCAACGAAAAATTTCAACGTATGGGGGTCCAGAATCATGTACTGAATCCATGGAAACAGGTCGATGCCACCCCGTATAATAAAGAGTGTTCTATTTTAACCCCCCTTTTGGCAAAATAATTATTATTGCTCATTTAATCATCAAATTTAGTCTCGAGGAGCTCATGGCTAATTAAAATCAGAAACATGGGTCAATCCTTTAGGTTAAGCTACGTTTGCCGGGTTAGGTCTGTGGATGGGTCTTTACATATCGAGACTCCTTCGTGCCTGGGAAAGCACGTTAAGCCGTTGGTCCCAGCTGTCATTTGTGGATCTTTGACAGTAGTTACAGGTGGTCAGAAGCCCGAAAGTCTGACAATCAGTCTTACCAAGAGCATTGCCCACTTACTGAGTTGTGGAGGTCAGATTGGCAGTCGCTCCATGTACAATACTGGTACTCAGCTGCATCCGGTTAGACTGGAAGCCAACCGCAACATAGTTGGGAAAAGGCTAGGCAGATTGAGATTGATTTATTACTAAAGCCCTCTAGATCACAAGTTATTTACTCAATCCGTCTATCATATGCGTAATCTTATAAAATATTAGTTAGATAAACAAGACACAAACTTGTTAATCAACTTCCAATAGCCCGTTAGCTGTAATCTTTCAACAATGTGTGTATTTAATATTTGCACAGAAGAATGCCTGACGTCGGTAGTTGGAGGCAGCTTTAGTTTTTGTTCAAACCCTCCTTCTCTACTCTTTAGTAACACAAGTTGCATTATTAGTTTTCAACTTCACGAGTTTAGAATTTTCGGGTGAGTTTAGCTCGCTCAAATTAAATGTATAGTAGTTCAATATTGGTGTTTTTTATTGAAACTTCATTTTGGAGCTAATCTAAAGTTTTAATCACGCTTCTGAAGTAAGTAATCCTTTCTTGTTCATTGGTTCGGATGTTAAATACTTTTTCAATTAATTTAAACTTGTTGCCTGATGTTTTTTTTTTTTTTTTTTATGACTCTTAAAGTCCCGAGATTACATACACTATTTATTGCAAAAATACGATGGAAAATAATAAACTGCATTTACTTTTAATCATGCTATGTGTCATAATATGTCATAATTTTTCCTGTTATTGTATATACAATTATACATTGGCTGACTTAATCGCACAGTATACCAAGTATACGCGAGTATACCAATAGGTATACATATAAGCTAGCCCGCACATTGTCCAACTAAATAATTGTAATTCTGTTCGACGTTTTAGTAATAATTCAGTGAATTGAAGAATCTATGAACTAGTAAGATGCTTGGAATTCTGAGAATTTATGAAGTTCTTCAAAGAATGTAGATTTTAAAATTCCGACGTTTTCAAATGAAGCTTAAGTACTGTGAAATAGCAGCTTTTTACTTTTCAACACTAAAGATGTTTTACTTTTTCAACAATTAATTTTTTATGTACATAAGTGAGTCATCATCTGCCTAGCCTTTTCCCAACCATGTTGGGGTCGGCTTCCAGTCTAACCAGATGCAGCTGAGTATCAGTATTTTACATGGAGCGACTGCCTATCTGACCTCCGCAACCCAGTAACTGGGTAATACGATACCAAGGGGTATCGTATTACGTCTGACAACCAGTCTTGCCAAGGGGCAAGACTGGTTGTCAGACTTTCGGGCTTCTGACAACCCGTAACGACTGTCAAAGATCCGGAAATTACAGCCGGGACCAACGGTTTAACGTGCTTTCCGAGACACGGAGGAGTCTCGATATGTAAAGATGGTCCCATCCACGGACCAACCCCGGCAAGCGTAGCTTAACCTGATGAATCGACCCATGCGGCTGTTATTACTTAGCCACGAGCTCCTCATCATCTCCTCATTTTATTTAAGTGAGTATGGAGCATAAAATCATGTACGTTTTATTGCTTTAAAGTCAAAGTAACCTTGACAAAGATATTTAACTAAACTTATTAAAAACCATGACCCATCTCATAAAGAACCATCAGCTAAGGATGACAACTTGCTCTGAAATATTTCACAATCTTCCTTTCCCAACTATAAATTGATGGTAAGCCCTCTAAAATAGAGAGGTGCCGGATGCAAGCAATATAACTATGTATCTATCGAAACTGCACTTGAGGCCTTGTGCCTCATACAAGGAGGTGCTCCGATGCAATTAACTTGATTTATTCCCGGCGTTTACTTATTCAGTGCTACGGTTAGTACGCCCAGGGAACACGCAACTACATTTAAAAAATACTTGTTCTAACTTTCACAATATGCTACGCGAATTTGAGCTCTATGATTGTATATTTTGAGGTGTTAAAGCAGTTTTGAAGAGAAATATTTAAGACGCAAAGTTTCAAGCAAACTGTCTCGCGTTCAGAACATCTTTTGCATGTTACAGTAAATATTTTTTAGAAGCTTTTGATTTAGATTTAGTGGGTAGCATTATTATTGTTGTACGTCGGTATGAATAATATAAATAAATTGTTTACTGTCTTAATTTAGGATTGAGCAGTTGTAAAATTCACCTTGAATTTAAACTGTGCTTTTTTTAATGTGATTATTTACTTTTAAACGCGTGAACATGTAGCGTTACTTACATAACAACCCATTCTGTACGCAATAGTCGCTTTTAACAAGATGCTTCTCTAATACAGCACAAAGCAATAAGCAAGAAGAAATAAGCAGATTACAATAACGAGATAATAAGAGAGCCTTAACAACTCAGCGAAGTAAACTTAACTACCGTGCTGCTGCTATTATGAACTAATTCTCTAGAAAGAAAGCCTTTGGCGGATCTAGGGGTGGGTCTGGAGGGCCATTAAAAAGGTGTGAGAGTGCGGGCTACGCCTCGAGTGAATTTGTCAGACGACGTCGTGAAATTAACACTAGGTGAACATAAGTCACCGGGAGACAGTGCTGCGCCATGCCCCCAGGCGGTTATCGATATCTCGGATATAGTAAATTTTATCCGCCAAATTCACTGCGAAAGTGGCTGCAACGAAGTGATTCGCAGTGTTATAACTGCGTTTTTGTTCGGTTTCACTGGATTAACGGTCGCGTAATGAGTAAACTTGTTAGTGAATACAGTGAAAATGATTCTGTTGCTGTTTTAGTGATAGAATTTAGGTCAATTTATAGATTATTGAAGAAATACTACTAAATAGTTACCGTTACGTTAAGGGTATAAAATAATGTGTACCAATTTCATGAACAAAAAGCTTCACAAAAATTGAATCAATTAAAACACTGTCTCATTATATAAACTGAACTGTTTACATAATAATTATGTATATAAGCTAAAAGTCTTAAAAAATATTATGTACATGCATCTATAAAAGCAGGAGAAAGTCTCATAGGGCATTAAAAAGTGCCCAAAAGGCTGGCAGCATTGCCACGTTGTATGGCAATGCTGATTCTGAAAATATTTGTAGCAGTAAAATTCCTCGATATTTACAACGTATTAAGCACGTCTCTAAAGACGTTTGGGATGTAGCAATAATTGTTGCGACGTTCACTACCTAGATGTTATTAAGTTGAACATTACAACAGCTATGCAGCTCAGTCCTATGCAATACCCCACATTTCTATGAGGCCCTGGTACCCGAAGAAGCGAAAAAGTATTATGAGATGAAATTATTAAGCTACTTTGAGGCGCGCCCCGGATTTATTACGGTTGTTGGGATTTTGTTGGCGTTTTTATTTTTCTTCAGTTACATTCAAAGGAATAAAAATAATTGTTTCTATTGTACATGAGGCTTATTATACAAGAAATGGTCTAGACTTTGGAACTGGAGTTCGGAAAGGTATATTATTATTATTAAAGTGTTCAGAATTACATAATATAATCAAAGTTACAAAGGACATCAGAAGGATTTGTTTTTGAAGTTACGAGTAACATTCAAAAGTCAGTTACGCGGTGTGTAATGCGGGAAGTGGAGTGGGCAAGCTTTTGAGCGAAGACAATCGTGAAACACTGCGTGGTACAGAGCGTAATATTTTTTTTTTACCAAAAAAACAAAATTATATATTTGTTGAAGATTAGCCCTAAATACGAGTATATGGTCCCCCTAAAAGGCAGTGTTAATAGTGCATAAACCTACTCACAGTTACAGTATTATCATTAAAATTAAATTAGTTCTTCGTAGTACGCGTCGAAGGAAGAAAGTAAAATATAAAACACAAACCTAATCACTAGGAAGTTCAATAGGTGCTCTTGTTTTCCATCGTGAGGCATGACAACAGTTGAATGGAGTAGTCATTGTTATATTTTATATTTCAATTTGATTTGAACTAAGTTGCTAGTCTAAAGTCTAATTAGTGTGATAGTTTAAGGTGTTAAAAGACAGTGGAATATAATTAAAAATGACACAATAACTGAAAACCTTACCGCAAAATAGTGGTTGTCTAGATTAAAAAAAATATTTTTGCTGCCAAAGTCAAAGATTTCCCGAAGTATTTGTGGTCAAAACCGTGAAAGATAACATTTAACGTCTAAAATACTAGAACTATATAAAAATGCATGTGCCTAAATTTTATACCAATAAGGTACTAACAGTACCATAATAAAAACAAGGTTGCTCGTAATTTAAAAGTCGACTCCATGGATGTCGTACTCAAACATCTGTAAAAACTTGGTTCATTTGGTCGAATGCATTGAGAATTTTAATACTTTCCTTTATCTTGAACTCTAGTTGTTAGGACCTTATCGGGTGCCTACTAAGTTCCTTTATTTTATTACCATTTCAATTCTTTGCATTACTTACACATTTCAATAAATTATTTTCAGGAGCGCAATTGAAATTAGAATTGATTTGATTATTTTAACAACGATTTTAGACTGTTTTCATAATTATTTGTTTTTAACGGTCTTTGGTTGCATAAGCGGGTCGGCTTTGTAACCAGAGAAATAGGTTGTATTTAATAGACAGGTTTAAAAAAACATAATCATACTGAAACTGTATGCTTTGTGGGAGTAAGTCCGCCTATATACCACTAGTGTAGATGAGCTTTGAATAAATAAATGAACCGCAAAAATATCCACACTTTTTGATTGGCAGACTGATGAGAGTGGGTCTCATCAGTCTGAAACTTTATTAAAAGCAGACACATGCAAACAAACCTAAATATACAGCTCATAGTTTAAATTAAAATAGGTTATAAGATAACGCATTCGAGTCGCGCAAAATAATCCAGCATAGGATGATATTATTATTATTAAAACAAACCACATCGGTAGACTATGACATGGGTTTGGACATAGGATACTTTTAATCCCGAATTTCCTAGGGGATCTGGATCCCGTAGAAAACTTATGCGGGTGAATCCGCGGGCCACAGCTAGTTATTATTATTGTTTTTTTTTTTTCATATTTTCGGCTGATATTGTTCTTTTATCAATAGGAACAAAGGAGAAATTCTCTGCATACTATTTGCGTGATATTAAAGTATAATTTTACTGTGATCAATAGTCCTGCTTCTCTTAGTTTTGCTGCTGATACTTAGAAAATACCTATGGATGTTCTTAAATACCACTTTACCATAAATTCCAGCCCATGGGTCCAAAAGCTCCATCTAGTGTAAATTAGCTGCGATTCAGACTCCAAGCAGTTCTGATTCTCAGGATAGCAAACCCCGAAACTACCATGTCTTCTCTACAGACACAACGCCATCTGTAACATTCGAACTCTTTGGCGAAACCAGTAGGATTTGCCAAAAAACCTTCGGTTCCCTTAATCAACAAAATTATTTTACGTAGAGGGCGCTACGCTTTCGTAGCGCACTACGAAGCTACGCGGCCGCGGTGTAGCACTGACGTAGCAAAGCTTCCTCTTGATGTATTTATTTTTCTATAGATGGCTCTGGTAAGCGGTCGCGCATTGGTTTTAAGTTATTTCCTGAAGAGGGCATTGCGGACGCAGTTAAATAATTTATTTCACCAAATCACTACACTCTTTTAATATGATGGATGACTTTCTCGAAAGATGTCGCTGTTTTTAAAAAAGGAAACGTAGCTCACGGGTAAATAAAAGAAATACAATAAAATTGTAGAATAATCACTGCTGCTGATGTCATTGATTTGCCTGAGATTTGACATAGCCAGAGATTCTAATTGCTATACATATGAGGTATTGCATTGTTTGTTACAGGTATGCGGAACAGGGTGTAAAGTTCACTCATCCTCTATAAAAATGGGAGGATCCTCCAACCAGACGGGTGTTGTGTCTGGCGGGCAACTGCCCAACGATTGATGTTGGAATCTTGTATATATGTTGTTCGCGCCGTAAACTCAAATTGCGCGATGCAGAATTTGTGTGACGTCATGATTTTGTGTGACGTCAGGTCTTTTGATGTTGTTGTTCAAATGTGACGATATAGATGCCGCCACAATTTCATAATATCCTCATCGATGAAATGCGGGTATTCACTAAACCTAATTAAGTAGGATTAACGAACATTACTGTTCGAAATAAAATCATTGTATGATAGGTAAATTAAGTTGAATTTACTGAATGTATCTACTATCCTACTATGTAGAAGCTAATTATATTAATTTATAAACCGTGACGTAATAGACTTTTTTCACTCATTATGCATTTATTACTAGAACTAGCTTGTTATTTACAGAATGCAGATTAGACGAAATTAAAAAAGTTTTATTTTTTAAATACAAAAAATAAAATATTATTTGCGACAATATAGCATCGAGCGTGCATTACTTCGCGCAAGTGATTCATGTCTGCAGAGAATAGAAATACTCCTAGCTGAACAGAAACACCTCCTATTTGCACTCAATTTACCGTACAACCCCTTTGAACAATTCCAAACCTTATTCCTTAGCAATAAGATTGTGTAGTGCGGTACAGATAAGTTTGTATGTATCTACACACGCTCTCGTTTCTCGTATACGTGACGAGTTCTGGAAAGTTCCCGCGTCTTGTTACCACCACGCGTTTGGCAGATTGGATTTGTTTCTCCGCATGCTAATATCATAGGTACGTGTGGACTTGTTCGGATTAGCGCTAGAGAAAAAAAAATCCCTCGTTTGTATATTTTAGGAAATTAAATAATAATATTACGTTTGTTTGAGTCTGCCTCTCGTTTCAAAAACAATTGTACCGTCTCGCCGAGTTTTATTAACACAACTGATATTTTAATAAATGTTCTGTGTTGAGTCTGATAAAACCAGGGCCTTGGTAAAGTACGTACTATTTTTTGGAAAATATTCTGTTACGTAACGGCTTTATTTCAATTCACTGTTTTAATCTAACCACGTATGTGTAGTAAATATATTTGCGGAGGAATCCTGTACAATTTAATTGTTTCGTATTCGGGGTTCTAATGAGTAATAGTGCTACCTCATCTTACATAATAATCGATTTTACTATGTGTGCCGTTTATTTATTACTAGCTGCGCCCCGCGGTTTCACCCGCGTAAGTCTCGATCCCTTTTGAATGTCGGGATAAAAAGTATCCCTATGTATTATTCCAGCTCATGGTCTACCCACGTGCCAAATTTCATCCAAATCCGTTCAGCCGTTTTAGCGTGAAAGCGTCACAAACAAACTCACGCATTTATAATATTAGTTAGGATTAGGAAGTTAGGATATAATATTATATATATTATATTATATAGGACGGATTAGGATTTTTAGGAGTTTATAATAATTTTTATATCGTTTCTGTAGTAGTATTATTTATACTTTTAAAATAGTCGCATGAAATAATTATTGTTTTATGTTACCACTAGCTGATGCCCGCGACTTCGTCGCAATCCAGGATGAAAAGTAGATTATGTCCTTCTCCGGGTCATGGTCTACCCATGTGCCAAATTTCATCCAAATCCGTTCCGCCGTTTTAGCGTGAAAGCGTAACCAAAAAATAAACAAACAAACAAACTCACTTTCGTATTTATTATATTAGTTAGGATTTATTACTCAAGATACCTAATATGATGTTGAGATAAATAAAAATAGATACCCAAATACTCGAACTATATGGAGAGTGTATAGTATCAAAGCATCAATTTAAATAATACTTTATTACAAAATAGAGAGGTAATTTAATCAAATTATCATTACCTCATATTCATTTACCACTACAACCACCGAGTTCCAGGTGAAGACATCCTATATACGATGCGTAAAACCACAAAACTATCGCTCCCTCGAAACCTCGTATTTTCAATTCCAATAAACGTATACTCATAGGTAAACATATTTTCTGTCGTACACGTTAGTGAATATCTCATTTGCCATCGTTTCTGGGCCACTGGTTCGATACCCGATTTGATAAGCTTGTGTGCTAACTTGGGGGCTCATATATTTATAACTTTGACAAGTTTAATTGGATTCTTCGTATTTTTGGTTCGAATCTTAAAGTGCGATTGGAAGTTTAAATAAACCATCTGGCTTCATCAACGACCTACGTTCATTTTCATGGTAGGCTAGCTCTTTAGGCTATTACTTTGTGTAATTTATTTCAGCACCTCGGCTGTCATAACGGTGAAGGAAAACATAATTTAGAAACCGGCATGTCTTTAGAACCAAAAATCCAAAGACATGATTGTGACAACCACCACGCTGCAATTAGCGCGTGGTGGAACTGCCCAATTCCGTCATAGAGTAGAATCCTGTGCCCCAGCAGTGGGAACATTATAAGCTGATTATGCTAGGCAATCTCATAATAGATGAAGTGCAAAATTCCACTTATTTGTAATTTCATTCGAAGTACAATTATACTCAGTCATTGTTGATAGTTTTCTACTTGCATGCCTCGTTGGCACTAACAAATGTTTCTTCGCAGAAACACAACAAATAATAATGTAATATATTTACTGTAAATTGGTTTATTATTATGTAAAACGAATAAAATAATTTATTTTTAGAAATTCCCAAGACGCTGTAAGTTTTCTACCAAAACTTTTTATGTCATTGCAAGTAACACAGAAACTTATGCCTACTTATGGTTCTTCATTGGGTGGTTTATATTTCTTCATATTGTGGTGTAAGAAAAACAATCGAGTTGTTCGAACTTGTTATGAAAACAGGGTGATATTATGTTATCATTTTCACACTGAAAATCTTTAATCCCATCACGTATGGTTCTACGTGACTGACGAAGGGATAGTCTGCCTTTAGGGGTAAGTTGCCCTTCCTTTGCGGAAAAGCGGCATGGTTAACATGGTACCAAATTATATAAATAATATTTCATCCTCCACCCCCAGGGAAGTACCTAACCGTTAGAGATTCTTTTTTGTTGCTTTTTGTATCTTGGACATAAGTGAAGTAAGCTTGAATTGAATTGCCATACCACTTGATAATAGCGATTGGCATTATTATCAATTCACTTCAAGCTCACTTCACCTAAATTTTCACGGTGAGATTGTTACCGAATAGTTAAACAGTTGAGAGCAATGGTGGCCCAGTGGTAACGGCCGCGACTTACGACTTGTAGGTCATAGGTTCGAACCCTGACAGGCTCTTTACTTTGTGTTAATTATTTCATCACCACTGCTCTCAAAACGGTGAAGGAAAACATCGTGAGGAAACCGGCATGTCCTAGAACCAAAAATTCTAAGACATGTGACATCTACCAACCCGCAGTCGGCCCGGGTGGTGGATGACGGCTCACACCCTCTCACAGAGAGTCTGAGTCCAAGTCTGAGTCTCTAGAGGCCTGCGTCCCAGCAGTGGGAAAGTTATAGGCTGATTATGATATGATGGTAGACTTGGTTTCCTGTAGTTTTGCCACGAGCTGTACGATAATGTTAGCTAATGCTTTGATAAAAAGAATAGCCAGCGAGTAGATTATCAGTGCAGCTGACTGTCCGGGTGCGCTGGATGAGTCGAGACGAACTCGCAGTTTTATCGCTGCCAACGGGTAAATGGTGAAGCAAAACGTCATGAAGAAAAACATGCATGTCCAAAAACCGAAAATTCAAAGACATGTGATATCCACCAAACCGCAATGGGCCCGCGTGGATAATGAGCCACTTCCTCGCATACAGAGAAGGCCTGTATCCCAGCAATGGGAACATAATAAGTTGATTATACTAATAAATAAATGGAGGCCCCAAGAGTTTCATAACTTAAAAAAAATCTTACAAGTAATGTACATACCTAATGAACGAAACCGAGTATGCAAGTTAATTTATTAATTGGATTTAAAAACTTACGCGGCACATCTAAATGCCTTTGTTCAACTATTTCTCGCGTATCACGTTGTAAATCTAAATAGATTGTTTATGACTGTATAATTGCTGTGGAAAGTCATAGTCTTTATTGCTGGGGAATTAAGCCTAGAATCGGAGAAATGTGGAAAAGGAAGTCTATAAGGGTATGTTTTGACTGCTCACTTGAAGCGATACGACGTGTGAATTGCAGCTGTATTCGCAATGTAACGGCAAGTGATTCGGGTCACTAGTTCATACGAGCCTTCTACTACAGTTGATTGATTGTTACTAATGACAAGGTTGTTGTGCTTTGGGCCTGTTTCCGCCTACCTGAGGCCCTAGTGTGCGTTTTTTTTTAACTATCTCGACTTTACGCATCGTCCGCGTTCGGCGCTCCGATTGGCCCTTCACTGGCCTTCACTGGTAAAGAGCCAATCGGAGTGCCGAACGTGTTCGATGCGTAGTCGAGATGGTTAAAAGAAACTCGCACTAGGGCCTCTGTAAGCAGACACGGTAACTATGGCAAAAGAGCGCAGATCGACATGCTTACCGTTGACATTTGATCAACGGACTGTTCATGGGTTTCTATGATCGATCGGCTCTTTGTGGCACCTACTAAGCCCACCTACACCTTATACTGATCTTGAGAGTTTTTATTCTGATCTCAACAATATTACCATACAGATGGTGAATACAAATATAATGGCTAATAGAAATGTACCAATGGAAGGCAAAGACATTCGAACATACCTCATAATTTAAACTGGGAAATGTGGTGATATATTATAGAATTAGATGCTTTATAATCCCTCCGTAAAAAATCTGGTATTTATTGACACGCCAACACTGTCTGCCTCACCAATTAACTCATTGTAAAAGCCAATTATTTATTTTAAGAGTAACCGTGGAGTATCTTGCCGGCTCTTCTCCAAAGGTAACGACTAGTTGGAACCGCGCACCAAGCTTCTGACGTATCAAGTGCACATTGTATGAGAAATAAAATATGATTTTTTTTTCACTCCTTACTTGAATTTTAGATTTTTATTCAAACCGAAAATGCGCGACCCGATTGGAACGCACGTATACAATATGCCACAGCCTTACCGTAGCAATATGCAAGCGTCGACGGCACGAGCGTGTAAATTGTTAAAGTTGGAGGGCGGTTGCAATTTTCGCAGCTGTATAAAATATTGTCAGGCGCTATAGCGGACATGGGCGCGAAACGATGGATGCGCTCTCTTTGGCTTTTTGGCACGTTTCAGCCGATCGACTCACACACCGCTGTTAACAGATATTGCTTTTGATATGACTTGCACTTAAACTTTGTTTGGATGCTAGTTTGTAACTTCTTTTTGCGTTTTTTTAAAGAGGTTAATGGTAGAGTCGGAAACAGTGTTGCTTCTGAAGGGAAAAAATGTAGGGGTGTGAAAAGTTCTTGAACTTCCAAAAGTATCTGATAAAACTTCCTGGTAAACAAACCAAAAATCTCTCTTGGTCCAGTCATCCTGCCGCTGTGTTGACTTCTTACGTAATCAATCACTAAGGGGTCACACATTTATTTGTATTTACAAGGTTTTAATCTCACCACATTATCCAACAATACAATAATTGTTTGAATAACATTAATAAATTGTAATTTAAAAATTATCGACGAAAATTGAGGTTGTAAAATGAACCTCAATTCATTGTGTTGTATCTTGAATTGTATACTTTGTGAAAAAAGATTATTAAAATAATAAAACGTTGTATGTTTACAATGATTTTGGGATATTTTATAGTTACTACTTTATCACCATAAGAACTATACCCACTCTAGTCTAACTTTCTCTGCTCTGTCTCATTGTAAACACGATTCTTGTTAGAACATAACCTATATTATAATGCAAGGAAATCCTTAAGTAGGTATTATAAGCATCGTAGCATCGCGTTCAAAGTACCTGCAGGTACATTGGTGACACAGACAAATGAGTTTCCCAGTACATAACAACAACTGTCCAATGTTATGACAACAGTTTCTATAGGACACTGTTTGAGTAATAGTCCGTACATAGCTACATATTATACATACACTGGCCATCAAAATTTAGTACCATATTAGAATAAATATAAATTAAATTGCAAATTACACAAGCTACATTTTCGAAATAAAAAGGATTACAAAAAGAATTTAATTTTTTATATAAAAACTTTGTAGCCGATAACCGTTTTGGAATGGC
The DNA here is from genome assembly GCA_949152455.1 of Lithophane leautieri. NCBI lineage: Eukaryota > Metazoa > Arthropoda > Insecta > Lepidoptera > Noctuidae > Lithophane > Lithophane leautieri. Next base: position 12,114,077 of record OX424459.1, read on the forward strand.
TAAAAAACCCTTATAAACAAAAACACATTATTGCAGCTTTTGGCTCTTTTTGTTTTGTTTTTGGTTTCACATTTATTTCTTAATCGATGAATTTTGATTCAAAAGACAGATAAGGCGTAAAACTGTAGTTTAAAATTTTATTTGTGTTTTTTGCCTGTACGTTAAAAATGGCTATTTTTGGTTTAAGTTAAAAACGTTACTTATGTATAATAAACTATAATTTCTAAGAAAGCTGATGAAATTTGCTATAAAACGTTGTTCATTTCGAAACTCTGGCTTCTATAGTTTAGGAGAAATTGCAATTTAAAAAGTGTGGTAGGTACTAAGTTTTAAGGCCAGTGTATTTAACTATAGTTAAACTTAGCTTTGCCCTTACATTTCCCCGAAAAATAGTAAGCAAAAATAATTAACAAGTTTCCTTAAAATACAAATCCTTTGTTGTATTTTTCAATCCTGATAGCTAAGACTACATGACCCGATGATCCACGTGTGATCAGAAAATTTTGATTGTTTGGCTGTTCCTTTGGGTTTTCCATAATTTTCTTTTTCCTGAACTACCCAAAAATAGAGGCGAACAAAAAAAAAATCTGATCGGTCGAGCCACATTCGAGTTTTTGCGAGAATAACGCACGCCAGTTGATTTTTATATATTATAAATCGTTATAGATAATCCCTAGGTGCCTAAATGATATTCTATACAAACAATTTGTTCATTCTTTTATGTGATAAAATATCAGTGTTTTTTTTATACTTTAAAAACATTCGCATTTTGGTCACTTAATTAAGAAAAAAAAACTTCAAACCAAGTGAGTTCCTCCTTCCATTATTTTTAATACAATCCCATGCAACGCGTGCCTATAATATTCTTTAACACGATTAATTTTTACAGCACTTAACTTTCTTTCAAAATTAATTATCCTTTACGTCGTAATTGAACGCCGCACCATTACATTCATCGTTAAGTAAAATGTTAATTTTTATATTACAAAGTTTTTGTGACATTTTCTCTTAGTAAGTTTTTCCTGGAGAGCTCGTTCGGGCTAAAAAGTAACAGAAAAATGAGTCGACCGACAAAATCATTTAATATAGTGGCGCAAGAGAACTAGTAATAAATTAATACTTAATAGACCACTTTATTAAGTATTAATAATTTATCGAAGCAAAAGAGGATAAATAAACGTATACCTACATAAAAAAATATTGTAACATGATACGCTTGTAAACGCTTTTAGATTCTTCTTCTTTCTGATGTCTCATTATGGTTTTTACTACCAGAATAACAATTAAATAGTCTACCTAATCATTAATCTCAGACATCAATTAAATTAATTACCTGCAAAAGATGCTACAGATATTCCTGTAGTAAGCTTATCATCAAATAGTTTTGTTTAAGTGTCGGTAGTACCAGTTTTCTATGTCATTGTACTTCGTTCTCTAATACCATTGGTCCGAGCTCTAAATAGTTGAAACTACTTACCAGCTGAATATTAGGTACAGCTGTCAGATTTAGGCAAACAATTGCGTCGCTCGTTTGCTCCGAAACCTAAATCCGCTCAGTTCCTCACATTAGTTCAGTCTCGATGAATTGGAGCATTTGCTACACTACAACTGAATTTCGTTAGAGCTTGCATTGTGTAACGCCTACCTAAAGTTGTGCACTCCTGTGTTGAGAACTCGGGACCGGATTCATAAACCTTCGGTCGGGATATTTGTGCGACTTTTGATAAACGGCGCGGCGATGCCTTTTTTATAAAGTTTGTGGTTACAAACTTTAATATGAAAAGCTATTGGTGTGTAGTGTGCATATCACTTTATCTCTTTTGCTCATACCGTAGATATTATCTACTGCTTTATGACTTCTCTCTCTAGCAAACAGATGGTACACTTAGGTACCTATGTTTATAGAAACTCCACAATTATTTGTTACCTTATTTTCAACACGACATTTCGGGGGGCACAGGCGTGTTATTAGGCCTGTGTTCCCCGAAACTAGTGAAAGGTGTACTATAGGTACGCATGTGCTTACTTATTTTTATTGTCAACTACTGTTGGGCTAAAAGATAAGATAAGATTTTAACCTAACAGAATGCTACAAAAACCAATAGGTCACTACATATTTTAGGCTCAGGTACCTATTATTCGCCGGTTGAACGCGTCCCAAAGGGTAATGGCCATTCGGCTGGCCCGGGGATACCGCACGGTCTCCCGTGAGGCGGCGAGCCTCCTTGCCGGATTACCGCCATGGGATCTGGAGGCGAAGGTCCTCGCGCACATCTGGGACTGGCGCGAGGAGGTGAAGCACCGGGGTGTAACTCCGCTGCCGCGAGAAATCGCGGCACAGCGGACAGAGCTCCGGCAAGATCTCATGGCGGCATGGAGAGTGCGATTGTCGCAACCCATTGCTGGGCACGCCATAATAGCAGCGATAAGTCCCCTCTTTGAGGAGTGGCTAGAGAGGCGCCACGGCGTCCTCACCTTCCGCCTGACACAGGTCCTCACCGGACATGGCAGCTTCGGGAGGTTCCTGTGTAGGATTAGGCGGGAGGAAACGCCCGGGTGTCACCACTGTGCGGATCGCCCGGAGGACACGGTGGAGCATACGGTGGAGGTATGCCCTGCTTGGGCGGAGCACCGCCGTGTCCTCGCGGAGGCGATTGGCGGCAATGACCTCTCGCGTCCGGCCCTGGTTCAGGCCATGGTACGGAGCGAGAGGGCATGGGAAGCCGTCACCTCCTTCTGCGAAGCAGTAATGCTCGCGAAGGAGGAGGCGGAACGCGTGAGTGAAAGGCAAAGTTTGTGCCCTCACGCCCCTAACCACCGCCGTTGGAGACGCCCTGGGCGTCGTGAATCCCAGGCGGATTCCCGGCCACCATAGGCGCGGGCTTGCGGACGGCGAGCAACGGGCAGCTCGCCGTCCTATAAGGACCAGGCCCGGGTCGATGGCGCGTCGTATTCCACGCGCGCCTCAAAGAGATGTCAGCACAATTGGCGGGGTCCGCTAGGACCGATGCCTGCCAGGGTTGCGGGAAAGTCCGAAAGGGATACCGGGACCTTGGCAACAGGCAAATGAAGGAACACGGGTGGGTTTTAGTCAGTAAAAGTCTGACACGCCCTTCCGCTCCGCCCAGAGCGGGAGAAGTCATTGGATGATTTCCCACCCTCAAAAAAAAAAAAAAAAAAAGGTACCTATTATTATATCTGTCGGTTATTTCCGGGCACAAATTATTTCTCCTAAATCGGCCGAACAACAAGAAACATAATATATTTCGAATATGGACGAATATCAGAAATAAATGACTAAAATAACTTCTTCTACGAAATAGTCTATTCTTACTATTAGTTGTATGACCACTAACAATATGAAGTTTGTACAAACAATAGATATGCCTCACAAATCCTCTCGATGTATTCAAGATTATCAGTAAATCGAAACACTAACCCTCAGTAAATATTCCATAACAAAGACTCTCATAAAAAGGAACAAGAAACAAATTGCCTAATTTCTCTTTATGTATACAAAATGAGCTCGAACTTGCTCAAATTGGCCGTTAAACACACTAAAACAATTTGGTATGAGGGCGGGAACCTTATTAGAGGGTTTAATCTGGGAGGCGACTGAAAGCGAAATACACTTCGTTTAATTTTTGAATGAATCTTTAAGCAACTTCCATCTACTTCGCGGAGACAAATTAGTGTCTTAAATGTTAAAATTAATACCCATATGCTCGGCTTGTACCCGAGTGTAAGTACACGGGCTGGGATCAATACCCATGTAATGTAACGTTTTTATCGTTGAAATCACGTCTCTAATAGTAACCTCATGAGGAATATTCATACTATCAATACTTCCATATTCATACTCATATTATAAATACAAAAGTAACTCTAGCTGTCCGTCTGTCTGTTACCTTTTTATACCTTAACGGCTGAACTGATATCGTGTATGAAATATGGCGGTAAGTAGACCATGACCTGGGTTAGGACATAAGACTACCTATTTTATGTCGGTAGTAAGTTCCCGTGGGATAATTTCCGACCTCCAAGCGGGTTAAGCTGCATGCAAAAGCTAGTGTTACTGTATGTTTTTCAAAGATCATGGTCTTCTTCAATATTTTTATACCGAAGTCGTTTTTATATCGAAAATGAATCGGCAGGATGGTACCGCAGCTGAATGTCCAGGGTGCGCCAGAAGAACTCTTAGGTACAGTCATTATTTGAGGCTCTTGTTCCACAAGATAATAGAAGAGTTTCTTATTTGGCTATGGACCCCTGAAAATACTAACCAAAAGAGCCCCACAACACAAATAGATCTTAAGATAAATGCAGAATCAAACCAAACCTTTGCCAAATTCTCAGAAACAGAACTCCTAAGACGAACCCGTTACCTTGCAAAGCGGTGCTCTACACCACAATATGCAAACTCATTTGTGTTTAGCCTACACGGAGCGGTGTGAGCGGTGTTAGGCTACGGACACGGAGGCAGCGGGCGCGGGGAGCGGCGTACTTCGAGGCCAGTTCCTTATAAATCTATGCATTGAAACGCGCCGCTCTCCGCGCCGCCGCCGCCCACGCCCCGTGCCCGCTGACTTCGTGTCCGTAGCCTAAGCAGTGTGAGCGGTGTTCAATAGGTGTATGTCTTTGAGAACGGCGCCCAGGGCACTCGGCGAGCCTTTTAACACGTAATTGCGTTAATATGTCCCGACGTACGACACCTACGAAATTAGTTGAACCTGTGCTGTAGGTTCTTTGATTATGTTTCTTTTTGAGATTGTGTTTTGTTGAGTCTAGGGTACGGTGGAGGGTTTCATAGATACTGGTGCAGTTTCTGAAGAGGCTGTTGAACAATCAGTGTTGTAAGTAGTGTGTAAAATTTAACAAATGAAAGACTATTTTTTTGTTATAGCTATCAAACAATTGCAAGATGTAAAAACTACAATTACAAGGTTAAAATTAATGAGAAGATAAAAATAATTTTTACTTAGTAGGTAAACATATTACTGAAATTAGAACCTCCTAACTTCAGCGATAGGTCAATACAAGAAAATACAAGTTGTTAAATGACACGATGACATGATGGCATGTTGTTGTACAACTAAACTTTAAATAATAAAGTGGACCTTTCATTCGCAAATTACAGTAGTATACGTAGAATCCGCTAGTTGCGGGATTGCGGGCAGCGCAGGATTGTAGGTATAGTGTTTTGTTACTCACTAAAGCCTTAGCCAATCGCTCCTACCAAACCGTTTGCACTGCTTTGTCAGTTGCAAACAGGTGCTGAATCAGGTGGTTTATCAGGTGCTGAATCAGTTTACGTTATCACTGGTAGGTCAAACACTGTCCCGTGCCGTGATGATGATGGTGACACATTAAAGTATAATGTTGCGATACTTGTAGTATTTTTGGCACCTTATTTTAAGAGGAAGTGACTAAGAAGCATCATCTGCCTAGCCTTTGTCCCAACCATGTTGGGGTCGGCTTCCAGTCTAACCGGATGCAGCTGAATACTAGTATTTTACATGGAGCGGCTGCCTATCTGACCTCCACAACCCAGTAACTGGGTAATACGACACCCCTTGGCAAGACTGGTTGTCAGACTTTCGGGCTTCTGACGACCCGTAATGACTGTCAAAGATCCACAAATAACAGCCGGGACCAACGGTTTAACGTGCTTTCAGAGGCACGGAGGAGTCTCGATATGTAAAGATGGTCACCCATCCACGGACCAACCCTGGCAAGCGTAGCTTAACCTGATGAATCGACCCGTGCGGCTGTTATTACTTAGCCACGAGCTCCTTAAGATAATCGATACATTATAGGAAGTGACTAAGAAACCTTACCGGGAATTCGTTATTGAAACACGACAAAGAAGAAACAAAGAGTAGTTCTACAATCCTATTATTCTACTAAATCCACTTCAATATGTCGGGGTATCGATTTACCCGACATCGCCGCTGTTGTTGACATACCCCATCGTTCAGTGCAATGTCGTAGGCCTGCAGCGAGCAGCCAGTATTTTCATTTTCGATTTGCTGCCTCTAAGAGATAGCACATTGGTTAGTAATTGAACCACAGACGTCTTTGATATATCGGCCCTTTTATCGGATTGGACGGACGCAATAACAGACCGTTGATTGCTTCCAAGTGGACTCGGAAGATTGATTATTTTCTCGTTACTCCGTCCGTGTCTCCGTTGTTTTATATACATTGTCGTATATAGTTTTAATTTTACCTTTTATCAGAAATGTCTGGAAGATAGAGTGTAAGAAGCAACAATAACTTAGAAATTGTATTATAGTGTGGTTTGCGTAATCAGAAGTTGATGCCTCTTTGGTAAGTTTGGACCGTTTATAACAACCAACAAGTAAGAAAATTTTGTAAATAAAGATTGATTTAAACATTTACTGTTGTACATAATCGTTGTATATATTAACTTTTGTAAAACGAAGCATAGACAGAGACAGATGATTTTATTTTCATCGGATGTACAACACATGAATGGCAGTTTCATATTATAATTTAAAATAAAACATAAAAAAATATGTAAAGCATAAAGCAACATAATTAAATTATGCCTCGCTTTTCAGCTTTGCCTGAAACATCACGACAACTCGTATTCTCAGTACATTTGAATATTCAAAACGTTAAAGTATATTTTTTTAAAGACGTCCTAAACAAAGGCTGTCCCTTAGAACGTGTGTTATTCTGTCCCTAAATCAGTATTGCAAAAAGCGGCAAACATTAATGTGAATATATTGTCGGCGAAGCATTTCGTCCGTTCGCACTGGCCAAAGCTCATAAATAAACAAAACTGGATGCTCTGTCGAAAAGTTCCGTAAAAAAAACTCAAAAACGTAAAATTTACAACCGGGAATTCGGTGGAGTTTTAATTAACCGTACAATGGATCGGCGCGAGAACAAACTGTGCCATACGTGTTATGTGCCATCTAAATATTAGTTAGAGTAGAAAGTTAAGCGAAATCAACAGTTTGCGATATTGTGACGATGGGGCAATTAAAAACTTTTATTTTTTTGTATAAGTTTGCAGCGTAGGTAGGATTTTAGGTTGACTAAGTTTGCAGCCTCGTAATAATTATGTTGGGCGTTTAAAAAGAAGCGGTGAGGTTTTATCAGGTCAATCATTAAAGTCATACCAGACCAGCACTTAGTCTTTCACTGCTTTCCATGACCTTACTGAAAAATCATTGCAAAAGCCAGACACAATGGATAAATGCTTTGTTCACCACGTCTAGAAAAACGATCGGTGATGGTAGAATAAGGATCTGGGGGCACGGTGGTGCACCCGCCAAGACCAGCCAATAACAACAAGCACCCGGGCTCATACCTTCAGCCTGGATAATGGCCCTAGCTCGCGCCTCAAATTCTCAGGATAAGATGCAGTTACCAGACTTATAAAACTAAGTTTTGTTTGTCCTAGCTTATAATAAATAAGCGCTTTGGATTGTATGAATAATACATCAATTTCACCACTCATTAACTCACTACCTACCTTTTCTCGAAGTGTTTCGCCATATTTTCAAACCCTCAAAGCTTCGGCCTGGATATTGGCCCCTAGCCCTGGCCCTGGCCTCAAATTCTCAGAATAAGATGTAGTTACCAGACTTATAAAACTAAGTTTCGTTTGTCAGCTTATAATAAATAGGCACATTGCATTGTATGAATACCTAAAATATTAGTCGATTTCATTACTCATCAAAACCTCCAGGGCACTTCCCGAAGTCCTAGAAAGCTGAAATTCAGTATGAAGGCTAGGATTTGAGAACAAATAACAAAAAAAATCTGTAACTATCAACCTCCAACCCCCGTAATGTTCGGCAGGTCTGTTTATAAAATAAAACCTCTAGGGTACTTATCGAAGTTGTAATTTGGTATGCAGGCTAGGAAAAAGTAAGAAAATGAAATAGAACACCCTACAAAAAGAAATAAAATCCCACCAAAAACATTTCATGTAAAGTAGGTTACCAAGACTACATAACTATCTCAAAGTTAAAAAGTTATCAGATCTAATGTAGAGCCAGCCCCTAACTCTACCATGCCTAAAACACTGCAAACCTTACATATTCGTCAAAATGTATGGCTATTTCTATTGAACTGTTGCATGACACAACATTAAAGAATTTAAAGACCAGTGACTTAAAAACTTACCATAGGAGTGTCTGTGCGAAGGCTGCGAAAAGACCAAGCTATACATTTTGACCGACTGTCAAAGATCTACGAATAAGAGCTGGGACCAACGGCTTAAAGTACGACCCGTGCATCTGTTATAACTTAGCCACAAGCCCCAATAATCCACAAACCAAAAAAAGAAAAATGTCTTTTCCGTACCATTACTTTACCCTTCAAAAAAACTCCATCAAATACTTTTTCAACAAAATTAAACAAGGCAGCCACAGCGTATTAACCTAACGTCTCTGTATAACCAAAAAGTTTATTTGTTTGTGAACTTAGCGCCTGATTTGCATACATAGCAACAAAACACGGCCGTCTCGTGTGGGAGTAGGCGGGAGTGTGAAAATGGGAAAGTTCCCTCTGTATAATGAAGATGAGGGAAGACGGGTAATCCGCCACATCGGGAGAAACTTGCTACAAACCGCAAGTCGAGCTTCTTCGAACTTGACTCGTGAGAGTTGGCACTTATTTTTCAGGCGTGTGGATACGTGATAACATATATATATTTTTATCTAATGTAGTGTATGGTCCGCTCCAAAAGTTTCTGATGAAAATGTAAACAAATGGATGCCTACGAATGCCAATTTGTAGTGCCAGTTACAAATTGAGTGCTTTGATTGGATTACGGATATTTAAACCCGAAATTCTAATTTTAAATCACAAAGATGTTTTACATTTGACATTAATAATTGAAGTAAATTTGATAAATTCAATTTTTGTCGATGATATTTAAATTACAATTTAATAATGTTATTCAATGAAAAATTAATTGTTTTTAAATTGGTGTGACATAAAGTTGAAACCTTCTAAATACAAAGAATTTAGAATGAATGTTACTAATTCCTTTAGTAAGTATTTACACTTTTGTCAGATACTTTTAGCACCGACATTAAATTTAGGATTTTTAGCTTTTCATATATGGAAGAACAAATTAAACAAACTATAACAATACGCAGTATAAGGTAAACTTATTTTTTTGCAAAGTTTGTTTTTGATTTTGAAAATGAGTTTAGTGTAATCTACGTATCTTGATTTTTATCGCTGTACTAACAATAACATCTTCGAGTATATTTGTCTTCCTACCTCTCCTCGTTTGTTTTAGGGTCGATTTTTCAATCTTCAGATAATATTTATCCGACGAATAGAAACGGCTGGGAACTTTTGTATAGAAAATAAGTCAAACTACCATGTTTTTTTTTTAATTATAAAAGTTCTCTGACTTTTGAAAAATCGAGTAATATTAATTCCGTGTGAACTTATTAGGTATACAAAATGAACTGCTATGACGTAAGAAGTCATAGAATATTGACGTATTGAAGCTAATTACTACTAGCCTTTTCCCAACTATGTTGGGGTCGGCTTCCAGTCTAACCGGATGCAGCTGTATGCCAGTATTTTGCATGGAGCGACTGCCTATTTGACCTCCACAGCCCAGTAACTGGGTAATACGATACCCCTTGGTAAGACTGGTTGTCAGACTTTCGGGTTACTGACGACCTGTAACGACTGTCAACGACCCACGAGTGTCAGCGGGCACCAACCGAGACACGGAGGAGTCTCGGTATGTAAAGACGGTCACCCATCCACGGACCAACCCCGGCAAGCGTGTAATTCTAAACTAGTGTATATTTTCAAAACTTCAATGATGAAATTATAGTGATTTCTGTGCAAATGAACTTATCAAAGAGTGCCAAATTATTCACAACTCGTTGCATTTCAAACAACATTTTAGTTCCAACGTATCCGTTGAACTGTTAAAATGGTGTGAGCCATTAAATCAGAATGCAACATTTGCTCCGAAACCACATTGTATAAAACAAAGGGTGTTAATTTAAACAACATGTTTAGAATAATAATTTATTTGTTTATTTATAACGTCATGTTCTATCTAGCGATTCAGGTCTGAAGATCACAAAAAGTATTGGTTACATTTTTTATTTTTTTAAAGAATATTTTGGCCATTTCAATAGTTTGAGAAACTTTTAATTGTGTTGCCACGCTTTAGTAACAATGCCCAAATTATTTTCTCCCACCCTCTACTAGTAAACGCTAAAACAATGGCAAAATTACATTGTTTTTATCATTTTCTTGACAGCCTATACCAGCAAAGGTATAGTCCACGAAAAAACTATTACTTTTAACAACAGTTTGGTCAAATAAAGCTAATTACAAGTTATAATGTATGTATACTTCACAATTAATGGACTTTACATTATAATACCTTGTACTCTTTTTAAGGTACAAACAGCAAAAGAAATTGGTATGGAGGTAAGATATATTTACATTATAGTAACAACGTAAGACTGACTGTACTTTTGCATAGATAACAATACATGTTGGTTCAATTCAAATGGAATGATTATCTTTTGCAAAGGCTTAATTGTAATGTACGCTTAGAGTATGATAACAACATATTTTTTAATACTTTATATCAATTTATATAATGAAAGATAGAGAGAAGTGTTTGGTATAATTTAAATTACGGTAATACAACTTTTTCTTATTGATTATTTTCTTAGTTCACCAGTTTATTGGAATGGGATTATAAAATGGCGGATACACTTTTTCTTGTCTAGTAACTTGCACACAATCATGATTAGCAAACTAACAACCAATGTTTATAACACCATTTTATTAAAAGTTTTCATTAGCTTTGGTTGTGAATTTGTTCGTAAATTGGAGACTTAAAATAATGTTTTTATAGATACATTAGGATAATTAGTTACCTACGTATGCAATATGAGATCAGAGAAGGTCGGATAATCTGAATGCAGTTGTTTGTTCCGTGAAGTTGGAGTAATTAATTGTTTATCAAATTAACTACCAACCTAAATTGTCTGTATATTCTTAAACAGACATTCAAAACGTTCAGAGGATGTTAATCATTGTTACAAATAAAAATTAAATAACATATTTAGGAAGAATTTGTGGTGAGTTAATTATTCATTGGACTTATATTTATTTATTTACTTCTTAAACAGTATAATGTTGACAATATTTTTAAAAACGGGGAAATTAATTGTAAATCAAATTGACTACCAACTTAAATTGTCAGTATAATCAAATCACAACTTTCATCCTTTGACAGTTGTAGGAATAGCACGACATAGTGACGTAGTGTATTATTGGAAGAATCTATCCCACTCCTTCATTCTGAATACCGAAACCTTTTCTATTATTCTCTAAGATAAATAATTTTTCTCAAACATGCTTGGAAATTCGAGCATTATTTTGACAACCTTCATCGAGATAAATCAAAATTGCTGTACTGGTAAAAAACAAGTGACGATGAGGCCAGCAAAGTTACTATGAAAATCCATATCTGGCGTGTTTGGCGGCCAAATAAATTACTATGAAAACTCATTATCTGTCGTGTTATTTAAAAATGGAACGAACTTTTTACTTCAACACACGGCAACCAAGGAGGTAACTTATCAAAGATTTTATTTAAATTTCGAATTGGTTTGCAAATAGAACAAAGAAGAAACAAATTAACATATTGGCGCATGAAAAATGATAGTTATTCGTCATTGACTCTGGAATTTCTATTTAATTGACTCAGTTTGAATTTCCGCGCGTTGTTTGAGAAAAGTACTATACAAGCCTTGGCCGCAATCAGGAATTGATGGACTCACGCATGAGTGCCTCGGCTACGCCTCGGCCCTCATTTTCACGATCGTCCATCAATTCCCTTATTGCAGGCCGCGACAGTAATGTACTATATCAGCCACTGCACACTTATTATGTATTTATAAAAAGTTCTTTGCTAGTACCTATTTGGACATTCCACAATATTATGTTTTTTTTATCACCACGGGGAAGCTCTTCCCCTGCTCCTCACCCGATGGTAAGTGATGATTAGGCCGAAGATGGAAGCAAGCTTCACCCAGAATCCTCAGCCACAGAGGAACTGGCTATCTTACCTCTAACTGCCGTAACACAACAATGCTGTTAACATTGTTTTTATGGCGACAGAATTAGATAAGATGGTGGTAGCTATCCAGGTGGACTTAGAACAAGTCGTAGCACCAATGAAACCGAGCAGAAAATTTTGCCGCCATTGGGCATTGAACCGACCTCTGGGTCTGAGACAAGTGGTCTAACCACTAAACCATTGTGCGGTTAATATTTTTTTTTTCTTCCTTCCAAAAATTTACTGGTGTGTTATTTCGGTAAATAAGTTGGCTTCCCCTCTTAATGCATCACGTATTTAATTAACTAAAAGTAATAATGTATTTTGCTTAGAACGGTGACGCGTGGCGCCATCTGTCACAGGAGTTATTAACTACCGGTGCACTGTGATATATCGGACTAACATCCCCCAACATCCCCCAACATAAGTGAATCTTGGTGTACCTATGTAGTTGTTTAATGGCCATTAGAGTATACCTACAAGAGGGGTGTGCAATACTAATTAACTGAGAGGTTTTCAAACAGGATTCTCCTACAACAGTTAACTAACAACTGTAACTGTAAAGAGTTGGCTGAAGCTTTGTCCACACTGCTCACTCAAGATACGATAGGTAAATGTTTAAAAACTCCTGCAGTGCATAATAATAAGTCTGTAAAAAAAAAAACCCGTCCCTAATTCTCTGAACCTAATGTCATTGCTGTGAATTTGAGTCTTCTGCACAACATAATTCAATTACAGTGTCGATGAGACAAAAACCCCATTTACACGATTCTTGGTTTGGTGGAAGTCACTATACAAAAATATAAATAATAATTAATGCTTGGAAAAAGGAGGTAAAGTAAATAAATTTCCAAATAATGTTGGAAATTAAAACAACGCAGACTGAATTTCTCAATGTGAAATATTCATATAACTACCTACAGTCCTATGTGCAAATATAATGTGTGTATATAATAGCAATACCAGAAATTTTAATTAATTTTCAAAGTAAAACAAAAAAGAAAAATAAAAACAAGAAGCGCAAAATTCAAAAGTAAACTGTAAGAGACGAAATAAAATCCTCGACACATGGTTTGGGATGATAATTTTAAATATTCAGAAAAGAATTGTCAGCGACATCCATTCAGTGTTGTATCCGCCACGGATTCGCATTTAAAGCCGCATTTACATTAATAAAAAGCCTTGTTTGTTGGTGTGTGACAAGCCTTTCATATGCTCACTTTTTGGTATAAAAATCTTGTGAAAAATATTCATCAAATTATGTTGTGGTTTGAGCTAACGCCTAGCCAAACGGTTGTTTTAGGAAAAGTTTAGCAGTTTGAGCATTAGGGAAAAAGGGCTATTGATATATACCTGCATTATTACATGAGTGGAAAGTGGAACCAAATTGTGTAAAGTGCAGTAGACACTATTCTAAGTTTTAAAACAATTATCACGTAAAAATTTAAGTCAGCACAAATTGCTTATTAGTCTTAAAGGCTAGAATGTAATTAATAATTAAGAACCTGGTTCTTTATAATTAAGCATAAAAAGTGGTTTTGTGAAAGAGAATCTTAATACTTTTGGTATTGCTAGGGGATCATAAAGTAGATAAACGAACATACGGGTTACAAAAGCATATAGGTACATAGCATTTACATTATAAAGTTATTTCCTAAGTGTCACTTACAAAGGGAAGAGTGCTGATGTCTGAAATACAGATATTTTATAAGTAGTTTACGAGTATTTCAGACACAGATGTTCAAAATCTGATCATAGAATATAGTGTCATAAAGTCACCATATTATGTATATTTTTGAACAATTCAATTATTCTTACTTCAAGGACAATGGGTCCACTGACGAAAAAGTCAATCACTGCCTTCAATGATACTCAACTAAACTATCTTTACACATATGATTTAATTATTTTCAAAAATCAACGCGGAACAATCGTTAATTTATTTACAAATTCTGAGCTGTATACAATTAAATTTGTAACATTTTCGAATAGTAAAAAGTTTCAATAGCTGAATAGTAATTACACCTGAAATATAGGCCTTTTTAACATTATCCATTACATTCTGACATCATATTACACACGTATCCAGGTAACGGGTAAAGCTTTTATAAATATTCTATTATAATGGGTAATAATGTAATGTACCGATATCACGTCAATAGAGTATTAATTTCCATAGCTACGGAACTCTCTCATCAATATCAATTTCATACCCACTTCAAAACGTTCAATTAATTATGTTTGAAGGCGCTAAAATCTTGCATCGCATAACTTACAATATACTGGAATGAATACCGAAGTATTTTTTGGTTAACACTGTAAACATCCATACACAGTAATAACAACTAACACAAATTATCTACGTATAATCTAGTACTACAATAATTCCTAACGAAATAATACAGTTTATTATGTGAAGGGAATGCACACAACATCTGTTGTTGCCAAACTCTTCTATTTCGAATTTGTTAATAATTTTGCGAACTTTATTGCTAAGCTTTTGTTCTGGTGTCGGGGGATAATGGATTGTTCTGTTTCTAGTTACGTTTTCGTGTTTGTATGCATTTGAATGTCTGTCGGTGGTGTATGTGACGATGTCTCGTTCATCTTCGTCATCCGACCTGTCAGCAGAACCAAATTGATTGTCAGGCCCCTCTATCGGTGTTGAGTACTTAAACTCATCTCGTTTGTAAGCAGGACTCGTGTTCTTCATTGTGGGCCCTGGGATTTCTGTGGACGAATTTTCGAATATAGTTCCTGTCAATATTGTCTCAAACGACTGAACAGTTTAGGTACTTGGTATGTTAGAAATTTAACAAAATTCGGTTTAGTTGTTTTAATTAAGCAAACTGTATCGATGTACAGTAGTTACAGTACACTTGTTGTTTCAGCAGTTCTCTGTTAGTTAGTTGTTCGTTTTCTACTTTGGTGCAGAGATAGGTTGAAATAAATGCTCTCTTAAAGCTTGATTGTATTTTTAACCCCCGACGGAAAAAGAGGGGTGTTATAAGTTTAACGTGTGTATCGTGTTTGGGCTCATTGGAATGGTCTTCCAATGAGCCCAAACACGATACCTGTGCTGATATAGTCATGCCTGTCAATGAATAAGTTATAGATAGATGGTGAACAGGGTCTGGTGAAGGAATAGGAAAGAGAAATGAGGAAATATTTGTATCGGGGGTTTTTAAATGTTTAATTTATGTTTGTACTATTTATGTTCAATGAACAAAGAAAGATTTTGTCAAAGACTAACTGAGTTTTATTTTTTTATTGTTTTGACCTGAAATATCAATATTTCAAATGAGTTAATTGACACTGTCCTCTCCCCCTTTTTAGGGTTCCGTTCCTCAAAAGAAAAAAACCAAACACACCCTTATAGGATCACTTTGTGGTCCATCCGTCTGTTTGTCTGCCAAGACCCTTTTTTATAGGAACGCGTGGAGACATGAAGTAGAAATTAATATCAAATATGTAGGCCTAATGTGCCAATAACACGGAAAATTTACGTAAGGCGCCAATTTACTTAAAAATAAATTTTCCTGACTGTACCTATTTGCCACTGAACTATTGGGATGTTTGGCACAAAATGTCTAATGTTTGTTTATTGCATTCGGTTATAGACAAGTTAAGTCGACATGCCTCTAGCACCGTGCTACTCTCGAATGAGCTGATAACTGCAGTGTTGACCATAGATGTAACATTGAAAACTAGGTGTCACCACCTCAAATATATCTTTTATGAAGCAAATAAAGTAAGATTCATCTCACCATATAGTCTGATGACGCTATCAACTTCCCCCAGCGAGTTCTTGGCGACGCATCTGTACCCTCCGACGTCAGCAGGCGTCAAGCGTCGCACCGTCAGCGCCATGCGGCTCTCGAATGAGCTGACAACGGTGTTCACCACCTCGTACTTACTTGATGATATCACCATCTCATCTGTAAGAGAAGAAATTAGTGTAATTATTGCAGTCAGTCATAGATACAGAGTTACTGCACTGAGATATCGTTTGCGCGGTGAACAATTGAAAAGATATTTCAAAGATATCTTTGTTCATTCAAGTATTGTGATACTTATTAGCAGTTGAATAATTTTATTTTCTTCTGAGTATTAAAATGCAAAATTGAAGTTCTGAAATCAATTACTTCAATATCTCTTTTGGTAGAACGAAACAAAGTAATTTGTTATTCCTATATACAATAATGGCGATTACTCCCATCTTTAACGGCTACAGCATAGGGCAATAAAACATAGTTCGAAACTAATTCATAACTGTAAAAAGAAATAATAGTAAGCCGTAAAGCAAACGTTATAATTCACAGCAAAGTATAAGAAACTTAGGGCAATAAACTGTTGAATGCAAAAAGAAAACAGATTCAAATAGTACAATTTCATAGCAAAGCAAAATAGTTTACTGTAAACTTTTTCTTTCAGTTCAGCGGGAAGAACTCATAAAAATAATTATTACGTATTCAATTTTCTAGTACTTGACACTCCATTTCATGAAAAGTTTTCGCGAGAATAAGAAAGCCACATAGTTTTCATACAATAATCTATTACACTGAATTACACGCAACCGTAGCTTTGTTGAAATATGATACAGCACCGAGAACCCAGTTATTATTCCGAAATACATTTGAATTGTAAGACAAAATACGTGTTATTTCGTGAAAAATGCGGAATCCCCTTAGCTCGCGTACATTTATATTGAATCCAGCTGTGGCAAACTAAAGTGTTTACCAGATAAGGTAAACAATGTCCCAGTTGTCCCTCACAAAATTCTGTTGCAGGGGAAACGATATTTTTCAAGAAGCTCCAAATCGCCGACATTTCCTGGTAGACCCCTTTAGAGAGGTGGCCCAAACAATCCCTACATTGCGGTACGTAAGTATGTCGTTCGCCGCCTCGGAGCTGTGGTAAGCCTCTACCGCCTGTTGTCCGCGAATGATAAAGCGACTAGCTTTCTTTCGAAAACACTGCATCGCCGCCCGTCCTGTTAAACACTCAACTGCTCCGTTTTATTAAACCAATAAAATATCCCCGCACTTATAACACCGCCCAAAATATTTACACAATATTTAACATCTAAATTTAGAAAGGCATTAATTTAAGCTTCGTCGCCCGCTATGAACTTCATAAGGAAACGATAACACCAGTAACGCCTTTCTTAATCTTCATTCCGATCGAAACTTCGGTTTGTTTACTCGCCAGTGTGCTTCGACTTTAGGACGTGCGGTGAAGATGGCCTTCAGAGGAAATTACTCGAGAATCTCGAAGTCTACTCGTTTCATAATAACAAGAAATTTAATCTCAATTAATGTCTAAAATAACACTGTAACACTCTTAATTACGCTCGAGTGAGGCCTGCTTAATTAACACTTACATGTCAGCCACCCTAACATAGATTGATGACAAACGAAAATGACGATCCTGTAGTGTTACCCTTTGGGGCTGGTTTTGGAAGCGGGCCGGAGCGAAAGCGCCAGTCATTGGGCGCAAGTTGGCGGCCTAACAAAGGGCTGTGTACGCCGCCGGCCGACAATGCCCCCATGGATCATAACGCAGACGTAAAACAACTTGTGACCTTAATGCGTTTTAATAATTAGCCCTCGACGCTGTATAAATTGTCGACTGCCTCCGCAGAATAAATATGCTGAGTTTATTTGGGCAAACAAGCTTGTATTTTCATAGCAAGATTTATTTGCAAACCACAATTTTGTGAATATTTCTATGAAACTAATATATTTTGTAAAGAGAACGCGAACTGTTCTTTACTTGGGTTCTCTTCAGAAGACGCAAATTAACTGAACAAGTCCTTGAAACTCGTTAAAGCCTTGAAAGTTAGCATTATGCTCTTACTGGTTTCCTTTGTGTCAGTCACTCGACGTTCTCGTACATAAACCGTGAACTTACTGCCTGCAGCCTCACCTCGCAACATTATAAAACAAATGCATTTCCACTGTTTGTTTTACAATAGTGTGCATTATGTTCTCCAACTTCACAGCTAGATAATATTGAGTTGTGTGAATGGCAAGAGTAACACTATCGAGCATTCGACAGAAGTTATTATGACTGTTACTGGTCTCCCCTGAGGATCTCAGAGAGCTCTACGAAGCCACGTAATGGACTAAGCGAACAAAGCACTTGTGTGCTAAAGGCGACCACAAACCATGCTTGGTAATGAAATTATGTGTAACATAGGAGCTACTTATTACTGAGATACGGCTAGCGTGTAAATGGGTGAACGCAGATCTATCGCCAAACTAAATTTAGCTTATGTTTTAGAGCCTGATGTTTGTAACATAAATCATATTAGTTGGACTTAAACATCTCTAGCACAGCTCTCTAGATCTCTAGTTCTTTAGCACATATGTATACACAGTACAACTAAAACCTGGAAATAATCAGAGCGACTTTTTCAATTTCACAATGTAATAAGAATAACTTTATGAGTTAACTGGGAATACGCAATGGGCAAACATGGCGGACGATGTTCCTTAAAAAAAAGTTAAAGGTGTGCATAGCAAAAGTTCGACAATCAAACCTCAGCATTACCACAATTTGCACAAGGATGAAGGCAAAGGGTAAAATAATATACAGCCATATTTTAGCTCCTGAATGTCATCTACAGGTGCAGCATGTATTAGAAAGTAAAAATATATGGGACGGCTGATTAGATTACGATGTTGATCCCATAGGGACAGTTGTTGCACATGCTATATTATCTCAATAACTGTATACATATAAATGTTAAATTCATAAAAGGCAATCATAACACAGATGATTTATCACGTACACATTTGTCTGTTGCTGAAATGGGAGGTCTGATATTATTAGAGTGACTTAATTAGTATAGTTATGTACTCGCTAATGTACTTGTTGTACTTCTAAATTTCGAGAAACGGCTTGATGGAATGAATGTGCCTTTATGAAACAACAACTGATATTAATTTTCGAGCTTTTGAATTAGTCTGGTTGAAAGTTGAAGTTATCGAGTGTATTAGTTGCAAGTCAGCGTTGGTTGTGAAAATTGCTTGTTTAATTTTCATAAGACCTTGATTATTGACACGAGTGAGTTCCAAAGATCTTTGTATTTATTCAAAGACCTATAAAGAGTTATCCTAAAAATACTATTCAAAGCGACTCCATAAAAATCAGTGCCGTTAAAACGCTCCCGCTCTAGTAAGAAATCATGTCCAAGATTCATCAAAATTTCATAAACAGAAAAATCCGCGAACATAAAAAAGAAACTTCTCCCTTTATTACGTCATACATTCCCACTGCGGATGAGAGCCAAGCATAATGTGGAACTTAAAATTTCCAGAAGCTCAAAACCCAGTCCCATTGAAAATTAACCCGTAAATTTCGCGCGACAAGTGCCGAATGGGAAACTTTGCGAAACCGCCGACGGCTCTGGGCGGGGGCGGGAACGAATGAACGAACGAACGGAACGAAGTAACAGCCACGAGCTCCATCCAGCTCATTACTCCTCTGTGTGAATGGAAACTGATTTTGATACGTCATATTTGTGGGCAATATATGTATGTAGTTAACTATTGTGCTGCGTTACCGCGGTTAGAGGGTTAGATGGAGATCGATCGTGTCGTTAGACCTTTAATTAGTTTGACTTAATTTTTGTTGCGGAAATCGGCTGGATGCAAGAAGCACAGAACCACAGAGGCCTATGTTCAGCAGTGGACGTCCTTCGGCTGAAATGATGATGATGATGATGATGATGAAACTAAAGTATATAGTTAAATTATATATTTCTTTGTCTTCACTACATACCGACGTCCCAACACCATCCTTCTATTCTCGAACTGAGCTAGTTCGTGGAAATAATGTGAATAATACGTTACCTACCTACAAGAATGCCAGATATATATCAGAGATGCTAGAGGAATTTTCCTATATGATTGTTTTGTCGTGTTCACAACTGCCAATAGCATGTTGCACAATCTTTTGCAAAGTCAGGATCACTGTTCACAACTGACTGATTCCCAATGTACAGAATTATAAAAACAATTGCAATGTCTGTTTCCAAGCTAGATAAATATACGGCGCAACATTTATTTGCCTGACGCGCAATCATTCTTCTTGAATATGATTTCGTACTTTCACATTACACACCTTTCCTTATTATCAAACGGAATTGCGGAGAAGAATTTATTGTTTTATTACGTACCTATGTTACTTTGGTTTATTTTACGCCCGGATAAGTGTTAATGGATTTTTCACAGTGGATATCATGTGGGATTTTATACCGGTGGTAATGTTTTCTACTTTTCAATGTGGAACACATTTGGGTTATACGGCTGTGTTACGAGTTCTCGGTTGCGTGACGGAGCCGATTATTGAACCAGGATCTTTGTCATTTTAGTATGGGAAACGCGATTCAAATTATGCTATCGACTCGTTTATAAAGCGATATGTCATAGTATCTTTGGGGGGTTGCGGGACTAGCAGATAACGTCACGTAATCCCCACATTTCTTATGTCATCATTCTGCGCGTTGCGTGTCTGATCGTGACAACTTGTAGGTTGCATAACAAGGATAATGCCAGATGGTTTAAGCAGGGACGACTGATACTGATGTAAATTTGTAGGTACTTGTGTAGATATTATGTTGTTGTTTACATTATGTAAGCTAGAACTTTTACCATTATATTAAAAAAAACAATTACTTGTTGTCTCTAGAAAATCGGTTACGTTACTACTTGGAAATTCCATAGATACAGGTACCTACTACGTTACTGGAAACCATCTTAGAAGCTTATATCTCGTAACGTAACACAGGGAGTCACATTTATTTGATTTGATTAAGAATGTAAAGGTACATTCAAAGTCACAAAGTAAAGCCAGTCTGCGTTTCCTACTGAAATTAAACATGGCTAGATAATGAAGGAAAGTCGAAAGTCACGAGAAACCAGACATTCTTAGCCTTCAGAACTATTTGTAGGTATTAGTATTAGTATTATTGTATGACCGCACGCGGTACACCCGCGTACCAAAAACCATTGTAGTTAATTAGAATGTCCTTGAAGAATTAATATAATGAATTTTTGAGGTAGGTATCTCGTAAATAAAACTCCTCGCCCGCATCAACACTAACTGATAAAGACCATTCGAATGACAACTCCTAATATCAGTAGCGCATAAAAAGATTTATGCGAAAACTCTGCGCCTGTTAAGAATTTTATATGAAATTCAGGAGAATCCTGCAGAGACGGAGTCCTTCCACACCTCATACATGGCAATATGAATAAAATATGGATTCATCAGTTGAATAAACGAACATTTCGTGCTCGAATAACGTTGTTCGCACGGAGTGTGTAATGATCACTTGAGTTCCGTCAAATATCCCATGTTTGAGGGCACATCTTTGAATCATTGTCATTCTGGGTGAGAATTTAAAGGTGATTGCTTCTTCTGGATGAGATTTTTAAGGTGATTGTTCCTTTTTTCGTGTTTTGATAGCGTTCTTTATGAGCTTGTTATTATATCGTTGCACATTAGGGTTGTGTAAAGTCTAATAGGATGTGTTTTGTGGCTTATGAAGACGAATAAAGGTAGGAAGGTAGTCAAAATATTTTTTTACGGTAAATGAAGTGCAGTGTAATGCTGTCGTCATACCAAAATTAATTTCGGAAATAGTTCTCGCGATCACTAACGATATTTTTTGTTGTTTTAATATAACTTCATTACGAAAGTGAGACATGTTATAGAATAGAATATATTATTATGTACACCATAAAATTACAGATATAAATGTAGAAATTTAGCAGAATAAATGGATGTAGTTGTTAAGCAAGGTATGTCCACGCGGTATGTCTTTCTGTGGGCTAGAGATATTTAGCAGTTGATGACAATAATGTTTAATAAGAATAACATCGAATCCATTTCAGACACCAGTCTGTATGATCCTCACATATTTGATCTGTCCACCAAGATTATGTCTCTGCACTTTAAAAGACCTCCTTTTCGGCCTTTCTGCTCAGAGCCTTCGGAAAGGAAACGCCTACCTCATATAGTTTTTAAAATATGATTGACGTGTGAAAAGTGTTTGTACAAACCTACTTATAGAAATAATATAATTTATCAGTTTCTTTATCCGTCCCTAAAACTCAGACTTTCCACCGTATTACAGGAAGTATTTTAATATTTCCTTTCCAATATTCTAATACGTATACCCACGTACAAACAGTATTTGTAGCAATGTAGTTGTGCTAGTAAGTCGTCGGTCGGCTTGGCCGCTTAAGCAGAAACTTACCGAATCAGAAGCTTGACTGGAGTTGGTGGAATGTTTGCGCTGCCAGTTAACTTGGTGTGTTGCCTTCAAACTAGTGCTTAGATAACTAGACTGCTACAAATTGTGTGTAGTGATAGTATGGTTTTAGAATCCTACTTCCTACTAATAATCCTACTAATATTATAAATGTGAAAGTTTGTGAGGATAGATAGATGGATGGATGTTTGTTACTCAATCACGCAAAAACGGCTGAATGGATTTGGATGAAATTTGGCAAACAGATAGTTTATGACCTGGATTAACACATAGGATACTTTTTATCCCGATATTCCCACGGGATCGAGACTTACGTGGGTGAAACCGCGGGGTGCAGCTAGTAATATTATAAACGCGAAAGTTTGTGAGGATGGATAGATGAATGGATGTTTGTTACTCTTTCACGCAAAAACTACTCAACGGATTTGAATGGAATTTAGCCCACAGATGGTTTATAACCTGGATTAACACGTATGATACTTTTTATCCAGATATTCCCAACGGATCAAGACTTATGCGGGTGAAACCGCGGGGCGCAGCTAGTAATATTATAAACGCGAAAGTTTGTTAGGATGGATAGATGGATGGATGTTTGTTACTCTTTCACGCAGAAACTTCTCAACGGATTTGAATGGAATTTAGCCCACAGATAGTTTATAGCCTGGATTAACACGTATGATACTTTTTATCCAGATATTTCCAACGGATCGAGACTTATGCGGGTTAAACCGCGGGGCGCTGCTAATATGTTACATCCATACCTATTTGATTTTAAGGACCATTCAGAAAATAATAGTTCGTCTTCTATATATGTATATCTAGATAAATAGACTAATATTTATTTAATTAATAAATTAATGTATAACTTACACTTATAATTACGAGATCTCGATGTTTTATCAAGTTATAAAAACCGTGCGAAGCAGGGGCGGCTCGCTATTTAGAACATAATACGTTACATCGATATTTATTGATTTTGTGGACCGTTTAGAAAATTATGTTTATTTATTTAAATAAGACTTAAATAGATCAAGACGAAATTTATACGTTTTGGAAACGATCAGTTAAACTGAAACGTTTTGTCAACAAGACTTTTGAGTTTTGCTATACTTTGTGTATTTATTTAAAACACAAAGCGACTTACGATTAGATTTATTTGTGAACACAGCAAGAATGTTTAAGTAAACCAGCATAATACTCACTATATCAACAAGTAAACACCGTATTATCCAACTACTAAGCAAGAGCCTTCTCATAAACTCCACTACGCTGAACACAGAACAGCCTTCAAGAAACTCTCATAACCTCCACGCAGTCTTTTACGACATATTTCTAATAGTTATTTTTAAAACACAGAACTACATAAAAGCTAATGGCAGCGTTGGCAATATCGTACATCCTTAAGTGATAAATTATAAAAGCATTGTTGGACGTTCACGGAGAGAGTCGTAAATGGTCGTGTCCAGTCGTTCGGAACTAACGAGCATTGTCTTATTTCACCAGAATAGGTCACTTTTCTTAAGACTTAAACCCGACGCACTCGTAAATTAAAACTTAATATCTCATTACTTGCAAGCGTTACCCCGCCCCGGTTTGGCTCGAGCCAAAAAACTTCAATTACAAGCAGACTTTCTTCATTTCACTTCGGATTTTTTGGTTTTAAAATTTGTTTTTGGCGGTCTCGTAGTGTATCAATGTCATTGCATTTTTTCGTTTGATGGTCGTTCTTATTCTCCAGTCTCATTTTTTTTCCTTCAATTTAATGAATCGGTAATTTTTAGGCATGTTTTTTTTTCGTTATTCTTTTGTGTGGAAATCGAGATGAACGGTGTCAAGAAGAAAAATAATAGTAATGGATAAGTATTAAATATTTTCCCTTCGCTTCAAAGTCCTACTTGAGGAAAACCTATCTTCATTTTTAATTCAGGGCAAAATAGCTGATATAAATAGCGTAACTTATGCAACTACCGAATTAACCAAACTAAATTACCCTTATTACCTGTAACTAACTACTACCCACTTTTTCACAAAAAGTACAAAAGTAGACTACTCAGCGGAGTTACTATCAAAATAAATCTCGGTCGTAATTAGCAACATTTGCTAAGTGATGTCGTGCTAAATTACTTGTGCAATTGCGATTAAACTCAGCGTTTTAGAGGTCACTTGCGTGCCGTTGCCATAGTAACCGAGGATCGTGGTCCCAGAGGAACACTAAAGTAAGCTGGACACGACAACAGCGTCTTAGTAATACAACACAATCTGTTTTATTTAACGGCTTTAGATAGGTTCAGTTTGTAAATAAATATTTTTTGGTATATTTTTGTACGATTTTACCGTCGTTTTCCCAAGGGGTAAACGTAAAATGGTGTACATAATTTTGGTATTACGGTCTTTGCTATCTCCATACGACCTTATATTGTTTATTTAAAGGTACATGATAATGAAGCATGAAAGACTCCGTAGCACTTATTCAAAACCTGCTTATATTTTCACACGTTAGTATAATTTATAGACAGACATTTGTAACGCTTCTATTATTTACAAAAACACATAATGACAAAAACCTCTAACTGCCGAAGACTCAAATTCAAACAAAGTAAAAAAAAACGTTTAATGTCTTGAAAACTTAAATTGATTAATCGAAGTGCCAATAATTTGTTACTGTCGAAGTCAACGCGTGTCAGTAGTACCATAGAGACGCTGGTTTATTAATTTAATTTACTTATAAAAATACAGTTATCAAGTTTACTGGACCATGCGAATTTGACCTTTAAATTCAAAACCGAGAAATTTCAGCTAGGAAAGATAGTGGTACTTTGCTGTCAATAAGCCTTTTTTACCCACGGCCATTTTCTGCCTAGCCTTTTAACAGTTTAAGGAACATTAAACGCCCATAGACGTCAGATTCAGATTAATTTACCTATTTCTTGTAAAACATAGGTACATTATAAGTACCTACTTATTTGGTAATACATTGAGGGCGTTATGTTTTGCCTCTAAGGCGTACAAAAATAGTTAATAAGTACATGCAATATAATTAAAACAAGAAATTAATATAGGTGTATGAACCACAAAGAAACAAGTAAATAAATTAGATCTTCTATCGCATTAATAATGTCGAAACGTCATAACAACAAAACTTCTATTGTGCCTCGTTCAGTGTCTCGGAAAGTGATAATTTACTCACTGGCAGACAACGCATAGCCAAAGCCGCTGGGTCTAAAAGCTTGAAATTTTGCACAAGAGATATAACGAAAAGGAGCACTCTGTCGTTGCCTTATTTTTAGGGTTCCGTACCTAAAGGGTAAAACGGGACCCTATTACTAAGACTGCGCTGTCCGTCCGTCCGTCTGTCTGTCTATCTGTCTGTCACCAGGCTGTATCTCATGAACCGTGATAGTTAGACAGTTGACATTTTCACAGATGATGTATTTCTGTTGCCGCTACAAATACTAGAAAACAGAATACAATAAATATTTAAGGGGGCTCCCATATAACAGATGTGATTTGTTTACCGTTTTTATAGATAATGGTACGGAACCCTTCGTGCGCGAGTCCGACTCGTACTTGGCCGGTTTTATTTATATTTTTACCTATTGTGGTTTAGTAATTTTATTCTAGGTGCATCGTCTTCACATATTATTATGTAATGTACCTACTTATAACAAATATTGTAAAACATTTTAAAAGAGTAACGGTGTAATTTTTTGCCCATCCTTCTCCATACGAAAACTATCTTTTGGAAGGGGCGACTAGAGTCAATTCTATTTTTTGTAAATTTTTGTGTTTCAAAAGTGCCTTATGTGTGCCTAATTGTAATAAAAGATTTGACTTTGACACTATTTTTGAAAATTCATCCCCCCCCTAATGGTGTTAATAGCGGATGAAAGTATGTATGGAAGTTCGTAATTTTTGCCAATGAGAATTCCTATGGGCATAAGACGTGTTTTACGATAGGTGATTTATGTAGGTAGGTATTATCTAAATGTATCAAAAATTAGTGAGCTATTTTCTAGTCTCACTAATGAAATTGTTATTAGAACTCCAAATTAATTATATCCACAAGCTCTAAACAAAGCAGCACTGACGTCATGTGTACATTTGCAAAATTTATCTCTGCATTTGGGTATTTATTACGTTACACATGCACAGTGGAAAACTGTATAGTTGAGATGTGGAAATAAATAAACACAACCAAAGGATGATGCAATTTAGTACAACAGAAAATATAATTTGAATTTGTGAAAAAAGGAGCAATATTTATTTAATAAAAGTCACTCTCATATTAAAGAAAAATATATGGAAGATGGATGGACTGTGTAAAAGATGATGCTACTTGGGTGTGACTATCGAGATGACGACTAATACATAGAATACTTACTTCTGTATGAAAGAAAAAGACATGTTGCGCTGACACAAATAAATTGGGATATGGACATGAGAATGATGATTTAAAAAAATCCTAATCCTGTTTATTTGTTACGCTTTCACGCTAAAACTTGGTACAGGTATAGACCATGACGTGGAATAGGACATAGGATAGTTTTTATCCCGATATTCCCAAGGGATCGAGACTCACGCGGATGAAACCGCGGGGCGCAGCTATTATATAATACATTCTAATTCTAATTATAGCCACCATGGAGAATATTATTATATTTAATGTAATATTACTTTAACATTTAACCGTTTTTACAAGTCAAATGAAACGTTTCAAAAACAAAGTTAACAAAATCCCGTCTAATTATTTGAATTATACTGTAACAGTTTCAGTTAGATAACGTAGTTAAAACCTTTCGAAAATTAAATAAAACTGGTTAAACAGTGAAAGTCAAAGTAAATTTTCATTGCTGTGGTTATGAAGCTTCAATCTTGCGAAGTTCGCAAAAAATATTAACAGGTACGCAAAATTGGTTAAATGGACTATAAAGATGAAATAATTTTCTTGATAAAATAACTTTAGGACATAGGAGAGTATTTGAAGAAATACTTACTTGAATCTCTGACCCAGTAGTTTATAGACTTGGGCGATGACTCGACGTAGCACTCTATGGTGACGTCAGTACCCAGCGGAGCACCCACCAGCTGATTGGGCACTTGAATCACCGGGTGAACTAAACAATAATATCAACTTATGAAAACCTTAGTATCTAATTTACATTTACAATCCACAAATTTAACACGTTGCACAATGCAGAGAGCAAATGGTAGACTTTGTTCAAAAAAATTGAACTAATAATATTAAAGTTAAATCTTGCATAAAAGCGAAATGTCCGCTCGAGTTGACGCGAAGACACAAACAGTCCCTTACAGCCAGAAAATAATTAAAAGCTACTCGCTGACATAAAATAACACCATTAATAACAAGAAACCTCTGAAAGTTGCCGAGATAAACAACAATTACTACGAATTTGGGAAAGACGTATTTCGTCCACCGAGTGAGGCTGGTCCTAGAACATTTTTTTGTGGAAAATATTCGACTCCTAGGATACCTAATTACTACTTTGGCCTTATTTTTTTTTAAGGAAGCATTGGTTTACTGGAGCCTCCTAGAGGTCATTATTATTGTTTATAGGATGTAGTTAAGGTTGGATCCAATAAATAATCGTGTTTACTTTTTGCAACAGACAAAGGATAGTCTGCATTATAGCTTTAAACCAAAATCCGTGGTTTAAAAACCGTTTTATATTTGTTTAAAACGGTTTTTAAAGCACGGATTTTGGTTTAAAACGGTTTATTTGCAATTGTAGTCCGCATACAACACGCAATAAGCAAAATATAATTTACAGAATAAAAATAAAATTTTATTAAAAAAATGAACGTATTTAAAAGCTACTTACAATGTACTTTGATAGTGATCCTTTTGCTCACTGAGGGCGGCACTCCGTTGCTCGCGATGCATAGATATGCACCCATATCCGAACGAGATATTTTCGCAAGTGTCAACAACTCCTTCTCGTACAGCGCAACTATATGGAAAATATAATCTAAATAAACAACCGAACTCCTGAAGATTTGGTGAAAGAATAAATGAAATATTCATATTATATTACTCGGTTATGTAAGCCCTTTACACGGAAATGTAAATGTCAAGAGAGATCTCGAGTATACAACATTTTGAAGAATGTCACACATTTTTGTACTGTGATATTTTTGATCATTGTAACAATTTTGTACGGGGTTAATTCTTTTCTCTTGTGACAGTACAGATCGTCACAAAAATAACATAGCTTAATGTGCAATCGTATCATTTTTATTTACATCGAATTATATAAATACATATTTTATATACGTAGCTAGAATATAAATATATTTTATATGGTATAATTTATATAGACTTAAAATCATAATAATAATATTTACATGTATAAATAGATGGGGAAGGAATCATAGAGATAATCATAGGAATATCGGATAATATAACCTAACCTAACTCATTGATTTGGTCATAACTATACCAATGAACACTACGAGTTATTTATATCCAAAACCCATTAGGCTCCAAGTTTACCTTTAGTTTTGCCACCATTAGGTTCCCTGATAACAATATCAGCGCCATCTTCTCTTCTCCAAAGAACTCGAGGCTCTGGCATACCTCTCGCGCGGCAAGCAACTTTGGCAGTACCACCTTCGGGCACCATTATATCTCCAGAAGTTTCTTCTGGTATAAAGTCTGGTGGTATCACCACTTCTAGGTAACCCATCTGGAAAAAAATACACGCGTTAACATTTAAATCATTTTAACCGACTTCTTCAAAAAGGAGGAGGTTCTCAATTCATCCGTAAGTTTTTTTTTTGTTTGTTTGCTACTCGTTTACTCCGCCAGTTATGAATAGATTTTAATGATTCTTTTTTGTTTGGTAGGTCATAATTCAGAGGTGGTCCCATATAAATTTTTTTCACTTTGCTTGCGTAGTTTTTGAGTTAGCTTCAATATTACGTGCTTTTCCCACTTAGTATATCTAGACGATGTTTTAAGTGACTCCCTCACTGTTATTTACATAGCAGGTAGTGGTATTCGAATTTGTGTGGGGCAGGTACCACAGCTAAAAAATGAAAAATAAAGACTTTTACAAAAAAAAAAACATCGAAGACAGTTGATTTTTTTTGTAAAAAGTTATTTAACAAAATATTTCGATTTTGTCTATAATGCTCGTTAATGTAAGAGTTGGTAAACACCTTTACATCAATCACAGCTATGTTGGGGTCGAATCACAGAAGGTAATTATCATGTAACAAAATAGAATTTTAGTAACCAACACACTAACAAAAAAAGTGTTTTGAGTCTTAAAACATCAAAATTACAAATACTAAAAACGTCTCTATTGTAGAACAATATAAATAACATTCATTGATGATGTTTATTAAATATTGCCTACAAACAACGTGAAACAATTATTATAGAAAGTAGGTACATAGCGTCAAGCGACGTCATGCCGCGTCAACGTCGGAGTCGAAACCTCGAGCGCTGTCGCCCCTGGCGATTTATGTCGTTATCAGCTCCGGGTATAAATTACAGCGCAGCGCAATAATTTTGGTGCACCATGCACGAATCATTACCCGCTGCGTTCCTCGCCTCGCTCCCGTCTGCGTAGCTTAATTCACTTTATCTCTCCAATGTTTATTTTAACTGCAATTTAATTTTCTCTGATATGCTGCGCCAATTTATTCCTTACAGGGTATCATCCCACTTTTATATAAATGACACGATAAGATATCAACTAAAATAGGTTCAATCTATATGGTCACGATTCGATTCAGTCAGTTGATTTGGCTTAACAAAATTTATGTTGTAATGAAATAATGGGACACGGAGAAAATATCTAAACTGATAAATCTTATGTAAGCCCCGAAGTGAACAGTCGATGGAATACTTACGCTAATTACAGACTTATCATATGGGTGTGGATGATGAACGATATCACATTAATGTTCTCTCCTGCCGAGATATTTATCGCACATAATGGAATTTATGTGCCTGCAGGTCTGCAAGCATTGGCAGTAATCTTGGTCGGGTTGCGACTGGCGTATTCAGAGA
Organism: Lithophane leautieri; assembly: GCA_949152455.1. Taxonomy (NCBI): domain Eukaryota; kingdom Metazoa; phylum Arthropoda; class Insecta; order Lepidoptera; family Noctuidae; genus Lithophane; species Lithophane leautieri. Next base: position 12,144,500 of record OX424459.1, read on the forward strand.
TATGTTTGGCTCAGTACACGAATTGCAATAATATTCACCATGTGGAATTTCTTCCCGCTGTTTCGGAATGCTGAATATGGCACATTATTTCTTGAAATAAATAAATTTGTTTGGTTTTAACTTTTTGGTATTTGGTGTACACATTTTATGCGGCCTGAGACGTCACGCCCTGGCTCACTTGTGATGACTAAAGTGATCCCAAATGTATGTTGAAAAAGGGGAATGTTTCAATTCTCCAACATTGTCTAGCAGCTCCAGTTTTATTTTAAAACGATTGCTGCATGAAAACTGCGAGTAACTGTTTTTCTGAACATGAAATAGGTGGAAACTGTACTGCAAATATCGGATTAAAATGCATTATTCCCTGGAAAACATTCTTAGCGGTCATTGCAATATCTATTTACATTTTATCAAATAAAGAAAGAAAGCGTTTGTTTCTAAAAAAATATATTGCTTCACATGGATTTGGCAAAAGAGTACACAAAATCATCTTGTATGTTCATGTTAATATTTTTAATAATTTGTACTCTTCCGTTTCTATGTTCCGACCTAACTGGTATACTTACAGATGCAACAGCAATTATTCAATCACTTAATTGTTTATTTCTTTCTGTTTCATTGTATTGGTTTTATGGTATCCAAAACCATAACGTAGACATTATTTTCATGATGGGCGGCTTTTAAATCCGATCTTAATTTGCGTTATTCTTTACGGTCGATGGAAAGTTATGGAAGAATAATGAGTTTCAGGACTCATATTTTATTAAATCAGTTTCTATGACTTATGATTTGATTTTACTGTATACTATATTAATCATATACCTCGTTATCATTATGGTCGGATTAATAGCACAAATGATAAAGTTTTATCGGTTTGGTGAGCTTCATGCACTATTTAGTGCTAAAGGAAGTTAGCCCCACGGGATAAGGTATTGTATACAAGTAGGAAAATGTTCGTGCCTGAAGTAATGACGAGAGGATTTCTGTACCGAAAAGTCCGTATACGTGGTTATTACAAGAAACAGAACCTGGTGTATAAAACGCTGGCAAAGAGAGTTTCCAGCGCGAAGTCACTGGGTGAAGAGTTATCTTGGAGCGCTGTGGGGTCAAATTAGTGTATTCATAGGTTTATTTAGTTATTGCTTACCGTACCTGGCTTTTCATTGGGTCTGTATTGATCTGACACATGTATTGACCCTGGTCCTCCTCTTGGACGTTTCTAATGTGCAAATTCCAAACGGTCTGACCGTTATGCGACACTCCTACACGGTGATTGTTTGTTATTACGTGAACATGTATCGCTTGAATCGCTTTAGTATCTGCTTTTACCCATCCGACCTGCGAATTGTAATTGAGTTTTTAATTAAAAGGAAAATAAAATTCCTAATTGTTTTTCCTTGTATTAGTAACTTACTCTGTATCCACCTAAGTTCTGCACTAGACATCTAAACGTTGCATCTCGACCAATTGGTACTGTCAAATTCATTAACGGTTCTGCAAATTCCGGCTGGAATGCTTGACCTGAAATTATTCTGAACTGTTACTAGATCTTTTTTATACTGACTTACCTAGGAATTATTACAAAATATTGTCATCCAAAATTAACACGTTTATAATTTATATATTGGGGTTCCCAAATGTATTTTCTAATTGGTACATATCCCCGCAAAATACAAAAATCCATTATTCTATAAGTATGTTGTTTCAGAAGTATAAATTAAAATAAGGACCTAATACTTTTTGAAAACTGTATTTTATATAATAAGGAAGTCAGTTTTGTAAAGAATAGAATAGAATAGAATACTCTTTATTATGTACACCATAAAAAATACCGATACAAATGTAGAAAAGGTAAAGTTTCGGTTCTATGAAATTGTTCCTTCAAAACTACATTCTATACAAAACTCACCGACAAGTTTTGAGTCCAGTCCTAGCATGAATATGGCCAGTAAATATATGGACCACCAAGGCTGCTGCATATTTCCAGTCGCGCCGACCGAATCTGCTCTCAAGCAAAGCCTTTGTTAGCCATGGGACACTGTAACCAAATAAAAGTATTGAAATAGGTAAACACATCTACTTATCCGCAACATTGTTATGCACATTATATAGACAAATTCATAGTAAAATTATAAGTACCATATTGACTAATCATGTTCAAAATCAATATAACGATCCATAAAAATAGAATTCGATCCTCTCGCCTATGGCATTAAAACATTCTTCAAGCACAATCTCCCCATTGATTTATAATAATAAACATCGAGCCAATCTTTTTATGGCTTCTATTAATATCTTAACGATACCATTTACAGGGATACGGCTAAAAAATCGCTGCTACATAACCGCTCAAGATGTTTATATGAGATGTTTATGATACATCACATCAACATAAAACCAGAGAGGTAATATAAACATTTTGATGGCGCATTGTCACTCTATTCGTGGCAATTATGATGCGTGACATCAACAGTGAAGCTTTCAAGGTTTGCGGTCCCTTCGACCCCACGATTCAATAATGATTCCTTGTTACGACTATTCCTGTTTATCGGAGTCGTTCGTATGAGCATATATGAGCATGTTTGAACATCATAACAACGGGAGAGCGTGTGAAATGAGCACGGATGCGATCGAGCACCGGTAACTACTTTTCCGCGAAGATATATAATATAATGTTTGAGAGAAAAAAAAAACAGTTTGCCAACACACTCGTATTGATATGAACGGTGTTATTTCAGTGTGCGTTTAGATAAAAATGTATGGTTTTTTTTTTCGGTCGAGTGTTGTGAGATTTCGTTTTGAGAGTTATAGGACTCATTTGGTACAAACTGTAATAATATCTTGAGAGCTTCTTTCAAGTGAATTGTGATTTAGATAGTTAGCTGTATTATTTTTTAATTTCTGGAATCTATTTATTTAAAATTAAATAATTACCAACAATCTAGTTATCACTTTAACTTTTCAGTATCTAAAAGAGATGATGAAGGCACAAGATTTTTTTTCTGATAGATGTCGCCAGACTGCAGAATCCAGGAGAGGGAGACTAAGCCCTGCAGTGAGACACTAAAATAATAATCCGAAACAGAAAAAATATATTCCAAAATAATTGTTGTTGGAGTATAGCAAAAACAAATCGATCCTATTTCAACACTTGCACAATAATCTTTCTCTTTCTAACTCATAAATATGATTTTTTTACTATTCGAGCCCGCCCTTTACCACTTGACTGAAATCCTTACTTTCTCATAGAGAATGTACTATACTTAGAGCCTTGTGTAGGATCACACGTCTCTCATAATACTAGTAAAACACACCTTCCAATCTATAAAGAAAAGGATAATAAACGTATTATTGAAATCCTTAAAACGGTCTTTACTTTAGTGTCCAACCATTAACCCTAACAATTGTCAGTTTTAAATTGAATAAAAACACGATCCCTATTTTATTATTTTAAATTTTATTCCTTTTATCCAAAGAAATATAATAGAAAGTCACAAACAATTAATTTAACAAAGCGCCAAACGTGGCCTTGTATTAGAATAGGAATCGATTTTAATCAGAAAATGTAATGAAACACAAAATATCTAAATAAACAAGGTAAGCGTTGGGGAGCGTGACAGGCGGGTCACTGGAACATCCCTGTCGTAGAATAATCCCGGTCTCAATTGTTATTGGCAACATGGCAACGTCGCAATATGTTATACATAACGCTTTGTTTGAACGCGACTAATACCGTGTCCATTCGTGACGTTTTATGTGTTAATTAATTAGAATTAAGTTTGTTTTGAGACAATTTTAAGGGTCAGTTGCAACTAGTGCGAGTTTTGCAAGTCGATTACCAGTCCATTTTGTAAAAATTTCATCGTGAAAACTTCTTAGGCGAAGAGAGTTGTCTGCCACTTGCTACTAGAGATTGACACTATTGACAGCTCCCTTCACCTAAGTTTTGACGGAGACTTTTACAGAATAGGTCGACTAATTGTTGTGATGTACTTCAAACTTCAAAGGATAATATGCATCATGAAAGTAGAAAATAAAGACGGTCATTAATTTTAATCTTGTTTGAGCAATAAATCTTTACCTACATAAAACAAATAAGTAAGTATAAAATAACAAGCTAAAAGTTAGCGTGAATGTAATCTGTCCGTCGGCTGCCCCTTTCAGTTCGGCCGTATAAAGGCTGCCGCAGACGGACTCCGGTAGAACAATTTCCATATAGTATTTAGGTTTTCATTCCTTAAGGAGCACAGAAACTTGATTCCAAAAACCATAACAATAGTGGTAGAATATTTGAGACAAACTTGTCCCAGTGACCAACATTTGTGGCCTTCAAATCGGAACTTAATAATGTTACTTCTCAACAGAAACGATTTAGCACTGGCATTGTTTGGTATTAAATTCAGAAAGTACAAGCTGAAGTTATGTAATTCGCTTGTCTTATTCTTGAACTTCACCCTTGACCTTTCAGGATTTCAGTAGTTACACGTAAACGGTCTTAATACAAAACAAGGTTTTTCTTTTGACATTTAAAGGTACAATTCTGTAGCCGACCGCAGGTGCCAGCAGCAGGCGACGTGTCGCCGCGACACTACCTACTCGTTTCTATTAAAACAACGTGTCGCCGCGACACGATAAAATTTCATAGAAATACATAGAAACCAGTCGTGTCGTGGCGACACGTCGCCTGCTGCTACCGCCTGCGATCGCCAACGGAATGGTACCTTAAATCCTGGAGCCAGTTTTTGTAATAAGAACCTAATTATGAGTGAAATAAAGTTCAATATTCATAAATGGCTTCATGGTTTAAACTTTGGTCTGAAGAAAAACTTTTTTTAAAGGTTTGTAATAAGACTTACTATATACTATTAATTTTGATTCTGAAATTGTTCTTGAGTCACTAATACGCTAAAGCACTTGTCAAATTACCACACTTAGCTGTATCACAACATTCTGATAAGTTCTGGCTTACTTGCCTACATACAAATCCTGCACTGTATTTGCGGAACACACTTCTAATCGCATTTCGAAAGATTAAGAAGCTAATTTGAGCGTAATTGCTTATCTGTCTCATTTTGAAAAATTCGTCTGCTCAACAACGTAAATCGATATTTACGTTGCGTTGTTGTTTACGGATTTTTTTTCTTTCATTTTGACAGTTCAACAACAACCTATTGATTGTCGAGTAATCATAAATATGTGATGTCTGTCAAAAAAAGGGTATATGTACAGTTGGGGCATTTTGGCGGGTTTTTTGTATGCATAAACTATATTTGTGCTGCTCAAACTTGTACAAAGGGTAGGGAAATGAAAAGGATAGGCATATAACATCACATGTCAGACATCTATCGATGGTTCGTGCCGGATTGCGATCAATGTTGTTGACCTGTCAAAATGAAAAGCATTGACACTATAAGAACTCCGCTGATCAATTTAGTAGTTATAGGTAGAATAGATAAACTCACTGACTTACGGCTCTTTCCCACGGCCGCCCAGTTCTGCGGGAACAGTTTTTTTCTGGATCCCCCATAAATCATTGGTGTATTCACACACAGTAGTTTGCATCCTGTTTTTTGCGGTAGACCAACGAGTGGTTATAAGATTAGTCTAAAAAACGGTATGCAGGAAGTGGAAACACTAACATTACACTATACCTCTAATTAAACTGGATCCTGTTTTTTACTGGACAACTGGATTCAGTTTGTAGTGGCAAAACCGAATGTCAAATTCGAACGGATCGGTTTTTTGCAGGATTCTGTAAACAGGATACTCGTGTGTCGTATGACTGCTAGTATTAAAACACGTTCACTACTAAACAGGATCCTGCAAAAAACCGTACCTGCAAACAACTGGATATTGCCGTGGTGGGAAAGGGGACTAACAGTGCTTTCATTTAGACATTCTCCAGAAGAGATAAGGCTATGTGGAATTAAAAACAAAAATTTCAAAACTAATAGATACTTAGATATTTTAATTGCCACCGTTCTATCGTAGCAGATCGAATTATGTATTCACAAAAACAAATACCGTTGGATGGACAGGTATATAGCGGATCCCATAATAATAAAAGTGTCACGAGGGAAAAATATTGGCTATAGTGCTTGATGGCTATACAGTTTATTTTTAAATAACTTTGAATAAAATAGGTATACAAGGATTCAGCCCAACTGCCCAAAGTACATATGAATTACACAATCGATGGTGGAGTTTTTTTTTTTATATCAGCTGCTCAATGCAAGGGTTTTCTTAAACGCTTATGTACCAAATTCCTTTGTATACAACCTACTTGATCGACTCGATATTTAACGATATCTACTTACCTACATAAAAAATATAACAGGAAGAGTTCCGAAACGTAGTAAGATCGAGCAAAAAACGCCGAAAAAAACATTACTCTCCTTCTGAGGAAGCCGGGTAAAAACCCGTTTCATGTATACATTTTTTGCTATAGCGGCAATAGAGATACACATTCAGTGAACATTTTTACTGTATAACAAATACGGTTCATGACATACAACCCGCTGACAGACAGATGGACGGACAGCGGAGGTTTAGTAATAGGGATCTGTTTGGCCCCCTTCGGGAACCCTAAACAGTGTTTTTAAAAACCAATTTCCAAAAAAAAAATATCATTTGATTAACTATCAATACTATACTTGCGACAGTTCGTAAGACGACAAACTCCCACGCACAAGTCCCGATGGATATCTAACGCCAATAAGTTTCTTTGACTAAAACAGACCAAAGTAGCAAGCAGCTGTGATAATCGCAATAATTTCTAGGCCTTGCTTTGGTGTGCATTGTCTTGGACGACCTGTCTCAGACTCCCTACCAACTTGCTAGTCGGAACAAAGTTTGCAAACGCTCTGTCGGAAATTTCATACCGGCCGGCCTGCAAACTCCTCTCCATACCCTAAACATTTATACTAAGTAGATTTACTATGAACGCGTAACTTCAAGTGTTGCTTGGCTAATGTTCAGGTATTGTGAAGTTCAACACATGGATCTGTAAAGTGGTTGGATGTGTAACGCAGGTTAGCTGAAACGTGTTTTATGACATTGACATAAGATTGAATTTATTTTGTGTGAGTGCATCTGTTAATAAGCAAATTAATTTTAAATAAGTACCTGTATTTTGTTCATAAGGGAACTTTACAATAGGACGCATGCAAGAGAATGATAATGGTAGACATTTGCTCATTATGGAAGTAAGTGCCAAGCCAAGTAATAGTCAATAATTGCTTTGTAGGGTTCCATATATACGAGTATATTATACATATCGCGCAGCAAAGTGATAAAACAAAATCTTTTTTTTCTCGCCTATCGCATGGTGAGGGATAACGTTGGAAAGATCGTTCAAAGATATTGAGAGTTTGTCGAAACAATTTTTGGATTCAGGGATGCGTTTGGAAATTTTAAGCTTTATAGTCCTAATTTTTGTTATGAGTTAAGTGTGTGTGTCCCCCCTAAATGGTTGGTTTTGAATATATGTGAAAAAATTCACGGCAGTAGTATATATAACGAAATTAAATGGAAAACTATCACAGCTAAGTAAGCTTTACAAGTTACCGAGAAATAATCGACCAACTTACATTTGCAGTTGCAGAAACATGTTTTCCCATACATTCCTTATGGGAGAACAAGTTTTTCAACTACCATGTTAAGTTTGTTCTTGGGATAAATTCGTCCCAACTACGGAACCCTTCAATGTGCATGTTCCAAAACGCACTTGGCCGATTTTTTTAATTTTTATTGCCATATGGGTATGCTCTTGGCCTTTCAACTTGTTACTAATTCCAACTAATGTTAAAACCATCTCTTCAGGCAAAGGTATGAGACGTGAAGAGAGCTAAATTATGTACAAAATGTAATTTTGCTTAGATAAAATTCTAAACAAGAAGAATATTTTTTGTTAGTCCTAACTGAGATAAAATTCTTATGCAGTTGTTAGAAGTCGCAGCCTACGACCTCCCCATTCTAATCTTGTCTGTTTTAAAAGTTTTGTTATCATCGCATTTCCTCGAGCAACAAACAAAAGCTTTTACGTAGTAGGTTGGTAGGTAGGTAGGTATAGTTATTTTGTGAAACTCTTGAAACGTAAATAAAAAGAAAAAAGAAAATGCATAAGAACAAAATAACACATTATAACGCTTGTGTTCCCCGAAGGGTTTGGCAGACATTTCGCGAGAAAAAATGGGTAGTAAAATATTGCTTGATATTTGGTTCGTTAACTGACGGCGTTTGTGATTGTAAAAAATCAAATCTGGGTCAGTCTTAAATCAGTTGAAGTCGTTACAACAAATCGTCTACCTAATCTATAAATTCCATAACCCTGTACAACATCTATACATAATAATGTTCTATGCCTATAATGTTCCCACTGCTGGGACACAGGCCTCCTCTCTTCGAGAGGGAGTGAGCTGTAATCTACCACACGGGCCCAGTGTGGGTTGGTAGATGTCACATGTCCTCTATTTTTTGGTTCTAGGACATGCCGGTTTCTTACGATGTTTTCTTTCACCGTTTTGAGAGCAATGGTGATGAAATTATTTACACAAAGTAAAGCGCCTGTTTGGGTTTGAATTCACAACCACGAACTCGTAAATCGGGGCCGTTACCCCTGGGCCACCACTGCTCTCATAACAATATCTATGTAATTTAAAAAATAACCTTCCCCATGGGGTAGGCACTTAAGTAAGTACTTAATAATTGATATACTTAGTAGTAATAAAATATTGAATACAAAAAAAATGGCGGCTACATAGAGCCTGACTCCTACCGAAAGGGCCGATCATAAGCTTGTTTGCAAAAAAACGAGTTGGATGACAATGCCATTGGGACAAAACTGGATAAAATATTATGTGGCCCATGGGCAAAGGCGTAATTTTATGTATGTGTAATTGTATGTCACTATATGCTTTTTCAGACATAATTATTTACGTTCACCTAAACGCGTTCAAGGCAGAGCACCGGCAAGATAATATAGAATAGCTTTGAGACGCGCAGAATATGGTTGCGATCCTCAGCATTTCAGGGACGACGACGAAAATGTAATATCCAGGTAAACCATGCTCATCATCAAAATTGGATAACTATACAAATATGTTATTCAGCCTGTTTATTCTGTAAATGTGATAAAATACATACATTGGATAAACTTCATAAACTAAGTTAACAGAAAAACTAAATCAAAGGACTAACTAACTATACCAATAAATATAAAAACAAAAGGACACAAGTCTTAGACGTCGAAGTATTCGTCCGCATCGCTGTCATCTGGAAACGTGCCCAGAAGACTGGCAGCATTGCCACGTTGAATGGCAATGCTAATCCTTTGGACAAAGAATTCAGGCTTGAAGCTTAAGCAATAAGTCCTTACTAATCATTAATAATAATGACCAGATGCATGAACGAAAACGAATGAAAAGGAGTAGGTATGCGAGGATCGTAGAAGGTGCCGTTCTGTAGTTCCTGCCTACCCCCATGGGAAACAGGCGTGAGTTGGCAAGGGTTTAGATTATGTGAACATAAATTATTACTTAATTCTAATATTTAGGGCAAAGAATCAGCATTGCCTTCCAACGTGGCAACGTTGCCAGCCTTTTGGGTACTTTTCCCACTGACAGCGATTCGGACGAATTTTTTGATGCCCAATGTGCTCTTTCCTTTTTTTCCTTTATATTGTTTTACACAATGTAAAATATTAAAATATTTATATTTATATTTTTTCTATATTTTGGTGATAGTTGTATTTAAGAGTTGTCAAGTGTAGCTAAACATAATTATAATTTCTGTTTTTTATAATGAAACTTTTCAAAGATTTCATTATAATTATTGGCAGGTGTAAATTATTGCGATTACTAATATTGTGGAATAGAGAAAACCAAATTGCACAAAGTACCTACTTGCTAAATAAATAAATAAATATTTATATATTATTAATATCTTCGAACAATGCACTTATACCAAAATATAGCGTTAGATAACCAATATTAGAGCCAAAATCATACTCAAAAACCTAATACGTTTTAGTAGATATTAACCATACTGAACATAGTTTAACAAACGAATATCTGGTATACCTGTGTTCCTAAACACACAAAAGTAAGTGCTAATTGTTACTAATAAAGTACCAATAGCTTTACCGAAACACCGGTGAGAAACACCAAAAGTGTTAAACTTCTGTTGAGTACTCCGGAAATAAATATACATAGTGTTGCATAGATAGGTATTTGAAAGGAACAAATACTAAGTTTACTTTTACTAACTAACCAGTTCATGTACTTATACCTACCTACCTATTGATGAATTAAATTATATATAGTTACGCCAAAGCGTCTCATACAGATACCTAATCTTCAATTATCAAACTAAGTAATACAAAATATTTAGGATCTTCATATTTTTTATTTTAAAATCTTTTCTAAACACAATTCAAATTCAAATTCGCTTATTGTTCGTCACAGGTGAAATCTCAGTTCGTATGATTATTATAAAGGAATATATAATAAATTTTGAATGGTATAATTTGCTGTTTTCAGCAATTTAGTACCTACCTAGTCAGTTTTGCGTAATTAACTCAATAATTGGTGTGGGTTTAGTACAATGACGCATACTGGGCTCAAATTGCTTCGTAATTTTGGGGGCAATACAATTTATATGAAATAGTTTAATTAAGCGATTTGAAAATTCTAAGAAATATCGAACAAACTTAAATGTTTTTCAGTAGACGTTCTTCAGGTTTAGATATTTATTTAGTGTTTTAGGTACTGGTTAAGTTATTCTTGAGTGTTGTCAAAGGAACCCAAATAATTTCATTAATTTTCTCCGAATCAGGCAGATTGATTAAATCATCAATTTGATTATTTTGAATTAACTAGTTAATAAATTTTCATATGATTTTTTTTCTGGAAATTACCTATTGAATTGTTTGAGTGACTTTAGAAGTCTTCAATAAAAAGATAGAACTTATGAAAATGGCACTTAATACTATAGAATTTCATTTATAAATTGAAATCAAGCAGTAAATAAAATAAAAAATACAATAATTACTACAGGTGTTTAAAAATCAGAATATCTAAAAGTAAGTAATACAACTAATTTTAATTTCAATACTTTGCAACAACACGTTACGTTAACAAACAAAATATTGTACAAACAAAAAGTATCTACAAAAAAAAACAACAAAAAAGAAAGTTAAACAGAAAAACAGCAACATCCTTACCTCAACAAGTCAATCAACAGTGAAAAGCCAATCAAAAGTCTTTAGAATGATCCAGAAAACTTTTCCCTATTCCCGCATAATATTGTGCGTTACTCGCGTTGTTTGCGCAAAGTTTTCCGAGCGCGTGTGAAGTTTCCCGGTCTCGGGGGAGCGCAGTCGTGCGCTCGACGCAGGGCCACGACACACACTGAACCAATTGTTCATTCACTCCTCCACTCCGTCGTTATTCTTACGCAGATGTCCGTATGATCGTGGCAGATATGGAGCCGATAGGATCCCTCGAAAAATTCGAAATTCGAATAACCTTTCTTCTCTCTGTATTCGGCGCTGTGTTGATTATCCAATACTTTGAATCAACAGTGGTGTTTACTCTAGGGAATTTATTAATAATTCTTTAAATTGTTTCCGTTTAATTATTATTATTACTGTGGGTGGGTTTTCGTTTGGATATAATTGAATCTTGCGCAGTAATTAATCGTTTACTACACTAAGTGTCTGTTCCATAACTAGACTAAGCAGATACTACAGAGTACGTTGATTTCATACCTTCTTGAAATACAATAGCGTTTGTTTGTTACTGTTTGTTTTTTTTGGTGTCGTTTGAAGCGTTTGTTTTGCGACAATAGTTTTTTGTATGTTTTGTTTCAATTAGTCTATAGAGCAAAAAGATGAAATCACATTTCTCACACACACGTCATGAAACCTAAGCTAAAACCTACCATAAAGGCTCGCACAAACAGGCGCGATATCGCGAGCGCGACAAGGCCTGCCTGCACTGCCTATCGCGCCCGCGTATCGCGCCAGTTTGCACGAGCCTTAAGTTACCTATAGTTACGGTACCTTTGATATTGCAAATGTCCACAGGCGGCAGTGACATAGTAATTTCAGTCCAATTAATGGTTAAGCATATTGACTGCAACGGTCCGTGTTTTCAATGGCTATAACACGGAAAATTGACGTAGGGTGTGAATTTGCGTACCAATTAATTTCCCTGTCTGTCTTACTTATCTACTGTCAGGTGGTCCGCTTGTTTGTCTGGCTAAGTCATAGCGCAAATTATTTGTAACAAAAAGACTGGAAGATTGGTATACAAAAAAATTTAGTAGGTATAAGACACATTTTCTAAGAAGAATTAATCCACCAATTTAAAATCCCACTTTAGCTGCATAATAATGAGGAATCGAAATCCAATTTGAGTTACACCAGTTCAACTTACGAAGCCACTTAATGAAAGCGAGATAGAATAATTAGCCACTTTCCGCTAATTTCCAAGTTATTAATTGGGACGTTAGAAAGGGCCGTCATCTGGCCGGGGAGCTATCTTGAGCTATGTGTGACGCTCTAAACGGTTCCCATTGTGTCAAGACAAAAGCTCATTAGGGAATAAGCTGGATTCAAACCAGGCATCCCCGAAGGAAAATCGCGTTCACTTACATCTGCTATTGTAGAACATTTTTGACCAGGGTTACGTGCGTTGCATTATAAGAATCCGAAAGCTTTCTCATAACAACTTACATTCGGAATCTCACTAACAAACAAGACACACTCTCACACTCACTCACACCCACGTAACTACTCACTACACTTCACATGCACATATACCCACACCACTTATTTTGATTTTTGTTTATGCTATGACTTTGATTTCATTTCAAATTTTAATTTAGATTTTTTATAATACTTACTTATTTCCATATCATGTAATAATTGAATTACGTATCACAACGCAGGTCCCCAAGATACACGCACTGCCTAGTTTGGGGACCATCGCATTAACAAAATGAATATCACCAACAGTTATAGGTAGAATTATTATGTTAATAATTTTAAGGTAATAATTGTAACAATGTTTAAATAAATTATTATTATTAAATTAAATTAATACTAAGGTGCTAAAGAATATTTTTATTTTTAAATAAAAAACAAAGTATTTTATTGTATTAACTGATTGCATCAAATTATGACTAATCACAAGTGCAAGGGTTCTCTACCTTAGGTGGCGGAGTTGGTGGCGGCTTTTGTTCATTATAAGGAATATGAAACTTGTTCAAGTAGTGCCACGGTGTCTCCAGCGAGTACTGCCGCGCTTCCTGTGGATGCTCGTTAGGTTCATAAACCAGTTTCTTCAGCTCGTCATCGTAACGAACTTCGATGTATCCGACCAATGGAAAGTCCTTTCTCAGTGGATGTCCAGTGAACCCGTAATCTGTGAGAATTCTTCTCAAGTCTGGATGATGAGAGAAAACAACTCCGAACATGTCATATATTTCTCTCTCGTACCAATTGCAGGACTTCCAGACGCCATACCCGGAGTGGAGGGGCGTCAGTTCGTCTGTGTAGGTCTTGAGACGAGCTCGATCGCAAAACCTTAAGCTGAGGAGATCATAGGATACTTCGAACCTGTATGGCCTGCTTGGAACGTCCATAGCGGTTGCTGACATGCATTGGGCGAAGCAGGCGTGTTGATGGTCACGCATGAAGTTCATGACCTGGAACATACCGGCTGGAGCCACCAGTATCTCCAGTTCGTCAGTTGGCTGCATTTGAACCTGTTGCACATATTTCGGTAGACATGTTGCGACGTACATACCGAACTCGTACAGACGTTGACGTCTCTCGTTGTCATGGCACCTGAGGGTGTGATTAGTTCGCTCCAGCGGTTCGATGTAAAACGGATCCTTGTCCTTGACCTGCACATCTGTCTTTTTGTCTAAAACAGGGACGCTCGAGTGAAATTTGCGTGTTAAAGCTCTTGCTAGGTTCGATTTTGCTAGCTTCGATAGCAAATATTTCATGATTGTTAGATAATTCAATACGATAGTGTACTTGATTTACAAAATTCTGAAAACAATATTGACATCAATTGTCATTTATGTGACTTTTTCTTTTACTCCTGTTCAAATCAAAATAAGGTTGTCTTAAATCAAAAATAAGTATGTATACCTATACAATGTAACATTTATATAATGGGACAATATCAAATCATGCAAATATAACGGAAAAGCTTGCTTCAAACAAACAGACGCTTAACTAATTTTTAACCTCGAAATAGAAACGCACAACTGTTGCGATCGAAAAACTTAACTTTTGTTTGACAGAATGCGCAAAGTTAATACATTTTTGCTTTGCACCGAGCCATAATGTGCAGGCTGCAACTAGTAAATTGCGCAATATATTGTTATTGTTTGGTACCTCTTTTAACGTGTTGGGTATTAGTTTAAACATTACATGTGCGAAAAAATTGTGCTTTACATTGCAAAGCATGTTACAATGTATTATAGATACTAATTTTTTGCACATTGCTCGCAGATTGGATGGCCGATGTATTATAGATACTAATTTTTTGCACATTGCTCGCAGATTGGATGGCCGATGTATTATAGATACTAATTTTTTGCACATTGCTCGCAGATTGGATGGCCGATGTATTATAGATACTAATTTTTTGCACATTGCTCGCAGATTGGATGGCCGATGTATTATAGATACTAATTTTTTGCACATTGCTCGCAGATTGGATGGCCGATGTATTATAGATACTAATTTTTTGCACATTGCTCGCAGATTGGATGGCCGATGTATTATAGATACTAATTTTTTGCACATTGCTCGCAGATTGGATGGCCGATGGGGCCGAAAGGTTCTAGAGTGGCCGCGCACCTGAAGATGTAGCGTTGGAAAGTATCCAGTGAAGGCCGCAGGAATGGGGAAAAATAGAACCGGTCTAAATGCTTGGGGGAGGCCTATGTCCAGCAGTGGACGTCTTTCGGTTCGTCTTTTGGCATGGGACAAAAAGGAGGAGGCCTGTACCACCCTGTACCCAGCAGTAGGTGGAATAAAGCTACCGATGATGATGATTATGATACTATTCTTTAATGGATTATAAAACGGTAACCTAAGTTGTTATGGGACGAAAACCGTGCAAAAGCCTCGCTGGGGCAGACTAGATAAGGAAGGTGGTGCTCATACCTAGCAGTGGACTGTAATATATACATTGTTTTTATTGTTTGAACTTCATAAGCATAACCAAAATCAAAATACAACGTTCCCCACACGAATGGCAATATGAATTCGCTCTATGATGATAAAAATCATAATTAAAATTACGTCATACCATTGCCAGTCAGTTTCTACTCCAAAATTATACTTCCAGAATGAGATTCATAATGCAGTCTACTATTGACATAGATATAGGTCTCCATTTCCAAACAGTTATCAGAAATCTAGCCTTTCTAAGTTTATCTTGGATATCACTGACATCAGTAAAGGAAAACATTAGGCGGAAACCTTTTTTTTTGGGCTTGTAATTAATAATACTAAGTCTGAAATCGTCAATCCACCTGGATCAAGCATGGTGATCAATGTTCATACCTTCTAAGTATGACAAGAAGCCAGTGGCGGATTAAATGTCAAGTGCGCCCTAAGCAAGCACCTCAACGACGTGATAGCGGCCATACGTATAAAAAAAATTTTTTTTTTAGTCTCCGTTTTTCTACCTACATTCCAAGTTTCATCATAATCGGTTCAGTAGTTTATTGCATGAAGAAGTAAGATATACCTATACACACAGACACACTTTCGCAATTATAATATTAGTAGGGATAATTATGTAGGTCATAGGAATATGTGATGAAAGTCAAGAAAGCACGAGGGACCAAACGAACATGGAAATCCATTATGCCTCTCTGGAAAACATCTGACTGTGTGTGTTGACAGATGATCGTTTGTTATCATTAATTTAGTGCAAGAGGCCTTTGCCCTGCAGTTAAAATAGGCTGGTATTATTATTATTTTGGTTTTTAAATTTATTTTTCTCAGGTTAGTTCCTGGTATTTTCAGAATCTCACGGGTGTGAACCAAGGTGAGATTCTAGTTATTATTCTGGGAAGGTAAATTGCTCTGTACTGCAGTGAGATTATTATCTAAGTATAGTTGTAAAAAAAATCTTATTATGCGCCAAGTGTTTAATATGGCAGCTTTTTGTAATGTTAGGTAAGTGTATTTGGATAGACCGAGTGCATTAAAGCTATTGAATATTTGTTTCGGGATAACACCTGTTGTTGATATTACTATTCGGACTATAGTGATACCATTCATTTTCCAAATTCTGGTAATTTCCTCTTGTAATTCTGAATACTTTCTGATTTTTTCTGTGATAGTTTTTTGTATATTATTAGTGTTTGGGACTGCTATATCTGTTATAAATGTGTGTTTGCTTACTTTATCAATAAGTGTTATATCAGGTCTGTTGTTATATAATGGTGTGGTCTGTAATTATAGTGCGATCATAATATATTCTGTAGAATTGGATTTTTAAAACAGGTCTTGGCGTGTACTTGTAGTATGGTGTGTAGGGATCTTGCATGAGTTTAAGTTTAGTTGCGAGTTTTTGGTGTACAATATTAACAAGTTGATTATGTCTATGAGTATAGTAGTTTTGGGTTAGTGTGATACAAGCTCCTGTGATATGTTGTATTGTTTCAGGTTTGCTGTGACATTTTCTGCATAAATAATTTCTTACTGTACTATCTTTTATTATGTATTTTCTATATTATTTTGTGTTTATGACTTGATTTTGAATGGCTAACATAAACCCTTCTGTTTCAGGAAACAGCTCACTTAACTCTAGCCATTGGTTAGAAGCCTCTTTATCTATGTATGTTTGGTGTAAATCGTTGGGATGTCTTCCATGTAATTCTTTTTGCCTCCACTATTATTCAGTATGTACCTATAATCTCTTTCTCATTAAATAACGTTCTCACTCCAACATCTGTTTTAACCAAAATTGAGGCGCCAAAGTCTGCTTTTGATTAAAATTTTATGCTCTGTTTTATAACGAATAAAATGCAGGTGGATGCCTGGGAGAGGTGTTCGCTCGGTAAGGAATCTTGTGGTGATTTTATCAATATCGAAGATAATTTTAAACGATAAGTCTGATGGCTTTGAAGGATTTATGTCTATCGAAATCAGGATTTAGTATAATGGGTTTTTTAATATCAATAAATAAAAATAGATAGCAATTTTTGGTTCGTCATTTTTTTATCAGAAGACTTAATATTGGACCGTATTGGCTTATGAAATCATGACTGGTCGATTTTGTGACCAACCATGATTATGGTACACAATTGGTCGGTTGTTTATATAATATATTTTGGGCACTGAGGTAACTCAGATGATAAAAACCATCCATATTTAAAAAGCGGTGACTGGTGAGCAAAAGGTCATGAATTTGAAGTTGCACTACTGGCTCAAATAAATTAAAAGGGTAAAGATTGGAGAATACTTCATCATCTCATCATCTGCCTAGCCTGTTCCCAACTGTGTTGGGGTCGGCTTCCAGTCTAACCGGATTCAGCTGAATACCAGTATTTAACATGGAGCGACTGCCTATCTGATCTCCACAACCCAGTTACTGGGTAACACGATACCCCTTGGTAACACTGGTTGTCAGACATTCAGGCTTGGAGAACAACTGATTCCGTTTTTTTCTTTTGAGTCATACGGAACCCCATAAGACAATGACGATAATTTAAATCCTCATACGATCTCTTTCACCCCCAAACTGTATCTTCGAAAATGCCTAGTTAGGGGGTCACCGTCCAATCTGTCTCGTACAACATGACTAGGATTTTTTTTTTTTAAACTTGCCCCAACTTCACTTTATAACCTTACCAAAACATGAATACTACCCACATTAAAACCACAAAACAGAATATTCTAAGAAACAAGAACGCGAAATACTCCAACAGAACAGTTGAGATATAATAACGTTAATTATGATAAAAGCTCTCAAATTACTCATTTTATTAAATTATGAAGATATAAAACGTTTCTTGGTGCACGTTACGGGAACAGGACTTTACTCTTTGTTCCGTTGAAGTTTGTGAGTAGAAGTTCCGACACATGTCTCCGAAGTCTTGCGATCCACGGATCTTCGGATTCGCGTCGCTACATGTCTACAAATAAATTTCGAAACGAATTGTGTTATGAAGATTTTCGGGGAAACTATTTTGTAAGTGTTTAATGTGTGTTAATTAAGTTGCAGTAGATAATACATTTTATGGAAAACCTTTAAGAGATGTAAAGTAGGGCATCGTATTTTTGAAAGGGAGCGTAATTTGTCGTAGCGTATACCTAAGTAAAATTCCATTTAGCAGAATAAGGAACTATTTGTAACTAATCAATTACTCGTGAAATTAGAGAGAGTAATCAACGTTAATAGTTTGTATCGATTTAAACGCCGGCACTAAACTAATCCCCCACACGTCACTCCACACGGTATGTGCGTAGTAACTTCGGCGTACCACCTCAGCCGCACGCCCTACATACGCATGAATAGCACACACCACTACAGCGGATACACGCATGTTAGAATAATTAAACCTAACAACGGGAATTACCTCTCCCACGGATGATATCAAATGAAAATGTACCCATATATCTTTAACACTCTCATATATAAAACAGAAAGCTCAGGCTGCACTTGATTCAGTGTTTCCCGCCGTCCAACTCCAGATTGTGCGCCGCAACACCACAACTTCCTGCTTCCGGTGGCAAGCCTGCGCCTGCGCTGTGTGTAACACCGCCCGGATGCGACGTCACGGCATGTCACTTCCGCATAGTGCTACGCCCCATTTAAAATAAGAACAACGGTTGTGATAAATCCACGAAAATTATTATGGGAAAAAAATAGTGAAACTGTAGGTACCTGTCTAAAAAAAAATCTAAGTGTAAATCTTTCCGTATCCATGCAATATCGACGGTCAACACACATCAAAGCAAAAAAATCCTGAACTTTTTCAAGCCGCTGAAAAGCCAAACACGTCCAAAAACACATCCAAGATATTCAAAGGAAATATCTCCACACATTTAACCAGCACACACGGCGAGTACATTTAAATATTTAAAAATGAAACTGAGTGTTTAACGTAGCCTGAAATTTGGGTAAATCTTCCTTTCCGGCCGCAACGGACTGCGGCGGCCATTCTGAACCCTACCACTCTAATGTAAGCGGACGCGTTCTTAAAAATATTAAAATTGCACAGACCTTGCTTTTAAAATTATTGTATTAAGTTCTATCCAGCAATGCTCTTTAAATTTAACTAAAATGTACGCGTTGAGTAATTTAGTTGGATGAGCCTATTTTTAATCCTAAAAAATAATAAATCATTTGTGTAAGTTTTTGCACGATTATTCTAATTTTTTGCACGAGACGAGGATTGTGATCGTTAGGTTTTTTATTATTGTTTAATTATTATGTATTTGAAGCACAAAAAAAATTAGTTAAATCATACATACTAAAGAAGCGCATGCTTGCTACAATTTATCTCATAAAGATTATCATGCAAAAATGGTACACAAAAAAAATGGTAAAATGGTACAATTTATCTAATAAAGATTACCATGCCAAAATGGTACACAACAAGCCTTCAAAACCTTTTCTACCTTTACCATACGAACATATTTTTTGTTTAAAAAGAAAAGAAAGTATTAAATAAGATTCTATTTTAAAGAAATTAAGTGAGCCATGGCACGAGACTGTAAATTATTGCGAGCCGTTTTTTCGTTTTAACAGACTGATTTATTGTAAAATATTTCTATCCCGAAGTGAAAATATCTCAACGAACGTTAAGAAATATTATTTTTGTTCATACTTAGTTAGGACTGTGGAAAATTCTTGTTACTGACACATATAAAAATATAGTAGCTATACTTACATATTTTTGTCGTCCAAAGTAACGTCTGTTCCAAAAGAATATAGAAGTAAATGTAAACAATCGAGTATGAAGTAAAAAGAGTCGATCAGTAAACGTATAGCACATAATATATGATACCACTTACAAATTGAGAGTTTTGATTTAAATTATTTGAATACTAACAAAACACTAAAACATTTTTCTATTGAAAATAGAGGTTCATTTTATAACCTCAATTTTCATCGATGATTTTTCAATCAAAATTAGTAATGTTATTTAAACAATTAATTATTGTTGGAAAAAGTGGTAAGCTAAAGTTGAAACATTCTAATTATTGATGAACATGAATGTGTAACTAATTCCCTTTAGTGAATACACATGTTTGTTTGTGAACAGGGTTTGTTTATACTTTCATTCGATATTTTTAGAATAGACCATAGTTATGTAGTAGGTATACAGTTTTTATTACTTTAATTTTACGATAGTGAGTGTCAGCTGTTTATTTGGTGTAGTTGTAAATGTCAACTCTGTGAAATGGGTTCAAGTTAGGGTTGCAAACAATGAAAATGAACTTTTTGGGACACGCCGTATACTTTTTCTATAGTCATAATAATTAATGTTGTTATTAATTGATGAACTGTCTAAATGAGACGTACAGTCAAAGGCAAGTGGGTTTTTGTGTTTATGTTTACATCGCAGTTTCGTCGATCAGGCTCAGAAAATAACCATGGTGAGCTGTCCATAAGGACAGCTATAAGGGATATCTATAAAAGTAACTAGTTGCAGCTAGAAATTGAATTTTAGATTTTCACATCATTTTGTTTGCAGGTGCAACATGATGTGAAAATATGAATACAGGACACATACATCACAATATATTAGGTGTAAGTATTGTACTTTGTTAGTAGCTCAACTCTCTTTTGACAAAACAAAATTAAAACAGAAACTTAAGAAAACATTACAAATCCATACACCTTTGACACAAGTGATCACATTTATTTAAAAAAATCCGTCCTTAATAAAACAAAAAAAAAACTCGTCACTAATTCTTTGGATCTTCATAAATTCCTCATTTCTTGTTATTTTTAACCGACTTCCAAAAGGTTATGCGAGTGTTTTATACCAGAGATTTTACTAAAGATATTGTCGTCAGAAAGTATATGTAGATAATTAACAAACGGGTAAATATAAAAGTACACGTTTAATTTTAAAATCTGTAAATAAACATACACCTGTTACAGATTACGGGTCATTAAAATTCAGATCGACCATTACGCTGGTTTAGCCAGTTGCATACAAGATGCCACAGCGCGGAATGCAGACGCAATAGATTTAACTAAATGGCTATTATTGTTGATACTTAGGACAGCTTAGAATGTCCTATGATAGGAATACAAAATAAAAATAATAATAATTTAATTTAATACAACTTTCTTCCACGTGACTAAAAAGATATAATAAGCCCGTGCTGACCGTGACTGCCTACATAAGTCTTGGAAAGAAAGAAGCGGACGATATTTATGATAATATCCTAGACAAAAGGAGTTCTACTCGAGTAGGATGTATGTGCCTTATTTATACTCTAGATTCTATACAGAATGTCCGTATACATTTTTGTATTATCGCATGTAATCACGCGAGCGTATGTGGAAATAAAACTAAGTGCTTCAAATAATATAGAAGTAGGTATTGCTAGAAGAGGCAGTGGTTTCATACTAAACTCGTTTTTTCTTTTTCGTGTGGTTAGTGACTAACCGTGTCAGAGTTTAATGCCGCCCATGGGCCTCTGACTTGGCTTTACATGCCGTCGAGATATGTCTCTAAAGCATGCTGGTTGCCTCACGGTGTTTTCCTTCACCGTAATTAAACAATACGCACATGAATCCGAAAAGTCAGAGGTGCGTGGCTTGGGTTCGAATTCGAGACTTACGACTTGGCAGTCCGATGGTCACACCATTAGGCTATATTCAACCCAACTGCTGTACTGGTGTACTCAACTGTTGTACACACAATCAGAGAAATTAATTGTCAAGCCAATTAACACCCTACGTTAATTTTCCCTGATATAGACATTTCATACAATTGTCAAATAACTGTTGGTGGTTGTGATTTTAATATACGGACAATTTATGCTGGTAGGCAATTTGCATGACAATTAATTTCTCTGACTTTTTTAATCAGAAGAGGCAGTGGTTTCATATAAAACTGTATACTTTTAACAATATTTCACATTCAATATTCAGCAATATTCAGCCTGTGGGTGAATTATACTCAAAAGGCGTACGGCGCTCTGCGGGTACAATACAATAACGTCTTCAGGATGTTGTTGCGGTTGTCGCGGTTCTGCAGTGCGTCCGCGATGGTTGCCGAAGCGCGTACGGATGACTTTTACGGAATCAGACGCAAGCGTGTGTCGTCGCTGTTGGGCAGAGTACGCGGCAGCAGCAACACCATTCTGAGGATAGTTTCTAGTAAATATCAGTGTCCGATACACTCGCTCTGGATAAGCATTGTGGTTGGGACAGTTAAATAAAATGTTAAATTGTTGTTACTTATACCTAAATTATTTACCTACTAACATAGTTTATAAACTCTTGTTGTTACTAACCATGATGGATCATGTTATCTGACAAACAAATAAATAAATATGTATAGGGTACGTATTGGTTACTGAAAAAAAAAAACTTAAAAGCCTAACAACATTTTGCCGTACATAGAAATTGAATTCAGGAACGCTCGAAACCGTGTACGAGCTTTACACCAGTGAGCCAACCAATTAGTGATTGCACCAATAACTTTACACAGCATACAGTGTGAACTTATGTGCTGGTGGTGGTAAACCATAGTTTACCAGTTCTCAAGCACAAACCATTTTTAGGGTTCCGTACCCAAAGGGTAAAACGGGACCCTATTACTAAGACTCCTCTGTCCGTCTGTCACCAGGCTGTATCTCATGAGCCGTGATAGTTAGAAAGTTGAAATTTTCACAGATGATGTATTTCTGTTGCCGCTATAACAAAAAATACTAAAAAACAGAACAAATAAATATTTAAGGGGGCTCCCATACAACAAACGTGATATTTTTGCCGTTTTTATAGATAATGGTACGGAAACCTTCGTGCGCGAGTTCGACTCGCACTTGTTTTTTTAAATTAAAGCATTTACTTGCACGTTTAAATTCTCAAATGAGTCGGTCAGTCAATAATATGAAGCTAGTTGTCCATTCAGTCAGATAGGAAACGCCGACCTCATCTAGCTTATTTTAAATATTTTATAATATCGCACACCTAGATCTAAACAGAGACAACTCAAAAATCGTTAATTTTTAGTTATGTTTGTATTCGAATGCTCGGTGATCATACGCAAGATTGAATTTTAGCCCCAGTTTATATACAGTGACATTTTACAAGCTATTTATTATCTAGAATCAAATTAAATTGTATAACTTCCCAAACAAAAAAGGCAGATATACGTTTTTATCGTCTCTTGAAAAATAACCTATTTTGAGTTGTCTCAGTTTAGATCTAGGAGTGCGATATGACGTGTAAAAGTGATTCCAATATCCTATTTACAGAATAAACAATTTCATTTCATTTCATTTCATTCCAAAAAGTAGTAGATGGAGGTGAATGGGCAAGGAACTCGATGAACACTGAACGATGAACGATGAACACGTCTGGCAATTTGAGTATTTTATGCGACCTACCCAAATGTCCTTTCTTTGGTATTGTTCGCCGAGTCGTTGAGCTCCTTAAGTTCTGAGTTGAGCTCCACTATTACTGACAAGTGCTTGCACTGACTGGACAGGTCCACTCAAATCGTTGTGGTTCTTTCCTCAAAATACCATTTCAGACGCCAATCTACATGGTCCTCATATGGTCTGACCAAGATTATGTCTGGACTTTAAAAGAGACTGCGACCTCTGAGTTTGTTTCGGCCTTTCTTCTCAGAGTAGTCAGATAGGAAACGCCGACCTCATCTAGCTTATTTTAAATATTTTATAATATGACGTGTAAAAGTGATTCCAATATCCTATTTACAGAATAAACAATTTCATTTCATTTCATTTCATTTCATTTCAATTTCATTTCATTTCATTTCATTTCATTTCATTTCATTTCATTTCACTCTTTTTACCGACTTCAAAAAAGGAGGAGGTACTATGTTCGGGATGATTGTTTTTTTTTTTTTTTTTTTTTTATGTATGTTCACCGATTACTCCGCCGTTTGTGAACCGATTTAAAAAATTCTTTTTTTGTTCAAAAGCTTATACTTCTGAGGTGGTCCCATTGTCACCAAGTCAGGATCTGATGATGGGATCCTAGAGAAATCGAGGGGAACTTTCAAAAATCGTAAGGGCAACTAGTGCATTCCTTAATTTATTCATTAAGTATTTTACAGCACTACAATTTTATGAAGGCCTGGAGTCGATCTGATGATGGAGCCGAAAGACAGTCAAGGGAACTCCTCAATGGTTTACAGCAGATACCTCGTGTTTGGGCTTGATAAATTTGTATTGATAAAAACTTTACACTTTGATGGGTTCTGACTGTCGTTAGGGGTCTGATGATGAAGACGAAAGACAGTCGAGGGAACTCCTCAGTGGTTTGCAGCAGATATCTTGTGTTTGGGCTTGATTAATTTGTATTGATAAGAACCTTACACTTGGATGGGTTGTGACTGTCGTTAAGGGTCTGATGATGAAGACGAAGGACGATTAACGGAACTCCTCAACGGTTCACAGTAATTACCTTGTGTTTGGACTTAATTCATTTATATTGATAAGAACTTTGCAACCATATAGGTT
Source organism: Lithophane leautieri (assembly GCA_949152455.1). Classification (NCBI taxonomy): domain Eukaryota; kingdom Metazoa; phylum Arthropoda; class Insecta; order Lepidoptera; family Noctuidae; genus Lithophane; species Lithophane leautieri. The sequence goes on from OX424459.1 coordinate 12,169,224, forward strand.
GTAAGTGACATTACAGATCTGATTATGGTCACCTTATAATATGATGATGAGGGGAACTATACAGTGTAAGCAAATGTATAGTGTTCACCCTTATATTCTTGAGAAGGCACGGGAGTCTCATTAGCCAGCCGGTTTCGTATAACATCTAAACGATACTTGCGCTGTTCAGACGACTCGCCACTTAATCGTTTTTGAATAAGATTGAGTCGGCAGATCTTATCATTTATCATTTGGCGACTCCTGTGACAAATGAGAATGCATGTAATTTCTCATCCGAGATAACCTAGCATGACAAGCTAACGGTGATTCTTGGGAACCGGACATAGCACTCCGTTTGCGATTCTTAGATAGGCGTTCTTATTCAGCAGTATTAGTCTCTTTAATTCTGTTTTTCTTCATGCGGGTGGCTCCTTTAGTTGGTCTACCCATGATTACAAAAATCAAATTACACAAAAAATGGAAAAATAATAAAACTTTTTTAAAAAAATTGACCGACTTCAAAAAAAACAAAACAAAAAATAACTTTAATTTCGGAAGTCGGTGGCCAAAAACTAAAATTAAAAGCAAAGACACCGACTTCCGAAATTAAAGTTATTTTTTTATTTTTTTATTTTTCTCTTATTATTAAAGAAGTACTTTTTGTCTTTTGGTTTTTAGTACAGTAGTCCTTTTTTGTTTTGTTTTTTTTGAAGTCGGTCAATTTTTTTTAAAAAGTTTTTAAAGCAAAATATTGGTTACATTACCCCTATTGATATTATAGGTAAGTACATAATTAAATAATTATGTCTTATTTAAAGGTATTCTCATTTACTAATCAATAATGATGGTAACCAACTGGTGGTGGATTTTGATAGATATTGGTAATTTTTACAACAAATCTTTTACTCCCTCGTCTTTCTAGTGTTCGCAAGCGCTACTACTGAGCATGAGATCCTGAGTTCGATTCCCAGGTCGGACAATGTGTTATTGGGTTTTTCCATCAGGAATTTCTCAGTAGCAGTCCGGAGTCTGGATATGTTCCTGGTTGATGGAAATAGGCTCGTCCCCTGTTACATGGGACTTAAATATAATTGGCTAAATATGGGTAGGTATTACTACAGGTACGACTCTGCCTAATCCTTGGGGGAACACAGGCGTGATACAAATCCTTTATTACCAACTAAGAATTGGAGCTCGTGGCTACGTAATAACAGCCGCATGGGTTGATCCATCAGGTTAAGCTACGCTTGCCGGGGTTGGTCCGTGGATGGGTGACCATCTTTACATACCGAGACTCCTCCGTGCCTCGGAAAGCACGTTAAGCCGTTGGTCCCGGCTGTCATTTGTGGATCTTTGACAGTCGTTACGGGTCGTCAGAAGCCCGAAAGTCTGACAACCAGTCTTACCAAGGGGTATCGTATTACCCAGTTACTGGGTTGTGGAGGTCAGATAGGCAGTCGCTCCATGTAAAATACTGGTATTTCAGCTGCATCCGGTTAGACTGGAAGCCGACTCCAACATAGTTGGGAAAAGGCTAGGCAGATGATGACCGACTAAGAATTCTATATCTCTCGTGTAGGGATTGCTGTCACCCTACAAAACACACCATTTAACATTAACACAACAATATTATAAGCAAGTAAAAGCAGTAACTTATATTAATAATGTAGAAATAAAGAAGCCTAAACATTCAAAGGAGCGCTATAAAGAGGCAATTTGTTAATGGTGCGGCCGCAAATCTGCTGCTATCTGATGCCACAACCGCCCGCCCGCCTTTTCGAAACAAGTAAACTCCACGCGGTTTCCTTTTTTTTTTCTAAATAATGTTCGCGACTCGCCTTGTTTAGTACCCCTTTCGCGATAAGAACTCTTAAAAAGATATTAAGGGCTTTTAAAGAAATTGTCTCCATGGATTCGCTAAAGACTGCGCTTAGACCTCATCCAATTTGGTAATAGGCACGTAATACTAAATGGCGTCGTTATATTTATGAAATTGTGTAAATAACGGACTAAGTTGGTGTAATGGTGTTGTTCCGGACAACAATTAAAATTAAAGTTACTGAAACAAAGCTTTGAATGTTTTAATTTTTGTTTGTGTAGATGTATAAAATCCTTTGTTATTTACTAGCTTCCGCCCGCGGCTTCGCCCGTGTGGTATGTCGATAAAAAGTAGCCTATGTCCTTTCTCAGACTCTATACTATCTGTGTACCAAATTTCATTTAAATCGGTTCAGTAGTTTTGGCGTGAAAACGCGACAGACAGAGTTACTTTCGCATTTATAATATTAGTAAGGAAGTAAGGATAGTAAGGATAAAACGTTAAAAATGCATAGTAAAACACGTGTAAAAATATATTGCTTTCAACATAGTAATGTTTATTAAATAATTAATACTGTCCTCACACTCTATTGTCTACATTTCGTATTCATTTCTCCGTTCGCAGGTCTGCTGGAAGAAATTTCTTGAGTAAGCAGTACTTACGTTTGTAATCATTAGTAATATGTCTATTTATTCATTTATTTCTTTCTTCGTGAATTCCTTATTCCGTTGTTGTCGAATCTATCTCTATCTATTTTACTGTGTGTACATAAATAATAAAATAAATAAAGAAAACGAGCCAGCCTAAGGGTCAGTTCACACCGAGACGCGACGCGACACACCGTTTTTTATGATCCGATACAATATCGAATTTATCTACTATACAATAAGGTACCCGCGTTGCGCAGCACCGCGCATCTTAAAGTACTTTGACACATGTCAACTCTCGCACTGAAATTATACCTTTTCGTGAAGAAAATAAGTTCGATAATTGTTAAAAAGTACGCGCAGCGTCGCGTCGCTTCACGTCGCGGTCTGAACTGACTCTCACAGTCGTTGCCTAAGATGTGTAACATCTGTCTTACATCTTGGCTGACAGTACCAACATCTCGGTGAATGGGTTGGTACCATTTGACAGCCAACTCTAGAACCACATGCGCTCATTGGTCAAATCAAATAGCGCGCGCTTCCCCGGCTTCCTATTACAAACTTCCATCCCTTTTCACGAAATCACTCCCACGGACAGAAAAGCGAGAGGAATGATGTTACACATTAATAAATCATTCATAATTCACACAAAAGTTCTAACGGTGCCTTACAAAAAATTCGTTTGTTAAAAAACCCTAGAATAAAAAGATACTTATACTTAGGGGAAGATGCGATCTTTCTCACCACCTGTCATCACTTCAAGAGAGCAATGTGTTACTCCATAATTGTTTACGACTCCTGCGCTACCAATGAGTAAGGGCGAGCAATACAGTTTATGTCTAGGCTACGTCGTATTAATAAAGGGTGTAACAAGACCCATTACTTTATGTGTTTTTTTTTTTGTAATGCGCGTTTTATTTGTGTCTGCGCAAGCAATTTTTCTTTTTTTCTTTTTTGCTTTCCATTAGATAACCGTTGTTTACGCATTCGGTACATGAAACTAAGTCAGTAACAATTATTGCCTGGGAATTACTTTTATTGTTGGCGTAAATGTCGCTTTTCACGGCAGAATGTAACGCACGCAAAACACATGTAACGGTACAGGATTTGTGGGGGTATTTGAAACCATTTGCCGTGAAAATAAGTAAAAACTTTGACCTTCAATATCTCAGTAACCAGAGGGTTCCCAGGTACGTTACAAAAAAAATATCACAATGACGGGGAGACAAGTAACTCTTAATACCCGTCTTAAAACATTAAATGATGTTTATAATCACAGGTTATGAATTATCTAAACTAAAATCGTTTGTGTGGCTTCGGCTTATATTATAAAATTATAGCCTATGTGTACCAATTGATTGAACTGTAATAAAATCAAAGATAAAAACGAAGAATTCATAGTTAGTATTTTTATTAGTTACATAACTACTGACTGAACTTCAAAGTTGGTAAGTATTTTTTTCTGTTATTTTCATCATAAAAGTGGCGCGGCGGCGGCGGCGCGGCCCGAACTGCGTATAGTGTGTGAGAACCATAACACAAACATACTTATCCATAACTGGAATTTGTTTGTTTTAGCCACTTGTTGCCGCTTCGAGACGTTTGAAGGAAAACAAACAAATTGTTATACGGGGTGTTAGAGAAATTATGGATTCATAACAAGATTTTTTCTGACAATTCTTTTTCTTGATTTAGTGGTCGTGAGCACTGAGTTCGATTCCGTGGTCGGGTATTATTGGGTTTTTTCATCAGGAATTACTTACTCACTTCAGTAGCATACCGGAGTCTGGATTTGTGCCCAGTTGATGGCTACAAGCTCGCCCCGTATTACATGGGACTTAAATAAAACTGGCGAAATGAGGGTGTACGATAGGTACACCTCTGCCTAAACCTTCGGGGATTACTGTTATGTTATGTGTTATTTTTCAAGGGTGTTCGAAGCCATTGTATCATAGAGATAGACTTCCTTTTGCGTGTGTCTGACTGACTGCCCAAGACGCCCCACGCCTCCCCAGCGTGCGATTATCACGGTTGAGGATTCTTTTAATGCCTTTCATCTTATTAAATAACTAGCTTTTTCCCGCGGCTTCGCCCGCGTTTAAGTCGGAAATTATCCCAAGGGAGCGTACTACTGAGATAAAAAAAATTCAACCGACGTAATAAGAACTGAAAAGCGAAAAATAAATAACTTTAATTTCGGAAGTCGGTGTCTTCGCTTTTCAATTTTCGTTTTTTGCCACCGACTTCGGTTAAAAAGTATCCTATATCTCCACTGAGGTCATAGTCTACATCGTGGCAAACATCCAAATCCATTTAGCATTAGCATCTTTTTTTTTTTGGGTGGGAAATTATTACTATTTCCTAACTACATAATCATTTTGTATGCGAAAGTGAGTTGGTTTGTTTGTTTGTTACACATGCCCGCTAAAACGGCTGAATGGATTTGTATGTGGAGCATGAGTAGACCATGACCGGGAAAAGCACTTTTTATCCCGATATTCCCGCATCACGACTTATGCGGGTGAAACCGCGGGGCGCAGCTAGTTCATAATATTATAGTTAGTATTAGGATAACATCAATAGTTAAAGTTTCAGTGAGTTCAAATCATAAGACCCGAATTTCGATTTAAGTACTCAAAACAAAATCTACTAGGTCTACAAAGGCGTGTATTATAACATAATTTTAATTTAATAAGCATAAAAGACACCTTCGCAGTCGCCAAAGAAAATTGAATCGAAATTACAAACAGGTAGATACCAAAGTGGCCATTTTCGCGGTGAATTAAAGGAGGAGACGCTTCCGACGTTCCTTTCATGATTTTTGGAGCGAAATAAGTACCAGTTCCTTTACATAGCGTTTTGGCAACATTTATGCATATTTTGAAGATTTATATCTTTGTATTATTTTTAATTTCGGGCGTGTGATCTCTCCAGAATGTTAAAAGTCATCTCATTTTTCCTGTCACTATTGTTTAAGATTGACGAAGAGCTGAAATAATAATTTATTATTATGTACCAGTTCTTAGTTTGAGAATTAGGGCTGTGTTTTATTCTCAGAGTGTTAACTGGCACTGTTCCATTTAAATTGAAATATTTTTCAGTAGAAAATATTTTACTATTTCTAAATGAATAAACTATGACGACGGCGTAGATGATATTAACCAAAAATCTTGACAGTAGAATATCAACCCAAAGAAGATTAATTTTCTACAGGATAAAAATATCTAAATGTACTAATAGTAAAGCTGAAGACTTTGTTTTTTAGGGTTTCGTACCCAAAGGGTAAAACGGAACCCTATTACTAAGACTTCGCTGTCCGTCCGTCTGTCACCAGGCTGTATCTCATGAACCGTGATAGTTAGACAGTTGAATTTTTCACAGATGATGTATTTCTGTTGCCGCTATAACAAAAAATACTACAACAGAATAAAATTAATATTTAAATGGGCAACCATACAAAAAACGTGATTTTTTTGCCGTTTTTATAGATATTGTTACGGAACCCTTCGTGCGCGAGTCCGACTCGCACTTGGCCGGTTTTTGTTTGTTTGTTTGACCGCGCTTATCTCTGAAACGACCAGTAGGTAGTAAAAAAATCTTTTTGCATTTGATAGCTATATTTAACATCACGCTAGGACCTTAAGAAGCCGAGTAAAAAGAAAATAGTCTTAAGTGAAAACGAAGTTATAGCGCGAGCAGGCGATGCAATGCGACATAAGCTAGTCTACCACAAACTAGAAATAATGCTAGGCACATATGCCTCAAGAATCTCAAATCTTTTCTAACCTGTCTCAGTAACCTACGAAATAACCCTCACGTAAGTTCAATGTAATCAAGCCATGTTTACACGGTGTATGTCGGTACTGTTCATACTCGAATCACCCAGAAGGCCACGTCAAAGCCAGAGTCGTGTTCCTAGCACAGATTAGCTACTCCTCCAGAGTTTGAAATTTGATTATGTAGCGATGTGTCTAATCGAAGCCTCTGGTTTACACATTACTCTGTACCTAATCGCTGGCATTTAATTTAGTGCATAGATACGTAGTTAATCTGACGTTGGTGATTAATCACCAAGTTATGTCAGTACCTACATAATAAGAATGATACAGAAAACAGTGAAACATAATTGTGATACCTAATAAATAACTATCAGTATTTTACATGGAGCGACTGCCTATCTGACCTCCGCAATCCAGTAACTGGGTAATACGATACCCCTTGGTAAGACTGGTTGTCAGACTTTCGGGCTTCTGACGACCCGTAACGACTGTCAAAGATCAACGAATGACAGCCGGGATCAACGGCGTATCGTGCTTTCTGAGGCACGGAGGAGTCTCGATATGTAAAGAAGGTCACCCATCCACGGACCGGACTCGGCAAGCAAACGTCCTCCCATCTACTTAAAGGTATAAATTTTTAAAACGCTCTGATTCGATTAGTTACAACATAATACAATATTCTTATCAATTTCGGGTCTACAAAAAATTACGTATAATCTGTATCATGCATGTATTCCATTAATCTTCTCCCAGATTTACCTAAATCTTAATCTCAACCCAAACAATCCATCCAAAAATATTTAAATGAAAACGTTAAATTTCAATTAGTTAAGTTGTAAGCGACGTTCCAGTCGTAGTTCTTGCATTTAATTTCAGCTTGCCATAATGAGGTTGAGAAGTGCATATTTCACAGCGGCGGGGCTCGGAGGGCGTTAAGTGGGGTATTTTATTGGCTTATTATACAATATTCTAAGCTAAAAATCGTGGAAAGAGTACGTTTTTAATTGGGCAGTGAGCTCGCGTGGTGCTGACGCGAGGATTATTCATGGCCGCTTCAGAGCCAACGCTCCGTCGCGCCTTCATTCCGCGCGGATTTTTTTATGATCGCTCCGGCCTTTTTAGCCCGTTTTTACTTTTACTGATATATAGCAACTTCTTTGGTTAGGATTCTGGTCTAATGGGCAATATTGAATGTTGATATAGTTTCGTAATGTACTGGTTGTTTTAGAATTCTAACGTTTGAAAAGTCTAATTTTGTACGAAGTAAATGGAATTCAAAACATCATCCGAAAATTGGGTTGTGTAATTAATTACCTGTACGCTATGTATCTACAATCAGACAGATCAAAATATTCCCATTCTGTCTACTCCAATCAATTAATAATATTGCGAGCTTTGTCGGTCTCGGTGTATTTCAATTTGTTGTGGTTTTTCAACATTTACGAATTGATTTCGACGCGAAATTCGCCGTCGTTGCCAATTTACACAATACCTTTTTAGCAAATTAGGGCGAAATGTTTCAATATTATATTGATGAATATAAATGTGGTATGTAAAGTATACTTTCATTTGTTTAATTTTTATCAATGTTGACAAATATTAGTGCACATTTTGACAATCATGAAAAGACACAGGCTTACATTTAGAGCTTTACACTGTACCAGTAATCTACAGTAATATTATGTTGTTTAGCTAAAATATTAGTAGATAACTGCTTATAGGTGTACAACATAGAAATATGTATAAAATAACCTACATTGTTTGTTTCTCTAAAGTTTTGTCTGCCAAAAAATAGGCATTTATGGAAAATAAATGGAGCTAATTATAGCACTCTGAATTTGGATCTGTTATTTGGATAACTTGAACCCACGGGAGCACTAAATATTTATCAAAATCATGTTTAGATAATTTATATTATGCCCAAGGTAATTATAAATTAGATATGTAGGTACTAACTAAATTACAAGCGAATAAATTATATCTATCTAAAAAAAATCTGTAATGAAAATTCTTGATGTGAGTGACTGGATAATGGTACAAAAATAACAGTCTAGGGTTCAATTTATTTAATGAATCAATTTTAATTGCCGCTTGAATTCCCGCTAGACTAACAGTAGGTACAACTAAGTAGGTATTTGTCTAGTGAAAAATACAAATACCCCATACTGTAACGTTATAATATTAATTAATATTTTGTAACGATATTTTGATTTAAAGGTGTGTCTGTGGAGTTTCTTGCCCATTCTTTTACATAGGAACCTACTACGCTTTGGAATGGGCAGCTAGCTTCACCTTTCTGAACGGCCAACCCATGGACCGACCCCTTGACAATTCAAAAGTGCCTTTAATTGATTTATTTGAAATAAATGCTTTGAGTTTATAACTTGAACTCTATATTTGATTAAGATTCTACCCTATCGTAGCATACAGAAGACAAAAGAAAAAGATTCGCAGATAGGACTCCAAAAAATAATGTGTTAAAATAATGTCAACATAAACCACGTTGAGGCTGATACTCATATCATTTCACATAATATTTCAAACAACGCTCTCTGCGGTGTGGCAGGCTAATTTAGCGTTCCGAGCCAGCGGGCCGAGTCAGGCTGAATTTAAACATTTCTTCTAGAATCTGCCAGAGGGCGCGCGGAATCTATTTCACGCACATTACGCCCATGACTTATGAGTTATTACTGCCGTAAAACTCAGCACACGTCACTCCATTTACTGGCATTTTTTATATAATTTTGGCGATTTTTTTGTTTTTTTCTCACTGTTTGTTGAGTTTCCCGTGAGTTTAGTAGACTTTGGCTAAGTTAGGAGTCAAATAAAAATAATACTAGCTTATTACCCCACTGTTGGGACAGGCCTCTTCTCATGCAGAGAAGGCACGGGCACTGGTCTCCACGCTTGCTCTAGAAGGGTTGGTGATTTAAGTTAACGACCTTAGATTCGACTTTTTTTTCGACTTCAGTTTCCCAATGGTTTTAGGTCAGTGTGTATGTGCGTGAACTTGGCAGATCATTTCCCAACAGAGCATAAAAAAATGTGAGTTCTATTGGCATGCGGCGGAGTTCTAGAGTTCCCTATACTTAAAAAGAAAAGTTCTGGCTTTTTTACATGAGAAAAGTCGAATGAAAATATGCTCTGCTAACTTCCGTCAGCAGATCAATTTTACAAAAATGAAAATTTTAAAACTGATTTAGATGCACAGAGGTGATCTCTATAGTTCCTAATACTTTCTGAAAGAGTTCTGGCTTCAAAAATTTATAAAAAAATAAAACAAAAATATTGATCAGTTACTAGAAAAAGTCAATCATTTTGATAAAACAGCCGTGAATGGCGTAATTCGTAGATTTTCGTCGATTTTTCGGGCTGTAATTAGAAACTAAGACCCCAGTAACAGAAAAAAAAAACTAAAACAATGCAGAAGTCCCACAAAAGTATCAGCAGAGCCTTGTAAAAAAGATGGGTTACGAGAAATCGAGATTTTATTTAATGTTTGAGTTAGTAGGATCAAAAAAGAATTTGAGTAAAATTGAGGAGCAGGAACTCCTCGTTTCCTAATGCACCTATAAAAGAGCTATCCGAAAAAATGAAACACAAACTCAGAACTCTCACTCAGATATCAGCAGAGCATGGTTAACAAGTTAGATTAGTAGAAATAGAGATACAAACCAGTGTGTGAGTAAGAAAGTTAAAAAAAAATTGAGTAGCTCTCAGGAACTAGAACTCTTCGGAGTCTGATGCACCTTCAAAAGAGCTATCCAAAAACATGAAAAACATACTCAGAACTCTCACTCAGATATCAGCAGAGCATGGTTGAAAAGTTAGATTAGTAGAGATCGAGATAAAAAGGAGTATTTCAGAAAGAAGGTTAAAAATAAAATTGCGTAGCTCTCAGGAACTAGTACTCTTCGGTTCCTGATACAACTACAAGAGAGTTAACCGAAAACATGAATCAAAAACTCAGAACTTGCACTCAGATATCAGCAGAGCATGGTAGAAAAGTTAGTTTAGTAGAAATCGAGAACGAAATTAGTGTTTAATAAGAAGGATCATCAAAAAATAACTCAAAATCAGAGGTGCTAGAAATCCTCGTTTCCTGATGCATCTCTAAAAGAGCTCTCCAAAAACATGAAACACAAACTCAGAACTCTCACTCAGATATCAGCAGAGCATGGATGAATACTAAAATTATTAAAAATCGAGATATAATTCAAGGTTTCAGAAAAAAGGATAAAAAAAAAATTGAGAAGCTCTCAAGAACTAGAACTCTTCGATTTCTTATGCAACTACAAGAGATCTATCGAAAAACATGAAACATATACTCAGATATCAGCAGAGCATGGTTGAAAAGTTAGATAAGTAAAAATCGAGATATATTATGATATTATGTTAAACATCTTCTTTCTATATTTTTATGTTATGTTAAACTACTTCTTTCTATATTTTTATGTTATGTTAAACTATTTCTTTCTATATTTTTATATTATGTTAACAACTTCTTTCTATATTTTTATGTTATGTTAAACTACTTCTTTCTATGTTTTTATATTATGTTAAACTATTTCTCTCTATTTTTTTATATTATGTTAAACATCTTCTTTCTATATTTTTATGTTATGTTAAACTATTTCTTTCCATATTTTTATATTATGTTAAACATCTTCTTTCTATATTTTTATGTTATGTTAAACTACTTCTTTCTATGTTTTTATATTATGTTAAACTATTTCTTTCTATATTTTTACATTATGTTAAACATCTTCTTTCTATATTTTTATGTTATGTTAAACTACTTCTTTCTATGTTTTTATATTATGTTAAACTATTTCTTTCTATATTTTTATATTATGTTAAACATCTTCTTTCTATATTTTTATGTTATGTTAAACTATTTCTTTCTATATTTTTATATTATGTTAAACATCTTATTTCTATATTTTTATGTTATGTTAAACTACTTCTTTCTATATTTTTATGTTATGTTAAACTATTTCTTTCTATATTTTTATATTATGTTAAACATCTTCTTTCTATATTTTTATGTTATGTTAAACTATTTCTTTCTATATTTTTATATTATGTTAAACATCTTCTTTCTATATTTTTATGTTATGTTAAACTACGTCTTTCTATGTTTTTATATTATGTTAAACTATTTCTTTCTATATTTTTATATTATGTTAAACATCTTCTTTCTATATTTTTATGTTATGTTAAACTATTTCTTTCTATATTTTTATATTATGTTAAACATCTTCTTTATATATTTTTATGTTATGTTAAACTACTTCTTTCTATGTTTTAATATTATGTTAAACTATTTCTTTCTACATTTTTATATTATGTTAAACATCTTCTTTCTATATTTTTATGTTATGTTAAACTATTTCTTTCTATATTTTTATATTATGTTAAACATCTTCTTTCTATATTTTTATGTTATGTTAAACTACTTCTTTCTATGTTTTTATATTATGTTAAACTATTTCTTTCTATATTTTTATATTTTGTTAAACATCTTCTTTCTATATTTTTATGTTATGTTAAACTACGTCTTTCTATGTTTTTATATTATGTTAAACTATTTCTTTCTATATTTTTATATTATGTTAAACTACTTGTTTCTATGTTTTTATATTATGTTAAACTATTTCTTTCTATATTTTTATGTTATGTTAAACTACTTCTTTCTATGTTTTTGTATTATGTTAAACTATTTCTTTCTATATTTTATTTTATGTTAAACATCTTCCTTCTATATTTTTATGTTATGTTAAACTACTTCTTTCCATGTTTTTATATTATGTTAAACTATTTCTTTCTATATTTTTATATTATGTTAAACATCTTCTTTCTATATTTTTATGTTATGTTAAACTACTTCTTTCTATGTTTTTATATTATGTTAAACTATTTCTTTCTATATTTTTATATTATGTTAAACATCTTCTTTCTATATTTTTATGTTATGTTAAACTATTTCTTTCTATATTTTTATATTATGTTAAACATCTTCTTTCTGTATTTTTATGTTATGTTAAACTACTTCTTTCTATGTTTTTATATTATGTTAAACATCTTCTCTCTATATTTTTATGTTATGTTAAACTACTTCTTTCTATGTTTTTAAATTATGTTAAACTATTTCTTTCTATAGTTTTATATTATGTTAAACATCTTCTTTCTATATTTTTATGTTATGTTAAACTACTTCTTTCTATGTTTTTATATTATGTTAAACATCTTCTTTCTATATTTTTATGTTATGTTAAACTACTTCTTTCCATGTTTTTATATTATGTTAAACTATTTCTTTCTATATTTTTATGTTATGTTAAACTACTTCTTTCTATATTTTTATGTTATGTTAAACTATTTCTTTCTATATTTTTATGTTATGTTAAACTACTACTTTCTATGTTTTTTTATTATGTTAAACATCTTCTTTCTATATTTTTATGTTATGTTAAACTACTTCTTTCTATGTTTTTATATTATGTTAAACTATTTCTTTCTATATTTTTATATTAATTATGTTAAACATCTTCTTTCTATATTTTTATGTTATGTTAAACTACTTGTTTCTATGTTTTTATATTATGTTAAACTATTTCTTTCTATATTTTTATGTTATGTTAAACTACTTCTTTCTATGTTTTTGTATTATGTTAAACTATTTCTTTCTATATTTTATTTTATGTTAAACATCTTCTTTCTATATTTTTATGTTATGTTAAACTACTTGTTTCTATGTTTTTATATTATGTTAAACTATTTCTTTCTATATTTTTATGTTATGTTAAACTACTTCTTTCTATGTTTTTGTATTATGTTAAACTATTTCTTTCTATATTTTATTTTATGTTAAACATCTTCCTTCTATATTTTTATGTTATGTTAAACTACTTCTTTCCATGTTTTTATATTATGTTAAACTATTTCTTTCCATATTTTTATATTATGTTAAACATCTTCTTTCTATATTTTTATGTTATGTTAAACTACTTCTTTCTATGTTTTTATATTATGTTAAACTATTTCTTTCTATATTTTTATATTATGTTAAACATCTTCTTTCTATATTTTTATGTTATGTTAAACTATTTCTTTCTATATTTTTATATTATGTAAAACATCTTCTTTCTATATTTTTATGTTATGTTAAACTATTTCTTTCTATATTTTTATATTATGTTAAACATCTTCTTTCTATATTTTTATGTTATGTTAAACTACGTCTTTCTATGTTTTTATATTATGTTAAACATCTTCTTTCTATGTTTTTATATTATGTTAAACTATTTCTTTCTATATTTTTATATTATGTTAAACATCTTCTTTCTATATTTTTATGTTATGTTAAACTATTTCTTTCTATATTTTTACATTATGTTAAACATCTTCTTTCTATATTTTTATGTTATGTTAAACTATTTCTTTCTATATTTTTATATTATGTTAAACATCTTATTTCTATATTTTTATGTTATGTTAAACTACTTCTTTCTATATTTTTATGTAATGTTAAACTATTTCTTTCTATATTTTTATATTATGTTAACATTTTCTTTCTATATTTTTATGTTATGTTAAACTACTTCTTTCTATGTTTTTATATTATGTTAAACTATTTCTTTCTATATTTTAAATTATATTATGTTAAACTATTTCTTTCTATATTTTTATAATATGTTAAACATCTTCTTTCTATATTTTTATGTTATGTTAAACTACTTCTTTCTATGTTTTTATATTATGTTAAACTATTTCTTTCTATATTTTTATATTATGTTAAACATCTTCTTTCTATATTTTTATGTTATGTTAAACTACTTCTTTCTATATTTTTATATTATGTTAAACATCTTCTTTCTATATTTTTATGTTATGTTAAACTATTTCTTTCCATATTTTTATATTATGTTAAACATCTTCTTTCTATATTTTTATTTTATGTTAAACTACTTCTTTCTATGTTTTTATATTATGTTAAACTATTTCTTTCTATATTTTTATATTATGTTAAACATCTTCTTTCTATATTTTTATGTTATGTTAAACTATTTCTTTCTATATTTTTATATTATGTTAAACATCTTCTTTCTATATTTTTATGTTATGTTAAACTATTTCTTTCTATTTTTTTATATTATGTTAAACATCTTCTTTCTATATTTTTATGTTATGTTAAACTACTTCTTTCTATGTTTTTATATTATGTTAAACTATTTCATTCTATATTTTTATATTATGTTAAACATCTTCTTTCTATATTTTTATGTTATGTTAAACTACTTCTTTCTATGTTTTTATATTATGTTAAACATCTTCTTTCTATATTTTTATGTTATGTTAAACTACTTCTTTCTATATTTTTATATTATGTTAAACATCTTCTTTCTATATTTTTATGTTATGTTAAACTATTTCTTTCTATATTTTTATGTTATGTTAAACATCTTCTTTCTATATTTTTATGTTATGTTAAACTATTTCTTTCCATATTTTTATATTATGTTAAACATCTTCTTTCTATATTTTTATGTTATGTTAAACTACTTCTTTCTATGTTTTTATATTATGTTAAACTATTTCATTCTATATTTTTATATTATGTTAAACATCTTCTTTCTATATTTTTATGTTATGTTAAACTACTTCTTTCTATGTTTTTATATTATGTTAAACATCTTCTTTCTATATTTTTATGTTATGTTAAACTACTTCTTTCTATATTTTTATATTATGTTAAACATCTTCTTTCTATATTTTTATGTTATGTTAAACTATTTCTTTCTATATTTTTATGTTATGTTAAACATCTTCTTTCTATATTTTTATGTTATGTTAAACTATTTCTTTCCATATTTTTATATTATGTTAAACATCTTCTTTCTATATTTTTATTTTATGTTAAACTACTTCTTTCTATGTTTTTATATTATGTTAAACTATTTCTTTCTATATTTTTATATTATGTTAAACATCTTCTTTCTATATTTTTATGTTATGTTAAACTATTTCTTTCTATATTTTTATATTATGTTAAACATCTTCTTTCTATATTTTTATGTTATGTTAAACTACTTCTTTCTATGTTTTTATATTATGTTAAACTATTTCATTCTATATTTTTATATTATGTTAAACATCTTCTTTCTATATTTTTATGTTATGTTAAACTACTTCTTTCTATGTTTTTATATTATGTTAAACATCTTCTTTCTATATTTTTATGTTATGTTAAACTACTTCTTTCTATATTTTTATATTATGTTAAACATCTTCTTTCTATATTTTTATGTTATGTTAAACTATTTCTTTCTATATTTTTATGTTATGTTAAACATCTTCTTTCTATATTTTTATGTTATGTTAAACTATTTCTTTCCATATTTTTATATTATGTTAAACATCTTCTTTCTATATTTTTATGTTATGTTAAACTATTTCTTTCTATATTTATATATTATGTTAAACATCTTCTTTCTATATTTTTATGTTATGTTAAACTACTTCTTTCGATGTTTTTATATTATGTTAAACTATTTCTTTCTATATTTATATATTATGTTAAACATCTTCTTTCTATATTTTTATGTTATGTTAAACTATTTCTTTCTATATTTTTATATTATGTTAAACATCTTATTTCTATATTTTTATGTTATGTTAAACTACTTCTTTCTATATTTTTATGTTATGTTAAACTATTTCTTTCTATATTTTTATATTATGTTAACAACTTCTTTCTATATTTTTATGTTATGTTAAACTACTTCTTTCTATGTTTTTATATTATGTTAAACTATTTCTTTCTATATTTTTATATTATGTTAAACATCTTCTTTCTATATTTTTATGTTATGTTAAACAACTTCTTTCTATGTTTTTATATTATGTTAAACAATTTCTATCTATATTTTTATGTTATGTTAAACATCTTCTTTCTATATTTTTATGTTATGTTAAACTATTTCTTTCTATATTTTTATATTATGTTAAACATCTTCTTTCTATATTTTTATGTAATGTTAAACTACTTCTTTCTATGTTTTTATATTATGTTAAACTATTTCTTTCTATATTTTTATATTATGTTAAACATCTTCTTTCTATATTTTTATGTTATGTTAAACTACTTCTTTCTATATTTTTATGTTATGTTAAACTACTTCTTTCTATGTTTTTATATTATGTTAAACTATTTTTATGTTATGGTAAACTATTTCTTTCTATATTTTTATATTATGTTAAACATCTTCTTTCTATATTTTTATGTTATGTTAAACTACTTCTTTCTATATTTTTATGTTATGTTAAACTATTTCTTTCTATATTTTTATATTATGTTAACAACTTCTTTCTATATTTTTATGTGATGTCAAACTACTTCTTTCTATGTTTTCATATTATGTTAAACTATTTCTTTCTATATTTTTATATTATGTTAAACATCTTCTTTCTATATTTTTATGTTATGTTAAACTACTTCTTTCTATGTTTTTATATTATGTTAAACATCTTCTTTCTATATTTTTAGGTTATGTTAAACTATTTCTTTCTATGTTTTTATATTATGTTAAACTATTTCTTTCTATATTTTTATATTATGTTAACAACTTCTTTCTATATTTTTATGTGTTGTCAAACTACTTCTTTCTATGTTTTTATATTATGTTAAACTATTTCTTTCTATATTTTTATATTATGTTAAACATCTTCTTTCTATATTTTTATGTTATGTTAAACTACTTCTTTCTATGTTTTTATATTATGTTAAACTATTTCTTTCTATATTTTTATATTATGTTAAACATCTTCTTTCTATGTTTTTATATTATGTTAAACTATTTCTTTCTATATTTTTATATTATGTTAAACATCTTCTTTCTATATTTTTATGTTATGTTAAACTATTTCTTTCTATATTTTTACATTATGTTAAACATCTTCTTTCTATATTTTTATGTTATGTTAAACTACTTCTTTCGATGTTTTTATATTATGTTAAACTATTTCTTTCAATATTTATATATTATGTTAAACATCTTCTTTCTATATTTTTATATTATGTTAAACATCTTCTTTCTATATTTTTATGTTATGTTAAACTACTTCTTTCTATGTTTTTATATTATGTTAAACTATTTCTTTCTATATTTTTATGTAATGTTAAACATCTTCTTTCTATATTTTTATGTTATGTTAAACTACGTCTTTCTATGTTTTTATATTATGTTAAACTATTTCTTTCTATATTTTTATATTATGTTAAACTATTTCTTTCTATGTTTTTATATTATGTTAAACTATTTCTTTCTATATTTTTATATTATGTTAAACATCTTCTTTCTATATTTTTATGTTATGTTAAACTATTTCTTTCTATATTTTTATATTATGTTAAACATCTTCTTTCTATATTTTTATGTTATGTTAAACTACTTCTTTCGATGTTTTTATATTATGTTAAACTATTTCTTTCTATATTTATATATTATGTTAAACATCTTCTTTCTATATTTTTATGTTATGTTAAACTATTTCTTTCTATATTTTTATATTATGTTAAACATCTTATTTCTATATTTTTATGTTATATTAAACTACTTCTTTCTATATTTTTATGTTATGTTAAACTATTTCTTTCTATATTTTTATATTATGTTAACAACTTCTTTCTATATTTTTATGTTATGTTAAACTACTTCTTTCTATGTTTTTATATTATGTTAAACTATTTCTTTCTATATTTTTATATTATGTTAAACATCTTCTTTCTATATTTTTATGTTATGTTAAACTACTTCTTTCTATGTTTTTATATTATGTTAAACAATTTCTATCTATATTTTTATGTTATGTTAAACATCTTCTTTCTATATTTTTATGTTATGTTAAACTATTTCTTTCTATATTTTTATATTATATTAAACATCTTCTTTCTATATTTTTATGTAATGTTAATCTACTTCTTTCTATGTTTTTATATTATGTTAAACTATTTCTTTCTATATTTTTATATTATGTTAAACATCTTCTTTCTATATTTTTATGTTATGTTAAACTACTTCTTTCTATGTTTTTATATTATGTTAAACTATTTTTATGTTATGGTAAACTATTTCTTTCTATATTTTTATATTATGTTAAACATCTTCTTTCTATATTTTTATGTTATGTTAAACTACTTCTTTCTATATTTTTATGTTATGTTAAACTATTTCTTTCTATATTTTTATATTATGTTAACAACTTCTTTCTATATTTTTATGTGATGTCAAACTACTTCTTTCTATGTTTTTATATTATGTTAAACTATTTCTTTCTATATTTTTATATTATGTTAAACATCTTCTTTCTATATTTTTATGTTATGTTAATCTACTTCTTTCTATGTTTTTATATTATGTTAAACTATTTCTTTCTATATTTTTATATTATGTTAAACATCTTCTTTCTATATTTTTATGTTATGTTAAAATATTTCTTTCTATATTTTTATATTATGTTAAACATCTTCTTTCTATATTTTTATGTTATGTTAAACTACTTCTTTCTATGTTTTTATATTATGTTAAACTATTTCTTTCTATATTTTTACATTATGTTAAACATCTTCTTTCTATATTTTTATGTTATGTTAAACTACTTCTTTCTATGTTTTTATATTATGTTAAACTATTTCTTTCTATATTTTTATATTATGTTAAACATCTTCTTTCTATGTTTTTATATTATGTTAAACTATTTCTTTCTATGTTTTTATATTATGTTAAACTATTTCTTTCTATATTTTTATATTATGTTAAACTATTTCTTTCTATGTTTTTATATTATGTTAAACTATTTCTTTCTATATTTTTATATTATGTTAAACATCTTCTTTCTATATTTTTATGTTATGTTAAACTATTTCTTTCTATATTTTTATATTATGTTAAACATCTTCTTTCTATATTTTTATGTTATGTTAAACTACTTCTTTCGATGTTTTTATATTATGTTAAACTATTTCTTTCTATATTTATATATTATGTTAAACATCTTCTTTCTATATTTTTATGTTATGTTAAACTATTTCTTTCCATATTTTTATATTATGTTAAACATCTTCTTTCTATATTTTTATTTTATGTTAAACTACTTCTTTCTATGTTTTTATATTATGTTAAACTATTTCTTTCTATATTTTTATATTATGTTAAACATCTTCTTTCTATATTTTTATGTTATGTTAAACTATTTCTTTCTATATTTTTATATTATGTTAAACATCTTCTTTCTATATTTTTATGTTATGTTAAACTATTTCTTTCTATATTTTTATGTTATGTTAAACATCTTCTTTCTATATTTTTATGTTATGTTAAACTATTTCTTTCCATATTTTTATATTATGTTAAACATCTTCTTTCTATATTTTTGTGTTATGTTAAACTACTTCTTTCTATGTTTTTATATTATGTTAAACTATTTCTTTCTATATTTTTATATTACGTTAAACATCTTCTTTCTATATTTTTATGTTATGTTAAACTATTTCTTTCTATATTTTTATGTTATGTTAAACTACTACTTTCTATGTTTTTTTATTATGTTAAACATCTTCTTTCTATATTTTTATGTTATGTTAAACTACTTCTTTCTATGTTTTTATATTATGTTAAACTATTTCTTTCTATGTTTTTATATTATGTTAAACTATTTCTTTCTATATTTTTACATTATGTTAAACATCTTCTTTCTATATTTTTATGTTATGTTAAACTACTTCTTTCTATGTTTTTATATTATGTTAAACTATTTCTTTCTATATTTTTATATTATGTTAAACATCTTCTTTCTATATTTTTATGTTATGTTAAACTATTTCTTTCTATATTTTTATATTATGTTAAACATCTTATTTCTATATTTTTATGTTATGTTAAACTACTTCTTTCTATATTTTTATGTTATGTTAAACTATTTCTTTCTATATTTTTATATTATGTTAAACATCTTCTTTCTATATTTTTATGTTATGTTAAACTATTTCTTTCTATATTTTTATATTATGTTAAACATCTTCTTTCTATATTTTTATGTTATGTTAAACTACGTCTTTCTATGTTTTTATATTATGTTAAACTATTTCTTTCTATATTTTTATATTATGTTAAACATCTTCTTTCTATATTTTTATGTTATGTTAAACTATTTCTTTCTATATTTTTATATTATGTTAAACATCTTCTTTATATATTTTTATGTTATGTTAAACTACTTCTTTCTATGTTTTAATATTATGTTAAACTATTTCTTTCTACATTTTTATATTATGATAAACATCTTCTTTCTATATTTTTATGTTATGTTAAACTATTTCTTTCTATATTTTTATGTTATGTTAAACTATTTCTTTCTATATTTTTATATTATGTTAACAACTTCTTTCTATATTTTTATGTGATGTCAAACTACTTCTTTCTATGTTTTTATATTATGTTAAACTATTTCTATCTATATTTTTATATTATGTTAAACATCTTCTTTCTATATTTTTATGTTATGTTAATCTACTTCTTTCTATGTTTTTATATTATGTTAAACTATTTCTTTCTATATTTTTATATTATGTTAAACATCTTCTTTCTATATTTTTATGTTATGTTAAACTATTTTTTTCTATATTTTTATATTATGTTAAACATCTTCTTTCTATATTTTTATGTTATGTTAAACTACTTCTTTCTATGTTTTTATATTATGTTAAACTATTTCTTTCTATATTTTTACATTATGTTAAACATCTTCTTTCTATATTTTTATGTTATGTTAAACTACTTCTTTCTATGTTTTTATATTATGTTAAACTATTTCTTTCTATATTTTTATATTATGTTAAACATCTTATTTCTATATTTTTATGTTATGTTAAACTACTTCTTTCTATATTTTTATGTTATGTTAAACTATTTCTTTCTATATTTTTATATTATGTTAAACATCTTCTTTCTATATTTTTATGTTATGTTAAACTATTTCTTTCTATATTTTTATATTATGTTAAACATCTTCTTTCTATATTTTTATGTTATGTTAAACTACGTCTTTCTATGTTTTTATATTATGTTAAACTATTTCTTTCTATATTTTTATATTATGTTAAACATCTTCTTTCTATATTTTTATGTTATGTTAAACTATTTCTTTCTATATTTTTATATTATGTTAAACA
This sequence comes from Lithophane leautieri, assembly GCA_949152455.1. Lineage (NCBI taxonomy): Eukaryota > Metazoa > Arthropoda > Insecta > Lepidoptera > Noctuidae > Lithophane > Lithophane leautieri. The sequence goes on from OX424459.1 coordinate 12,190,680, forward strand.
TCTTCTTTATATATTTTTATGTTATGTTAAACTACTTCTTTCTATGTTTTAATATTATGTTAAACTATTTCTTTCTACATTTTTATATTATGTTAAACATCTTCTTTCTATATTTTTATGTTATGTTAAACTATTTCTTTCTATATTTTTATATTATGTTAAACATCTTCTTTCTATATTTTTATGTTATGTTAAACTACTTCTTTCTATGTTTTTATATTATGTTAAACTATTTCTTTCTATATTTTTATATTTTGTTAAACATCTTCTTTCTATATTTTTATGTTATGTTAAACTACGTCTTTCTATGTTTTTATATTATGTTAAACTATTTCTTTCTATATTTTTATATTATGTTAAACTACTTGTTTCTATGTTTTTATATTATGTTAAACTATTTCTTTCTATATTTTTATATTATGTTAAACATCTTCTTTCTATATTTTTATGTAATGTTAAACTACTTCTTTCTATGTTTTTATATTATGTTAAACTATTTCTTTCTATATTTTTATATTATGTTAAACATCTTCTTTCTATATTTTTATGTTATGTTAAACTACTTCTTTCTATATTTTTATGTTATGTTAAACTACTTCTTTCTATGTTTTTATATTATGTTAAACTATTTTTATGTTATGGTAAACTATTTCTTTCTATATTTTTATATTATGTTAAACATCTTCTTTCTATATTTTTATGTTATGTTAAACTACTTCTTTCTATATTTTTATGTTATGTTAAACTATTTCTTTCTATATTTTTATATTATGTTAACAACTTCTTTCTATATTTTTATGTGATGTCAAACTACTTCTTTCTATGTTTTCATATTATGTTAAACTATTTCTTTCTATATTTTTATATTATGTTAAACATCTTCTTTCTATATTTTTATGTTATGTTAAACTACTTCTTTCTATGTTTTTATATTATGTTAAACATCTTCTTTCTATATTTTTAGGTTATGTTAAACTATTTCTTTCTATGTTTTTATATTATGTTAAACTATTTCTTTCTATATTTTTATATTATGTTAACAACTTCTTTCTATATTTTTATGTGTTGTCAAACTACTTCTTTCTATGTTTTTATATTATGTTAAACTATTTCTTTCTATATTTTTATATTATGTTAAACATCTTCTTTCTATATTTTTATGTTATGTTAAACTACTTCTTTCTATGTTTTTATATTATGTTAAACTATTTCTTTCTATATTTTTATATTATGTTAAACATCTTCTTTCTATGTTTTTATATTATGTTAAACTATTTCTTTCTATATTTTTATATTATGTTAAACATCTTCTTTCTATATTTTTATGTTATGTTAAACTATTTCTTTCTATATTTTTACATTATGTTAAACATCTTCTTTCTATATTTTTATGTTATGTTAAACTACTTCTTTCGATGTTTTTATATTATGTTAAACTATTTCTTTCAATATTTATATATTATGTTAAACATCTTCTTTCTATATTTTTATATTATGTTAAACATCTTCTTTCTATATTTTTATGTTATGTTAAACTACTTCTTTCTATGTTTTTATATTATGTTAAACTATTTCTTTCTATATTTTTATGTAATGTTAAACATCTTCTTTCTATATTTTTATGTTATGTTAAACTACGTCTTTCTATGTTTTTATATTATGTTAAACTATTTCTTTCTATATTTTTATATTATGTTAAACTATTTCTTTCTATGTTTTTATATTATGTTAAACTATTTCTTTCTATATTTTTATATTATGTTAAACATCTTCTTTCTATATTTTTATGTTATGTTAAACTATTTCTTTCTATATTTTTATATTATGTTAAACATCTTCTTTCTATATTTTTATGTTATGTTAAACTACTTCTTTCGATGTTTTTATATTATGTTAAACTATTTCTTTCTATATTTATATATTATGTTAAACATCTTCTTTCTATATTTTTATGTTATGTTAAACTATTTCTTTCTATATTTTTATATTATGTTAAACATCTTATTTCTATATTTTTATGTTATATTAAACTACTTCTTTCTATATTTTTATGTTATGTTAAACTATTTCTTTCTATATTTTTATATTATGTTAACAACTTCTTTCTATATTTTTATGTTATGTTAAACTACTTCTTTCTATGTTTTTATATTATGTTAAACTATTTCTTTCTATATTTTTATATTATGTTAAACATCTTCTTTCTATATTTTTATGTTATGTTAAACTACTTCTTTCTATGTTTTTATATTATGTTAAACAATTTCTATCTATATTTTTATGTTATGTTAAACATCTTCTTTCTATATTTTTATGTTATGTTAAACTATTTCTTTCTATATTTTTATATTATATTAAACATCTTCTTTCTATATTTTTATGTAATGTTAATCTACTTCTTTCTATGTTTTTATATTATGTTAAACTATTTCTTTCTATATTTTTATATTATGTTAAACATCTTCTTTCTATATTTTTATGTTATGTTAAACTACTTCTTTCTATGTTTTTATATTATGTTAAACTATTTTTATGTTATGGTAAACTATTTCTTTCTATATTTTTATATTATGTTAAACATCTTCTTTCTATATTTTTATGTTATGTTAAACTACTTCTTTCTATATTTTTATGTTATGTTAAACTATTTCTTTCTATATTTTTATATTATGTTAACAACTTCTTTCTATATTTTTATGTGATGTCAAACTACTTCTTTCTATGTTTTTATATTATGTTAAACTATTTCTTTCTATATTTTTATATTATGTTAAACATCTTCTTTCTATATTTTTATGTTATGTTAATCTACTTCTTTCTATGTTTTTATATTATGTTAAACTATTTCTTTCTATATTTTTATATTATGTTAAACATCTTCTTTCTATATTTTTATGTTATGTTAAAATATTTCTTTCTATATTTTTATATTATGTTAAACATCTTCTTTCTATATTTTTATGTTATGTTAAACTACTTCTTTCTATGTTTTTATATTATGTTAAACTATTTCTTTCTATATTTTTACATTATGTTAAACATCTTCTTTCTATATTTTTATGTTATGTTAAACTACTTCTTTCTATGTTTTTATATTATGTTAAACTATTTCTTTCTATATTTTTATATTATGTTAAACATCTTCTTTCTATGTTTTTATATTATGTTAAACTATTTCTTTCTATGTTTTTATATTATGTTAAACTATTTCTTTCTATATTTTTATATTATGTTAAACTATTTCTTTCTATGTTTTTATATTATGTTAAACTATTTCTTTCTATATTTTTATATTATGTTAAACATCTTCTTTCTATATTTTTATGTTATGTTAAACTATTTCTTTCTATATTTTTATATTATGTTAAACATCTTCTTTCTATATTTTTATGTTATGTTAAACTACTTCTTTCGATGTTTTTATATTATGTTAAACTATTTCTTTCTATATTTATATATTATGTTAAACATCTTCTTTCTATATTTTTATGTTATGTTAAACTATTTCTTTCCATATTTTTATATTATGTTAAACATCTTCTTTCTATATTTTTATTTTATGTTAAACTACTTCTTTCTATGTTTTTATATTATGTTAAACTATTTCTTTCTATATTTTTATATTATGTTAAACATCTTCTTTCTATATTTTTATGTTATGTTAAACTATTTCTTTCTATATTTTTATATTATGTTAAACATCTTCTTTCTATATTTTTATGTTATGTTAAACTATTTCTTTCTATATTTTTATGTTATGTTAAACATCTTCTTTCTATATTTTTATGTTATGTTAAACTATTTCTTTCCATATTTTTATATTATGTTAAACATCTTCTTTCTATATTTTTGTGTTATGTTAAACTACTTCTTTCTATGTTTTTATATTATGTTAAACTATTTCTTTCTATATTTTTATATTACGTTAAACATCTTCTTTCTATATTTTTATGTTATGTTAAACTATTTCTTTCTATATTTTTATGTTATGTTAAACTACTACTTTCTATGTTTTTTTATTATGTTAAACATCTTCTTTCTATATTTTTATGTTATGTTAAACTACTTCTTTCTATGTTTTTATATTATGTTAAACTATTTCTTTCTATGTTTTTATATTATGTTAAACTATTTCTTTCTATATTTTTACATTATGTTAAACATCTTCTTTCTATATTTTTATGTTATGTTAAACTACTTCTTTCTATGTTTTTATATTATGTTAAACTATTTCTTTCTATATTTTTATATTATGTTAAACATCTTCTTTCTATATTTTTATGTTATGTTAAACTATTTCTTTCTATATTTTTATATTATGTTAAACATCTTATTTCTATATTTTTATGTTATGTTAAACTACTTCTTTCTATATTTTTATGTTATGTTAAACTATTTCTTTCTATATTTTTATATTATGTTAAACATCTTCTTTCTATATTTTTATGTTATGTTAAACTATTTCTTTCTATATTTTTATATTATGTTAAACATCTTCTTTCTATATTTTTATGTTATGTTAAACTACGTCTTTCTATGTTTTTATATTATGTTAAACTATTTCTTTCTATATTTTTATATTATGTTAAACATCTTCTTTCTATATTTTTATGTTATGTTAAACTATTTCTTTCTATATTTTTATATTATGTTAAACATCTTCTTTATATATTTTTATGTTATGTTAAACTACTTCTTTCTATGTTTTAATATTATGTTAAACTATTTCTTTCTACATTTTTATATTATGTTAAACATCTTCTTTCTATATTTTTATGTTATGTTAAACTATTTCTTTCTATATTTTTATGTTATGTTAAACTATTTCTTTCTATATTTTTATATTATGTTAACAACTTCTTTCTATATTTTTATGTGATGTCAAACTACTTCTTTCTATGTTTTTATATTATGTTAAACTATTTCTATCTATATTTTTATATTATGTTAAACATCTTCTTTCTATATTTTTATGTTATGTTAATCTACTTCTTTCTATGTTTTTATATTATGTTAAACTATTTCTTTCTATATTTTTATATTATGTTAAACATCTTCTTTCTATATTTTTATGTTATGTTAAACTATTTTTTTCTATATTTTTATATTATGTTAAACATCTTCTTTCTATATTTTTATGTTATGTTAAACTACTTCTTTCTATGTTTTTATATTATGTTAAACTATTTCTTTCTATATTTTTACATTATGTTAAACATCTTCTTTCTATATTTTTATGTTATGTTAAACTACTTCTTTCTATGTTTTTATATTATGTTAAACTATTTCTTTCTATATTTTTATATTATGTTAAACATCTTATTTCTATATTTTTATGTTATGTTAAACTACTTCTTTCTATATTTTTATGTTATGTTAAACTATTTCTTTCTATATTTTTATATTATGTTAAACATCTTCTTTCTATATTTTTATGTTATGTTAAACTATTTCTTTCTATATTTTTATATTATGTTAAACATCTTCTTTCTATATTTTTATGTTATGTTAAACTACGTCTTTCTATGTTTTTATATTATGTTAAACTATTTCTTTCTATATTTTTATATTATGTTAAACATCTTCTTTCTATATTTTTATGTTATGTTAAACTATTTCTTTCTATATTTTTATATTATGTTAAACATCTTCTTTATATATTTTTATGTTATGTTAAACTACTTCTTTCTATGTTTTAATATTATGTTAAACTATTTCTTTCTACATTTTTATATTATGTTAAACATCTTCTTTCTATATTTTTATGTTATGTTAAACTATTTCTTTCTATATTTTTATATTATGTTAAACATCTTCTTTCTATATTTTTATGTTATGTTAAACTACTTCTTTCTATGTTTTTATATTATGTTAAACTATTTCTTTCTATATTTTTATATTTTGTTAAACATCTTCTTTCTATATTTTTATGTTATGTTAAACTACGTCTTTCTATGTTTTTATATTATGTTAAACTATTTCTTTCTATATTTTTATATTATGTTAAACTACTTGTTTCTATGTTTTTATATTATGTTAAACTATTTCTTTCTATATTTTTATGTTATGTTAAACTACTTCTTTCTATGTTTTTGTATTATGTTAAACTATTTCTTTCTATATTTTATTTTATGTTAAACATCTTCCTTCTATATTTTTATGTTATGTTAAACTACTTCTTTCCATGTTTTTATATTATGTTAAACTATTTCTTTCTATATTTTTATATTATGTTAAACATCTTCTTTCTATATTTTTATGTTATGTTAAACTACTTCTTTCTATGTTTTTATATTATGTTAAACTATTTCTTTCTATATTTTTATATTATGTTAAACATCTTCTTTCTATATTTTTATGTTATGTTAAACTATTTCTTTCTATATTTTTATATTATGTTAAACATCTTCTTTCTGTATTTTTATGTTATGTTAAACTACTTCTTTCTATGTTTTTATATTATGTTAAACATCTTCTCTCTATATTTTTATGTTATGTTAAACTACTTCTTTCTATGTTATTAAATTATGTTAAACTATTTCTTTCTATAGTTTTATATTATGTTAAACATCTTCTTTCTATATTTTTATGTTATGTTAAACTACTTCTTTCTATGTTTTTATATTATGTTAAACATCTTCTTACTATATTTTTATGTTATGTTAAACTACTTCTTTCCATGTTTTTATATTATGTTAAACTATTTCTTTCTATATTTTTATGTTATGTTAAACTACTTCTTTCTATATTTTTATGTTATGTTAAACTATTTCTTTCTATATTTTTATGTTATGTTAAACTACTACTTTCTATGTTTTTTTATTATGTTAAACATCTTCTTTCTATATTTTTATGTTATGTTAAACTACTTCTTTCTATGTTTTTATATTATGTTAAACTATTTCTTTCTATATTTTTATATTAATTATGTTAAACATCTTCTTTCTATATTTTTATTTTATGTTAAACTACTTGTTTCTATGTTTTTATATTATGTTAAACTATTTCTTTCTATATTTTTATGTTATGTTAAACTACTTCTTTCTATGTTTTTGTATTATGTTAAACTATTTCTTTCTATATTTTATTTTATGTTAAACATCTTCCTTCTATATTTTTATGTTATGTTAAACTACTTCTTTCCATGTTTTTATATTATGTTAAACTATTTCTTTCTATATTTTTATATTATGTTAAACATCTTCTTTCTATATTTTTATGTTATGTTAAACTACTTCTTTCTATGTTTTTATATTATGTTAAACTATTTCTTTCTATATTTTTATATTATGTTAAACATCTTCTTTCTATATTTTTATGTTATGTTAAACTATTTCTTTCTATATTTTTATATTATGTAAAACATCTTCTTTCTATATTTTTATGTTATGTTAAACTATTTCTTTCTATATTTTTATATTATGTTAAACATCTTCTTTCTATATTTTTATGTTATGTTAAACTACGTCTTTCTATGTTTTTATATTATGTTAAACTATTTCTTTCTATATTTTTATTTTATGTTAAACATCTTCTTTCTATGTTTTTATATTATGTTAAACTATTTCTTTCTATATTTTTATATTATGTTAAACATCTTCTTTCTATATTTTTATGTTATGTTAAACTATTTCTTTCTATATTTTTACATTATGTTAAACATCTTCTTTCTATATTTTTATGTTATGTTAAACTATTTCTTTCTATATTTTTATATTATGTTAAACATCTTATTTCTATATTTTTATGTTATGTTAAACTACTTCTTTCTATATTTTTATGTAATGTTAAACTATTTCTTTCTATATTTTTATATTATGTAAACATTTTCTTTCTATATTTTTATGTTATGTTAAACTACTTCTTTCTATGTTTTTATATTATGTTAAACTATTTCTTTCTATATTTTTATATTATGTTAAACATCTTCTTTCTATATTTTTATGTTATGTTAAACTATTTCTTTCTATATTTTTATATTATGTTAAACATCTTCTTTCTATATTTTTATGTTATGTTAAACTATTTCTTTCCATATTTTTATATTATGTCAAACATCTTCTTTCTATATTTTTTTGTTATGTTAAACTACTTCTTTCTATGTTTTTATATTATGTTAAACTATTTCTTTCTATATTTTTATATTATGTTAAACATCTTCTTTCTATATTTTTTTGTTATGTTAAACTACTTCTTTCTATGTTTTTATATTATGTTAAACTATTTCTTTCTATATTTTTATAATATGTTAAACATCTTCTTTCTATATTTTTATGTTATGTTAAACTACGTCTTTCTATGTTTTTATATTATGTTAAACTATTTCTTTCTATATTTTTATATTATGTTAAACATCTTCTTTCTATGTTTTTATATTATGTTAAACTATTTCTTTCTATATTTTTATATTATGTTAAACATCTTCTTTCTATATTTTTATGTTATGTTAAACTATTTCTTTCTATATTTTTATATTATGTTAAACATCTTCTTTCTATATTTTTATGTTATGTTAAACTATTTCTTTCCATATTTTTATATTATGTCAAACATCTTCTTTCTATATTTTTTTGTTATGTTAAACTACTTCTTTCTATGTTTTTATATTATGTTAAACTATTTCTTTCTATATTTTTATATTATGTTAAACATCTTCTTTCTATATTTTTTTGTTATGTTAAACTACTTCTTTCTATGTTTTTATATTATGTTAAACTATTTCTTTCTATATTTTTATATTATGTTAAACATCTTCTTTCTATATTTTTATATTATGTTAAACATCTTCTTTCTATGTTTTTATGTTATGTTAAACTATTTCTTTCTATATTTTTATATTATGTTAACAACTTCTTTCTATATTTTTATGTGATGTCAAACTACTTCTTTCTATGTTTTTATATTATGTTAAACTATTTCTTTCTATATTTTTATATTATGTTAAACATCTTCTTTCTATATTTTTATGTTATGTTAATCTACTTCTTTCTATGTTTTTATATTATGTTAAACTATTTCTTTCTATATTTTTATATTATGTTAAACATCTTCTTTCTATATTTTTATGTTATGTTAAACTATTTCTTTCTATATTTTTATATTATGTTAAACATCTTCTTTCTATATTTTTATGTTATGTTAAACTACTTCTTTCTATGTTTTTATATTATGTTAAACTATTTCTTTCTATATTTTTACATTATGTTAAACATCTTCTTTCTATATTTTTATGTTATGTTAAACTACTTCTTTCTATGTTTTTATATTATGTTAAACTATTTCTTTCTATATTTTTATATTATGTTAAACATCTTCTTTCTATATTTTTATGTTATGTTAAACTATTTCTTTCTATATTTTTATATTATGTTAAACATCTTATTTCTATATTTTTATGTTATGTTAAACTACTTCTTTCTATATTTTTATGTTATGTTAAACTATTTCTTTCTATATTTTTATATTATGTTAAACATCTTCTTTCTATATTTTTATGTTATGTTAAACTATTTCTTTCTATATTTTTATATTATGTTAAACATCTTCTTTCTATATTTTTATGTTATGTTAAACTACGTCTTTCTATGTTTTTATATTATGTTAAACTATTTCTTTCTATATTTTTATATTATGTTAAACATCTTCTTTCTATATTTTTATGTTATGTTAAACTATTTCTTTCTATATTTTTATATTATGTTAAACATCTTCTTTATATATTTTTATGTTATGTTAAACTACTTCTTTCTATGTTTTAATATTATGTTAAACTATTTCTTTCTACATTTTTATATTATGTTAAACATCTTCTTTCTATATTTTTATGTTATGTTAAACTATTTCTTTCTATATTTTTATATTATGTTAAACATCTTCTTTCTATATTTTTATGTTATGTTAAACTACTTCTTTCTATGTTTTTATATTATGTTAAACTATTTCTTTCTATATTTTTATATTATGTTAAACATCTTCTTTCTATATTTTTATGTTATGTTAAACTACGTCTTTCTATGTTTTTATATTATGTTAAACTATTTCTTTCTATATTTTTATATTATGTTAAACTACTTGTTTCTATGTTTTTATATTATGTTAAACTATTTCTTTCTATATTTTTATGTTATGTTAAACTACTTCTTTCTATGTTTTTGTATTATGTTAAACTATTTCTTTCTATATTTTATTTTATGTTAAACATCTTCCTTCTATATTTTTATGTTATGTTAAACTACTTCTTTCCATGTTTTTATATTATGTTAAACTATTTCTTTCTATATTTTTATATTATGTTAAACATCTTCTTTCTATATTTTTATGTTATGTTAAACTACTTCTTTCTATGTTTTTATATTATGTTAAACTATTTCTTTCTATATTTTTATATTATGTTAAACATCTTCTTTCTATATTTTTATGTTATGTTAAACTATTTCTTTCTATATTTTTATATTATGTTAAACATCTTCTTTCTGTATTTTTATGTTATGTTAAACTACTTCTTTCTATGTTTTTATATTATGTTAAACATCTTCTCTCTATATTTTTATGTTATGTTAAACTACTTCTTTCTATGTTTTTAAATTATGTTAAACTATTTCTTTCTATAGTTTTATATTATGTTAAACATCTTCTTTCTATATTTTTATGTTATGTTAAACTACTTCTTTCTATGTTTTTATATTATGTTAAACATCTTCTTTCTATATTTTTATGTTATGTTAAACTACTTCTTTCCATGTTTTTATATTATGTTAAACTATTTCTTTCTATATTTTTATGTTATGTTAAACTACTTCTTTCTATATTTTTATGTTATGTTAAACTATTTCTTTCTATATTTTTATGTTATGTTAAACTACTACTTTCTATGTTTTTTTATTATGTTAAACATCTTCTTTCTATATTTTTATGTTATGTTAAACTACTTCTTTCTATGTTTTTATATTATGTTAAACTATTTCTTTCTATATTTTTATATTAATTATGTTAAACATCTTCTTTCTATATTTTTATGTTATGTTAAACTACTTGTTTCTATGTTTTTATATTATGTTAAACTATTTCTTTCTATATTTTTATGTTATGTTAAACTACTTCTTTCTATGTTTTTGTATTATGTTAAACTATTTCTTTCTATATTTTATTTTATGTTAAACATCTTCCTTCTATATTTTTATGTTATGTTAAACTACTTCTTTCCATGTTTTTATATTATGTTAAACTATTTCTTTCTATATTTTTATATTATGTTAAACATCTTCTTTCTATATTTTTATGTTATGTTAAACTACTTCTTTCTATGTTTTTATATTATGTTAAACTATTTCTTTCTATATTTTTATATTATGTTAAACATCTTCTTTCTATATTTTTATGTTATGTTAAACTATTTCTTTCTATATTTTTATATTATGTAAAACATCTTCTTTCTATATTTTAATGTTATGTTAAACTATTTCTTTCTATATTTTTATATTATGTTAAACATCTTCTTTCTATATTTTTATGTTATGTTAAACTACGTCTTTCTATGTTTTTATATTATGTTAAACTATTTCTTTCTATATTTTTATATTATGTTAAACATCTTCTTTCTATGTTTTTATATTATGTTAAACTATTTCTTTCTATATTTTTATATTATGTTAAACATCTTCTTTCTATATTTTTATGTTATGTTAAACTATTTCTTTCTATATTTTTACATTATGTTAAACATCTTCTTTCTATATTTTTATGTTATGTTAAACTATTTCTTTCTATATTTTTATATTATGTTAAACATCTTATTTCTATATTTTTATGTTATGTTAAACTACTTCTTTCTATATTTTTATGTAATGTTAAACTATTTCTTTCTATATTTTTATATTATGTTAACATTTTCTTTCTATATTTTTATGTTATGTTAAACTACTTCTTTCTATGTTTTTATATTATGTTAAACTATTTCTTTCTATATTTTAAATTATATTATGTTAAACTATTTCTTTCTATATTTTTATAATATGTTAAACATCTTCTTTCTATATTTTTATGTTATGTTAAACTACTTCTTTCTATGTTTTTATATTATGTTAAACAATTTCTATCTATATTTTTATGTTATGTTAAACATCTTCTTTCTATATTTTTATGTTATGTTAAACTATTTCTTTCTATATTTTTATATTATGTTAAACATCTTCTTTCTATATTTTTATGTAATGTTAAACTACTTCTTTCTATGTTTTTATATTATGTTAAACTATTTCTTTCTATATTTTTATATTATGTTAAACATCTTCTTTCTATATTTTTATGTTATGTTAAACTACGTCTTTCTATGTTTTTATATTATGTTAAACTATTTCTTTCTATATTTTTATATTATGTTAAACATCTTCTTTCTATGTTTTTATATTATGTTAAACTATTTCTTTCTATATTTTTATATTATGTTAAACATCTTCTTTCTATATTTTTATGTTATGTTAAACTATTTCTTTCTATATTTTTATATTATGTTAAACATCTTCTTTCTATATTTTTATGTTATGTTAAACTATTTCTTTCCATATTTTTATATTATGTCAAACATCTTCTTTCTATATTTTTTTGTTATGTTAAACTACTTCTTTCTATGTTTTTATATTATGTTAAACTATTTCTTTCTATATTTTTATATTATGTTAAACATCTTCTTTCTATATTTTTTTGTTATGTTAAACTACTTCTTTCTATGTTTTTATATTATGTTAAACTATTTCTTTCTATATTTTTATATTATGTTAAACATCTTCTTTCTATATTTTTATGTTATGTTAAACTACTTCTTTCTATGTTTTTATATTATGTTAAACATCTTCTCTCTATATTTTTATGTTATGTTAAACTACTTCTTTCTATGTTTTTAAATTATGTTAAATTATTTCTTTCTATAGTTTTATATTATGTTAAACATCTTCTTTCTATATTTTTATGTTATGTTAAACTACTTCTTTCTATGTTTTTATATTATGTTAAACATCTTCTTTCTATATTTTTATGTTATGTTAAACTACTTCTTTCTATGTTTTTATATTATGTTAAACTATTTCTTTCTATATTTTTATGTTATGTTAAACTACTTCTTTCTATATTTTTATGTTATGTTAAACTATTTCTTTCTATATTTTCTTGTTATGTTAAACTACTACTTTCTATGTTTTTTTATTATGTTAAACATCTTCTTTCTATATTTTTATATTATGTTAAACATCTTCTTTCTATATTTTTATGTTATGTTAAACTATTTCTTTCTATATTTTTATGTTATGTTAAACATCTTCTTTCTATATTTTTATGTTATGTTAAACTATTTCTTTCTATATTTTTATATTATGTTAAACATCTTCTTTCTATATTTTTATGTTATGTTAAACTATTTCTTTCTATATTTTTATATTATGTTAAACATCTTCTTTCTATATTTTTATGTTATGTTAAACTATTTCTTTCTATATTTTTATGTTATGTTAAACATCTTCTTTCTATATTTTTATGTTATGTTAAACTATTTCTTTCCATATTTTTATATTATGTTAAACATCTTCTTTCTATATTTATATGTTATGTTAAACTACTTCTTTCTATGTTTTTATATTATGTTAAACTATTTCTTTCTATATTTTTATATTATGTTAAACTATTTCTTTCTATATTTTTATGTTATGTTAAACTATTTCTTTCTATATTTTTATATTATGTTAACATTTTCTTTCTATATTTTTATGTTATGTTAAACTACTTCTTTCTATGTTTTTATATTATGTTAAACTATTTCTTTCTATATTTTAAATTATATTATGTTAAACTATTTCTTTCTATATTTTTATAATATGTTAAACATCTTCTTTCTATATTTTTATGTTATGTTAAACTACTTCTTTCTATGTTTTTATATTACGTTAAACAATTTCTATCTATATTTTTATGTTATGTTAAACATCTTCTTTCTATATTTTTATGTTATGTTAAACTATTTCTTTCTATATTTTTATATTATGTTAAACATCTTCTTTCTATATTTTTATGTAATGTTAAACTACTTCTTTCTATGTTTTTATATTATGTTAAACTATTTCTTTCTATATTTTTATATTATGTTAAACATCTTCTTTCTATATTTTTATGTTATGTTAAACTACGTCTTTCTATGTTTTTATATTATGTTAAACTATTTCTTTCTATATTTTTATATTATGTTAAACATCTTCTTTCTATGTTTTTATATTATGTTAAACTATTTCTTTCTATATTTTTATATTATGTTAAACATCTTCTTTCTATATTTTTATGTTATGTTAAACTATTTCTTTCTATATTTTTATATTATGTTAAACATCTTCTTTCTATATTTTTATGTTATGTTAAACTATTTCTTTCCATATTTTTATATTATGTCAAACATCTTCTTTCTATATTTTTTTGTTATGTTAAACTACTTCTTTCTATGTTTTTATATTATGTTAAACTATTTCTTTCTATATTTTTATATTATGTTAAACATCTTCTTTCTATATTTTTTTGTTATGTTAAACTACTTCTTTCTATGTTTTTATATTATGTTAAACTATTTCTTTCTATATTTTTATATTATGTTAAACATCTTCTTTCTATATTTTTATATTATGTTAAACATCTTCTTTCTATGTTTTTATGTTATGTTAAACTATTTCTTTCTATATTTTTATATTATGTTAACAACTTCTTTCTATATTTTTATGTGATGTCAAACTACTTCTTTCTATGTTTTTATATTATGTTAAACTATTTCTTTCTATATTTTTATATTATGTTAAACATCTTCTTTCTATATTTTTATGTTATGTTAATCTACTTCTTTCTATGTTTTTATATTATGTTAAACTATTTCTTTCTATATTTTTATATTATGTTAAACATCTTCTTTCTATATTTTTATGTTATGTTAAACTATTTCTTTCTATATTTTTATATTATGTTAAACATCTTCTTTCTATATTTTTATAATATGTTAAACATCTTCTTTCTATATTTTTATGTTATGTTAAACTACTTCTTTCTATGTTTTTATATTACGTTAAACAATTTCTATCTATATTTTTATGTTATGTTAAACATCTTCTTTCTATATTTTTATGTTATGTTAAACTATTTCTTTCTATATTTTTATATTATGTTAAACATCTTCTTTCTATATTTTTATGTAATGTTAAACTACTTCTTTCTATGTTTTTATATTATGTTAAACTATTTCTTTCTATATTTTTATATTATGTTAAACATCTTCTTTCTATATTTTTATGTTATGTTAAACTACGTCTTTCTATGTTTTTATATTATGTTAAACTATTTCTTTCTATATTTTTATATTATGTTAAACATCTTCTTTCTATGTTTTTATATTATGTTAAACTATTTCTTTCTATATTTTTATATTATGTTAAACATCTTCTTTCTATATTTTTATGTTATGTTAAACTATTTCTTTCTATATTTTTATATTATGTTAAACATCTTCTTTCTATATTTTTATGTTATGTTAAACTATTTCTTTCCATATTTTTATATTATGTCAAACATCTTCTTTCTATATTTTTTTGTTATGTTAAACTACTTCTTTCTATGTTTTTATATTATGTTAAACTATTTCTTTCTATATTTTTATATTATGTTAAACATCTTCTTTCTATATTTTTTTGTTATGTTAAACTACTTCTTTCTATGTTTTTATATTATGTTAAACTATTTCTTTCTATATTTTTATATTATGTTAAACATCTTCTTTCTATATTTTTATATTATGTTAAACATCTTCTTTCTATGTTTTTATGTTATGTTAAACTATTTCTTTCTATATTTTTATATTATGTTAACTACTTCTTTCTATATTTTTATGTGATGTCAAACTACTTCTTTCTATGTTTTTATATTATGTTAAACTATTTCTTTCTATATTTTTATATTATGTTAAACATCTTCTTTCTATATTTTTATGTTATGTTAATCTACTTCTTTCTATGTTTTTATATTATGTTAAACTATTTCTTTCTATATTTTTATATTATGTTAAACATCTTCTTTCTATATTTTTATGTTATGTTAAACTATTTCTTTCTATATTTTTATATTATGTTAAACATCTTCTTTCTATATTTTTATGTTATGTTAAACTACTTCTTTCTATGTTTTTATATTATGTTAAACTATTTCTTTCTATATTTTTATATTATGTTAAACATCTTCTTTCTATATTTTTATGTTATGTTAAACTACGTCTTTCTATGTTTTTATATTATGTTAAACTATTTCTTTCTATATTTTTATGTTATGTTAAACTACTTCTTTCTATGTTATTAAATTATGTTAAACTATTTCTTTCTATAGTTTTATATTATGTTAAACATCTTCTTTCTATATTTTTATGTTATGTTAAACTACTTCTTTCTATGTTTTTATATTATGTTAAACATCTTCTTACTATATTTTTATGTTATGTTAAACTACTTCTTTCCATGTTTTTATATTATGTTAAACTATTTCTTTCTATATTTTTATGTTATGTTAAACTACTTCTTTCTATATTTTTATGTTATGTTAAACTATTTCTTTCTATATTTTTATGTTATGTTAAACTACTACTTTCTATGTTTTTTTATTATGTTAAACATCTTCTTTCTATATTTTTATGTTATGTTAAACTACTTCTTTCTATGTTTTTATATTATGTTAAACTATTTCTTTCTATATTTTTATATTAATTATGTTAAACATCTTCTTTCTATATTTTTATGTTATGTTAAACTACTTGTTTCTATGTTTTTATATTATGTTAAACTATTTCTTTCTATATTTTTATGTTATGTTAAACTACTTCTTTCTATGTTTTTGTATTATGTTAAACTATTTCTTTCTATATTTTATTTTATGTTAAACATCTTCCTTCTATATTTTTATGTTATGTTAAACTACTTCTTTCCATGTTTTTATATTATGTTAAACTATTTCTTTCTATATTTTTATATTATGTTAAACATCTTCTTTCTATATTTTTATGTTATGTTAAACTACTTCTTTCTATGTTTTTATATTATGTTAAACTATTTCTTTCTATATTTTTATATTATGTTAAACATCTTCTTTCTATATTTTTATGTTATGTTAAACTATTTCTTTCTATATTTTTATATTATGTAAAACATCTTCTTTCTATATTTTTATGTTATGTTAAACTATTTCTTTCTATATTTTTATATTATGTTAAACATCTTCTTTCTATATTTTTATGTTATGTTAAACTACGTCTTTCTATGTTTTTATATTATGTTAAACTATTTCTTTCTATATTTTTATTTTATGTTAAACATCTTCTTTCTATGTTTTTATATTATGTTAAACTATTTCTTTCTATATTTTTATATTATGTTAAACATCTTCTTTCTATATTTTTATGTTATGTTAAACTATTTCTTTCTATATTTTTACATTATGTTAAACATCTTCTTTCTATATTTTTATGTTATGTTAAACTATTTCTTTCTATATTTTTATATTATGTTAAACATCTTATTTCTATATTTTTATGTTATGTTAAACTACTTCTTTCTATATTTTTATGTAATGTTAAACTATTTCTTTCTATATTTTTATATTATGTTAACATTTTCTTTCTATATTTTTATGTTATGTTAAACTACTTCTTTCTATGTTTTTATATTATGTTAAACTATTTCTTTCTATATTTTTATATTATGTTAAACATCTTCTTTCTATATTTTTATGTTATGTTAAACTATTTCTTTCTATATTTTTATATTATGTTAAACATCTTCTTTCTATATTTTTATGTTATGTTAAACTATTTCTTTCCATATTTTTATATTATGTCAAACATCTTCTTTCTATATTTTTTTGTTATGTTAAACTACTTCTTTCTATGTTTTTATATTATGTTAAACTATTTCTTTCTATATTTTTATATTATGTTAAACATCTTCTTTCTATATTTTTTTGTTATGTTAAACTACTTCTTTCTATGTTTTTATATTATGTTAAACTATTTCTTTCTATATTTTTATAATATGTTAAACATCTTCTTTCTATATTTTTATGTTATGTTAAACTACGTCTTTCTATGTTTTTATATTATGTTAAACTATTTCTTTCTATATTTTTATATTATGTTAAACATCTTCTTTCTATGTTTTTATATTATGTTAAACTATTTCTTTCTATATTTTTATATTATGTTAAACATCTTCTTTCTATATTTTTATGTTATGTTAAACTATTTCTTTCTATATTTTTATATTATGTTAAACATCTTCTTTCTATATTTTTATGTTATGTTAAACTATTTCTTTCCATATTTTTATATTATGTCAAACATCTTCTTTCTATATTTTTTTGTTATGTTAAACTACTTCTTTCTATGTTTTTATATTATGTTAAACTATTTCTTTCTATATTTTTATATTATGTTAAACATCTTCTTTCTATATTTTTTTGTTATGTTAAACTACTTCTTTCTATGTTTTTATATTATGTTAAACTATTTCTTTCTATATTTTTATATTATGTTAAACATCTTCTTTCTATATTTTTATATTATGTTAAACATCTTCTTTCTATGTTTTTATGTTATGTTAAACTATTTCTTTCTATATTTTTATATTATGTTAACAACTTCTTTCTATATTTTTATGTGATGTCAAACTACTTCTTTCTATGTTTTTATATTATGTTAAACTATTTCTTTCTATATTTTTATATTATGTTAAACATCTTCTTTCTATATTTTTATGTTATGTTAATCTACTTCTTTCTATGTTTTTATATTATGTTAAACTATTTCTTTCTATATTTTTATATTATGTTAAACATCTTCTTTCTATATTTTTATGTTATGTTAAACTATTTCTTTCTATATTTTTATATTATGTTAAACATCTTCTTTCTATATTTTTATGTTATGTTAAACTACTTCTTTCTATGTTTTTATATTATGTTAAACTATTTCTTTCTATATTTTTACATTATGTTAAACATCTTCTTTCTATATTTTTATGTTATGTTAAACTACTTCTTTCTATGTTTTTATATTATGTTAAACTATTTCTTTCTATATTTTTATATTATGTTAAACATCTTCTTTCTATATTTTTATGTTATGTTAAACTATTTCTTTCTATATTTTTATATTATGTTAAACATCTTATTTCTATATTTTTATGTTATGTTAAACTACTTCTTTCTATATTTTTATGTTATGTTAAACTATTTCTTTCTATATTTTTATATTATGTTAAACATCTTCTTTCTATATTTTTATGTTATGTTAAACTATTTCTTTCTATATTTTTATATTATGTTAAACATCTTCTTTCTATATTTTTATGTTATGTTAAACTACGTCTTTCTATGTTTTTATATTATGTTAAACTATTTCTTTCTATATTTTTATATTATGTTAAACATCTTCTTTCTATATTTTTATGTTATGTTAAACTATTTCTTTCTATATTTTTATATTATGTTAAACATCTTCTTTATATATTTTTATGTTATGTTAAACTACTTCTTTCTATGTTTTAATATTATGTTAAACTATTTCTTTCTACATTTTTATATTATGTTAAACATCTTCTTTCTATATTTTTATGTTATGTTAAACTATTTCTTTCTATATTTTTATATTATGTTAAACATCTTCTTTCTATATTTTTATGTAATGTTAAACTACTTCTTTCTATGTTTTTATATTATGTTAAACTATTTCTTTCTATATTTTTATATTATGTTAAACATCTTCTTTCTATATTTTTATGTTATGTTAAACTACGTCTTTCTATGTTTTTATATTATGTTAAACTATTTCTTTCTATATTTTTATATTATGTTAAACTACTTGTTTCTATGTTTTTATATTATGTTAAACTATTTCTTTCTATATTTTTATGTTATGTTAAACTACTTCTTTCTATGTTTTTGTATTATGTTAAACTATTTCTTTCTATATTTTATTTTATGTTAAACATCTTCCTTCTATATTTTTATGTTATGTTAAACTACTTCTTTCCATGTTTTTATATTATGTTAAACTATTTCTTTCTATATTTTTATATTATGTTAAACATCTTCTTTCTATATTTTTATGTTATGTTAAACTACTTCTTTCTATGTTTTTATATTATGTTAAACTATTTCTTTCTATATTTTTATATTATGTTAAACATCTTCTTTCTATATTTTTATGTTATGTTAAACTATTTCTTTCTATATTTTTATATTATGTTAAACATCTTCTTTCTGTATTTTTATGTTATGTTAAACTACTTCATTCTATGTTTTTATATTATGTTAAACATCTTCTCTCTATATTTTTATGTTATGTTAAACTACTTCTTTCTATGTTTTTAAATTATGTTAAACTATTTCTTTCTATAGTTTTATATTATGTTAAACATCTTCTTTCTATATTTTTATGTTATGTTAAACTACTTCTTTCTATGTTTTTATATTATGTTAAACATCTTCTTTCTATATTTTTATGTTATGTTAAACTACTTCTTTCCATGTTTTTATATTATGTTAAACTATTTCTTTCTATATTTTTATGTTATGTTAAACTACTTCTTTCTTTATTTTTATGTTATGTTAAACTATTTCTTTCTATATTTTTATGTTATGTTAAACTACTACTTTCTATGTTTTTTTATTATGTTAAACATCTTCTTTCTATATTTTTATGTTATGTTAAACTACTTCTTTCTATGTTTTTATATTATGTTAAACTATTTCTTTCTATATTTTTATATTAATTATGTTAAACATCTTCTTTCTATATTTTTATGTTATGTTAAACTACTTGTTTCTATGTTTTTATATTATGTTAAACTATTTCTTTCTATATTTTTATGTTATGTTAAACTACTTCTTTCTATGTTTTTGTATTATGTTAAACTATTTCTTTCTATATTTTATTTTATGTTAAACATCTTCCTTCTATATTTTTATGTTATGTTAAACTACTTCTTTCCATGTTTTTATATTATGTTAAACTATTTCTTTCTATATTTTTATATTATGTTAAACATCTTCTTTCTATATTTTTATGTTATGTTAAACTACTTCTTTCTATGTTTTTATATTATGTTAAACTATTTCTTTCTATATTTTTATATTATGTTAAACATCTTCTTTCTATATTTTTATGTTATGTTAAACTATTTCTTTCTATATTTTTATATTATGTAAAACATCTTCTTTCTATATTTTTATGTTATGTTAAACTATTTCTTTCTATATTTTTATATTATGTTAAACATCTTCTTTCTATATTTTTATGTTATGTTAAACTACGTCTTTCTATGTTTTTATATTATGTTAAACTATTTCTTTCTATATTTTTATATTATGTTAAACATCTTCTTTCTATGTTTTTATATTATGTTAAACTATTTCTTTCTATATTTTTATATTATGTTAAACATCTTCTTTCTATATTTTTATGTTATGTTAAACTATTTCTTTCTATATTTTTACATTATGTTAAACATCTTCTTTCTATATTTTTATGTTATGTTAAACTATTTCTTTCTATATTTTTATATTATGTTAAACATCTTATTTCTATATTTTTATGTTATGTTAAACTACTTCTTTCTATATTTTTATGTAATGTTAAACTATTTCTTTCTATATTTTTATATTATGTTAACATTTTCTTTCTATATTTTTATGTTATGTTAAACTACTTCTTTCTATGTTTTTATATTATGTTAAACTATTTCTTTCTATATTTTAAATTATATTATGTTAAACTATTTCTTTCTATATTTTTATAATATGTTAAACATCTTCTTTCTATATTTTTATGTTATGTTAAACTACTTCTTTCTATGTTTTTATATTATGTTAAACAATTTCTATCTATATTTTTATGTTATGTTAAACATCTTCTTTCTATATTTTTATGTTATGTTAAACTATTTCTTTCTATATTTTTATATTATGTTAAACATCTTCTTTCTATATTTTTATGTAATGTTAAACTACTTCTTTCTATGTTTTTATATTATGTTAAACTATTTCTTTCTATATTTTTATATTATGTTAAACATCTTCTTTCTATATTTTTATGTTATGTTAAACTACGTCTTTCTATGTTTTTATATTATGTTAAACTATTTCTTTCTATATTTTTATATTATGTTAAACATCTTCTTTCTATGTTTTTATATTATGTTAAACTATTTCTTTCTATATTTTTATATTATGTTAAACATCTTCTTTCTATATTTTTATGTTATGTTAAACTATTTCTTTCTATATTTTTATATTATGTTAAACATCTTCTTTCTATATTTTTATGTTATGTTAAACTATTTCTTTCCATATTTTTATATTATGTCAAACATCTTCTTTCTATATTTTTTTGTTATGTTAAACTACTTCTTTCTATGTTTTTATATTATGTTAAACTATTTCTTTCTATATTTTTATATTATGTTAAACATCTTCTTTCTATATTTTTTTGTTATGTTAAACTACTTCTTTCTATGTTTTTATATTATGTTAAACTATTTCTTTCTATATTTTTATATTATGTTAAACATCTTCTTTCTATATTTTTATGTTATGTTAAACTACTTCTTTCTATGTTTTTATATTATGTTAAACATCTTCTCTCTATATTTTTATGTTATGTTAAACTACTTCTTTCTATGTTTTTAAATTATGTTAAATTATTTCTTTCTATAGTTTTATATTATGTTAAACATCTTCTTTCTATATTTTTATGTTATGTTAAACTACTTCTTTCTATGTTTTTATATTATGTTAAACATCTTCTTTCTATATTTTTATGTTATGTTAAACTACTTCTTTCTATGTTTTTATATTATGTTAAACTATTTCTTTCTATATTTTTATGTTATGTTAAACTACTTCTTTCTATATTTTTATGTTATGTTAAACTATTTCTTTCTATATTTTCATGTTATGTTAAACTACTACTTTCTATGTTTTTTTATTATGTTAAACATCTTCTTTCTATATTTTTATATTATGTTAAACATCTTCTTTCTATATTTTTATGTTATGTTAAACTATTTCTTTCTATATTTTTATGTTATGTTAAACATCTTCTTTCTATATTTTTATGTTATGTTAAACTATTTCTTTCTATATTTTTATATTATGTTAAACATCTTCTTTCTATATTTTTATGTTATGTTAAACTATTTCTTTCTATATTTTTATATTATGTTAAACATCTTCTTTCTATATTTTTATGTTATGTTAAACTATTTCTTTCTATATTTTTATGTTATGTTAAACATCTTCTTTCTATATTTTTATGTTATGTTAAACTATTTCTTTCCATATTTTTATATTATGTTAAACATCTTCTTTCTATATTTATATGTTATGTTAAACTACTTCTTTCTATGTTTTTATATTATGTTAAACTATTTCTTTCTATATTTTTATATTATGTTAAACATCTTCTTTCTATATTTTTATGTTATGTTAAACTATTTCTTTCTATATTTTTATATTATGTTAACATTTTCTTTCTATATTTTTATGTTATGTTAAACTACTTCTTTCTATGTTTTTATATTATGTTAAACTATTTCTTTCTATATTTTAAATTATATTATGTTAAACTATTTCTTTCTATATTTTTATAATATGTTAAACATCTTCTTTCTATATTTTTATGTTATGTTAAACTACTTCTTTCTATGTTTTTATATTACGTTAAACAATTTCTATCTATATTTTTATGTTATGTTAAACATCTTCTTTCTATATTTTTATGTTATGTTAAACTATTTCTTTCTATATTTTTATATTATGTTAAACATCTTCTTTCTATATTTTTATGTAATGTTAAACTACTTCTTTCTATGTTTTTATATTATGTTAAACTATTTCTTTCTATATTTTTATATTATGTTAAACATCTTCTTTCTATATTTTTATGTTATGTTAAACTACGTCTTTCTATGTTTTTATATTATGTTAAACTATTTCTTTCTATATTTTTATATTATGTTAAACATCTTCTTTCTATGTTTTTATATTATGTTAAACTATTTCTTTCTATATTTTTATATTATGTTAAACATCTTC
The DNA here is from genome assembly GCA_949152455.1 of Lithophane leautieri. Taxonomy (NCBI): domain Eukaryota; kingdom Metazoa; phylum Arthropoda; class Insecta; order Lepidoptera; family Noctuidae; genus Lithophane; species Lithophane leautieri. The sequence goes on from OX424459.1 coordinate 12,214,827, forward strand.
TTTCTATATTTTTATGTTATGTTAAACTATTTCTTTCTATATTTTTATATTATGTTAAACATCTTCTTTCTATATTTTTATGTTATGTTAAACTATTTCTTTCCATATTTTTATATTATGTCAAACATCTTCTATCTATATTTTTTTGTTATGTTAAACTACTTCTTTCTATGTTTTTATATTATGTTAAACTATTTCTTTCTATATTTTTATATTATGTTAAACATCTTCTTTCTATATTTTTTTGTTATGTTAAACTACTTCTTTCTATGTTTTTATATTATGTTAAACTATTTCTTTCTATATTTTTATATTATGTTAAACATCTTCTTTCTATATTTTTATATTATGTTAAACATCTTCTTTCTATGTTTTTATGTTATGTTAAACTATTTCTTTCTATATTTTTATATTATGTTAACAACTTCTTTCTATATTTTTATGTGATGTCAAACTACTTCTTTCTATGTTTTTATATTATGTTAAACTATTTCTTTCTATATTTTTATATTATGTTAAACATCTTCTTTCTATATTTTTATGTTATGTTAATCTACTTCTTTCTATGTTTTTATATTATGTTAAACTATTTCTTTCTATATTTTTATATTATGTTAAACATCTTCTTTCTATATTTTTATGTTATGTTAAACTATTTCTTTCTATATTTTTATATTATGTTAAACATCTTCTTTCTATATTTTTATAATATGTTAAACATCTTCTTTCTATATTTTTATGTTATGTTAAACTACTTCTTTCTATGTTTTTATATTACGTTAAACAATTTCTATCTATATTTTTATGTTATGTTAAACATCTTCTTTCTATATTTTTATGTTATGTTAAACTATTTCTTTCTATATTTTTATATTATGTTAAACATCTTCTTTCTATATTTTTATGTAATGTTAAACTACTTCTTTCTATGTTTTTATATTATGTTAAACTATTTCTTTCTATATTTTTATATTATGTTAAACATCTTCTTTCTATATTTTTATGTTATGTTAAACTACGTCTTTCTATGTTTTTATATTATGTTAAACTATTTCTTTCTATATTTTTATATTATGTTAAACATCTTCTTTCTATGTTTTTATATTATGTTAAACTATTTCTTTCTATATTTTTATATTATGTTAAACATCTTCTTTCTATATTTTTATGTTATGTTAAACTATTTCTTTCTATATTTTTATATTATGTTAAACATCTTCTTTCTATATTTTTATGTTATGTTAAACTATTTCTTTCCATATTTTTATATTATGTCAAACATCTTCTTTCTATATTTTTTTGTTATGTTAAACTACTTCTTTCTATGTTTTTATATTATGTTAAACTATTTCTTTCTATATTTTTATATTATGTTAAACATCTTCTTTCTATATTTTTTTGTTATGTTAAACTACTTCTTTCTATGTTTTTATATTATGTTAAACTATTTCTTTCTATATTTTTATATTATGTTAAACATCTTCTTTCTATATTTTTATATTATGTTAAACATCTTCTTTCTATGTTTTTATGTTATGTTAAACTATTTCTTTCTATATTTTTATATTATGTTAACTACTTCTTTCTATATTTTTATGTGATGTCAAACTACTTCTTTCTATGTTTTTATATTATGTTAAACTATTTCTTTCTATATTTTTATATTATGTTAAACATCTTCTTTCTATATTTTTATGTTATGTTAATCTACTTCTTTCTATGTTTTTATATTATGTTAAACTATTTCTTTCTATATTTTTATATTATGTTAAACATCTTCTTTCTATATTTTTATGTTATGTTAAACTATTTCTTTCTATATTTTTATATTATGTTAAACATCTTCTTTCTATATTTTTATGTTATGTTAAACTACTTCTTTCTATGTTTTTATATTATGTTAAACTATTTCTTTCTATATTTTTATATTATGTTAAACATCTTCTTTCTATATTTTTATGTTATGTTAAACTACGTCTTTCTATGTTTTTATATTATGTTAAACTATTTCTTTCTATATTTTTATATTATGTTAAACATCTTCTTTCTATGTTTTTATATTATGTTAAACTATTTCTTTCTATATTTTTATATTATGTTAAACATCTTCTTTCTATATTTTTATGTTATGTTAAACTATTTCTTTCTATATTTTTATATTATGTTAAACATCTTCTTTCTATATTTTTATGTTATGTTAAACTATTTCTTTCCATATTTTTATATTATGTCAAACATCTTCTTTCTATATTTTTTTGTTATGTTAAACTACTTCTTTCTATGTTTTTATATTATGTTAAACTATTTCTTTCTATATTTTTATATTATGTTAAACATCTTCTTTCTATATTTTTTTGTTATGTTAAACTACTTCTTTCTATGTTTTTATATTATGTTAAACTATTTCTTTCTATATTTTTATATTATGTTAAACATCTTCTTTCTATATTTTTATATTATGTTAAACATCTTCTTTCTATGTTTTTATGTTATGTTAAACTATTTCTTTCTATATTTTTATATTATGTTAACAACTTCTTTCTATATTTTTATGTGATGTCAAACTACTTCTTTCTATGTTTTTATATTATGTTAAACTATTTCTTTCTATATTTTTATATTATGTTAAACATCTTCTTTCTATATTTTTATGTTATGTTAATCTACTTCTTTCTATGTTTTTATATTATGTTAAACTATTTCTTTCTATATTTTTATATTATGTTAAACATCTTCTTTCTATATTTTTATGTTATGTTAAACTATTTCTTTCTATATTTTTATATTATGTTAAACATCTTCTTTCTATATTTTTATGTTATGTTAAACTACTTCTTTCTATGTTTTTATATTATGTTAAACATCTTCTTTCTATATTTTTATATTATGTTAAACATCTTCTTTCTATGTTTTTATGTTATGTTAAACTATTTCTTTCTATATTTTTATATTATGTTAACAACTTCTTTCTATATTTTTATGTGATGTCAAACTACTTCTTTCTATGTTTTTATATTATGTTAAACTATTTCTTTCTATATTTTTATATTATGTTAAACATCTTCTTTCTATATTTTTTTGTTATGTTAAACTACTTCTTTCTATGTTTTTATATTATGTTAAACTATTTCTTTCTATATTTTTATAATATGTTAAACATCTTCTTTCTATATTTTTATGTTATGTTAAACTACGTCTTTCTATGTTTTTATATTATGTTAAACTATTTCTTTCTATATTTTTATATTATGTTAAACATCTTCTTTCTATGTTTTTATATTATGTTAAACTATTTCTTTCTATATTTTTATATTATGTTAAACATCTTCTTTCTATATTTTTATGTTATGTTAAACTATTTCTTTCTATATTTTTATATTATGTTAAACATCTTCTTTCTATATTTTTATGTTATGTTAAACTATTTCTTTCCATATTTTTATATTATGTCAAACATCTTCTTTCTATATTTTTTTGTTATGTTAAACTACTTCTTTCTATGTTTTTATATTATGTTAAACTATTTCTTTCTATATTTTTATATTATGTTAAACATCTTCTTTCTATATTTTTTTGTTATGTTAAACTACTTCTTTCTATGTTTTTATATTATGTTAAACTATTTCTTTCTATATTTTTATATTATGTTAAACATCTTCTTTCTATATTTTTATATTATGTTAAACATCTTCTTTCTATGTTTTTATGTTATGTTAAACTATTTCTTTCTATATTTTTATATTATGTTAACAACTTCTTTCTATATTTTTATGTGATGTCAAACTACTTCTTTCTATGTTTTTATATTATGTTAAACTATTTCTTTCTATATTTTTATATTATGTTAAACATCTTCTTTCTATATTTTTATGTTATGTTAATCTACTTCTTTCTATGTTTTTATATTATGTTAAACTATTTCTTTCTATATTTTTATATTATGTTAAACATCTTCTTTCTATATTTTTATGTTATGTTAAACTATTTCTTTCTATATTTTTATATTATGTTAAACATCTTCTTTCTATATTTTTATGTTATGTTAAACTACTTCTTTCTATGTTTTTATATTATGTTAAACTATTTCTTTCTATATTTTTACATTATGTTAAACATCTTCTTTCTATATTTTTATGTTATGTTAAACTACTTCTTTCTATGTTTTTATATTATGTTAAACTATTTCTTTCTATATTTTTATATTATGTTAAACATCTTCTTTCTATATTTTTATGTTATGTTAAACTATTTCTTTCTATATTTTTATATTATGTTAAACATCTTATTTCTATATTTTTATGTTATGTTAAACTACTTCTTTCTATATTTTTATGTTATGTTAAACTATTTCTTTCTATATTTTTATATTATGTTAAACATCTTCTTTCTATATTTTTATGTTATGTTAAACTATTTCTTTCTATATTTTTATATTATGTTAAACATCTTCTTTCTATATTTTTATGTTATGTTAAACTACGTCTTTCTATGTTTTTATATTATGTTAAACTATTTCTTTCTATATTTTTATATTATGTTAAACATCTTCTTTCTATATTTTTATGTTATGTTAAACTATTTCTTTCTATATTTTTATATTATGTTAAACATCTTCTTTATATATTTTTATGTTATGTTAAACTACTTCTTTCTATGTTTTAATATTATGTTAAACTATTTCTTTCTACATTTTTATATTATGTTAAACATCTTCTTTCTATATTTTTATGTTATGTTAAACTATTTCTTTCTATATTTTTATATTATGTTAAACATCTTCTTTCTATATTTTTATGTAATGTTAAACTACTTCTTTCTATGTTTTTATATTATGTTAAACTATTTCTTTCTATATTTTTATATTATGTTAAACATCTTCTTTCTATATTTTTATGTTATGTTAAACTACGTCTTTCTATGTTTTTATATTATGTTAAACTATTTCTTTCTATATTTTTATATTATGTTAAACTACTTGTTTCTATGTTTTTATATTATGTTAAACTATTTCTTTCTATATTTTTATGTTATGTTAAACTACTTCTTTCTATGTTTTTGTATTATGTTAAACTATTTCTTTCTATATTTTATTTTATGTTAAACATCTTCCTTCTATATTTTTATGTTATGTTAAACTACTTCTTTCCATGTTTTTATATTATGTTAAACTATTTCTTTCTATATTTTTATATTATGTTAAACATCTTCTTTCTATATTTTTATGTTATGTTAAACTACTTCTTTCTATGTTTTTATATTATGTTAAACTATTTCTTTCTATATTTTTATATTATGTTAAACATCTTCTTTCTATATTTTTATGTTATGTTAAACTATTTCTTTCTATATTTTTATATTATGTTAAACATCTTCTTTCTGTATTTTTATGTTATGTTAAACTACTTCTTTCTATGTTTTTATATTATGTTAAACATCTTCTCTCTATATTTTTATGTTATGTTAAACTACTTCTTTCTATGTTTTTAAATTATGTTAAACTATTTCTTTCTATAGTTTTATATTATGTTAAACATCTTCTTTCTATATTTTTATGTTATGTTAAACTACTTCTTTCTATGTTTTTATATTATGTTAAACATCTTCTTTCTATATTTTTATGTTATGTTAAACTACTTCTTTCCATGTTTTTATATTATGTTAAACTATTTCTTTCTATATTTTTATGTTATGTTAAACTACTTCTTTCTTTATTTTTATGTTATGTTAAACTATTTCTTTCTATATTTTTATGTTATGTTAAACTACTACTTTCTATGTTTTTTTATTATGTTAAACATCTTCTTTCTATATTTTTATGTTATGTTAAACTACTTCTTTCTATGTTTTTATATTATGTTAAACTATTTCTTTCTATATTTTTATATTAATTATGTTAAACATCTTCTTTCTATATTTTTATGTTATGTTAAACTACTTGTTTCTATGTTTTTATATTATGTTAAACTATTTCTTTCTATATTTTTATGTTATGTTAAACTACTTCTTTCTATGTTTTTGTATTATGTTAAACTATTTCTTTCTATATTTTATTTTATGTTAAACATCTTCCTTCTATATTTTTATGTTATGTTAAACTACTTCTTTCCATGTTTTTATATTATGTTAAACTATTTCTTTCTATATTTTTATATTATGTTAAACATCTTCTTTCTATATTTTTATGTTATGTTAAACTACTTCTTTCTATGTTTTTATATTATGTTAAACTATTTCTTTCTATATTTTTATATTATGTTAAACATCTTCTTTCTATATTTTTATGTTATGTTAAACTATTTCTTTCTATATTTTTATATTATGTAAAACATCTTCTTTCTATATTTTTATGTTATGTTAAACTATTTCTTTCTATATTTTTATATTATGTTAAACATCTTCTTTCTATATTTTTATGTTATGTTAAACTACGTCTTTCTATGTTTTTATATTATGTTAAACTATTTCTTTCTATATTTTTATATTATGTTAAACATCTTCTTTCTATGTTTTTATATTATGTTAAACTATTTCTTTCTATATTTTTATATTATGTTAAACATCTTCTTTCTATATTTTTATGTTATGTTAAACTATTTCTTTCTATATTTTTACATTATGTTAAACATCTTCTTTCTATATTTTTATGTTATGTTAAACTATTTCTTTCTATATTTTTATATTATGTTAAACATCTTATTTCTATATTTTTATGTTATGTTAAACTACTTCTTTCTATATTTTTATGTAATGTTAAACTATTTCTTTCTATATTTTTATATTATGTTAACATTTTCTTTCTATATTTTTATGTTATGTTAAACTACTTCTTTCTATGTTTTTATATTATGTTAAACTATTTCTTTCTATATTTTAAATTATATTATGTTAAACTATTTCTTTCTATATTTTTATAATATGTTAAACATCTTCTTTCTATATTTTTATGTTATGTTAAACTACTTCTTTCTATGTTTTTATATTATGTTAAACAATTTCTATCTATATTTTTATGTTATGTTAAACATCTTCTTTCTATATTTTTATGTTATGTTAAACTATTTCTTTCTATATTTTTATATTATGTTAAACATCTTCTTTCTATATTTTTATGTAATGTTAAACTACTTCTTTCTATGTTTTTATATTATGTTAAACTATTTCTTTCTATATTTTTATATTATGTTAAACATCTTCTTTCTATATTTTTATGTTATGTTAAACTACGTCTTTCTATGTTTTTATATTATGTTAAACTATTTCTTTCTATATTTTTATATTATGTTAAACATCTTCTTTCTATGTTTTTATATTATGTTAAACTATTTCTTTCTATATTTTTATATTATGTTAAACATCTTCTTTCTATATTTTTATGTTATGTTAAACTATTTCTTTCTATATTTTTATATTATGTTAAACATCTTCTTTCTATATTTTTATGTTATGTTAAACTATTTCTTTCCATATTTTTATATTATGTCAAACATCTTCTTTCTATATTTTTTTGTTATGTTAAACTACTTCTTTCTATGTTTTTATATTATGTTAAACTATTTCTTTCTATATTTTTATATTATGTTAAACATCTTCTTTCTATATTTTTTTGTTATGTTAAACTACTTCTTTCTATGTTTTTATATTATGTTAAACTATTTCTTTCTATATTTTTATATTATGTTAAACATCTTCTTTCTATATTTTTATGTTATGTTAAACTACTTCTTTCTATGTTTTTATATTATGTTAAACATCTTCTCTCTATATTTTTATGTTATGTTAAACTACTTCTTTCTATGTTTTTAAATTATGTTAAATTATTTCTTTCTATAGTTTTATATTATGTTAAACATCTTCTTTCTATATTTTTATGTTATGTTAAACTACTTCTTTCTATGTTTTTATATTATGTTAAACATCTTCTTTCTATATTTTTATGTTATGTTAAACTACTTCTTTCTATGTTTTTATATTATGTTAAACTATTTCTTTCTATATTTTTATGTTATGTTAAACTACTTCTTTCTATATTTTTATGTTATGTTAAACTATTTCTTTCTATATTTTCATGTTATGTTAAACTACTACTTTCTATGTTTTTTTATTATGTTAAACATCTTCTTTCTATATTTTTATATTATGTTAAACATCTTCTTTCTATATTTTTATGTTATGTTAAACTATTTCTTTCTATATTTTTATGTTATGTTAAACATCTTCTTTCTATATTTTTATGTTATGTTAAACTATTTCTTTCTATATTTTTATATTATGTTAAACATCTTCTTTCTATATTTTTATGTTATGTTAAACTATTTCTTTCTATATTTTTATATTATGTTAAACATCTTCTTTCTATATTTTTATGTTATGTTAAACTATTTCTTTCTATATTTTTATGTTATGTTAAACATCTTCTTTCTATATTTTTATGTTATGTTAAACTATTTCTTTCCATATTTTTATATTATGTTAAACATCTTCTTTCTATATTTATATGTTATGTTAAACTACTTCTTTCTATGTTTTTATATTATGTTAAACTATTTCTTTCTATATTTTTATATTATGTTAAACTATTTCTTTCTATATTTTTATGTTATGTTAAACTATTTCTTTCTATATTTTTATATTATGTTAACATTTTCTTTCTATATTTTTATGTTATGTTAAACTACTTCTTTCTATGTTTTTATATTATGTTAAACTATTTCTTTCTATATTTTAAATTATATTATGTTAAACTATTTCTTTCTATATTTTTATAATATGTTAAACATCTTCTTTCTATATTTTTATGTTATGTTAAACTACTTCTTTCTATGTTTTTATATTACGTTAAACAATTTCTATCTATATTTTTATGTTATGTTAAACATCTTCTTTCTATATTTTTATGTTATGTTAAACTATTTCTTTCTATATTTTTATATTATGTTAAACATCTTCTTTCTATATTTTTATGTAATGTTAAACTACTTCTTTCTATGTTTTTATATTATGTTAAACTATTTCTTTCTATATTTTTATATTATGTTAAACATCTTCTTTCTATATTTTTATGTTATGTTAAACTACGTCTTTCTATGTTTTTATATTATGTTAAACTATTTCTTTCTATATTTTTATATTATGTTAAACATCTTCTTTCTATGTTTTTATATTATGTTAAACTATTTCTTTCTATATTTTTATATTATGTTAAACATCTTCTTTCTATATTTTTATGTTATGTTAAACTATTTCTTTCTATATTTTTATATTATGTTAAACATCTTCTTTCTATATTTTTATGTTATGTTAAACTATTTCTTTCCATATTTTTATATTATGTCAAACATCTTCTATCTATATTTTTTTGTTATGTTAAACTACTTCTTTCTATGTTTTTATATTATGTTAAACTATTTCTTTCTATATTTTTATATTATGTTAAACATCTTCTTTCTATATTTTTTTGTTATGTTAAACTACTTCTTTCTATGTTTTTATATTATGTTAAACTATTTCTTTCTATATTTTTATATTATGTTAAACATCTTCTTTCTATATTTTTATATTATGTTAAACATCTTCTTTCTATGTTTTTATGTTATGTTAAACTATTTCTTTCTATATTTTTATATTATGTTAACAACTTCTTTCTATATTTTTATGTGATGTCAAACTACTTCTTTCTATGTTTTTATATTATGTTAAACTATTTCTTTCTATATTTTTATATTATGTTAAACATCTTCTTTCTATATTTTTATGTTATGTTAATCTACTTCTTTCTATGTTTTTATATTATGTTAAACTATTTCTTTCTATATTTTTATATTATGTTAAACATCTTCTTTCTATATTTTTATGTTATGTTAAACTATTTCTTTCTATATTTTTATATTATGTTAAACATCTTCTTTCTATATTTTTATAATATGTTAAACATCTTCTTTCTATATTTTTATGTTATGTTAAACTACTTCTTTCTATGTTTTTATATTACGTTAAACAATTTCTATCTATATTTTTATGTTATGTTAAACATCTTCTTTCTATATTTTTATGTTATGTTAAACTATTTCTTTCTATATTTTTATATTATGTTAAACATCTTCTTTCTATATTTTTATGTAATGTTAAACTACTTCTTTCTATGTTTTTATATTATGTTAAACTATTTCTTTCTATATTTTTATATTATGTTAAACATCTTCTTTCTATATTTTTATGTTATGTTAAACTACGTCTTTCTATGTTTTTATATTATGTTAAACTATTTCTTTCTATATTTTTATATTATGTTAAACATCTTCTTTCTATGTTTTTATATTATGTTAAACTATTTCTTTCTATATTTTTATATTATGTTAAACATCTTCTTTCTATATTTTTATGTTATGTTAAACTATTTCTTTCTATATTTTTATATTATGTTAAACATCTTCTTTCTATATTTTTATGTTATGTTAAACTATTTCTTTCCATATTTTTATATTATGTCAAACATCTTCTTTCTATATTTTTTTGTTATGTTAAACTACTTCTTTCTATGTTTTTATATTATGTTAAACTATTTCTTTCTATATTTTTATATTATGTTAAACATCTTCTTTCTATATTTTTTTGTTATGTTAAACTACTTCTTTCTATGTTTTTATATTATGTTAAACTATTTCTTTCTATATTTTTATATTATGTTAAACATCTTCTTTCTATATTTTTATATTATGTTAAACATCTTCTTTCTATGTTTTTATGTTATGTTAAACTATTTCTTTCTATATTTTTATATTATGTTAACTACTTCTTTCTATATTTTTATGTGATGTCAAACTACTTCTTTCTATGTTTTTATATTATGTTAAACTATTTCTTTCTATATTTTTATATTATGTTAAACATCTTCTTTCTATATTTTTATGTTATGTTAATCTACTTCTTTCTATGTTTTTATATTATGTTAAACTATTTCTTTCTATATTTTTATATTATGTTAAACATCTTCTTTCTATATTTTTATGTTATGTTAAACTATTTCTTTCTATATTTTTATATTATGTTAAACATCTTCTTTCTATATTTTTATGTTATGTTAAACTACTTCTTTCTATGTTTTTATATTATGTTAAACTATTTCTTTCTATATTTTTATATTATGTTAAACATCTTCTTTCTATATTTTTATGTTATGTTAAACTACGTCTTTCTATGTTTTTATATTATGTTAAACTATTTCTTTCTATATTTTTATATTATGTTAAACATCTTCTTTCTATGTTTTTATATTATGTTAAACTATTTCTTTCTATATTTTTATATTATGTTAAACATCTTCTTTCTATATTTTTATGTTATGTTAAACTATTTCTTTCTATATTTTTATATTATGTTAAACATCTTCTTTCTATATTTTTATGTTATGTTAAACTATTTCTTTCCATATTTTTATATTATGTCAAACATCTTCTTTCTATATTTTTTTGTTATGTTAAACTACTTCTTTCTATGTTTTTATATTATGTTAAACTATTTCTTTCTATATTTTTATATTATGTTAAACATCTTCTTTCTATATTTTTTTGTTATGTTAAACTACTTCTTTCTATGTTTTTATATTATGTTAAACTATTTCTTTCTATATTTTTATATTATGTTAAACATCTTCTTTCTATATTTTTATATTATGTTAAACATCTTCTTTCTATGTTTTTATGTTATGTTAAACTATTTCTTTCTATATTTTTATATTATGTTAACAACTTCTTTCTATATTTTTATGTGATGTCAAACTACTTCTTTCTATGTTTTTATATTATGTTAAACTATTTCTTTCTATATTTTTATATTATGTTAAACATCTTCTTTCTATATTTTTATGTTATGTTAATCTACTTCTTTCTATGTTTTTATATTATGTTAAACTATTTCTTTCTATATTTTTATATTATGTTAAACATCTTCTTTCTATATTTTTATGTTATGTTAAACTATTTCTTTCTATATTTTTATATTATGTTAAACATCTTCTTTCTATATTTTTATGTTATGTTAAACTACTTCTTTCTATGTTTTTATATTATGTTAAACATCTTCTTTCTATATTTTTATATTATGTTAAACATCTTCTTTCTATGTTTTTATGTTATGTTAAACTATTTCTTTCTATATTTTTATATTATGTTAACAACTTCTTTCTATATTTTTATGTGATGTCAAACTACTTCTTTCTATGTTTTTATATTATGTTAAACTATTTCTTTCTATATTTTTATATTATGTTAAACATCTTCTTTCTATATTTTTTTGTTATGTTAAACTACTTCTTTCTATGTTTTTATATTATGTTAAACTATTTCTTTCTATATTTTTATATTATGTTAAACATCTTCTTTCTATATTTTTATATTATGTTAAACATCTTCTTTCTATGTTTTTATGTTATGTTAAACTATTTCTTTCTATATTTTTATATTATGTTAACAACTTCTTTCTATATTTTTATGTGATGTCAAACTACTTCTTTCTATGTTTTTATATTATGTTAAACTATTTCTTTCTATATTTTTATATTATGTTAAACATCTTCTTTCTATATTTTTATGTTATGTTAATCTACTTCTTTCTATGTTTTTATATTATGTTAAACTATTTCTTTCTATATTTTTATATTATGTTAAACATCTTCTTTCTATATTTTTATGTTATGTTAAACTATTTCTTTCTATATTTTTATATTATGTTAAACATCTTCTTTCTATATTTTTATAATATGTTAAACATCTTCTTTCTATATTTTTATGTTATGTTAAACTACTTCTTTCTATGTTTTTATATTACGTTAAACAATTTCTATCTATATTTTTATGTTATGTTAAACATCTTCTTTCTATATTTTTATGTTATGTTAAACTATTTCTTTCTATATTTTTATATTATGTTAAACATCTTCTTTCTATATTTTTATGTAATGTTAAACTACTTCTTTCTATGTTTTTATATTATGTTAAACTATTTCTTTCTATATTTTTATATTATGTTAAACATCTTCTTTCTATATTTTTATGTTATGTTAAACTACGTCTTTCTATGTTTTTATATTATGTTAAACTATTTCTTTCTATATTTTTATATTATGTTAAACATCTTCTTTCTATGTTTTTATATTATGTTAAACTATTTCTTTCTATATTTTTATATTATGTTAAACATCTTCTTTCTATATTTTTATGTTATGTTAAACTATTTCTTTCTATATTTTTATATTATGTTAAACATCTTCTTTCTATATTTTTATGTTATGTTAAACTATTTCTTTCCATATTTTTATATTATGTCAAACATCTTCTTTCTATATTTTTTTGTTATGTTAAACTACTTCTTTCTATGTTTTTATATTATGTTAAACTATTTCTTTCTATATTTTTATATTATGTTAAACATCTTCTTTCTATATTTTTTTGTTATGTTAAACTACTTCTTTCTATGTTTTTATATTATGTTAAACTATTTCTTTCTATATTTTTATATTATGTTAAACATCTTCTTTCTATATTTTTATATTATGTTAAACATCTTCTTTCTATGTTTTTATGTTATGTTAAACTATTTCTTTCTATATTTTTATATTATGTTAACAACTTCTTTCTATATTTTTATGTGATGTCAAACTACTTCTTTCTATGTTTTTATATTATGTTAAACTATTTCTTTCTATATTTTTATATTATGTTAAACATCTTCTTTCTATATTTTTATGTTATGTTAATCTACTTCTTTCTATGTTTTTATATTATGTTAAACTATTTCTTTCTATATTTTTATATTATGTTAAACATCTTCTTTCTATATTTTTATGTTATGTTAAACTATTTCTTTCTATATTTTTATATTATGTTAAACATCTTCTTTCTATATTTTTATGTTATGTTAAACTACTTCTTTCTATGTTTTTATATTATGTTAAACTATTTCTTTCTATATTTTTACATTATGTTAAACATCTTCTTTCTATATTTTTATGTTATGTTAAACTACTTCTTTCTATGTTTTTATATTATGTTAAACTATTTCTTTCTATATTTTTATATTATGTTAAACATCTTCTTTCTATATTTTTATGTTATGTTAAACTATTTCTTTCTATATTTTTATATTATGTTAAACATCTTATTTCTATATTTTTATGTTATGTTAAACTACTTCTTTCTATATTTTTATGTTATGTTAAACTATTTCTTTCTATATTTTTATATTATGTTAAACATCTTCTTTCTATATTTTTATGTTATGTTAAACTATTTCTTTCTATATTTTTATATTATGTTAAACATCTTCTTTCTATATTTTTATGTTATGTTAAACTACGTCTTTCTATGTTTTTATATTATGTTAAACTATTTCTTTCTATATTTTTATATTATGTTAAACATCTTCTTTCTATATTTTTATGTTATGTTAAACTATTTCTTTCTATATTTTTATATTATGTTAAACATCTTCTTTATATATTTTTATGTTATGTTAAACTACTTCTTTCTATGTTTTAATATTATGTTAAACTATTTCTTTCTACATTTTTATATTATGTTAAACATCTTCTTTCTATATTTTTATGTTATGTTAAACTATTTCTTTCTATATTTTTATATTATGTTAAACATCTTCTTTCTATATTTTTATGTTATGTTAAACTATTTCTTTCCATATTTTTATATTATGTCAAACATCTTCTTTCTATATTTTTTTGTTATGTTAAACTACTTCTTTCTATGTTTTTATATTATGTTAAACTATTTCTTTCTATATTTTTATATTATGTTAAACATCTTCTTTCTATATTTTTTTGTTATGTTAAACTACTTCTTTCTATGTTTTTATATTATGTTAAACTATTTCTTTCTATATTTTTATATTATGTTAAACATCTTCTTTCTATATTTTTATATTATGTTAAACATCTTCTTTCTATGTTTTTATGTTATGTTAAACTATTTCTTTCTATATTTTTATATTATGTTAACAACTTCTTTCTATATTTTTATGTGATGTCAAACTACTTCTTTCTATGTTTTTATATTATGTTAAACTATTTCTTTCTATATTTTTATATTATGTTAAACATCTTCTTTCTATATTTTTATGTTATGTTAATCTACTTCTTTCTATGTTTTTATATTATGTTAAACTATTTCTTTCTATATTTTTATATTATGTTAAACATCTTCTTTCTATATTTTTATGTTATGTTAAACTATTTCTTTCTATATTTTTATATTATGTTAAACATCTTCTTTCTATATTTTTATGTTATGTTAAACTACTTCTTTCTATGTTTTTATATTATGTTAAACTATTTCTTTCTATATTTTTACATTATGTTAAACATCTTCTTTCTATATTTTTATGTTATGTTAAACTACTTCTTTCTATGTTTTTATATTATGTTAAACTATTTCTTTCTATATTTTTATATTATGTTAAACATCTTCTTTCTATATTTTTATGTTATGTTAAACTATTTCTTTCTATATTTTTATATTATGTTAAACATCTTATTTCTATATTTTTATGTTATGTTAAACTACTTCTTTCTATATTTTTATGTTATGTTAAACTATTTCTTTCTATATTTTTATATTATGTTAAACATCTTCTTTCTATATTTTTATGTTATGTTAAACTATTTCTTTCTATATTTTTATATTATGTTAAACATCTTCTTTCTATATTTTTATGTTATGTTAAACTACGTCTTTCTATGTTTTTATATTATGTTAAACTATTTCTTTCTATATTTTTATATTATGTTAAACATCTTCTTTCTATATTTTTATGTTATGTTAAACTATTTCTTTCTATATTTTTATATTATGTTAAACATCTTCTTTATATATTTTTATGTTATGTTAAACTACTTCTTTCTATGTTTTAATATTATGTTAAACTATTTCTTTCTACATTTTTATATTATGTTAAACATCTTCTTTCTATATTTTTATGTTATGTTAAACTATTTCTTTCTATATTTTTATATTATGTTAAACATCTTCTTTCTATATTTTTATGTTATGTTAAACTACTTCTTTCTATGTTTTTATATTATGTTAAACTATTTCTTTCTATATTTTTATATTATGTTAAACATCTTCTTTCTATATTTTTATGTTATGTTAAACTACGTCTTTCTATGTTTTTATATTATGTTAAACTATTTCTTTCTATATTTTTATATTATGTTAAACTACTTGTTTCTATGTTTTTATATTATGTTAAACTATTTCTTTCTATATTTTTATGTTATGTTAAACTACTTCTTTCTATGTTTTTGTATTATGTTAAACTATTTCTTTCTATATTTTATTTTATGTTAAACATCTTCCTTCTATATTTTTATGTTATGTTAAACTACTTCTTTCCATGTTTTTATATTATGTTAAACTATTTCTTTCTATATTTTTATATTATGTTAAACATCTTCTTTCTATATTTTTATGTTATGTTAAACTACTTCTTTCTATGTTTTTATATTATGTTAAACTATTTCTTTCTATATTTTTATATTATGTTAAACATCTTCTTTCTATATTTTTATGTTATGTTAAACTATTTCTTTCTATATTTTTATATTATGTTAAACATCTTCTTTCTGTATTTTTATGTTATGTTAAACTACTTCTTTCTATGTTTTTATATTATGTTAAACATCTTCTCTCTATATTTTTATGGTATGTTAAACTACTTCTTTCTATGTTTTTAAATTATGTTAAACTATTTCTTTCTATATTTTAAATTATATTATGTTAAACTATTTCTTTCTATATTTTTATAATATGTTAAACATCTTCTTTCTATATTTTTATGTTATGTTAAACTACTTCTTTCTATGTTTTTATATTACGTTAAACAATTTCTATCTATATTTTTATGTTATGTTAAACATCTTCTTTCTATATTTTTATGTTATGTTAAACTATTTCTTTCTATATTTTTATATTATGTTAAACATCTTCTTTCTATATTTTTATGTAATGTTAAACTACTTCTTTCTATGTTTTTATATTATGTTAAACTATTTCTTTCTATATTTTTATATTATGTTAAACATCTTCTTTCTATATTTTTATGTTATGTTAAACTACGTCTTTCTATGTTTTTATATTATGTTAAACTATTTCTTTCTATATTTTTATATTATGTTAAACTACTTGTTTCTATGTTTTTATATTATGTTAAACTATTTCTTTCTATATTTTTATGTTATGTTAAACTACTTCTTTCTATGTTTTTGTATTATGTTAAACTATTTCTTTCTATATTTTATTTTATGTTAAACATCTTCCTTCTATATTTTTATGTTATGTTAAACTACTTCTTTCCATGTTTTTATATTATGTTAAACTATTTCTTTCTATATTTTTATATTATGTTAAACATCTTCTTTCTATATTTTTATGTTATGTTAAACTACTTCTTTCTATGTTTTTATATTATGTTAAACTATTTCTTTCTATATTTTTATATTATGTTAAACATCTTCTTTCTATATTTTTATGTTATGTTAAACTATTTCTTTCTATATTTTTATATTATGTTAAACATCTTCTTTCTGTATTTTTATGTTATGTTAAACTACTTCTTTCTATGTTTTTATATTATGTTAAACATCTTCTCTCTATATTTTTATGTTATGTTAAACTACTTCTTTCTATGTTTTTATATTATGTTAAACTATTTCTTTCTATATTTTAAATTATATTATGTTAAACTATTTCTTTCTATATTTTTATAATATGTTAAACATCTTCTTTCTATATTTTTATGTTATGTTAAACTACTTCTTTCTATGTTTTTATATTACGTTAAACAATTTCTATCTATATTTTTATGTTATGTTAAACATCTTCTTTCTATATTTTTATGTTATGTTAAACTATTTCTTTCTATATTTTTATATTATGTTAAACATCTTCTTTCTATATTTTTATGTAATGTTAAACTACTTCTTTCTATGTTTTTATATTATGTTAAACTATTTCTTTCTATATTTTTATATTATGTTAAACATCTTCTTTCTATATTTTTATGTTATGTTAAACTACGTCTTTCTATGTTTTTATATTATGTTAAACTATTTCTTTCTATATTTTTATATTATGTTAAACATCTTCTTTCTATGTTTTTATATTATGTTAAACTATTTCTTTCTATATTTTTATATTATGTTAAACATCTTCTTTCTATATTTTTATGTTATGTTAAACTATTTCTTTCTATATTTTTATATTATGTTAAACATCTTCTTTCTATATTTTTATGTTATGTTAAACTATTTCTTTCCATATTTTTATATTATGTCAAACATCTTCTTTCTATATTTTTTTGTTATGTTAAACTACTTCTTTCTATGTTTTTATATTATGTTAAACTATTTCTTTCTATATTTTTATATTATGTTAAACATCTTCTTTCTATATTTTTTTGTTATGTTAAACTACTTCTTTCTATGTTTTTATATTATGTTAAACTATTTCTTTCTATATTTTTATATTATGTTAAACATCTTCTTTCTATATTTTTATATTATGTTAAACATCTTCTTTCTATGTTTTTATGTTATGTTAAACTATTTCTTTCTATATTTTTATATTATGTTAACAACTTCTTTCTATATTTTTATGTGATGTCAAACTACTTCTTTCTATGTTTTTATATTATGTTAAACTATTTCTTTCTATATTTTTATATTATGTTAAACATCTTCTTTCTATATTTTTATGTTATGTTAATCTACTTCTTTCTATGTTTTTATATTATGTTAAACTATTTCTTTCTATATTTTTATATTATGTTAAACATCTTCTTTCTATATTTTTATGTTATGTTAAACTATTTCTTTCTATATTTTTATATTATGTTAAACATCTTCTTTCTATATTTTTATAATATGTTAAACATCTTCTTTCTATATTTTTATGTTATGTTAAACTACTTCTTTCTATGTTTTTATATTACGTTAAACAATTTCTATCTATATTTTTATGTTATGTTAAACATCTTCTTTCTATATTTTTATGTTATGTTAAACTATTTCTTTCTATATTTTTATATTATGTTAAACATCTTCTTTCTATATTTTTATGTAATGTTAAACTACTTCTTTCTATGTTTTTATATTATGTTAAACTATTTCTTTCTATATTTTTATATTATGTTAAACATCTTCTTTCTATATTTTTATGTTATGTTAAACTACGTCTTTCTATGTTTTTATATTATGTTAAACTATTTCTTTCTATATTTTTATATTATGTTAAACATCTTCTTTCTATGTTTTTATATTATGTTAAACTATTTCTTTCTATATTTTTATATTATGTTAAACATCTTCTTTCTATATTTTTATGTTATGTTAAACTATTTCTTTCTATATTTTTATATTATGTTAAACATCTTCTTTCTATATTTTTATGTTATGTTAAACTATTTCTTTCCATATTTTTATATTATGTCAAACATCTTCTTTCTATATTTTTTTGTTATGTTAAACTACTTCTTTCTATGTTTTTATATTATGTTAAACTATTTCTTTCTATATTTTTATATTATGTTAAACATCTTCTTTCTATATTTTTTTGTTATGTTAAACTACTTCTTTCTATGTTTTTATATTATGTTAAACTATTTCTTTCTATATTTTTATATTATGTTAAACATCTTCTTTCTATATTTTTATATTATGTTAAACATCTTCTTTCTATGTTTTTATGTTATGTTAAACTATTTCTTTCTATATTTTTATATTATGTTAACTACTTCTTTCTATATTTTTATGTGATGTCAAACTACTTCTTTCTATGTTTTTATATTATGTTAAACTATTTCTTTCTATATTTTTATATTATGTTAAACATCTTCTTTCTATATTTTTATGTTATGTTAATCTACTTCTTTCTATGTTTTTATATTATGTTAAACTATTTCTTTCTATATTTTTATATTATGTTAAACTATTTCTTTCTATATTTTTATATTATGTTAACTACTTCTTTCTATATTTTTATGTGATGTCAAACTACTTCTTTCTATGTTTTTATATTATGTTAAACTATTTCTTTCTATATTTTTATATTATGTTAAACATCTTCTTTCTATATTTTTATGTTATGTTAATCTACTTCTTTCTATGTTTTTATATTATGTTAAACTATTTCTTTCTATATTTTTATATTATGTTAAACATCTTCTTTCTATATTTTTATATTATGTTAAACATCTTCTTTCTATATTTTTATGTTATGTTAAACTACTTCTTTCTATGTTTTTATATTATGTTAAACTATTTCTTTCTATATTTTTATATTATGTTAAACATCTTCTTTCTATATTTTTATGTTATGTTAAACTACGTCTTTCTATGTTTTTATATTATGTTAAACTATTTCTTTCTATATTTTTATATTATGTTAAACATCTTCTTTCTATGTTTTTATATTATGTTAAACTATTTCTTTCTATATTTTTATATTATGTTAAACATCTTCTTTCTATATTTTTATGTTATGTTAAACTATTTCTTTCTATATTTTTATATTATGTTAAACATCTTCTTTCTATATTTTTATGTTATGTTAAACTATTTCTTTCCATATTTTTATATTATGTCAAACATCTTCTTTCTATATTTTTTTGTTATGTTAAACTACTTCTTTCTATGTTTTTATATTATGTTAAACTATTTCTTTCTATATTTTTATATTATGTTAAACATCTTCTTTCTATATTTTTTTGTTATGTTAAACTACTTCTTTCTATGTTTTTATATTATGTTAAACTATTTCTTTCTATATTTTTATATTATGTTAAACATCTTCTTTCTATATTTTTATATTATGTTAAACATCTTCTTTCTATGTTTTTATGTTATGTTAAACTATTTCTTTCTATATTTTTATATTATGTTAACAACTTCTTTCTATATTTTTATGTGATGTCAAACTACTTCTTTCTATGTTTTTATATTATGTTAAACTATTTCTTTCTATATTTTTATATTATGTTAAACATCTTCTTTCTATATTTTTATGTTATGTTAATCTACTTCTTTCTATGTTTTTATATTATGTTAAACTATTTCTTTCTATATTTTTATATTATGTTAAACATCTTCTTTCTATATTTTTATGTTATGTTAAACTATTTCTTTCTATATTTTTATATTATGTTAAACATCTTCTTTCTATATTTTTATAATATGTTAAACATCTTCTTTCTATATTTTTATGTTATGTTAAACTACTTCTTTCTATGTTTTTATATTACGTTAAACAATTTCTATCTATATTTTTATGTTATGTTAAACATCTTCTTTCTATATTTTTATGTTATGTTAAACTATTTCTTTCTATATTTTTATATTATGTTAAACATCTTCTTTCTATATTTTTATGTAATGTTAAACTACTTCTTTCTATGTTTTTATATTATGTTAAACTATTTCTTTCTATATTTTTATATTATGTTAAACATCTTCTTTCTATATTTTTATGTTATGTTAAACTACGTCTTTCTATGTTTTTATATTATGTTAAACTATTTCTTTCTATATTTTTATATTATGTTAAACATCTTCTTTCTATGTTTTTATATTATGTTAAACTATTTCTTTCTATATTTTTATATTATGTTAAACATCTTCTTTCTATATTTTTATGTTATGTTAAACTATTTCTTTCTATATTTTTATATTATGTTAAACATCTTCTTTCTATATTTTTATGTTATGTTAAACTATTTCTTTCCATATTTTTATATTATGTCAAACATCTTCTTTCTATATTTTTTTGTTATGTTAAACTACTTCTTTCTATGTTTTTATATTATGTTAAACTATTTCTTTCTATATTTTTATATTATGTTAAACATCTTCTTTCTATATTTTTTTGTTATGTTAAACTACTTCTTTCTATGTTTTTATATTATGTTAAACTATTTCTTTCTATATTTTTATATTATGTTAAACATCTTCTTTCTATATTTTTATATTATGTTAAACATCTTCTTTCTATGTTTTTATGTTATGTTAAACTATTTCTTTCTATATTTTTATATTATGTTAACAACTTCTTTCTATATTTTTATGTGATGTCAAACTACTTCTTTCTATGTTTTTATATTATGTTAAACTATTTCTTTCTATATTTTTATATTATGTTAAACATCTTCTTTCTATATTTTTATGTTATGTTAATCTACTTCTTTCTATGTTTTTATATTATGTTAAACTATTTCTTTCTATATTTTTATATTATGTTAAACATCTTCTTTCTATATTTTTATGTTATGTTAAACTATTTCTTTCTATATTTTTATATTATGTTAAACATCTTCTTTCTATATTTTTATGTTATGTTAAACTACTTCTTTCTATGTTTTTATATTATGTTAAACTATTTCTTTCTATATTTTTACATTATGTTAAACATCTTCTTTCTATATTTTTATGTTATGTTAAACTACTTCTTTCTATGTTTTTATATTATGTTAAACTATTTCTTTCTATATTTTTATATTATGTTAAACATCTTCTTTCTATATTTTTATGTTATGTTAAACTATTTCTTTCTATATTTTTATATTATGTTAAACATCTTATTTCTATATTTTTATGTTATGTTAAACTACTTCTTTCTATATTTTTATGTTATGTTAAACTATTTCTTTCTATATTTTTATATTATGTTAAACATCTTCTTTCTATATTTTTATGTTATGTTAAACTATTTCTTTCTATATTTTTATATTATGTTAAACATCTTCTTTCTATATTTTTATGTTATGTTAAACTACGTCTTTCTATGTTTTTATATTATGTTAAACTATTTCTTTCTATATTTTTATATTATGTTAAACATCTTCTTTCTATATTTTTATGTTATGTTAAACTATTTCTTTCTATATTTTTATATTATGTTAAACATCTTCTTTATATATTTTTATGTTATGTTAAACTACTTCTTTCTATGTTTTAATATTATGTTAAACTATTTCTTTCTACATTTTTATATTATGTTAAACATCTTCTTTCTATATTTTTATGTTATGTTAAACTATTTCTTTCTATATTTTTATATTATGTTAAACATCTTCTTTCTATA
The DNA here is from genome assembly GCA_949152455.1 of Lithophane leautieri. Taxonomy (NCBI): domain Eukaryota; kingdom Metazoa; phylum Arthropoda; class Insecta; order Lepidoptera; family Noctuidae; genus Lithophane; species Lithophane leautieri. Next base: position 12,237,965 of record OX424459.1, read on the forward strand.
TTTTTATGTTATGTTAAACTATTTCTTTCCATATTTTTATATTATGTCAAACATCTTCTTTCTATATTTTTTTGTTATGTTAAACTACTTCTTTCTATGTTTTTATATTATGTTAAACTATTTCTTTCTATATTTTTATATTATGTTAAACATCTTCTTTCTATATTTTTTTGTTATGTTAAACTACTTCTTTCTATGTTTTTATATTATGTTAAACTATTTCTTTCTATATTTTTATATTATGTTAAACATCTTCTTTCTATATTTTTATATTATGTTAAACATCTTCTTTCTATGTTTTTATGTTATGTTAAACTATTTCTTTCTATATTTTTATATTATGTTAACAACTTCTTTCTATATTTTTATGTGATGTCAAACTACTTCTTTCTATGTTTTTATATTATGTTAAACTATTTCTTTCTATATTTTTATATTATGTTAAACATCTTCTTTCTATATTTTTATGTTATGTTAATCTACTTCTTTCTATGTTTTTATATTATGTTAAACTATTTCTTTCTATATTTTTATATTATGTTAAACATCTTCTTTCTATATTTTTATGTTATGTTAAACTATTTCTTTCTATATTTTTATATTATGTTAAACATCTTCTTTCTATATTTTTATGTTATGTTAAACTACTTCTTTCTATGTTTTTATATTATGTTAAACTATTTCTTTCTATATTTTTACATTATGTTAAACATCTTCTTTCTATATTTTTATGTTATGTTAAACTACTTCTTTCTATGTTTTTATATTATGTTAAACTATTTCTTTCTATATTTTTATATTATGTTAAACATCTTCTTTCTATATTTTTATGTTATGTTAAACTATTTCTTTCTATATTTTTATATTATGTTAAACATCTTATTTCTATATTTTTATGTTATGTTAAACTACTTCTTTCTATATTTTTATGTTATGTTAAACTATTTCTTTCTATATTTTTATATTATGTTAAACATCTTCTTTCTATATTTTTATGTTATGTTAAACTATTTCTTTCTATATTTTTATATTATGTTAAACATCTTCTTTCTATATTTTTATGTTATGTTAAACTACGTCTTTCTATGTTTTTATATTATGTTAAACTATTTCTTTCTATATTTTTATATTATGTTAAACATCTTCTTTCTATATTTTTATGTTATGTTAAACTATTTCTTTCTATATTTTTATATTATGTTAAACATCTTCTTTATATATTTTTATGTTATGTTAAACTACTTCTTTCTATGTTTTAATATTATGTTAAACTATTTCTTTCTACATTTTTATATTATGTTAAACATCTTCTTTCTATATTTTTATGTTATGTTAAACTATTTCTTTCTATATTTTTATATTATGTTAAACATCTTCTTTCTATATTTTTATGTTATGTTAAACTACTTCTTTCTATGTTTTTATATTATGTTAAACTATTTCTTTCTATATTTTTATATTATGTTAAACATCTTCTTTCTATATTTTTATGTTATGTTAAACTACGTCTTTCTATGTTTTTATATTATGTTAAACTATTTCTTTCTATATTTTTATATTATGTTAAACTACTTGTTTCTATGTTTTTATATTATGTTAAACTATTTCTTTCTATATTTTTATGTTATGTTAAACTACTTCTTTCTATGTTTTTGTATTATGTTAAACTATTTCTTTCTATATTTTATTTTATGTTAAACATCTTCCTTCTATATTTTTATGTTATGTTAAACTACTTCTTTCCATGTTTTTATATTATGTTAAACTATTTCTTTCTATATTTTTATATTATGTTAAACATCTTCTTTCTATATTTTTATGTTATGTTAAACTACTTCTTTCTATGTTTTTATATTATGTTAAACTATTTCTTTCTATATTTTTATATTATGTTAAACATCTTCTTTCTATATTTTTATGTTATGTTAAACTATTTCTTTCTATATTTTTATATTATGTTAAACATCTTCTTTCTGTATTTTTATGTTATGTTAAACTACTTCTTTCTATGTTTTTATATTATGTTAAACATCTTCTCTCTATATTTTTATGTTATGTTAAACTACTTCTTTCTATGTTTTTAAATTATGTTAAACTATTTCTTTCTATAGTTTTATATTATGTTAAACATCTTCTTTCTATATTTTTATGTTATGTTAAACTACTTCTTTCTATGTTTTTATATTATGTTAAACATCTTCTTTCTATATTTTTATGTTATGTTAAACTACTTCTTTCCATGTTTTTATATTATGTTAAACTATTTCTTTCTATATTTTTATGTTATGTTAAACTACTTCTTTCTATATTTTTATGTTATGTTAAACTATTTCTTTCTATATTTTTATGTTATGTTAAACTACTACTTTCTATGTTTTTTTATTATGTTAAACATCTTCTTTCTATATTTTTATGTTATGTTAAACTACTTCTTTCTATGTTTTTATATTATGTTAAACTATTTCTTTCTATATTTTTATATTAATTATGTTAAACATCTTCTTTCTATATTTTTATGTTATGTTAAACTACTTGTTTCTATGTTTTTATATTATGTTAAACTATTTCTTTCTATATTTTTATGTTATGTTAAACTACTTCTTTCTATGTTTTTGTATTATGTTAAACTATTTCTTTCTATATTTTATTTTATGTTAAACATCTTCCTTCTATATTTTTATGTTATGTTAAACTACTTCTTTCCATGTTTTTATATTATGTTAAACTATTTCTTTCTATATTTTTATATTATGTTAAACATCTTCTTTCTATATTTTTATGTTATGTTAAACTACTTCTTTCTATGTTTTTATATTATGTTAAACTATTTCTTTCTATATTTTTATATTATGTTAAACATCTTCTTTCTATATTTTTATGTTATGTTAAACTATTTCTTTCTATATTTTTATATTATGTAAAACATCTTCTTTCTATATTTTTATGTTATGTTAAACTATTTCTTTCTATATTTTTATATTATGTTAAACATCTTCTTTCTATATTTTTATGTTATGTTAAACTACGTCTTTCTATGTTTTTATATTATGTTAAACTATTTCTTTCTATATTTTTATATTATGTTAAACATCTTCTTTCTATGTTTTTATATTATGTTAAACTATTTCTTTCTATATTTTTATATTATGTTAAACATCTTCTTTCTATATTTTTATGTTATGTTAAACTATTTCTTTCTATATTTTTACATTATGTTAAACATCTTCTTTCTATATTTTTATGTTATGTTAAACTATTTCTTTCTATATTTTTATATTATGTTAAACATCTTATTTCTATATTTTTATGTTATGTTAAACTACTTCTTTCTATATTTTTATGTAATGTTAAACTATTTCTTTCTATATTTTTATATTATGTTAACATTTTCTTTCTATATTTTTATGTTATGTTAAACTACTTCTTTCTATGTTTTTATATTATGTTAAACTATTTCTTTCTATATTTTAAATTATATTATGTTAAACTATTTCTTTCTATATTTTTATAATATGTTAAACATCTTCTTTCTATATTTTTATGTTATGTTAAACTACTTCTTTCTATGTTTTTATATTATGTTAAACAATTTCTATCTATATTTTTATGTTATGTTAAACATCTTCTTTCTATATTTTTATGTTATGTTAAACTATTTCTTTCTATATTTTTATATTATGTTAAACATCTTCTTTCTATATTTTTATGTAATGTTAAACTACTTCTTTCTATGTTTTTATATTATGTTAAACTATTTCTTTCTATATTTTTATATTATGTTAAACATCTTCTTTCTATATTTTTATGTTATGTTAAACTACGTCTTTCTATGTTTTTATATTATGTTAAACTATTTCTTTCTATATTTTTATATTATGTTAAACATCTTCTTTCTATGTTTTTATATTATGTTAAACTATTTCTTTCTATATTTTTATATTATGTTAAACATCTTCTTTCTATATTTTTATGTTATGTTAAACTATTTCTTTCTATATTTTTATATTATGTTAAACATCTTCTTTCTATATTTTTATGTTATGTTAAACTATTTCTTTCCATATTTTTATATTATGTCAAACATCTTCTTTCTATATTTTTTTGTTATGTTAAACTACTTCTTTCTATGTTTTTATATTATGTTAAACTATTTCTTTCTATATTTTTATATTATGTTAAACATCTTCTTTCTATATTTTTTTGTTATGTTAAACTACTTCTTTCTATGTTTTTATATTATGTTAAACTATTTCTTTCTATATTTTTATATTATGTTAAACATCTTCTTTCTATATTTTTATGTTATGTTAAACTACTTCTTTCTATGTTTTTATATTATGTTAAACATCTTCTCTCTATATTTTTATGTTATGTTAAACTACTTCTTTCTATGTTTTTAAATTATGTTAAATTATTTCTTTCTATAGTTTTATATTATGTTAAACATCTTCTTTCTATATTTTTATGTTATGTTAAACTACTTCTTTCTATGTTTTTATATTATGTTAAACATCTTCTTTCTATATTTTTATGTTATGTTAAACTACTTCTTTCTATGTTTTTATATTATGTTAAACTATTTCTTTCTATATTTTTATGTTATGTTAAACTACTTCTTTCTATATTTTTATGTTATGTTAAACTATTTCTTTCTATATTTTCATGTTATGTTAAACTACTACTTTCTATGTTTTTTTATTATGTTAAACATCTTCTTTCTATATTTTTATATTATGTTAAACATCTTCTTTCTATATTTTTATGTTATGTTAAACTATTTCTTTCTATATTTTTATGTTATGTTAAACATCTTCTTTCTATATTTTTATGTTATGTTAAACTATTTCTTTCTATATTTTTATATTATGTTAAACATCTTCTTTCTATATTTTTATGTTATGTTAAACTATTTCTTTCTATATTTTTATATTATGTTAAACATCTTCTTTCTATATTTTTATGTTATGTTAAACTATTTCTTTCTATATTTTTATGTTATGTTAAACATCTTCTTTCTATATTTTTATGTTATGTTAAACTATTTCTTTCCATATTTTTATATTATGTTAAACATCTTCTTTCTATATTTATATGTTATGTTAAACTACTTCTTTCTATGTTTTTATATTATGTTAAACTATTTCTTTTTATATTTTTATATTATGTTAAACTATTTCTTTCTATATTTTTATGTTATGTTAAACTATTTCTTTCTATATTTTTATATTATGTTAAACATCTTCTTTCTATATTTTTATGTTATGTTAAACTACTTCTTTCTATGTTTTTATATTATGTTAAACTATTTCTTTCTATATTTTTATATTATGTTAAACATCTTCTTTCTATATTTTTATGTTATGTTAAACTATTTCTTTCTATATTTTTATGTTATGTTAAACATCTTCTTTCTATATTTTTATGTTATGTTAAACTACTTCTTTCTATGTTTTTATATTATGTTAAACTATTTCTTTCTATATTTTTATATTATGTTAAACATCTTCTTTCTATATTTTTATGTTATGTTAAACTATTTCTTTCTATGTTTTTATATTATGTTAAACTATTTCTTTCTATATTTTTACATTATGTTAAACATCTTCTTTCTATATTTTTATGTTATGTTAAACTACTTCTTTCTATGTTTTTATATTATGTTAAACTATTTCTTTCTATATTTTTATATTATGTTAAACATCTTCTTTCTATATTTTTATGTTATGTTAAACTATTTCTTTCTATATTTTTATATTATGTTAAACATCTTATTTCTATATTTTTATGTTATGTTAAACTACTTCTTTCTATATTTTTATGTTATGTTAAACTATTTCTTTCTATATTTTTATATTATGTTAAACATCTTCTTTCTATATTTTTATGTTATGTTAAACTATTTCTTTCTATATTTTTATATTATGTTAAACATCTTCTTTCTATATTTTTATGTTATGTTAAACTACGTCTTTCTATGTTTTTATATTATGTTAAACTATTTCTTTCTATATTTTTATATTATGTTAAACATCTTCTTTCTATATTTTTATGCAATGTTAAACTATTTCTTTCTATATTTTTATATTATGTTAAACATCTTCTTTATATATTTTTATGTTATGTTAAACTACTTCTTTCTATGTTTTAATATTATGTTAAACTATTTCTTTCTACATTTTTATATTATGTTAAACATCTTCTTTCTATATTTTTATGTTATGTTAAACTATTTCTTTCTATATTTTTATATTATGTTAAACATCTTCTTTCTATATTTTTATGTTATGTTAAACTACTTCTTTCTATGTTTTTATATTATGTTAAACTATTTCTTTCTATATTTTTATATTATGTTAAACATCTTCTTTCTATATTTTTATGTTATGTTAAACTACGTCTTTCTATGTTTTTATATTATGTTAAACTATTTCTTTCTATATTTTTATATTATGTTAAACTATTTCTTTCTATGTTTTTATATTATGTTAAACTATTTCTTTCTATATTTTTATATTATGTTAAACATCTTCTTTCTATATTTTTATGTTATGTTAAACTATTTCTTTCTATATTTTTATATTATGTTAAACATCTTCTTTCTTTATTTTTATATTATGTTAAACTACTTCTTTCGATGTTTTTATATTATGTTAAACTATTTCTTTCTATATTTATATATTATGTTAAACATCTTCTTTCTATATTTTTATGTTATGTTAAACTATTTCTTTCTATATTTTTATATTATGTTAAACTACTTCTTTCTATGTTTGTATATTATGTTAAACTATTTCTTTCTATATTTTTATATTATGTTAAACATCTTCTTTCTATATTTTTATGTTATGTTAAACTACTTCTTTCTATGTTTTTATATTATGTTAAACTGTTTTTATGTTATGGTAAACTATTTCTTTCTATATTTTTATATTATGTTAAACATCTTCTTTCTATATTTTTATGTTATGTTAAACTACTTCTTTCTATATTTTTATGTTATGTTAAACTATTTCTTTCTATATTTTTAAATTATGTTAACAACTTCTTTCTATATTTTTATGTGATGTCAAACTACTTCTTTCTATGTTTTTATATTATGTTAAACTATTTCTTTCTATATTTTTATATTATGTTAAACATCTTCTTTCTATATTTTTATGTTATGTTAATCTACTTCTTTCTATGTTTTTATATTATGTTAAACTATTTCTTTCTATATTTTTATATTATGTTAAACATCTTCTTTCTATATTTTTATGTTATGTTAAACTATTTCTTTCTATATTTTAATATTATGTTAAACATCTTCTTTCTATATTTTTATGTTATGTTAAACTACTTCTTTCTATGTTTTTATATTATGTTGAACTATTTCTTTCTATATTTTTATATTATGTTAAACATCTTCTTTCTATATTTTTATGTTATGTTAAACTACTTCTTTCTATGTTTTTATATTATGTTAAACTATTTCTTTCTATATTTTTATATTATGTTAAACATCTTCTTTCTATATTTTTATGTTATGTTAAACTATTTCTTTCTATATTTTTATGTTATGTTAAACATCTTCTTTCTATATTTTTATGTTATGTTAAACTACTTCTTTCTATGTTTTTATATTATGTTAAACTATTTCTTTCTATATTTTTATATTATGTTAAACATCTTCTTTCTATATTTTTATGTTATGTTAAACTATTTCTTTCTATATTTTTATGTTATGTTAAACATCTTCTTTCTATATTTTTATGTTATGTTAAACTATTTCTTTCCATATTTTTATATTATGTTAATCATCTTCTTTCTATATTTTTATTTTATGTTAAACTACTTCTTTCTATGTTTTTATATTATGTTAAACTATTTCTTTCTATATTTTTATATTATGTTAAACATCTTCTTTCTATATTTTTATGTTATGTTAACCTATTTCTTTCTATATTTTTATATTATGTTAAACATCTTCTTTCTATATTTTTATGTTATGTTAAACTATTTCTTTCTATATTTTTATGTTATGTTAAACATCTTCTTTCTATATTTTTATGTTATGTTAAACTATTTCTTTCCATATTTTTATATTATGTTAAATATCTTTCTATATTTTTGTGTTATGTTAAACTACTTCTTTCTATGTTTTTATATTATGTTAAACTATTTCTTTCTATATTTTTATATTACGTTAAACATCTTCTTTCTATATTTTTATGTTATGTTAAACTATTTCTTTCTATATTTTTATATTATATTAAACATCTTCTTTCTATACAAGGTGCAGTTTTGGATCTGCAAAACATTTTAGGAGGTAATTATGTTAGTGATTCTCGACCCGAATCAACAATAAAATGAGCAGGTATTTTTTTTTCATTTTATTCTTATTTACGGAAATCGGTAAGTGTGAACTCCCTTTTTTAAAACGCGGCCAATCTGTACGTGTCCTTAAACTGCGCTTTCACACACACAAACAAACGCAACCGACATTTCTTTCATAAATCCAAAGCACCAACCACCGCCCGCTCCCTCTCCCCCGCCACGCCCCCGCGGCCATCGCAACCGCATAAATCGGGTCAATTTATTAGTGTCATTGATGACGCCGGTATGTGCATACGCTTGCAAATTCCGCCCCTCAAGTGCGCCTTCGATTAACGGTCGCGATAAGTACCTACTACCTAGTTGTAAAGATGACGGACCAATACTCCAATGTAGAGTTGGTGGAGATGGTCCGCGAGTATGCCATCAGTGGAGACAATGTATCTCGAGCCATCGAAATGTTCGCGGAGTTATTCCCCAATCGGCAACGTCCCTCACACAGGGTAATACTGGCTGCTACGCAGAGACTGCGCGATCATCGGCAGTTCGACGTTCCCCAGCATGCTGAAGGTCGCGGCAACGAAGGCCTGCCTGTCGCCTTGCAGGAAGATATCCTGGAATTCTTCCGGCGAGAGCCACGGGCAAGCACGCGGGAGGCTGGTCGACGGTTTGGAGTGCACCACTCCACAGTGTGGCGGCTACTGCACAAAGAAATGCAGCATCCTTTTCATTACCGCAAGGTACAGAATCTCCACCCAAAGTGATAACGCCGCGCGAGTTACATTTTGACGCTGGTTGCTGGAACACCAAGACGCCAACATCCTGTGGACTGACGAGTGTTTATTTACTCGAGTTGGCGTCTACAATGTTCATAACGAACGCTGGTGGGTAAAAGATTCGTGTACACAGACGAAATCACCGGTGTTACCCAACTACGTGCAAAAGTGATCAGTGCTTTCGACACAATAAAAACGAATGTGTTTGAGTTACGTAAGCTGAAGGAAAATCAGCAACGTCGTGCTAGACTGTGCCTGGAGTGTGACGGTGGAAACTTTGAACAATATCTCCAGGTAACATAAGTAGGTACCTAATTTATTTATTTATTTGTACATAGACAATAATTTTTAAATACGATGTTAGCTAAATCAACTTGATTAGTGTAAATAAGTTGATTTTAAATTTTTAACTAGGTATGCCAAAAATACCTATCAGACAAAATGGTAACACATGGGTACCTACCTACTTAACTAGCACAAATTATCTTGATGTATTTCTGTCGGTCCTCAGCCCGTTAAAAAGTAGGAAGGAAAATCTTAAATCAACCAATTTAATCTACAAATAAAAACGAAAACCGTCCTTGGGGCTGAATTTACCTACAGAGCGCGCCGACTGCGCCGAGTACCTACATGCCTTATTATTATTATTAGGTGCCTACCTAAATCCCGCGCACGCGCTCGCGATAGTTGCTTCACAATTGTGCAACAGGAACTGCTTCCGTGCTATGTAAGATTTATTTATCTCCGCCTATCATTTTATTCATCAGCTGATAGGTAACTAACGACGCCAACGTGAAGTTTTTTTGGCGCAGTTGTATCTACTTCGTACTATTATTATTTATCGTAATAGCCCAGTGGTTAAGGCTTTCTCCTCTCATGCATGAGGTTGCGGGTTCGCAACTGAGCAAGTACCATTGTGTTATTTTTTTAATTCATAATGATGTAAGTACTTTTTAAATTTATCTAGTACATCATTGAAATCCCGTGTTTCGGTAAGCACTTAATTAAAGCCTTTGGTTCGAATTGATTTGTAGCTCTCGGACGGTCGTTAGGTACCACACGGGTCGGTACGGGTCAACGACCTTACAGCCCTGCCGTATGGTCGTTGGTACGGATAGTCAAAAGCCAGAAAGTCTGACAATTAGTCTAACAAATGGGTATCGTGTTATCAAGTAACTGGTTTGTTGAGGTCTGATACGCAGTCGCCCTACGTGATTCACTGGCACTCCATGTAGTGAGCTGCATACAGTTAAACTGAAAGCCGACCCTAACATAGTTGGGAACAGGCTCGGCAGATGATGAAGATTTTCGCATTGTAATGATGCTTAAAAATGAGTTATTATTTAGCGAAATTTAAAACAATAATGTACGAGTAGGTACATTGTGATTTTCAAATTCGAACTACATCTAAGGTAAAATTATTTGCTATAAGTTGCTGTAGCTACAACAACTTGTACAGATCGCGGCACGAACCTTCGATGCCCAGTAACAGATTTTCGGTATGACGAGCATCGCGGGGGCTCCCCGTAACCATAGCAACGACCTTTATTTTAGTTCAACGTACGTGCCGCGTTCGTTTCGTAGAAATGTGGGCGGAGACTCGTACAGGCTGACGTCACTGGTCATCGCATTCACGCACACAGTGACATGACGCGCGATACATCGCAATGGGTGATTCTGTTTTTTTGAAGAGGGTTATTAAGAGAGTTATTCTGAAAAACAATAAAATTGAAAAATCGAAAATAAAAAGTATTATTGATTATTGACTTGGTATCGTATTGTTATATGATTATTTACGAGTCTCATAACAACCTCCTGAAATGTTTTGCAGGTTCAAAACTGCACCTTGTATTTTTATGTTATGTTAAACTACTTCTTTCTATGTTTTTATATTATGTTAAACTATTTCTTTCTATATTTTTATGTTATGTTAAACTATTTCTTTCCATATTTTTATATTATGTCAAACATCTTCTTTCTATATTTTTTTGTTATGTTAAACTACTTCTTTCTATGTTTTTTATATTATGTTAAACTATTTCTTTCTATATTTTTATATTATGTTAAACATCTTCTTTCTATATTTTTATGTTATGTTAAACTACTTCTTTCTATGTTTTTATATTATGTTAAACTATTTCTTTCTATATTTTTATATTATGTTAAACATCTTCTTTCTATATTTTTATGTTATGTTAAACTACTTCTTTCTATGTTTTTATATTATGTTAAACATCTTCTTTCTATATTTTTATGTTATGTAAAACTACTTCTTTCTATGTTTTTATATTATGTTAAACTATTTCTTTCTATATTTTTATATTATGTTAAACATCTTCTTTCTATATTTTTATGTTATGTTAAACTATTTCTTTCTATATTTTTATATTATGTTAAACATCTTCTTTCTATATTTTTATGTTATGTTAAACTACTTCTTTCTATGTTTTTATATTATGTTAAACTATTTCTTTCTATATTTTTATATTATGTTAAACATCTTCTTTCTATATTTTTATGTTATGTTAAACTATTTCTTTCTATATTTTTATATTATGTTAAACATCTTCTTTCTATATTTTTATATTATGTTAAACATCTTCTTTCTATGTTTTTATATTATGTTAAACTATTTCTTTCTATATTTTTATATTATGTTAAACATCTTCTTTCTATATTTTTATGTTATGTTAAACTACTTCTTTCTATGTTTTTATATTATGTTAAACTATTTCTTTCTATATTTTTATATTATGTTAAACATCTTCTTTCTATATTTTTATGTTATGTTAAACTATTTCTTTCTATATTTTTATATTATGTTAAACATCTTCTTTCTATATTTTTATGTTATGTTAAACTACTTCTTTCTATGTTTTTATATTATGTTAAACTATTTCTTTCTATATTTTTATATTATGTTAAACATCTTCTTTCTATATTTTTATATTAATTATGTTAAACATCTTCTTTCTATATTTTTATGTTATGTTAAACTACTTGTTTCTATGTTTTTATATTATGTTAAACTATTTCTTTCTATATTTTTATGTTATGTTAAACTACTTCTTTCTATGTTTTTGTATTATGTTAAACTATTTCTTTCTATATTTTTATGTTATGTTAAACATCTTCCTTCTATATTTTTATGTTATGTTAAACTACTTCTTTCCATGTTTTTATATTATGTTAAACTATTTCTTTCTATATTTTTATATTATGTTAAACATCTTCTTTCTATATTTTTATGTTATGTTAAACTACTTCTTTCTATGTTTTTATATTATGTTAAACTATTTTTATGTTATGGTAAACTATTTCTTTCTATATTTTTATATTATGTTAAACATCTTCTTTCTATATTTTTATGTTATGTTAAACTACTTCTTTCTATATTTTTATGTTATGTTAAACTATTTCTTTCTATATTTTTAAATTATGTTAACAACTTCTTTCTATATTTTTATGTGATGTCAAACTACTTCTTTCTATGTTTTTATATTATGTTAAACATCTTCTTTCTATATTTTTATGTTATGTTAAACTACTTCTTTCTATGTTTTTATATTATGTTGAACTATTTCTTTCTATATTTTTATATTATGTTAAACATCTTCTTTCTATATTTTTATGTTATGTTAAACTACTTCTTTCTATGTTTTTATATTATGTTAAACTATTTCTTTCTATATTTTTATATTATGTTAAACATCTTCTTTCTATATTTTTATGTTATGTTAAACTATTTCTTTCTATATTTTTATGTTATGTTAAACATCTTCTTTCTATATTTTTATGTTATGTTAAACTACTTCTTTCTATGTTTTTATATTATGTTAAACTATTTCTTTCTATATTTTTATATTATGTTAAACATCTTCTTTCTATATTTTTATGTTATGTTAAACTATTTCTTTCTATATTTTTATGTTATGTTAAACATCTTCTTTCTATATTTTTATGTTATGTTAAACTATTTCTTTCCATATTTTTATATTATGTTAAACATCTTCTTTCTATATTTTTATTTTATGTTAAACTACTTCTTTCTATGTTTTTATATTATGTTAAACTATTTCTTTCTATATTTTTATATTATGTTAAACATCTTCTTTCTATATTTTTATGTTATGTTAACCTATTTCTTTCTATATTTTTATATTATGTTAAACATCTTCTTTCTATATTTTTATGTTATGTTAAACTATTTCTTTCTATATTTTTATGTTATGTTAAACATCTTCTTTCTATATTTTTATGTTATGTTAAACTATGTCTTTCCATATTTTTATATTATGTTAAACATCTTCTTTCTATATTTTTGTGTTATGTTAAACTACTTCTTTCTATGTTTTTATATTATGTTAAACTATTTCTTTCTATATTTTTATATTACGTTAAACATCTTCTTTCTATATTTTTATGTTATGTTAAACTATTTCTTTCTATATTTTTATATTATATTAAACATCTTCTTTCTATATTTTTATGTTATGTTAAACTACTTCTTTCTATGTTTTTATATTATGTTAAACTATTTCTTTCTATATTTTTATGTTATGTTAAACATCTTCTTTCTATATTTTTATGTTATGTTAAACTATTTCTTTCCATATTTTTATATTATGTCAAACATCTTCTTTCTATATTTTTTTGTTATGTTAAACTACTTCTTTCTATGTTTTTATATTATGTTAAACTATTTCTTTCTATATTTTTATATTATGTTAAACATCTTCTTTCTATATTTTTTTGTTATGTTAAACTACTTCTTTCTATGTTTTTATATTATGTTAAACTATTTCTTTCTATATTTTTATATTATGTTAAACATCTTCTTTCTGTATTTTTATGTTATGTTAAACTACTTCTTTCTATGTTTTTATATTATGTTAAACATCTTCTCTCTATATTTTTATGTTATGTTAAACTACTTCTTTCTATGTTTTTAAATTATGTTAAACTATTTCTTTCTATAGTTTTATATTATGTTAAACATCTTCTTTCTATATTTTTATGTTATGTTAAACTACTTCTTTCTATGTTTTTATATTATGTTAAACATCTTCTTTCTATATTTTTATGTTATGTTAAACTACTTCTTTCTATGTTTTTATATTATGTTAAACTATTTCTTTCTATATTTTTATGTTATGTTAAACTACTTCTTTCTATATTTTTATGTTATGTTAAACTATTTCTTTCTATATTTTTATGTTATGTTAAACTACTACTTTCTATGTTTTTTTATTATGTTAAACATCTTCTTTCTATATTTTTATGTTATGTTAAACTACTTCTTTCTATGTTTTTATATTATGTTAAACTATTTCTTTCTATATTTTTATATTAATTATGTTAAACATCTTCTTTCTATATTTTTATGTTATGTTAAACTACTTGTTTCTATGTTTTTATATTATGTTAAACTATTTCTTTCTATATTTTTATGTTATGTTAAACTACTTCTTTCTATGTTTTTGTATTATGTTAAACTATTTCTTTCTATATTTTTATGTTATGTTAAACATCTTCCTTCTATATTTTTATGTTATGTTAAACTACTTCTTTCCATGTTTTTATATTATGTTAAACTATTTCTTTCTATATTTTTATATTATGTTAAACATCTTCGTTCTATATTTTTATGTTATGTTAAACTACTTCTTTCTATGTTTTTATATTATGTTAAACTATTTCTTTCTATATTTTTATATTATGTTAAACATCTTCTTTCTATATTTTTATGTTATGTTAAACTATTTCTTTCTATATTTTTATATTATGTAAAACATCTTCTTTCTATATTTTTATGTTATGTTAAACTATTTCTTTCTATATTTTTATATTATGTTAAACATCTTCTTTCTTTATTTTTATGTTATGTTAAACTACGTCTTTCTATGTTTTTATATTATGTTAAACTATTTCTTTCTATATTTTTATATTATGTTAAACATCTTCTTTCTATGTTTTTATATTATGTTAAACTATTTCTTTCTATATTTTTATATTATGTTAAACATCTTCTTTCTATATTTTTATGTTATGTTAAACTATTTCTTTCTATATTTTTACATTATGTTAAACATCTTCTTTCTATATTTTTATGTTATGTTAAACTATTTCTTTCTATATTTTTATATTATGTTAAACATCTTATTTCTATATTTTTATGTTATGTTAAACTACTTCTTTCTATATTTTTATGTAATGTTAAACTATTTCTTTCTATATTTTTATATTATGTTAACATTTTCTTTCTATATTTTTATGTTATGTTAAACTACTTCTTTCTATGTTTTTATATTATGTTAAACTATTTCTTTCTATATTTTAAATTATATTGTGTTAAACTATTTCTTTCTATATTTTTATAATATGTTAAACATCTTCTTTCTATATTTTTATGTTATGTTAAACTACTTCTTTTTATGTTTTTATATTATGTTAAACAATTTCTATCTATATTTTTATGTTATGTTAAACATCTTCTTTCTATATTTTTATGTTATGTTAAACTATTTCTTTCTATATTTTTATATTATGTTAAACATCTTCTTTCTATATTTTTATGTAATGTTAAACTACTTCTTTTTATGTTTTTATATTATGTTAAACAATTTCTATCTATATTTTTATGTTATGTTAAACATCTTCTTTCTATATTTTTATGTTATGTTAAACTATTTCTTTCTATATTTTTATATTATGTTAAACATCTTCTTTCTATATTTTTATGTAATGTTAAACTACTTCTTTCTATGTTTTTATATTATGTTAAACTATTTCTTTCTATATTTTTATATTATGTTAAACATCTTCTTTCTATATTTTTATGTTATGTTAAACTACTTCTTTCTATGTTTTTATATTATGTTTAACTATTTCTTCCTATATTTTTATATTATGTTAAACATCTTCTTTCTATATTTTTATGTTATGTTAAACTATTTCTTTCTATATTTTTACATTATGTAAAACATCTTCTTTCTATATTTTTATGTTATGTTAAACTATTTCTTTCTATATTTTTATATTATGTTAAACATCTTCTTTCTATATTTTTATGTTATGTTAAACTACGTCTTTCTATGTTTTTATATTATGTTAAACTATTTCTTTCTATATTTTTATATTATGTTAAACATCTTCTTTCTATGTTTTTATATTATGTTAAACTATTTCTTTCTATATTTTTATATTATGTTAAACATCTTCTTTCTATATTTTTATGTTATGTTAAACTATTTCTTTCTATATTTTTACATTATGTTAAACATCTTCTTTCTATATTTTTATGTTATGTTAAACTACTTCTTTCGATGTTTTTATATTATGTTAAACTATTTCTTTCTATATTTATATATTATGTTAAACATCTTATTTCTATATTTTTATGTTATGTTAAACTACTTATTTCTATATTTTTATGTTATGTTAAACTATTTCTTTCTATATTTTTATATGATGTTAACAACTTCTTTCTATATTTTTATGTTATGTTAAACTACTTCTTTCTATGTTTTTATATTATGTTAAACTATTTCTTTCTATATTTTAAATTATATTATGTTAAACTATTACTTTCTATATTTTTATAATATGTTAAACATCTTCTTTCTATATTTTTATGTTATGTTAAACATCTTCTTTCTATATTTTTATGTTATGTTAAACTACTTCTTTCTATGTTTTTATATTATGTTAAACTATTTCTTTCTACATTTTTATATTATGTTAAACATCTTCTTTCTATATTTTTATGTTATGTTAAACTATTTCTTTCTATATTTTTATATTATGTTAAACATCTTCTTTCTATATTTTTATGTTATGTTAAACTACTTCTTTCTATGTTTTTATATTATGTTAAACTATTTCTTTCTATATTTTTATATTATGTTAAACATCTTCTTTCTATATTTTTATGTTATGTTAAACTACGTCTTTCTATGTTTTTATATTATGTTAAACTATTTCTTTCTATATTTTTATATTATGTTAAACTATTTCTTTCTATGTTTTTATATTATGTTAAACTATTTCTTTCTATATTTTTATATTATGTTAACAACTTCTTTCTATATTTTTATGTGTTGTCAAACTACTTCTTTCTATGTTTTTATATTATGTTAAACTATTTCTTTCTATATTTTTATATTATGTTAAACATCTTCTTTCTATATTTTTATGTTATGTTAATCTACTTCTTTCTATATTTTTATGTTATGTTAAACTATTTCTTTCTATATTTTTATATTATGTTAAACATCTTCTTTCTATATTTTTATGTAATGTTAAACTACTTCTTTCTATGTTTTTATATTATGTTAAACTATTTCTTTCTATATTTTTATATTATGTTAAACATCTTCTTTCTATATTTTTATGTTATGTTAAACTACTTCTTTCTATGTTTTTATATTATGTTAAACTATTTCTTTCTATATTTTTATATTATGTTAAACATCTTCTTTCTATATTTTTATGTTATGTTAAACTATTTCTTTCTATATTTTTATGTTATGTTAAACATCTTCCTTCTATATTTTTATGTTATGTTAAACTACTTCTTTCCATGTTTTTATATTATGTTAAACTATTTCTTTCTATATTTTTATATTATGTTAAACATCTTCTTTCTATATTTTTATGTTATGTTAAACTACTTCTTTCTATGTTTTTATATTATGTTAAACTATTTCTTTCTATATTTTTATATTATGTTAAACATCTTCTTTCTATATTTTTATGTTATGTTAAACTATTTCTTTCTATATTTTTATATTATGTTAAACATCTTCTTTCTATATTTTTATGTTATGTTAAACTATTTCTTTCCATATTTTTATATTATGTCAAACATCTTCTTTCTATATTTTTTTGTTATGTTAAACTACTTCTTTCTATGTTTTTATATTATATTAAACTATTTCTTTCTATATTTTTATATTATGTTAAACATCTTCTTTCTATATTTTTTTGTTATGTTAAACTACTTCTTTCTATGTTTTTATATTATGTTAAACATCTTCTCTCTATATTTTTATGTTATGTTAAACTACTTCTTTCTATGTTTTTAAATTATGTTAAACTATTTCTTTCTATAGTTTTATATTATGTTAAACATCTTCTTTCTATATTTTTATGTTATGTTAAACTACTTCTTTCTATGTTTTTGTATTATGTTAAACATCTTCTTTCTATATTTTTATGTTATGTTAAACTACTTCTTTCTATGTTTTTATATTATGTTAAACTATTTCTTTCTATATTTTTATGTTATGTTAAACTACTTCTTTCTATATTTTTATGTTATGTTAAACTATTTCTTTCTATATTTTTATGTTAAACTACTACTTTCTATGTTTTTTTATTATGTTAAACATCTTCATTCTATATTTTTATGTTATGTTAAACTACTTCTTTCTATGTTTTTATATTATGTTAAACTATTTCTTTCTATATTTTAAATTATATTATGTTAAACTATTTCTTTCTATATTTTTATAATATGTTAAACATATTCTTTCTATATTTTTATGTTATGTTAAACTACTTCTTTCTATGTTTTTATATTATGTTAAACAATTTCTATCTATATTTTTATGTTATGTTAAACATCTTCTTTCTATATTTTTATGTTATGTTAAACTATTTCCTTCTATATTTTTATATTATGTTAAACATCTTCTTTCTATATTTTTATGTAATGTTAAACTACTTCTTTCTATGTTTTTATATTATGTTAAACTATTTCTTTCTATATTTTTATATTATGTTAAACATCTTCTTTCTATATTTTTATGTTATGTTAAACTACTTCTTTCTATGTTTTTATATTATGTTTAACTATTTCTTTCTATATTTTTATATTATGGTAAACATCTTCTTTCTATATTTTTATGTTATGTTAAACTATTTCTTTCTATATTTTTACATTATGTAAAACATCTTCTTTCTATATTTTTATGTTATTTTAAACTATTTCTTTCTATATTTTTATATTATGTTAAACATCTTCTTTCTATATTTTTATGTTATGTTAAACTACGTCTTTCTATGTTTTTATATTATGTTTAACTATTTCTTTCTATATTTTTATATTATGGTAAACATCTTCTTTCTATATTTTTATGTTATGTTAAACTATTTCTTTCTATATTTTTACATTATGTAAAACATCTTCTTTCTATATTTTTATGTTATGTTAAACTATTTCTTTCTATATTTTTATATTATGTTAAACATCTTCTTTCTATATTTTTATGTTATGTTAAACTACTTCTTTCTATGTTTTTAAATTATGTTAAACTATTTCTTTCTATAGTTTTATATTATGTTAAACATCTTCTTTCTATATTTTTATGTTATGTTAAACTACTTCTTTCTATGTTTTTATATTATGTTAAACATCTTCTTTCTATATTTTTATGTTATGTTAAACTACTTCTTTCTATGTTTTTATATTATGTTAAACTATTTCTTTCTATATTTTTATGTTATGTTAAACTACTTCTTTCTATATTTTTATGTTATGTTAAACTATTTCTTTCTATATTTTTATGTTATGTTAAACTACTACTTTCTATGTTTTTTTATTATGTTAAACATCTTCTTTCTATATTTTTATGTTATGTTAAACTACTTCTTTCTATGTTTTTATATTATGTTAAACTATTTCTTTCTATATTTTAAATTATATTATGTTAAACTATTTCTTTCTATATTTTTATAATATGTTAAACATCTTCTTTCTATATTTTTATGTTATGTTAAACATCTTCTTTCTATATTTTTATGTTATGTTAAACTACTTCTTTCTATGTTTTTATATTATGTTAAACTATTTCTTTCTATATTTTTATATTATGTTAAACATCTTCTTTCTATATTTTTATGTTATGTTAAACTATTTCTTTCTATATTTTTATATTATGTTAAACATCTTCTTTCTATATTTTTATGTTATGTTAAACTACTTCTTTCTATGTTTTTATATTATGTTAAACTATTTCTTTCTATATTTTTATATTATGTTAAACATCTTCTTTCTATATTTTTATGTTATGTTAAACTACGTCTTTCTATGTTTTTATATTATGTTAAACTATTTCTTTCTATATTTTTATATTATGTTAAACTATTTCTTTCTATGTTTTTATATTATGTTAAACTATTTCTTTCTATATTTTTATATTATGTTAACAACTTCTTTCTATATTTTTATGTGTTGTCAAACTACTTCTTTCTATGTTTTTATATTATGTTAAACTATTTCTTTCTATATTTTTATATTATGTTAAACATCTTCTTTCTATATTTTTATGTTATGTTAATCTACTTCTTTCTATATTTTTATGTTATGTTAAACTATTTCTTTCTATATTTTTATATTATGTTAAACATCTTCTTTCTATATTTTTATGTAATGTTAAACTACTTCTTTCTATGTTTTTATATTATGTTAAACTATTTCTTTCTATATTTTTATATTATGTTAAACATCTTCTTTCTATATTTTTATGTTATGTTAAACTACTTCTTTCTATGTTTTTATATTATGTTAAACTATTTCTTTCTATATTTTTATATTATGTTAAACATCTTCTTTCTATATTTTTATGTTATGTTAAACTATTTCTTTCTATATTTTTATGTTATGTTAAACATCTTCCTTCTATATTTTTATGTTATGTTAAACTACTTCTTTCCATGTTTTTATATTATGTTAAACTATTTCTTTCTATATTTTTATATTATGTTAAACATCTTCTTTCTATATTTTTATGTTATGTTAAACTACTTCTTTCTATGTTTTTATATTATGTTAAACTATTTCTTTCTATATTTTTATATTATGTTAAACATCTTCTTTCTATATTTTTATGTTATGTTAAACTATTTCTTTCTATATTTTTATATTATGTTAAACATCTTCTTTCTATATTTTTATGTTATGTTAAACTATTTCTTTCCATATTTTTATATTATGTCAAACATCTTCTTTCTATATTTTTTTGTTATGTTAAACTACTTCTTTCTATGTTTTTATATTATATTAAACTATTTCTTTCTATATTTTTATATTATGTTAAACATCTTCTTTCTATATTTTTTTGTTATGTTAAACTACTTCTTTCTATGTTTTTATATTATGTTAAACATCTTCTCTCTATATTTTTATGTTATGTTAAACTACTTCTTTCTATGTTTTTAAATTATGTTAAACTATTTCTTTCTATAGTTTTATATTATGTTAAACATCTTCTTTCTATATTTTTATGTTATGTTAAACTACTTCTTTCTATGTTTTTGTATTATGTTAAACATCTTCTTTCTATATTTTTATGTTATGTTAAACTACTTCTTTCTATGTTTTTATATTATGTTAAACTATTTCTTTCTATATTTTTATGTTATGTTAAACTACTTCTTTCTATATTTTTATGTTATGTTAAACTATTTCTTTCTATATTTTTATGTTAAACTACTACTTTCTATGTTTTTTTATTATGTTAAACATCTTCATTCTATATTTTTATGTTATGTTAAACTACTTCTTTCTATGTTTTTATATTATGTTAAACTATTTCTTTCTATATTTTAAATTATATTATGTTAAACTATTTCTTTCTATATTTTTATAATATGTTAAACATATTCTTTCTATATTTTTATGTTATGTTAAACTACTTCTTTCTATGTTTTTATATTATGTTAAACAATTTCTATCTATATTTTTATGTTATGTTAAACATCTTCTTTCTATATTTTTATGTTATGTTAAACTATTTCCTTCTATATTTTTATATTATGTTAAACATCTTCTTTCTATATTTTTATGTAATGTTAAACTACTTCTTTCTATGTTTTTATATTATGTTAAACTATTTCTTTCTATATTTTTATATTATGTTAAACATCTTCTTTCTATATTTTTATGTTATGTTAAACTACTTCTTTCTATGTTTTTATATTATGTTTAACTATTTCTTTCTATATTTTTATATTATGGTAAACATCTTCTTTCTATATTTTTATGTTATGTTAAACTATTTCTTTCTATATTTTTACATTATGTAAAACATCTTCTTTCTATATTTTTATGTTATTTTAAACTATTTCTTTCTATATTTTTATATTATGTTAAACATCTTCTTTCTATATTTTTATGTTATGTTAAACTACGTCTTTCTATGTTTTTATATTATGTTTAACTATTTCTTTCTATATTTTTATATTATGGTAAACATCTTCTTTCTATATTTTTATGTTATGTTAAACTATTTCTTTCTATATTTTTACATTATGTAAAACATCTTCTTTCTATATTTTTATGTTATGTTAAACTATTTCTTTCTATATTTTTATATTATGTTAAACATCTTCTTTCTATATTTTTATGTTATGTTAAACTACTTCTTTCTATGTTTTTAAATTATGTTAAACTATTTCTTTCTATAGTTTTATATTATGTTAAACATCTTCTTTCTATATTTTTATGTTATGTTAAACTACTTCTTTCTATGTTTTTATATTATGTTAAACATCTTCTTTCTATATTTTTATGTTATGTTAAACTACTTCTTTCTATGTTTTTATATTATGTTAAACTATTTCTTTCTATATTTTTATGTTATGTTAAACTACTTCTTTCTATATTTTTATGTTATGTTAAACTATTTCTTTCTATATTTTTATGTTATGTTAAACTACTACTTTCTATGTTTTTTTATTATGTTAAACATCTTCTTTCTATATTTTTATGTTATGTTAAACTACTTCTTTCTATGTTTTTATATTATGTTAAACTATTTCTTTCTATATTTTAAATTATATTATGTTAAACTATTTCTTTCTATATTTTTATAATATGTTAAACATCTTCTTTCTATATTTTTATGTTATGTTAAACTACTTCTTTCTATGTTTTTATATTATGTTAAACAATTTCTATCTATATTTTTATGTTATGTTAAACATCTTCTTTCTATATTTTTATGTTATGTTAAACTATTTCTTTCTATATTTTTATATTATGTTAAACATCTTCTTTCTATATTTTTATGTAATGTTAAACTACTTCTTTCTATGTTTTTATATTATGTTAAACTATTTCTTTCTATATTTTTATATTATGTTAAACATCTTCTTTCTATATTTTTATGTTATGTTAAACTACTTCTTTCTATGTTTTTATATTATGTTTAACTATTTCTTTCTATATTTTTATATTATGGTAAACATCTTCTTTCTATATTTTTATGTTATGTTAAACTATTTCTTTCTATATTTTTACATTATGTAAAACATCTTCTTTCTATATTTTTATGTTATGTTAAACTATTTCTTTCTATATTTTTATATTATGTTAAACATCTTCTTTCTATATTTTTATGTTATGTTAAACTACGTCTTTCTATGTTTTTATATTATGTTAAACTATTTCTTTCTATATTTTTATATTATGTTAAACATCTTCTTTCTATGTTTTTATATTATGTTAAACTATTTCTTTCTATATTTTTATATTATGTTAAACATCTTCTTTCTATATTTTTATGTTATGTTAAACTATTTCTTTCTATATTTTTACATTATGTTAAACATCTTCTTTCTATATTTTTATGTTATGTTAAACTACTTCTTTCGATGTTTTTATATTATGTTAAACTATTTCTTTCTATATTTATATATTATGTTAAACATCTTCTTTCTATATTTTTATATTATGTTAAACATCTTCTTTCTATATTTTTATGTTATGTTAAACTACTTCTTTCTATGTTTTTATATTATGTTAAACTATTTCTTTCTATATTTTTATGTTATGTTAAACATCTTCTTTCTATATTTTTATGTTATGTTAAACTACGTCTTTCTATGTTTTTATATTATGTTAAACTATTTCTTTCTATATTTTTATATTATGTTAAACTATTTCTTTCTATGTTTTTATATTATGTTAAACTATTTCTTTCTATATTTTTATATTATGTTAAACATCTTCTTTCTATATTTTTATGTTATGTTAAACTATTTCTTTCTATATTTTTATATTATGTTAAACATCTTCTTTCTATATTTTTATGTTATGTTAAACTACTTCTTTCGATGTTTTTATATTATGTTAAACTATTTCTTTCTATATTTATATATTATGTTAAACATCTTCTTTCTAT
This sequence comes from Lithophane leautieri, assembly GCA_949152455.1. Taxonomy (NCBI): domain Eukaryota; kingdom Metazoa; phylum Arthropoda; class Insecta; order Lepidoptera; family Noctuidae; genus Lithophane; species Lithophane leautieri. The sequence continues at coordinate 12,262,242 of OX424459.1, forward strand.
ATTTTTATGTTATGTTAAACTATTTCTTTCTATATTTTTATATTATGTTAAACATCTTATTTCTATATTTTTATGTTATGTTAAACTACTTCTTTCTATATTTTTATGTTATGTTAAACTATTTCTTTCTATATTTTTATATTATGTTAACAACTTCTTTCTATATTTTTATGTTATGTTAAACATCTTCTTTCTATATTTTTATGTTATGTTAAACTACTTCTTTCTATGTTTTTATATTATGTTAAACAATTTCTATCTATATTTTTATGTTATGTTAAACATCTTCTTTCTATATTTTTATGTTATGTTAAACTATTTCTTTCTATATTTTTATATTATATTAAACATCTTCTTTCTATATTTTTATGTTATGTTAATCTACTTCTTTCTATGTTTTTATATTATGTTAAACTATTTCTTTCTATATTTTTATATTATGTTAAACATCTTCTTTCTATATTTTTATGTTATGTTAAACTACTTCTTTCTATGTTTTTATATTATGTTAAACTATTTTTATGTTATGGTAAACTATTTCTTTCTATATTTTTATATTATGTTAAACATCTTCTTTCTATATTTTTATGTTATGTTAAACTACTTCTTTCTATATTTTTATGTTATGTTAAACTATTTCTTTCTATATTTTTATATTATGTTAACAACTTCTTTCTATATTTTTATGTGATGTCAAACTACTTCTTTCTATGTTTTTATATTATGTTAAACTATTTCTTTCTATATTTTTATATTATGTTAAACATCTTCTTTCTATATTTTTATGTTATGTTAATCTACTTCTTTCTATGTTTTTATATTATGTTAAACTATTTCTTTCTATATTTTTATATTATGTTAAACATCTTCTTTCTATATTTTTATGTTATGTTAAACTATTTCTTTCTATATTTTTATATTATGTTAAACATCTTCTTTCTATATTTTTATGTTATGTTAAACTACTTCTTTCTATGTTTTTATATTATGTTAAACTATTTCTTTCTATATTTTTACATTATGTTAAACATCTTCTTTCTATATTTTTATGTTATGTTAAACTACTTCTTTCTATGTTTTTATATTATGTTAAACTATTTCTTTCTATATTTTTATATTATGTTAAACATCTTCTTTCTATATTTTTATGTTATGTTAAACTATTTCTTTCTATATTTTTATATTATGTTAAACATCTTATTTCTATATTTTTATGTTATGTTAAACTACTTCTTTCTATATTTTTATGTTATGTTAAACTATTTCTTTCTATATTTTTATATTATGTTAAACATCTTCTTTCTATATTTTTATGTTATGTTAAACTATTTCTTTCTATATTTTTATATTATGTTAAACATCTTCTTTCTATATTTTTATGTTATGTTAAACTACGTCTTTCTATGTTTTTATATTATGTTAAACTATTTCTTTCTATATTTTTATATTATGTTAAACATCTTCTTTCTATATTTTTATGTTATGTTAAACTATTTCTTTCTATATTTTTATATTATGTTAAACATCTTCTTTATATATTTTTATGTTATGTTAAACTACTTCTTTCTATGTTTTAATATTATGTTAAACTATTTCTTTCTACATTTTTATATTATGTTAAACATCTTCTTTCTATATTTTTATGTTATGTTAAACTATTTCTTTCTATATTTTTATATTATGTTAAACATCTTCTTTCTATATTTTTATGTTATGTTAAACTACTTCTTTCTATGTTTTTATATTATGTTAAACTATTTCTTTCTATATTTTTATATTATGTTAAACATCTTCTTTCTATATTTTTATGTTATGTTAAACTACGTCTTTCTATGTTTTTATATTATGTTAAACTATTTCTTTCTATATTTTTATATTATGTTAAACTATTTCTTTCTATGTTTTTATATTATGTTAAACTATTTCTTTCTATATTTTTATATTATGTTAAACATCTTCTTTCTATATTTTTATGTTATGTTAAACTATTTCTTTCTATATTTTTATATTATGTTAAACATCTTCTTTCTTTATTTTTATATTATGTTAAACTACTTCTTTCGATGTTTTTATATTATGTTAAACTATTTCTTTCTATATTTATATATTATGTTAAACATCTTCTTTCTATATTTTTATGTTATGTTAAACTATTTCTTTCTATATTTTTATATTATGTTAAACTACTTCTTTCTATGTTTTTATATTATGTTAAACTATTTCTTTCTATATTTTTATATTATGTTAAACATCTTCTTTCTATATTTTTATGTTATGTTAAACTACTTCTTTCTATGTTTTGATATTATGTTAAACTATTTTTATGTTATGGTAAACTATTTCTTTCTATATTTTTATATTATGTTAAACATCTTCTTTCTATATTTTTATGTTATGTTAAACTACTTCTTTCTATATTTTTATATTATGTTAAACATCTTCTTTCTATATTTTTATGTTATGTTAAACTACTTCTTTCTATGTTTTTAAATTATGTTAAACTATTTCTTTCTATAGTTTTATATTATGTTAAACGTCTTCTTTCTATATTTTTATGTTATGTTAAACTACTTCTTTCTATGTTTTTATATTATGTTAAACATCTTCTTTCTATATTTTTATGTTATGTTAAACTACTTCTTTCTATGTTTTTATATTATGTTAAACTATTTCTTTCTATATTTTTATGTTATGTTAAACTACTTCTTTCTATATTTTTATGTTATGTTAAACTATTTCTTTCTATATTTTTATGTTATGTTAAACTACTACTTTCTATGTTTTTTTATTATGTTAAACATCTTCTTTCTATATTTTTATGTTATGTTAAACTACTTCTTTCTATGTTTTTATATTATGTTAAACTATTTCTTTCTATATTTTAAATTATATTATGTTAAACTATTTCTTTCTATATTTTTATAATATGTTAAACATCTTCTTTCTATATTTTTATGTTATGTTAAACTACTTCTTTCTATGTTTTTGTATTATGTTAAACATCTTCTTTCTATATTTTTATGTTATGTTAAACTACTTCTTTCTATGTTTTTATATTATGTTAAACTATTTCTTTCTATATTTTTAAGTTATGTTAAACTACTTCTTTCTATATTTTTATGTTATGTTAAACTATTTCTTTCTATATTTTTATGTTATGTTAAACTACTACTTTCTATGTTTTTTTATTATGTTAAACATCTTCATTCTATATTTTTATGTTATGTTAAACTACTTCTTTCTATGTTTTTATATTATGTTAAACTATTTCTTTCTATATTTTAAATTATATTATGTTAAACTATTTCTTTCTATATTTTTATAATATGTTAAACATATTCTTTCTATATTTTTATGTTATGTTAAACTACTTCTTTCTATGTTTTTATATTATGTTAAACAATTTCTATCTATATTTTTATGTTATGTTAAACATCTTCTTTCTATATTTTTATGTTATGTTAAACTATTTCTTTCTATATTTTTATATTATGTTAAACATCTTCTTTCTATATTTTTATGTAATGTTAAACTACTTCTTTCTATGTTTTTATATTATGTTAAACTATTTCTTTCTATATTTTTATATTATGTTAAACATCTTCTTTCTATATTTTTATGTTATGTTAAACTACTTCTTTCTATGTTTTTATATTATGTTTAACTATTTCTTTCTATATTTTTATATTATGATAAACATCTTCTTTCTATATTTTTATGTTATGTTAAACTATTTCTTTCTATATTTTTACATTATGTAAAACATCTTCTTTCTATATTTTTATGTTATGTTAAACTATTTCTTTCTATATTTTTATATTATGTTAAACATCTTCTTTCTATATTTTTATGTTATGTTAAACTACGTCTTTCTATGTTTTTATATTATGTTTAACTATTTCTTTCTATATTTTTATATAATGGTAAACATCTTCTTTCTATATTTTTATGTTATGTTAAACTATTTCTTTCTATATTTTTACATTATGTTAAACATCTTCTTTCTATATTTTTATGTTATGTTAAACTATTTCTTTCTATATTTTTATATTATGTTAAACATCTTCTTTCTATATTTTTATGTTATGTTAAACTACTTCTTTCTATGTTTTTAAATTATGTTAAACTATTTCTTTCTATAGTTTTATATTATGTTAAACATCTTCTTTCTATATTTTTATGTTATGTTAAACTACTTCTTTCTATGTTTTTATATTATGTTAAACATCTTCTTTCTATATTTTTATGTTATGTTAAACTACTTCTTTCTATGTTTTTATATTATGTTAAACTATTTCTTTCTATATTTTTATGTTATGTTAAACTACTTCTTTCTATATTTTTATGTTATGTTAAACTATTTCTTTCTATATTTTTATGTTATGTTAAACTACTACTTTCTATGTTTTTTTATTATGTTAAACATCTTCTTTCTATATTTTTATGTTATGTTAAACTACTTCTTTCTATGTTTTTATATTATGTTAAACTATTTCTTTCTATATTTTAAATTATATTATGTTAAACTATTTCTTTCTATATTTTTATAATATGTTAAACATCTCCTTTCTATATTTTTATGTTATGTTAAACTACTTCTTTCTATGTTTTTATATTATGTTAAACAATTTCTATCTATATTTTTATGTTATGTTAAACATCTTCTTTCTATATTTTTATGTTATGTTAAACTATTTCTTTCTATATTTTTATATTATGTTAAACATCTTCTTTCTATATTTTTATGTAATGTTAAACTACTTCTTTCTATGTTTTTATATTATGTTAAACTATTTCTTTCTATATTTTTATATTATGTTAAACATCTTCTTTCTATATTTTTATGTTATGTTAAACTACTTCTTTCTATGTTTTTATATTATGTTTAACTATTTCTTTCTATATTTTTATATTATGGTAAACATCTTCTTTCTATATTTTTATGTTATGTTAAACTATTTCTTTCTATATTTTTACATTATGTAAAACATCTTCTTTCTATATTTTTATGTTATGTTAAACTATTTCTTTCTATATTTTTATATTATGTTAAACATCTTCTTTCTATATTTTTATGTTATGTTAAACTACGTCTTTCTATGTTTTTATATTATGTTAAACTATTTCTTTCTATATTTTTATATTATGTTAAACATCTTCTTTCTATGTTTTTATATTATGTTAAACTATTTCTTTCTATATTTTTATATTATGTTAAACATCTTCTTTCTATATTTTTATGTTATGTTAAACTATTTCTTTCTATATTTTTACATTATGTTAAACATCTTCTTTCTATATTTTTATGTTATGTTAAACTACTTCTTTCGATGTTTTTATATTATGTTAAACTATTTCTTTCTATATTTATATATTATGTTAAACATCTTCTTTCTATATTTTTATATTATGTTAAACATCTTCTTTCTATATTTTTATGTTATGTTAAACTACTTCTTTCTATGTTTTTATATTATGTTAAACTATTTCTTTCTATATTTTTATGTTATGTTAAACATCTTCTTTCTATATTTTTATGTTATGTTAAACTACGTCTTTCTATGTTTTTATATTATGTTAAACTATTTCTTTCTATATTTTTATATTATGTTAAACTATTTCTTTCTATGTTTTTATATTATGTTAAACTATTTCTTTCTATATTTTTATATTATGTTAAACATCTTCTTTCTATATTTTTATGTTATGTTAAACTATTTCTTTCTATATTTTTATATTATGTTAAACATCTTCTTTCTATATTTTTATGTTATGTTAAACTACTTCTTTCGATGTTTTTATATTATGTTAAACTATTTCTTTCTATATTTATATATTATGTTAAACATCTTCTTTCTATATTTTTATGTTATGTTAAACTATTTCTTTCTATGTTTTTATATTATGTTAAACTATTTCTTTCTATATTTTTATATTATGTTAAACATCTTCTTTCTATATTTTTATGTTATGTTAAACTATTTCTTTCTATATTTTTATATTATGTTAACAACTTCTTTCTATATTTTTATGTTATGTTAAACATCTTCTTTCTATATTTTTATGTTATGTTAAACTACTTCTTTCTATGTTTTTATATTATGTTAAACAATTTCTATCTATATTTTTATGTTATGTTAAACATCTTCTTTCTATATTTTTATGTTATGTTAAACTATTTCTTTCTATATTTTTATATTATATTAAACATCTTCTTTCTATATTTTTATGTAATGTTAATCTACTTCTTTCTATGTTTTTATATTATGTTAAACTATTTCTTTCTATATTTTTATATTATGTTAAACATCTTCTTTCTATATTTTTATGTTATGTTAAACTACTTCTTTCTATGTTTTTATATTATGTTAAACTATTTTTATGTTATGGTAAACTATTTCTTTCTATATTTTTATATTATGTTAAACATCTTCTTTCTATATTTTTATGTTATGTTAAACTACTTCTTTCTATATTTTTATGTTATGTTAAACTATTTCTTTCTATATTTTTATATTATGTTAACAACTTCTTTCTATATTTTTATGTGATGTCAAACTACTTCTTTCTATGTTTTTATATTATGTTAAACTATTTCTTTCTATATTTTTATATTATGTTAAACATCTTCTTTCTATATTTTTATGTTATGTTAATCTACTTCTTTCTATGTTTTTATATTATGTTAAACTATTTCTTTCTATATTTTTATATTATGTTAAACATCTTCTTTCTATATTTTTATATTATGTTAAACTATTTCTTTCTATATTTTTATATTATGTTAAACATCTTCTTTCTATATTTTTATGTTATGTTAAACTACTTCTTTCTATGTTTTTATATTATGTTAAACTATTTCTTTCTATATTTTTACATTATGTTAAACATCTTCTTTCTATATTTTTATGTTATGTTAAACTACTTCTTTCTATGTTTTTATATTATGTTAAACTATTTCTTTCTATATTTTTATATTATGTTAAACATCTTCTTTCTATATTTTTATGTTATGTTAAACTATTTCTTTCTATATTTTTATATTATGTTAAACATCTTATTTCTATATTTTTATGTTATGTTAAACTACTTCTTTCTATATTTTTATGTTATGTTAAACTATTTCTTTCTATATTTTTATATTATGTTAAACATCTTCTTTCTATATTTTTATGTTATGTTAAACTATTTCTTTCTATATTTTTATATTATGTTAAACATCTTCTTTCTATATTTTTATGTTATGTTAAACTACGTCTTTCTATGTTTTTATATTATGTTAAACTATTTCTTTCTATATTTTTATATTATGTTAAACATCTTCTTTCTATATTTTTATGTTATGTTAAACTATTTCTTTCTATATTTTTATATTATGTTAAACATCTTCTTTATATATTTTTATGTTATGTTAAACTACTTCTTTCTATGTTTTAATATTATGTTAAACTATTTCTTTCTACATTTTTATATTATGTTAAACATCTTCTTTCTATATTTTTATGTTATGTTAAACTATTTCTTTCTATATTTTTATATTATGTTAAACATCTTCTTTCTATATTTTTATGTTATGTTAAACTACTTCTTTCTATGTTTTTATATTATGTTAAACTATTTCTTTCTATATTTTTATATTATGTTAAACATCTTCTTTCTATATTTTTATGTTATGTTAAACTACGTCTTTCTATGTTTTTATATTATGTTAAACTATTTCTTTCTATATTTTTATATTATGTTAAACTATTTCTTTCTATGTTTTTATATTATGTTAAACTATTTCTTTCTATATTTTTATATTATGTTAAACATCTTCTTTCTATATTTTTATGTTATGTTAAACTATTTCTTTCTATATTTTTATATTATGTTAAACATCTTCTTTCTTTATTTTTATATTATGTTAAACTACTTCTTTCGATGTTTTTATATTATGTTAAACTATTTCTTTCTATATTTATATATTATGTTAAACATCTTCTTTCTATATTTTTATGTTATGTTAAACTATTTCTTTCTATATTTTTATATTATGTTAAACTACTTCTTTCTATGTTTTTATATTATGTTAAACTATTTCTTTCTATATTTTTATATTATGTTAAACATCTTCTTTCTATATTTTTATGTTATGTTAAACTACTTCTTTCTATGTTTTTATATTATGTTAAACTATTTTTATGTTATGGTAAACTATTTCTTTCTATATTTTTATATTATGTTAAACATCTTCTTTCTATATTTTTATGTTATGTTAAACTACTTCTTTCTATATTTTTATGTTATGTTAAACTATTTCTTTCTATATTTTTAAATTATGTTAACAACTTCTTTCTATATTTTTATGTGATGTCAAACTACTTCTTTCTATGTTTTTATATTATGTTAAACTATTTCTTTCTATATTTTTATATTATGTTAAACATCTTCTTTCTATATTTTTATGTTATGTTAATCTACTTCTTTCTATGTTTTTATATTATGTTAAACTATTTCTTTCTATATTTTTATATTATGTTAAACATCTTCTTTCTATATTTTTATGTTATGTTAAACTATTTCTTTCTATATTTTAATATTATGTTAAACATCTTCTTTCTATATTTTTATGTTATGTTAAACTACTTCTTTCTATGTTTTTATATTATGTTGAACTATTTCTTTCTATATTTTTATATTATGTTAAACATCTTCTTTCTATATTTTTATGTTATGTTAAACTACTTCTTTCTATGTTTTTATATTATGTTAAACTATTTCTTTCTATATTTTTATATTATGTTAAACATCTTCTTTCTATATTTTTATGTTATGTTAAACTATTTCTTTCTATATTTTTATGTTATGTTAAACATCTTCTTTCTATATTTTTATGTTATGTTAAACTACTTCTTTCTATGTTTTTATATTATGTTAAACTATTTCTTTCTATATTTTTATATTATGTTAAACATCTTCTTTCTATATTTTTATGTTATGTTAATCTACTTCTTTCTATGTTTTTATATTATGTTAAACTATTTCTTTCTATATTTTTATATTATGTTAAACATCTTCTTTCTATATTTTTATGTTATGTTAAACTATTTCTTTCTATATTTTTATATTATGTTAAACATCTTCTTTCTATATTTTTATGTTATGTTAAACTATTTCTTTCTATATTTTTACACTATGTAAAACATCTTCTTTCTATATTTTTATGTTATGTTAAACTATTTCTTTCTATATTTTTATATTATGTTAAACATCTTCTTTCTATATTTTTATGTTATGTTAAACTACTTCTTTCTATGTTTTTATATTATGTTAAACTATTTCTTTCTATATTTTTATATTATGTTAAACATCTTCTTTCTATATTTTTATGTTATGTTAAACTACGTCTTTCTATGTTTTTATATTATGTTAAACTATTTCTTTCTATATTTTTATATTATGTTAAACTATTTCTTTCTATGTTTTTATATTATGTTAAACTATTTCTTTCTATATTTTTATATTATGTTAAACATCTTCTTTCTATATTTTTATGTTATGTTAAACTATTTCTTTCTATATTTTTATATTATGTTAAACATCTTCTTTCTTTATTTTTATATTATGTTAAACTACTTCTTTCGATGTTTTTATATTATGTTAAACTATTTCTTTCTATATTTATATATTATGTTAAACATCTTCTTTCTATATTTTTATGTTATGTTAAACTATTTCTTTCTATATTTTTATATTATGTTAAACTACTTCTTTCTATGTTTTTATATTATGTTAAACTATTTCTTTCTATATTTTTATATTATGTTAAACATCTTCTTTCTATATTTTTATGTTATGTTAAACTACTTCTTTCTATGTTTTGATATTATGTTAAACTATTTTTATGTTATGGTAAACTATTTCTTTCTATATTTTTATATTATGTTAAACATCTTCTTTCTATATTTTTATGTTATGTTAAACTACTTCTTTCTATATTTTTATATTATGTTAAACATCTTCTTTCTATATTTTTATGTTATGTTAAACTACTTCTTTCTATGTTTTTAAATTATGTTAAACTATTTCTTTCTATAGTTTTATATTATGTTAAACATCTTCTTTCTATATTTTTATGTTATGTTAAACTACTTCTTTCTATGTTTTTATATTATGTTAAACATCTTCTTTCTATATTTTTATGTTATGTTAAACTACTTCTTTCTATGTTTTTATATTATGTTAAACTATTTCTTTCTATATTTTTATGTTATGTTAAACTACTTCTTTCTATATTTTTATGTTATGTTAAACTATTTCTTTCTATATTTTTATGTTATGTTAAACTACTACTTTCTATGTTTTTTTATTATGTTAAACATCTTCTTTCTATATTTTTATGTTATGTTAAACTACTTCTTTCTATGTTTTTATATTATGTTAAACTATTTCTTTCTATATTTTAAATTATATTATGATAAACTATTTCTTTCTATATTTTTATAATATGTTAAACATCTTCTTTCTATATTTTTATGTTATGTTAAACTACTTCTTTCTATGTTTTTGTATTATGTTAAACATCTTCTTTCTATATTTTTATGTTATGTTAAACTACTTCTTTCTATGTTTTTATATTATGTTAAACTATTTCTTTCTATATTTTTAAGTTATGTTAAACTACTTCTTTCTATATTTTTATGTTATGTTAAACTATTTCTTTCTATATTTTTATGTTATGTTAAACTACTACTTTCTATGTTTTTTTATTATGTTAAACATCTTCATTCTATATTTTTATGTTATGTTAAACTACTTCTTTCTATGTTTTTATATTATGTTAAACTATTTCTTTCTATATTTTAAATTATATTATGTTAAACTATTTCTTTCTATATTTTTATAATATGTTAAACATATTCTTTCTATATTTTTATGTTATGTTAAACTACTTCTTTCTATGTTTTTATATTATGTTAAACAATTTCTATCTATATTTTTATGTTATGTTAAACATCTTCTTTCTATATTTTTATGTTATGTTAAACTATTTCTTTCTATATTTTTATATTATGTTAAACATCTTCTTTCTATATTTTTATGTAATGTTAAACTACTTCTTTCTATGTTTTTATATTATGTTAAACTATTTCTTTCTATATTTTTATATTATGTTAAACATCTTCTTTCTATATTTTTATGTTATGTTAAACTACTTCTTTCTATGTTTTTATATTATGTTTAACTATTTCTTTCTATATTTTTATATTATGGTAAACATCTTCTTTCTATATTTTTATGTTATGTTAAACTATTTCTTTCTATATTTTTACATTATGTAAAACATCTTCTTTCTATATTTTTATGTTATGTTAAACTATTTCTTTCTATATTTTTATATTATGTTAAACATCTTCTTTCTATATTTTTATGTTATGTTAAACTACGTCTTTCTATGTTTTTATATTATGTTTAACTATTTCTTTCTATATTTTTATATTATGGTAAACATCTTCTTTCTATATTTTTATGTTATGTTAAACTATTTCTTTCTATATTTTTACATTATGTTAAACATCTTCTTTCTATATTTTTATGTTATGTTAAACTATTTCTTTCTATATTTTTATATTATGTTAAACATCTTCTTTCTATATTTTTATGTTATGTTAAACTACTTCTTTCTATGTTTTTAAATTATGTTAAACTATTTCTTTCTATAGTTTTATATTATGTTAAACATCTTCTTTCTATATTTTTATGTTATGTTAAACTACTTCTTTCTATGTTTTTATATTATGTTAAACATCTTCTTTCTATATTTTTATGTTATGTTAAACTACTTCTTTCTATGTTTTTATATTATGTTAAACTATTTCTTTCTATATTTTTATGTTATGTTAAACTACTTCTTTCTATATTTTTATGTTATGTTAAACTATTTCTTTCTATATTTTTATGTTATGTTAAACTACTACTTTCTATGTTTTTTTATTATGTTAAACATCTTCTTTCTATATTTTTATGTTATGTTAAACTACTTCTTTCTATGTTTTTATATTATGTTAAACTATTTCTTTCTATATTTTAAATTATATTATGTTAAACTATTTCTTTCTATATTTTTATAATATGTTAAACATCTTCTTTCTATATTTTTATGTTATGTTAAACTACTTCTTTCTATGTTTTTATATTATGTTAAACAATTTCTATCTATATTTTTATGTTATGTTAAACATCTTCTTTCTATATTTTTATGTTATGTTAAACTATTTCTTTCTATATTTTTATATTATGTTAAACATCTTCTTTCTATATTTTTATGTAATGTTAAACTACTTCTTTCTATGTTTTTATATTATGTTAAACTATTTCTTTCTATATTTTTATATTATGTTAAACATCTTCTTTCTATATTTTTATGTTATGTTAAACTACTTCTTTCTATGTTTTTATATTATGTTTAACTATTTCTTTCTATGTTTTTATATTATGGTAAACATCTTCTTTCTATATTTTTATGTTATGTTAAACTATTTCTTTCTATATTTTTATGTTATGTTAAACTACTACTTTCTATGTTTTTTTATTATGTTAAACATCTTCTTTCTATATTTTTATGTTATGTTAAACTACTTCTTTCTATGTTTTTATATTATGTTAAACTATTTCTTTCTATATTTTAAATTATATTATGATAAACTATTTCTTTCTATATTTTTATAATATGTTAAACATCTTCTTTCTATATTTTTATGTTATGTTAAACTACTTCTTTCTATGTTTTTGTATTATGTTAAACATCTTCTTTCTATATTTTTATGTTATGTTAAACTACTTCTTTCTATGTTTTTATATTATGTTAAACTATTTCTTTCTATATTTTTAAGTTATGTTAAACTACTTCTTTCTATATTTTTATGTTATGTTAAACTATTTCTTTCTATATTTTTATGTTATGTTAAACTACTACTTTCTATGTTTTTTTATTATGTTAAACATCTTCATTCTATATTTTTATGTTATGTTAAACTACTTCTTTCTATGTTTTTATATTATGTTAAACTATTTCTTTCTATATTTTTAAGTTATGTTAAACTACTTCTTTCTATATTTTTATGTTATGTTAAACTATTTCTTTCTATATTTTTATGTTATGTTAAACTACTACTTTCTATGTTTTTTTATTATGTTAAACATCTTCATTCTATATTTTTATGTTATGTTAAACTACTTCTTTCTATGTTTTTATATTATGTTAAACTATTTCTTTCTATATTTTAAATTATATTATGTTAAACTATTTCTTTCTATATTTTTATAATATGTTAAACATATTCTTTCTATATTTTTATGTTATGTTAAACTACTTCTTTCTATGTTTTTATATTATGTTAAACAATTTCTATCTATATTTTTATGTTATGTTAAACATCTTCTTTCTATATTTTTATGTTATGTTAAACTATTTCTTTCTATATTTTTATATTATGTTAAACATCTTCTTTCTATATTTTTATGTAATGTTAAACTACTTCTTTCTATGTTTTTATATTATGTTAAACTATTTCTTTCTATATTTTTATATTATGTTAAACATCTTCTTTCTATATTTTTATGTTATGTTAAACTACTTCTTTCTATGTTTTTATATTATGTTTAACTATTTCTTTCTATATTTTTATATTATGGTAAACATCTTCTTTCTATATTTTTATGTTATGTTAAACTATTTCTTTCTATATTTTTACATTATGTAAAACATCTTCTTTCTATATTTTTATGTTATGTTAAACTATTTCTTTCTATATTTTTATATTATGTTAAACATCTTCTTTCTATATTTTTATGTTATGTTAAACTACGTCTTTCTATGTTTTTATATTATGTTTAACTATTTCTTTCTATATTTTTATATTATGGTAAACATCTTCTTTCTATATTTTTATGTTATGTTAAACTATTTCTTTCTATATTTTTACATTATGTTAAACATCTTCTTTCTATATTTTTATGTTATGTTAAACTATTTCTTTCTATATTTTTATATTATGTTAAACATCTTCTTTCTATATTTTTATGTTATGTTAAACTACTTCTTTCTATGTTTTTAAATTATGTTAAACTATTTCTTTCTATAGTTTTATATTATGTTAAACATCTTCTTTCTATATTTTTATGTTATGTTAAACTACTTCTTTCTATGTTTTTATATTATGTTAAACATCTTCTTTCTATATTTTTATGTTATGTTAAACTACTTCTTTCTATGTTTTTATATTATGTTAAACTATTTCTTTCTATATTTTTATGTTATGTTAAACTACTTCTTTCTATATTTTTATGTTATGTTAAACTATTTCTTTCTATATTTTTATGTTATGTTAAACTACTACTTTCTATGTTTTTTTATTATGTTAAACATCTTCTTTCTATATTTTTATGTTATGTTAAACTATTTCTTTCTATATTTTTATGTTATGTTAAACTACTACTTTCTATGTTTTTTTATTATGTTAAACATCTTCATTCTATATTTTTATGTTATGTTAAACTACTTCTTTCTATGTTTTTATATTATGTTAAACTATTTCTTTCTATATTTTAAATTATATTATGTTAAACTATTTCTTTCTATATTTTTATAATATGTTAAACATATTCTTTCTATATTTTTATGTTATGTTAAACTACTTCTTTCTATGTTTTTATATTATGTTAAACAATTTCTATCTATATTTTTATGTTATGTTAAACATCTTCTTTCTATATTTTTATGTTATGTTAAACTATTTCTTTCTATATTTTTATATTATGTTAAACATCTTCTTTCTATATTTTTATGTAATGTTAAACTACTTCTTTCTATGTTTTTATATTATGTTAAACTATTTCTTTCTATATTTTTATATTATGTTAAACATCTTCTTTCTATATTTTTATGTTATGTTAAACTACTTCTTTCTATGTTTTTATATTATGTTTAACTATTTCTTTCTATATTTTTATATTATGGTAAACATCTTCTTTCTATATTTTTATGTTATGTTAAACTATTTCTTTCTATATTTTTACATTATGTAAAACATCTTCTTTCTATATTTTTATGTTATGTTAAACTATTTCTTTCTATATTTTTATATTATGTTAAACATCTTCTTTCTATATTTTTATGTTATGTTAAACTACGTCTTTCTATGTTTTTATATTATGTTTAACTATTTCTTTCTATATTTTTATATTATGGTAAACATCTTCTTTCTATATTTTTATGTTATGTTAAACTATTTCTTTCTATATTTTTACATTATGTTAAACATCTTCTTTCTATATTTTTATGTTATGTTAAACTATTTCTTTCTATATTTTTATATTATGTTAAACATCTTCTTTCTATATTTTTATGTTATGTTAAACTACTTCTTTCTATGTTTTTAAATTATGTTAAACTATTTCTTTCTATAGTTTTATATTATGTTAAACATCTTCTTTCTATATTTTTATGTTATGTTAAACTACTTCTTTCTATGTTTTTGTATTATGTTAAACATCTTCTTTCTATATTTTTATGTTATGTTAAACTACTTCTTTCTATGTTTTTATATTATGTTAAACTATTTCTTTCTATATTTTTAAGTTATGTTAAACTACTTCTTTCTATATTTTTATGTTATGTTAAACTATTTCTTTCTATATTTTTATGTTATGTTAAACTACTACTTTCTATGTTTTTTTATTATGTTAAACATCTTCTTTCTATATTTTTATGTTATGTTAAACTACTTCTTTCTATGTTTTTATATTATGTTAAACATCTTCTTTCTATATTTTTATGTTATGTTAAACTATTTCTTTCTATATTTTTACATTATGTTAAACATCTTCTTTCTATATTTTTATGTTATGTTAAACTATTTCTTTCTATATTTTTATATTATGTTAAACTACTTCTTTCTATGTTTTTATATTATGTTAAACTATTTCTTTCTATATTTTTATATTATGTTAAACATCTTCTTTCTATATTTTTATGTTATGTTAAACTACTTCTTTCTATGTTTTGATATTATGTTAAACTATTTTTATGTTATGGTAAACTATTTCTTTCTATATTTTTATATTATGTTAAACATCTTCTTTCTATATTTTTATGTTATGTTAAACTACTTCTTTCTATAGTTTTATATTATGTTAAACATCTTCTTTCTATATTTTTATGTTATGTTAAACTACTTCTTTCTATGTTTTTATATTATGTTAAACATCTTCTTTCTATATTTTTATGTTATGTTAAACTACTTCTTTCTATGTTTTTATATTATGTTAAACTATTTCTTTCTATATTTTTATGTTATGTTAAACTACTTCTTTCTATATTTTTATGTTATGTTAAACTATTTCTTTCTATATTTTTATGTTATGTTAAACTACTACTTTCTATGTTTTTTTATTATGTTAAACATCTTCTTTCTATATTTTTATGTTATGTTAAACTACTTCTTTCTATGTTTTTATATTATGTTAAACTATTTCTTTCTATATTTTAAATTATATTATGATAAACTATTTCTTTCTATATTTTTATAATATGTTAAACATCTTCTTTCTATATTTTTATGTTATGTTAAACTACTTCTTTCTATGTTTTTGTATTATGTTAAACATCTTCTTTCTATATTTTTATGTTATGTTAAACTACTTCTTTCTATGTTTTTATATTATGTTAAACTATTTCTTTCTATATTTTTAAGTTATGTTAAACTACTTCTTTCTATATTTTTATGTTATGTTAAACTATTTCTTTCTATATTTTTATGTTATGTTAAACTACTACTTTCTATGTTTTTTTATTATGTTAAACATCTTCATTCTATATTTTTATGTTATGTTAAACTACTTCTTTCTATGTTTTTATATTATGTTAAACTATTTCTTTCTATATTTTAAATTATATTATGTTAAACTATTTCTTTCTATATTTTTATAATATGTTAAACATATTCTTTCTATATTTTTATGTTATGTTAAACTACTTCTTTCTATGTTTTTATATTATGTTAAACAATTTCTATCTATATTTTTATGTTATGTTAAACATCTTCTTTCTATATTTTTATGTTATGTTAAACTATTTCTTTCTATATTTTTATATTATGTTAAACATCTTCTTTCTATATTTTTATGTAATGTTAAACTACTTCTTTCTATGTTTTTATATTATGTTAAACTATTTCTTTCTATATTTTTATATTATGTTAAACATCTTCTTTCTATATTTTTATGTTATGTTAAACTACTTCTTTCTATGTTTTTATATTATGTTTAACTATTTCTTTCTATATTTTTATATTATGGTAAACATCTTCTTTCTATATTTTTATGTTATGTTAAACTATTTCTTTCTATATTTTTACATTATGTAAAACATCTTCTTTCTATATTTTTATGTTATGTTAAACTATTTCTTTCTATATTTTTATATTATGTTAAACATCTTCTTTCTATATTTTTATGTTATGTTAAACTACGTCTTTCTATGTTTTTATATTATGTTTAACTATTTCTTTCTATATTTTTATATTATGGTAAACATCTTCTTTCTATATTTTTATGTTATGTTAAACTATTTCTTTCTATATTTTTACATTATGTTAAACATCTTCTTTCTATATTTTTATGTTATGTTAAACTATTTCTTTCTATATTTTTATATTATGTTAAACATCTTCTTTCTATATTTTTATGTTATGTTAAACTACTTCTTTCTATGTTTTTAAATTATGTTAAACTATTTCTTTCTATAGTTTTATATTATGTTAAACATCTTCTTTCTATATTTTTATGTTATGTTAAACTACTTCTTTCTATGTTTTTATATTATGTTAAACATCTTCTTTCTATATTTTTATGTTATGTTAAACTACTTCTTTCTATGTTTTTATATTATGTTAAACTATTTCTTTCTATATTTTTATGTTATGTTAAACTACTTCTTTCTATATTTTTATGTTATGTTAAACTATTTCTTTCTATATTTTTATGTTATGTTAAACTACTACTTTCTATGTTTTTTTATTATGTTAAACATCTTCTTTCTATATTTTTATGTTATGTTAAACTACTTCTTTCGATGTTTTTATATTATGTTAAACTATTTCTTTCTATATTTATATATTATGTTAAACATCTTCTTTCTATATTTTTATATTATGTTAAACATCTTCTTTCTATATTTTTATGTTATGTTAAACTACTTCTTTCGATGTTTTTATATTATGTTAAACTATTTCTTTCTATATTTATATATTATGTTAAACATCTTCTTTCTATATTTTTATGTTATGTTAAACTATTTCTTTCTATATTTTTATATTATGTTAAACATCTTATTTCTATATTTTTATGTTATGTTAAACTACTTCTTTCTATATTTTTATGTTATGTTAAACTATTTCTTTCTATATTTTTATATTATGTTAACAACTTCTTTCTATATTTTTATGTTATGTTAAACATCTTCTTTCTATATTTTTATGTTATGTTAAACTACTTCTTTCTATGTTTTTATATTATGTTAAACAATTTCTATCTATATTTTTATATTATGTTAAACATCTTCTTTCTATATTTTTATGTTATGTTAAACTATTTCTTTCTATATTTTTATATTATATTAAACATCTTCTTTCTATATTTTTATGTTATGTTAATCTACTTCTTTCTATGTTTTTATATTATGTTAAACTATTTCTTTCTATATTTTTATATTATGTTAAACATCTTCTTTCTATATTTTTATGTTATGTTAAACTACTTCTTTCTATGTTTTTATATTATGTTAAACTATTTTTATGTTATGGTAAACTATTTCTTTCTATATTTTTATATTATGTTAAACATCTTCTTTCTATATTTTTATGTTATGTTAAACTACTTCTTTCTATATTTTTATGTTATGTTAAACTATTTCTTTCTATATTTTTATATTATGTTAACAACTTCTTTCTATATTTTTATGTGATGTCAAACTACTTCTTTCTATGTTTTTATATTATGTTAAACTATTTCTTTCTATATTTTTATATTATGTTAAACATCTTCTTTCTATATTTTTATGTTATGTTAATCTACTTCTTTCTATGTTTTTATATTATGTTAAACTATTTCTTTCTATATTTTTATATTATGTTAAACATCTTCTTTCTATATTTTTATGTTATGTTAAACTATTTCTTTCTATATTTTTATATTATGTTAAACATCTTCTTTCTATATTTTTATGTTATGTTAAACTACTTCTTTCTATGTTTTTATATTATGTTAAACTATTTCTTTCTATATTTTTACATTATGTTAAACATCTTCTTTCTATATTTTTATGTTATGTTAAACTACTTCTTTCTATGTTTTTATATTATGTTAAACTATTTCTTTCTATATTTTTATATTATGTTAAACATCTTCTTTCTATATTTTTATGTTATGTTAAACTATTTCTTTCTATATTTTTATATTATGTTAAACATCTTATTTCTATATTTTTATGTTATGTTAAACTACTTCTTTCTATATTTTTATGTTATGTTAAACTATTTCTTTCTATATTTTTATATTATGTTAAACATCTTCTTTCTATATTTTTATGTTATGTTAAACTATTTCTTTCTATATTTTTATATTATGTTAAACATCTTCTTTCTATATTTTTATGTTATGTTAAACTACGTCTTTCTATGTTTTTATATTATGTTAAACTATTTCTTTCTATATTTTTATATTATGTTAAACATCTTCTTTCTATATTTTAATGTTATGTTAAACTATTTCTTTCTATATTTTTATATTATGTTAAACATCTTCTTTATATATTTTTATGTTATGTTAAACTACTTCTTTCTATGTTTTAATATTATGTTAAACTATTTCTTTCTACATTTTTATATTATGTTAAACATCTTCTTTCTATATTTTTATGTTATGTTAAACTATTTCTTTCTATATTTTTATATTATGTTAAACATCTTCTTTCTATATTTTTATGTTATGTTAAACTACTTCTTTCTATGTTTTTATATTATGTTAAACTATTTCTTTCTATATTTTTATATTATGTTAAACATCTTCTTTCTATATTTTTATGTTATGTTAAACTACGTCTTTCTATGTTTTTATATTATGTTAAACTATTTCTTTCTATATTTTTATATTATGTTAAACTATTTCTTTCTATGTTTTTATATTATGTTAAACTATTTCTTTCTATATTTTTATATTATGTTAAACATCTTCTTTCTATATTTTTATGTTATGTTAAACTATTTCTTTCTATATTTTTATATTATGTTAAACATCTTCTTTCTTTATTTTTATATTATGTTAAACTACTTCTTTCGATGTTTTTATATTATGTTAAACTATTTCTTTCTATATTTATATATTATGTTAAACATCTTCTTTCTATATTTTTATGTTATGTTAAACTATTTCTTTCTATATTTTTATATTATGTTAAACTACTTCTTTCTATGTTTTTATATTATGTTAAACTATTTCTTTCTATATTTTTATATTATGTTAAACATCTTCTTTCTATATTTTTATGTTATGTTAAACTACTTCTTTCTATGTTTTGATATTATGTTAAACTATTTTTATGTTATGGTAAACTATTTCTTTCTATATTTTTATATTATGTTAAACATCTTCTTTCTATATTTTTATGTTATGTTAAACTACTTCTTTCTATATTTTTATATTATGTTAAACATCTTCTTTCTATATTTTTATGTTATGTTAAACTACTTCTTTCTATGTTTTTAAATTATGTTAAACTATTTCTTTCTATAGTTTTATATTATGTTAAACATCTTCTTTCTATATTTTTATGTTATGTTAAACTACTTCTTTCTATGTTTTTATATTATGTTAAACATCTTCTTTCTATATTTTTATGTTATGTTAAACTACTTCTTTCTATGTTTTTATATTATGTTAAACTATTTCTTTCTATATTTTTATGTTATGTTAAACTACTTCTTTCTATATTTTTATGTTATGTTAAACTATTTCTTTCTATATTTTTATGTTATGTTAAACTACTACTTTCTATGTTTTTTTATTATGTTAAACATCTTCTTTCTATATTTTTATGTTATGTTAAACTACTTCTTTCTATGTTTTTATATTATGTTAAACTATTTCTTTCTATATTTTAAATTATATTATGTTAAACTATTTCTTTCTATATTTTTATAATATGTTAAACATCTTCTTTCTATATTTTTATGTTATGTTAAACTATTTCTTTCTATATTTTTATATTATGTTAAACATCTTCTTTCTATATTTTTATGTTATGTTAAACTACGTCTTTCTATGTTTTTATATTATGTTAAACTATTTCTTTCTATATTTTTATATTATGTTAAACATCTTCTTTCTATGTTTTTATATTATGTTAAACTATTTCTTTCTATATTTTTATATTATGTTAAACATCTTCTTTCTATATTTTTATGTTATGTTAAACTATTTCTTTCTATATTTTTACATTATGTTAAACATCTTCTTTCTATATTTTTATGTTATGTTAAACTACTTCTTTCTATGTTTTTATATTATGTTAAACTATTTCTTTCTATATTTTTATGTTATGTTAAACATCTTCTTTCTATATTTTTATGTTATGTTAAACTACGTCTTTCTATGTTTTTATATTATGTTAAACTATTTCTTTCTATATTTTTATATTATGTTAAACTATTTCTTTCTATGTTTTTATATTATGTTAAACTATTTCTTTCTATATTTTTATATTATGTTAAACATCTTCTTTCTATATTTTTATGTTATGTTAAACTATTTCTTTCCATATTTTTATATTATGTTAAACATCTTCTTTCTATATTTTTATGTTATGTTAAACTACTTCTTTCGATGTTTTTATATTATGTTAAACTATTTCTTTCTATATTTATATATTATGTTAAACATCTTCTTTCTATATTTTTATGTTATGTTAAACTATTTCTTTCTATATTTTTATATTATGTTAAACATCTTATTTCTATATTTTTATGTTATGTTAAACTACTTCTTTCTATATTTTTATGTTATGTTAAACTATTTCTTTCTATATTTTTATATTATGTTAACAACTTCTTTCTATATTTTTATGTTATGTTAAACATCTTCTTTCTATATTTTTATGTTATGTTAAACTACTTCTTTCTATGTTTTTATATTATGTTAAACAATTTCTATCTATATTTTTATATTATGTTAAACATCTTCTTTCTATATTTTTATGTTATGTTAAACTATTTCTTTCTATATTTTTATATTATATTAAACATCTTCTTTCTATATTTTTATGTTATGTTAATCTACTTCTTTCTATGTTTTTATATTATGTTAAACTATTTCTTTCTATATTTTTATATTATGTTAAACATCTTCTTTCTATATTTTTATGTTATGTTAAACTACTTCTTTCTATGTTTTTATATTATGTTAAACTATTTTTATGTTATGGTAAACTATTTCTTTCTATATTTTTATATTATGTTAAACATCTTCTTTCTATATTTTTATGTTATGTTAAACTACTTCTTTCTATATTTTTATGTTATGTTAAACTATTTCTTTCTATATTTTTATATTATGTTAACAACTTCTTTCTATATTTTTATGTGATGTCAAACTACTTCTTTCTATGTTTTTATATTATGTTAAACTATTTCTTTCTATATTTTTACATTATGTTAAACATCTTCTTTCTATATTTTTATGTTATGTTAAACTACTTCTTTCTATGTTTTTATATTATGTTAAACTATTTCTTTCTATATTTTTATATTATGTTAAACATCTTCTTTCTATATTTTTATGTTATGTTAAACTATTTCTTTCTATATTTTTATATTATGTTAAACATCTTATTTCTATATTTTTATGTTATGTTAAACTACTTCTTTCTATATTTTTATGTTATGTTAAACTATTTCTTTCTATATTTTTATATTATGTTAAACATCTTCTTTCTATATTTTTATGTTATGTTAAACTATTTCTTTCTATATTTTTATATTATGTTAAACATCTTCTTTCTATATTTTTATGTTATGTTAAACTACGTCTTTCTATGTTTTTATATTATGTTAAACTATTTCTTTCTATATTTTTATATTATGTTAAACATCTTCTTTCTATATTTTTATGTTATGTTAAACTATTTCTTTCTATATTTTTATATTATGTTAAACATCTTCTTTATATATTTTTATGTTATGTTAAACTACTTCTTTCTATGTTTTAATATTATGTTAAACTATTTCTTTCTACATTTTTATATTATGTTAAACATCTTCTTTCTATATTTTTATGTTATGTTAAACTATTTCTTTCTATATTTTTATATTATGTTAAACATCTTCTTTCTATATTTTTATGTTATGTTAAACTACTTCTTTCTATGTTTTTATATTATGTTAAACTATTTCTTTCTATATTTTTATATTATGTTAAACATCTTCTTTCTATATTTTTATATTATGTTAAACATCTTCTTTCTTTATTTTTATATTATGTTAAACTACTTCTTTCGATGTTTTTATATTATGTTAAACTATTTCTTTCTATATTTATATATTATGTTAAACATCTTCTTTCTATATTTTTATGTTATGTTAAACTATTTCTTTCTATATTTTTATATTATGTTAAACTACTTCTTTCTATGTTTTTATATTATGTTAAACTATTTCTTTCTATATTTTTATATTATGTTAAACATCTTCTTTCTATATTTTTATGTTATGTTAAACTACTTCTTTCTATGTTTTGATATTATGTTAAACTATTTTTATGTTATGGTAAACTATTTCTTTCTATATTTTTATATTATGTTAAACATCTTCTTTCTATATTTTTATGTTATGTTAAACTACTTCTTTCTATATTTTTATATTATGTTAAACATCTTCTTTCTATATTTTTATGTTATGTTAAACTACTTCTTTCTATGTTTTTAAATTATGTTAAACTATTTCTTTCTATAGTTTTATATTATGTTAAACATCTTCTTTCTATATTTTTATGTTATGTTAAACTACTTCTTTCTATGTTTTTATATTATGTTAAACATCTTCTTTCTATATTTTTATGTTATGTTAAACTACTTCTTTCTATGTTTTTATATTATGTTAAACTATTTCTTTCTATATTTTTATGTTATGTTAAACTACTTCTTTCTATATTTTTATGTTATGTTAAACTATTTCTTTCTATATTTTTATGTTATGTTAAACTACTACTTTCTATGTTTTTTTATTATGTTAAACATCTTCTTTCTATATTTTTATGTTATGTTAAACTACTTCTTTCTATGTTTTTATATTATGTTAAACTATTTCTTTCTATATTTTAAATTATATTATGTTAAACTATTTCTTTCTATATTTTTATAATATGTTAAACATCTTCTTTCTATATTTTTATGTTATGTTAAACTACTTCTTTCTATGTTTTTGTATTATGTTAAACATCTTCTTTCTATATTTTTATGTTATGTTAAACTACTTCTTTCTATGTTTTTATATTATGTTAAACTATTTCTTTCTATATTTTTAAGTTATGTTAAACTACTTCTTTCTATATTTTTATGTTATGTTAAACTATTTCTTTCTATATTTTTATGTTATGTTAAACTACTACTTTCTATGTTTTTTTATTATGTTAAACATCTTCATTCTATATTTTTATGTTATGTTAAACTACTTCTTTCTATGTTTTTATATTATGTTAAACTATTTCTTTCTATATTTTAAATTATATTATGTTAAACTATTTCTTTCTATATTTTTATAATATGTTAAACATATTCTTTCTATATTTTTATGTTATGTTAAACTACTTCTTTCTATGTTTTTATATTATGTTAAACAATTTCTATCTATATTTTTATGTTATGTTAAACATCTTCTTTCTATATTTTTATGTTATGTTAAACTATTTCTTTCTATATTTTTATATTATGTTAAACATCTTCTTTCTATATTTTTATGTAATGTTAAACTACTTCTTTCTATGTTTTTATATTATGTTAAACTATTTCTTTCTATATTTTTATATTATGTTAAACATCTTCTTTCTATATTTTTATGTTATGTTAAACTACTTCTTTCTATGTTTTTATATTATGTTTAACTATTTCTTTCTATATTTTTATATTATGATAAACATCTTCTTTCTATATTTTTATGTTATGTTAAACTATTTCTTTCTATATTTTTACATTATGTAAAACATCTTCTTTCTATATTTTTATGTTATGTTAAACTATTTCTTTCTATATTTTTATATTATGTTAAACATCTTCTTTCTATATTTTTATGTTATGTTAAACTACGTCTTTCTATGTTTTTATATTATGTTTAACTATTTCTTTCTATATTTTTATATTATGGTAAACATCTTCTTTCTATATTTTTATGTTATGTTAAACTATTTCTTTCTATATTTTTACATTATGTTAAACATCTTCTTTCTATATTTTTATGTTATGTTAAACTATTTCTTTCTATATTTTTATATTATGTTAAACATCTTCTTTCTATATTTTTATGTTATGTTAAACTACTTCTTTCTATGTTTTTAAATTATGTTAAACTATTTCTTTCTATAGTTTTATATTATGTTAAACATCTTCTTTCTATATTTTTATGTTATGTTAAACTACTTCTTTCTATGTTTTTATATTATGTTAAACATCTTCTTTCTATATTTTTATGTTATGTTAAACTACTTCTTTCTATGTTTTTATATTATGTTAAACTATTTCTTTCTATATTTTTATGTTATGTTAAACTACTTCTTTCTATATTTTTATGTTATGTTAAACTATTTCTTTCTATATTTTTATGTTATGTTAAACTACTACTTTCTATGTTTTTTTATTATGTTAAACATCTTCTTTCTATATTTTTATGTTATGTTAAACTACTTCTTTCTATGTTTTTATATTATGTTAAACTATTTCTTTCTATATTTTAAATTATATTATGTTAAACTATTTCTTTCTATATTTTTATAATATGTTAAACATCTTCTTTCTATATTTTTATGTTATGTTAAACTACTTCTTTCTATGTTTTTATATTATGTTAAACAATTTCTATCTATATTTTTATGTTATGTTAAACATCTTCTTTCTATATTTTTATGTTATGTTAAACTATTTCTTTCTATATTTTTATATTATGTTAAACATCTTCTTTCTATATTTTTATGTAATGTTAAACTACTTCTTTCTATGTTTTTATATTATGTTAAACTATTTCTTTCTATATTTTTATATTATGTTAAACATCTTCTTTCTATATTTTTATGTTATGTTAAACTACTTCTTTCTATGTTTTTATATTATGTTTAACTATTTCTTTCTATATTTTTATATTATGGTAAACATCTTCTTTCTATATTTTTATGTTATGTTAAACTATTTCTTTCTATATTTTTACATTATGTAAAACATCTTCTTTCTATATTTTTATGTTATGTTAAACTATTTCTTTCTATATTTTTATATTATGTTAAACATCTTCTTTCTATATTTTTATGTTATGTTAAACTACGTCTTTCTATGTTTTTATATTATGTTAAACTATTTCTTTCTATATTTTTATATTATGTTAAACATCTTCTTTCTATGTTTTTATATTATGTAAAACTATTTCTTTCTATATTTTTATATTATGTTAAACATCTTCTTTCTATATTTTTATGTTATGTTAAACTATTTCTTTCTATATTTTTACATTATGTTAAACATCTTCTTTCTATATTTTTATGTTATGTTAAACTACTTCTTTCGATGTTTTTATATTATGTTAAACTATTTCTTTCTATATTTATATATTATGTTAAACATCTTCTTTCTATATTTTTATATTATGTTAAACATCTTCTTTCTATATTTTTATGTTATGTTAAACTACTTCTTTCTATGTTTTTATATTATGTTAAACTATTTCTTTCTATATTTTTATGTTATGTTAAACATCTTCTTTCTATATTTTTATGTTATGTTAAACTACGTCTTTCTATGTTTTTATATTATGTTAAACTATTTCTTTCTATATTTTTATATTATGTTAAACTATTTCTTTCTATGTTTTTATATTATGTTAAACTATTTCTTTCTATATTTTTATATTATGTTAAACATCTTCTTTCTATATTTTTATGTTATGTTAAACTATTTCTTTCTATATTTTTATATTATGTTAAACATCTTCTTTCTATATTTTTATGTTATGTTAAACTACTTCTTTCGATGTTTTTATATTATGTTAAACTATTTCTTTCTATATTTATATATTATGTTAAACATCTTCTTTCTATATTTTTATGTTATGTTAAACTATTTCTTTCTATATTTTCATATTATGTTAAACATCTTATTTCTATATTTTTATGTTATGTTAAACTACTTCTTTCTATATTTTTATGTTATGTTAAACATCTTCTTTCTATATTTTTATGTTATGTTAAACTACTTCTTTCTATGTTTTTATATTATGTTAAACAATTTCTATCTATATTTTTATGTTATGTTAAACATCTTCTTTCTATATTTTTATGTTATGTTAAACTATTTCTTTCTATATTTTTATATTATATTAAACATCTTCTTTCTATATTTTTATGTAATGTTAATCTACTTCTTTCTATGTTTTTATATTATGTTAAACTATTTCTTTCTATATTTTTATATTATGTTAAACATCTTCTTTCTATATTTTTATGTTATGTTAAACTACTTCTTTCTATGTTTTTATATTATGTTAAACTATTTTTATGTTATGGTAAACTATTTCTTTCTATATTTTTATATTATGTTAAACATCTTCTTTCTATATTTTTATGTTATGTTAAACTACTTCTTTCTATATTTTTATGTTATGTTAAACTATTTCTTTCTATATTTTTATATTATGTTAACAACTTCTTTCTATATTTTTATGTGATGTCAAACTACTTCTTTCTATGTTTTTATATTATGTTAAACTATTTCTTTCTATATTTTTATATTATGTTAAACATCTTCTTTCTATATTTTTATGTTATGTTAATCTACTTCTTTCTATGTTTTTATATTATGTTAAACTATTTCTTTCTATATTTTTATATTATGTTAAACATCTTCTTTCTATATTTTTATATTATGTTAAACTATTTCTTTCTATATTTTTATATTATGTTAAACATCTTCTTTCTATATTTTTATGTTATGTTAAACTACTTCTTTCTATGTTTTTATATTATGTTAAACTATTTCTTTCTATATTTTTACATTATGTTAAACATCTTCTTTCTATATTTTTATGTTATGTTAAACTACTTCTTTCTATGTTTTTATATTATGTTAAACTATTTCTTTCTATATTTTTATATTATGTTAAACATCTTCTTTCTATATTTTTATGTTATGTTAAACTATTTCTTTCTATATTTTTATATTATGTTAAACATCTTATTTCTATATTTTTATGTTATGTTAAACTACTTCTTTCTATATTTTTATGTTATGTTAAACTATTTCTTTCTATATTTTTATATTATGTTAAACATCTTCTTTCTATATTTTTATGTTATGTTAAACTATTTCTTTCTATATTTTTATATTATGTTAAACATCTTCTTTCTATATTTTTATGTTATGTTAAACTACGTCTTTCTATGTTTTTATATTATGTTAAACTATTTCTTTCTATATTTTTATATTATGTTAAACATCTTCTTTCTATATTTTTATGTTATGTTAAACTATTTCTTTCCCTATTTTTATATTATGTTAAACATCTTCTTTATATATTTTTATGTTATGTTAAACTACTTCTTTCTATGTTTTAATATTATGTTAAACTATTTCTTTCTACATTTTTATATTATGTTAAACATCTTCTTTCTATATTTTTATGTTATGTTAAACTATTTCTTTCTATATTTTTATATTATGTTAAACATCTTCTTTCTATATTTTTATGTTATGTTAAACTACTTCTTTCTATGTTTTTATATTATGTTAAACTATTTCTTTCTATATTTTTATATTATGTTAAACATCTTCTTTCTATATTTTTATGTTATGTTAAACTACGTCTTTCTATGTTTTTATATTATGTTAAAATATTTCT
Organism: Lithophane leautieri; assembly: GCA_949152455.1. Classification (NCBI taxonomy): domain Eukaryota; kingdom Metazoa; phylum Arthropoda; class Insecta; order Lepidoptera; family Noctuidae; genus Lithophane; species Lithophane leautieri. The sequence goes on from OX424459.1 coordinate 12,291,425, forward strand.
TTCTATATTTTTATATTATGTTAAACTATTTCTTTCTATGTTTTTATATTATGTTAAACTATTTCTTTCTATATTTTTATATTATGTTAAACATCTTCTTTCTATATTTTTATGTTATGTTAAACTATTTCTTTCTATATTTTTATATTATGTTAAACATCTTCTTTCTTTATTTTTATATTATGTTAAACTACTTCTTTCGATGTTTTTATATTATGTTAAACTATTTCTTTCTATATTTATATATTATGTTAAACATCTTCTTTCTATATTTTTATGTTATGTTAAACTATTTCTTTCTATATTTTTATATTATGTTAAACTACTTCTTTCTATGTTTTTATATTATGTTAAACTATTTCTTTCTATATTTTTATATTATGTTAAACATCTTCTTTCTATATTTTTATGTTATGTTAAACTACTTCTTTCTATGTTTTTATATTATGTTAAACTATTTTTATGTTATGGTAAACTATTTCTTTCTATATTTTTATATTATGTTAAACATCTTCTTTCTATATTTTTATGTTATGTTAAACTACTTCTTTCTATATTTTTATGTTATGTTAAACTATTTCTTTCTATATTTTTAAATTATGTTAACAACTTCTTTCTATATTTTTATGTGATGTCAAACTACTTCTTTCTATGTTTTTATATTATGTTAAACTATTTCTTTCTATATTTTTATATTATGTTAAACATCTTCTTTCTATATTTTTATGTTATGTTAATCTACTTCTTTCTATGTTTTTATATTATGTTAAACTATTTCTTTCTATATTTTTATATTATGTTAAACATCTTCTTTCTATATTTTTATGTTATGTTAAACTATTTCTTTCTATATTTTAATATTATGTTAAACATCTTCTTTCTATATTTTTATGTTATGTTAAACTACTTCTTTCTATGTTTTTATATTATGTTGAACTATTTCTTTCTATATTTTTATATTATGTTAAACATCTTCTTTCTATATTTTTATGTTATGTTAAACTACTTCTTTCTATGTTTTTATATTATGTTAAACTATTTCTTTCTATATTTTTATATTATGTTAAACATCTTCTTTCTATATTTTTATGTTATGTTAAACTATTTCTTTCTATATTTTTATGTTATGTTAAACATCTTCTTTCTATATTTTTATGTTATGTTAAACTACTTCTTTCTATGTTTTTATATTATGTTAAACTATTTCTTTCTATATTTTTATATTATGTTAAACATCTTCTTTCTATATTTTTATGTTATGTTAATCTACTTCTTTCTATGTTTTTATATTATGTTAAACTATTTCTTTCTATATTTTTATATTATGTTAAACATCTTCTTTCTATATTTTTATGTTATGTTAAACTATTTCTTTCTATATTTTTATATTATGTTAAACATCTTCTTTCTATATTTTTATGTTATGTTAAACTATTTCTTTCTATATTTTTACACTATGTAAAACATCTTCTTTCTATATTTTTATGTTATGTTAAACTATTTCTTTCTATATTTTTATATTATGTTAAACATCTTCTTTCTATATTTTTATGTTATGTTAAACTACTTCTTTCTATGTTTTTATATTATGTTAAACTATTTCTTTCTATATTTTTATATTATGTTAAACATCTTCTTTCTATATTTTTATGTTATGTTAAACTACGTCTTTCTATGTTTTTATATTATGTTAAACTATTTCTTTCTATATTTTTATATTATGTTAAACTATTTCTTTCTATGTTTTTATATTATGTTAAACTATTTCTTTCTATATTTTTATATTATGTTAAACATCTTCTTTCTATATTTTTATGTTATGTTAAACTATTTCTTTCTATATTTTTATATTATGTTAAACATCTTCTTTCTTTATTTTTATATTATGTTAAACTACTTCTTTCGATGTTTTTATATTATGTTAAACTATTTCTTTCTATATTTATATATTATGTTAAACATCTTCTTTCTATATTTTTATGTTATGTTAAACTATTTCTTTCTATATTTTTATATTATGTTAAACTACTTCTTTCTATGTTTTTATATTATGTTAAACTATTTCTTTCTATATTTTTATATTATGTTAAACATCTTCTTTCTATATTTTTATGTTATGTTAAACTACTTCTTTCTATGTTTTGATATTATGTTAAACTATTTTTATGTTATGGTAAACTATTTCTTTCTATATTTTTATATTTTGTTAAACATCTTCTTTCTATATTTTTATGTTATGTTAAACTACTTCTTTCTATATTTTTATATTATGTTAAACATCTTCTTTCTATATTTTTATGTTATGTTAAACTACTTCTTTCTATGTTTTTAAATTATGTTAAACTATTTCTTTCTATAGTTTTATATTATGTTAAACATCTTCTTTCTATATTTTTATGTTATGTTAAACTACTTCTTTCTATGTTTTTATATTATGTTAAACATCTTCTTTCTATATTTTTATGTTATGTTAAACTACTTCTTTCTATGTTTTTATATTATGTTAAACTATTTCTTTCTATATTTTTATGTTATGTTAAACTACTACTTTCTATGTTTTTTTAGTATGTTAAACATCTTCTTTCTATATTTTTATGTTATGTTAAACTACTTCTTTCTATGTTTTTATATTATGTTAAACTATTTCTTTCTATATTTTAAATTATATTATGTTAAACTATTTCTTTCTATATTTTTATAATATGTTAAACATCTTCTTTCTATATTTTTATGTTATGTTAAACTACTTCTTTCTATGTTTTTGTATTATGTTAAACATCTTCTTTCTATATTTTTATGTTATGTTAAACTACTTCTTTCTATGTTTTTATATTATGTTAAACTATTTCTTTCTATATTTTTAAGTTATGTTAAACTACTTCTTTCTATATTTTTATGTTATGTTAAACTATTTCTTTCTATATTTTTATGTTATGTTAAACTACTACTTTCTATGTTTTTTTATTATGTTAAACATCTTCATTCTATATTTTTATGTTATGTTAAACTACTTCTTTCTATGTTTTTATATTATGTTAAACTATTTCTTTCTATATTTTAAATTATATTATGTTAAACTATTTCTTTCTATATTTTTATAATATGTTAAACATATTCTTTCTATATTTTTATGTTATGTTAAACTACTTCTTTCTATGTTTTTATATTATGTTAAACAATTTCTATCTATATTTTTATGTTATGTTAAACATCTTCTTTCTATATTTTTATGTTATGTTAAACTATTTCTTTCTATATTTTTATATTATGTTAAACATCTTCTTTCTATATTTTTATGTAATGTTAAACTACTTCTTTCTATGTTTTTATATTATGTTAAACTATTTCTTTCTATATTTTTATATTATGTTAAACATCTTCTTTCTATATTTTTATGTTATGTTAAACTACTTCTTTCTATGTTTTTATATTATGTTTAACTATTTCTTTCTATATTTTTATATTATGGTAAACATCTTCTTTCTATATTTTTATGTTATGTTAAACTATTTCTTTCTATATTTTTACATTATGTAAAACATCTTCTTTCTATATTTTTATGTTATGTTAAACTATTTCTTTCTATATTTTTATATTATGTTAAACATCTTCTTTCTATATTTTTATGTTATGTTAAACTACGTCTTTCTATGTTTTTATATTATGTTTAACTATTTCTTTCTATATTTTTATATTATGGTAAACATCTTCTTTCTATATTTTTATGTTATGTTAAACTATTTCTTTCTATATTTTTACATTATGTTAAACATCTTCTTTCTATATTTTTATGTTATGTTAAACTATTTCTTTCTATATTTTTATATTATGTTAAACATCTTCTTTCTATATTTTTATGTTATGTTAAACTACTTCTTTCTATGTTTTTAAATTATGTTAAACTATTTCTTTCTATAGTTTTATATTATGTTAAACATCTTCTTTCTATATTTTTATGTTATGTTAAACTACTTCTTTCTATGTTTTTATATTATGTTAAACATCTTCTTTCTATATTTTTATGTTATGTTAAACTACTTCTTTCTATGTTTTTATATTATGTTAAACTATTTCTTTCTATATTTTTATGTTATGTTAAACTACTTCTTTCTATATTTTTATGTTATGTTAAACTATTTCTTTCTATATTTTTATGTTATGTTAAACTACTACTTTCTATGTTTTTTTATTATGTTAAACATCTTCTTTCTATATTTTTATGTTATGTTAAACTACTTCTTTCTATGTTTTTATATTATGTTAAACTATTTCTTTCTATATTTTAAATTATATTATGTTAAACTATTTCTTTCTATATTTTTATAATATGTTAAACATCTTCTTTCTATATTTTTATGTTATGTTAAACTACTTCTTTCTATGTTTTTATATTATGTTAAACAATTTCTATCTATATTTTTATGTTATGTTAAACATCTTCTTTCTATATTTTTATGTTATGTTAAACTATTTCTTTCTATATTTTTATATTATGTTAAACATCTTCTTTCTATATTTTTATGTAATGTTAAACTACTTCTTTCTATGTTTTTATATTATGTTAAACTATTTCTTTCTATATTTTTATATTATGTTAAACATCTTCTTTCTATATTTTTATGTTATGTTAAACTACTTCTTTCTATGTTTTTATATTATGTTTAACTATTTCTTTCTATATTTTTATATTATGGTAAACATCTTCTTTCTATATTTTTATGTTATGTTAAACTATTTCTTTCTATATTTTTACATTATGTAAAACATCTTCTTTCTATATTTTTATGTTATGTTAAACTATTTCTTTCTATATTTTTATATTATGTTAAACATCTTCTTTCTATATTTTTATGTTATGTTAAACTACGTCTTTCTATGTTTTTATATTATGTTAAACTATTTCTTTCTATATTTTTATATTATGTTAAACATCTTCTTTCTATGTTTTTATATTATGTTAAACTATTTCTTTCTATATTTTTATATTATGTTAAACATCTTCTTTCTATATTTTTATGTTATGTTAAACTATTTCTTTCTATATTTTTACATTATGTTAAACATCTTCTTTCTATATTTTTATGTTATGTTAAACTACTTCTTTCGATGTTTTTATATTATGTTAAACTATTTCTTTCTATATTTATATATTATGTTAAACATCTTCTTTCTATATTTTTATATTATGTTAAACATCTTCTTTCTATATTTTTATGTTATGTTAAACTACTTCTTTCTATGTTTTTATATTATGTTAAACTATTTCTTTCTATATTTTTATGTTATGTTAAACATCTTCTTTCTATATTTTTATGTTATGTTAAACTACGTCTTTCTATGTTTTTATATTATGTTAAACTATTTCTTTCTATATTTTTATATTATGTTAAACTATTTCTTTCTATGTTTTTATATTATGTTAAACTATTTCTTTCTATATTTTTATATTATGTTAAACATCTTCTTTCTATATTTTTATGTTATGTTAAACTATTTCTTTCTATATTTTTATATTATGTTAAACATCTTCTTTCTATATTTTTATGTTATGTTAAACTACTTCTTTCGATGTTTTTATATTATGTTAAACTATTTCTTTCTATATTTATATATTATGTTAAACATCTTCTTTCTATATTTTTATGTTATGTTAAACTATTTCTTTCTATATTTTTATATTATGTTAAACATCTTATTTCTATATTTTTATGTTATGTTAAACTACTTCTTTCTATATTTTTATGTTATGTTAAACTATTTCTTTCTATATTTTTATATTATGTTAACAACTTCTTTCTATATTTTTATGTTATGTTAAACATCTTCTTTCTATATTTTTATGTTATGTTAAACTACTTCTTTCTATGTTTTTATATTATGTTAAACAATTTCTATCTATATTTTTATATTATGTTAAACATCTTCTTTCTATATTTTTATGTTATGTTAAACTATTTCTTTCTATATTTTTATATTATATTAAACATCTTCTTTCTATATTTTTATGTTATGTTAATCTACTTCTTTCTATGTTTTTATATTATGTTAAACTATTTCTTTCTATATTTTTATATTATGTTAAACATCTTCTTTCTATATTTTTATGTTATGTTAAACTACTTCTTTCTATGTTTTTATATTATGTTAAACTATTTTTATGTTATGGTAAACTATTTCTTTCTATATTTTTATATTATGTTAAACATCTTCTTTCTATATTTTTATGTTATGTTAAACTACTTCTTTCTATATTTTTATGTTATGTTAAACTATTTCTTTCTATATTTTTATATTATGTTAACAACTTCTTTCTATATTTTTATGTGATGTCAAACTACTTCTTTCTATGTTTTTATATTATGTTAAACTATTTCTTTCTATATTTTTATATTATGTTAAACATCTTCTTTCTATATTTTTATGTTATGTTAATCTACTTCTTTCTATGTTTTTATATTATGTTAAACTATTTCTTTCTATATTTTTATATTATGTTAAACATCTTCTTTCTATATTTTTATGTTATGTTAAACTATTTCTTTCTATATTTTTATATTATGTTAAACATCTTCTTTCTATATTTTTATGTTATGTTAAACTACTTCTTTCTATGTTTTTATATTATGTTAAACTATTTCTTTCTATATTTTTACATTATGTTAAACATCTTCTTTCTATATTTTTATGTTATGTTAAACTACTTCTTTCTATGTTTTTATATTATGTTAAACTATTTCTTTCTATATTTTTATATTATGTTAAACATCTTCTTTCTATATTTTTATGTTATGTTAAACTATTTCTTTCTATATTTTTATATTATGTTAAACATCTTATTTCTATATTTTTATGTTATGTTAAACTACTTCTTTCTATATTTTTATGTTATGTTAAACTATTTCTTTCTATATTTTTATATTATGTTAAACATCTTCTTTCTATATTTTTATGTTATGTTAAACTATTTCTTTCTATATTTTTATATTATGTTAAACATCTTCTTTCTATATTTTTATGTTATGTTAAACTACGTCTTTCTATGTTTTTATATTATGTTAAACTATTTCTTTCTATATTTTTATATTATGTTAAACATCTTCTTTCTATATTTTTATGTTATGTTAAACTATTTCTTTCTATATTTTTATATTATGTTAAACATCTTCTTTATATATTTTTATGTTATGTTAAACTACTTCTTTCTATGTTTTAATATTATGTTAAACTATTTCTTTCTACATTTTTATATTATGTTAAACATCTTCTTTCTATATTTTTATGTTATGTTAAACTATTTCTTTCTATATTTTTATATTATGTTAAACATCTTCTTTCTATATTTTTATGTTATGTTAAACTACTTCTTTCTATGTTTTTATATTATGTTAAACTATTTCTTTCTATATTTTTATATTATGTTAAACATCTTCTTTCTATATTTTTATGTTATGTTAAACTACGTCTTTCTATGTTTTTATATTATGTTAAACTATTTCTTTCTATATTTTTATATTATGTTAAACTATTTCTTTCTATGTTTTTATATTATGTTAAACTATTTCTTTCTATATTTTTATATTATGTTAAACATCTTCTTTCTATATTTTTATGTTATGTTAAACTATTTCTTTCTATATTTTTATATTATGTTAAACATCTTCTTTCTTTATTTTTATATTATGTTAAACTACTTCTTTCGATGTTTTTATATTATGTTAAACTATTTCTTTCTATATTTATATATTATGTTAAACATCTTCTTTCTATATTTTTATGTTATGTTAAACTATTTCTTTCTATATTTTTATATTATGTTAAACTACTTCTTTCTATGTTTTTATATTATGTTAAACTATTTCTTTCTATATTTTTATATTATGTTAAACATCTTCTTTCTATATTTTTATGTTATGTTAAACTACTTCTTTCTATGTTTTGATATTATGTTAAACTATTTTTATGTTATGGTAAACTATTTCTTTCTATATTTTTATATTATGTTAAACATCTTCTTTCTATATTTTTATGTTATGTTAAACTACTTCTTTCTATATTTTTATATTATGTTAAACATCTTCTTTCTATATTTTTATGTTATGTTAAACTACTTCTTTCTATGTTTTTAAATTATGTTAAACTATTTCTTTCTATAGTTTTATATTATGTTAAACATCTTCTTTCTATATTTTTATGTTATGTTAAACTACTTCTTTCTATGTTTTTATATTATGTTAAACATCTTCTTTCTATATTTTTATGTTATGTTAAACTACTTCTTTCTATGTTTTTATATTATGTTAAACTATTTCTTTCTATATTTTTATGTTATGTTAAACTACTTCTTTCTATATTTTTATGTTATGTTAAACTATTTCTTTCTATATTTTTATGTTATGTTAAACTACTACTTTCTATGTTTTTTTATTATGTTAAACATCTTCTTTCTATATTTTTATGTTATGTTAAACTACTTCTTTCTATGTTTTTATATTATGTTAAACTATTTCTTTCTATATTTTAAATTATATTATGTTAAACTATTTCTTTCTATATTTTTATAATATGTTAAACATCTTCTTTCTATATTTTTATGTTATGTTAAACTACTTCTTTCTATGTTTTTGTATTATGTTAAACATCTTCTTTCTATATTTTTATGTTATGTTAAACTACTTCTTTCTATGTTTTTATATTATGTTAAACTATTTCTTTCTATATTTTTAAGTTATGTTAAACTACTTCTTTCTATATTTTTATGTTATGTTAAACTATTTCTTTCTATATTTTTATGTTATGTTAAACTACTACTTTCTATGTTTTTTTATTATGTTAAACATCTTCATTCTATATTTTTATGTTATGTTAAACTACTTCTTTCTATGTTTTTATATTATGTTAAACTATTTCTTTCTATATTTTAAATTATATTATGTTAAACTATTTCTTTCTATATTTTTATAATATGTTAAACATATTCTTTCTATATTTTTATGTTATGTTAAACTACTTCTTTCTATGTTTTTATATTATGTTAAACAATTTCTATCTATATTTTTATGTTATGTTAAACATCTTCTTTCTATATTTTTATGTTATGTTAAACTATTTCTTTCTATATTTTTATATTATGTTAAACATCTTCTTTCTATATTTTTATGTAATGTTAAACTACTTCTTTCTATGTTTTTATATTATGTTAAACTATTTCTTTCTATATTTTTATATTATGTTAAACATCTTCTTTCTATATTTTTATGTTATGTTAAACTACTTCTTTCTATGTTTTTATATTATGTTTAACTATTTCTTTCTATATTTTTATATTATGATAAACATCTTCTTTCTATATTTTTATGTTATGTTAAACTATTTCTTTCTATATTTTTACATTATGTAAAACATCTTCTTTCTATATTTTTATGTTATGTTAAACTATTTCTTTCTATATTTTTATATTATGTTAAACATCTTCTTTCTATATTTTTATGTTATGTTAAACTACGTCTTTCTATGTTTTTATATTATGTTTAACTATTTCTTTCTATATTTTTATATTATGTTAAACATCTTCTTTCTATATTTTTATGTTATGTTAAACTACTTCTTTCTATGTTTTTAAATTATGTTAAACTATTTCTTTCTATAGTTTTATATTATGTTAAACATCTTCTTTCTATATTTTTATGTTATGTTAAACTACTTCTTTCTATGTTTTTATATTATGTTAAACATCTTCTTTCTATATTTTTATGTTATGTTAAACTACTTCTTTCTATGTTTTTATATTATGTTAAACTATTTCTTTCTATATTTTTATGTTATGTTAAACTACTTCTTTCTATATTTTTATGTTATGTTAAACTATTTCTTTCTATATTTTTATGTTATGTTAAACTACTACTTTCTATGTTTTTTTATTATGTTAAACATCTTCTTTCTATATTTTTATGTTATGTTAAACTACTTCTTTCTATGTTTTTATATTATGTTAAACTATTTCTTTCTATATTTTAAATTATATTATGTTAAACTATTTCTTTCTATATTTTTATAATATGTTAAACATCTTCTTTCTATATTTTTATGTTATGTTAAACTACTTCTTTCTATATTTTTATATTATGTTAAACATCTTCTTTCTATATTTTTATGTAATGTTAAACTACTTCTTTCTATGTTTTTATATTATGTTAAACTATTTCTTTCTATATTTTTATATTATGTTAAACATCTTCTTTCTATATTTTTATGTTATGTTAAACTACTTCTTTCTATGTTTTTATATTATGTTTAACTATTTCTTTCTATATTTTTATATTATGGTAAACATCTTCTTTCTATATTTTTATGTTATGTTAAACTATTTCTTTCTATATTTTTACATTATGTAAAACATCTTCTTTCTATATTTTTATGTTATGTTAAACTATTTCTTTCTATATTTTTATATTATGTTAAACATCTTCTTTCTATATTTTTATGTTATGTTAAACTACGTCTTTCTATGTTTTTATATTATGTTAAACTATTTCTTTCTATATTTTTATATTATGTTAAACATCTTCTTTCTATGTTTTTATATTATGTTAAACTATTTCTTTCTATATTTTTATATTATGTTAAACATCTTCTTTCTATATTTTTATGTTATGTTAAACTATTTCTTTCTATATTTTTACATTATGTTAAACATCTTCTTTCTATATTTTTATGTTATGTTAAACTACTTCTTTCGATGTTTTTATATTATGTTAAACTATTTCTTTCTATATTTATATATTATGTTAAACATCTTCTTTCTATATTTTTATATTATGTTAAACATCTTCTTTCTATATTTTTATGTTATGTTAAACTACTTCTTTCTATGTTTTTATATTATGTTAAACTATTTCTTTCTATATTTTTATGTTATGTTAAACATCTTCTTTCTATATTTTTATGTTATGTTAAACTACGTCTTTCTATGTTTTTATATTATGTTAAACTATTTCTTTCTATATTTTTATATTATGTTAAACTATTTCTTTCTATGTTTTTATATTATGTTAAACTATTTCTTTCTATATTTTTATATTATGTTAAACATCTTCTTTCTATATTTTTATGTTATGTTAAACTATTTCTTTCTATATTTTTATATTATGTTAAACATCTTCTTTCTATATTTTTATGTTATGTTAAACTACTTCTTTCGATGTTTTTATATTATGTTAAACTATTTCTTTCTATATTTATATATTATGTTAAACATCTTCTTTCTATATTTTTATGTTATGTTAAACTATTTCTTTCTATATTTTTATATTATGTTAAACATCTTATTTCTATATTTTTATGTTATGTTAAACTACTTCTTTCTATATTTTTATGTTATGTTAAACTATTTCTTTCTATATTTTTATATTATGTTAACAACTTCTTTCTATATTTTTATGTTATGTTAAACATCTTCTTTCTATATTTTTATGTTATGTTAAACTACTTCTTTCTATGTTTTTATATTATGTTAAACAATTTCTATCTATATTTTTATATTATGTTAAACATCTTCTTTCTATATTTTTATGTTATGTTAAACTATTTCTTTCTATATTTTTATATTATATTAAACATCTTCTTTCTATATTTTTATGTTATGTTAATCTACTTCTTTCTATGTTTTTATATTATGTTAAACTATTTCTTTCTATATTTTTATATTATGTTAAACATCTTCTTTCTATATTTTTATGTTATGTTAAACTACTTCTTTCTATGTTTTTATATTATGTTAAACTATTTTTATGTTATGGTAAACTATTTCTTTCTATATTTTTATATTATGTTAAACATCTTCTTTCTATATTTTTATGTTATGTTAAACTACTTCTTTCTATATTTTTATGTTATGTTAAACTATTTCTTTCTATATTTTTATATTATGTTAACAACTTCTTTCTATATTTTTATGTGATGTCAAACTACTTCTTTCTATGTTTTTATATTATGTTAAACTATTTCTTTCTATATTTTTATATTATGTTAAACATCTTCTTTCTATATTTTTATGTTATGTTAATCTACTTCTTTCTATGTTTTTATATTATGTTAAACTATTTCTTTCTATATTTTTATATTATGTTAAACATCTTCTTTCTATATTTTTATGTTATGTTAAACTATTTCTTTCTATATTTTTATATTATGTTAAACATCTTCTTTCTATATTTTTATGTTATGTTAAACTACTTCTTTCTATGTTTTTATATTATGTTAAACTATTTCTTTCTATATTTTTACATTATGTTAAACATCTTCTTTCTATATTTTTATGTTATGTTAAACTACTTCTTTCTATGTTTTTATATTATGTTAAACTATTTCTTTCTATATTTTTATATTATGTTAAACATCTTCTTTCTATATTTTTATGTTATGTTAAACTATTTCTTTCTATATTTTTATATTATGTTAAACATCTTATTTCTATATTTTTATGTTATGTTAAACTACTTCTTTCTATATTTTTATGTTATGTTAAACTATTTCTTTCTATATTTTTATATTATGTTAAACATCTTCTTTCTATATTTTTATGTTATGTTAAACTATTTCTTTCTATATTTTTATATTATGTTAAACATCTTCTTTCTATATTTTTATGTTATGTTAAACTACGTCTTTCTATGTTTTTATATTATGTTAAACTATTTCTTTCTATATTTTTATATTATGTTAAACATCTTCTTTCTATATTTTTATGTTATGTTAAACTATTTCTTTCTATATTTTTATATTATGTTAAACATCTTCTTTATATATTTTTATGTTATGTTAAACTACTTCTTTCTATGTTTTAATATTATGTTAAACTATTTCTTTCTACATTTTTATATTATGTTAAACATCTTCTTTCTATATTTTTATGTTATGTTAAACTATTTCTTTCTATATTTTTATATTATGTTAAACATCTTCTTTCTATATTTTTATGTTATGTTAAACTACTTCTTTCTATGTTTTTATATTATGTTAAACTATTTCTTTCTATATTTTTATATTATGTTAAACATCTTCTTTCTATATTTTTATGTTATGTTAAACTACGTCTTTCTATGTTTTTATATTATGTTAAACTATTTCTTTCTATATTTTTATATTATGTTAAACTATTTCTTTCTATGTTTTTATATTATGTTAAACTATTTCTTTCTATATTTTTATATTATGTTAAACATCTTCTTTCTATATTTTTATGTTATGTTAAACTATTTCTTTCTATATTTTTATATTATGTTAAACATCTTCTTTCTTTATTTTTATATTATGTTAAACTACTTCTTTCGATGTTTTTATATTATGTTAAACTATTTCTTTCTATATTTATATATTATGTTAAACATCTTCTTTCTATATTTTTATGTTATGTTAAACTATTTCTTTCTATATTTTTATATTATGTTAAACTACTTCTTTCTATGTTTTTATATTATGTTAAACTATTTCTTTCTATATTTTTATATTATGTTAAACATCTTCTTTCTATATTTTTATGTTATGTTAAACTACTTCTTTCTATGTTTTGATATTATGTTAAACTATTTTTATGTTATGGTAAACTATTTCTTTCTATATTTTTATATTATGTTAAACATCTTCTTTCTATATTTTTATGTTATGTTAAACTACTTCTTTCTATATTTTTATATTATGTTAAACATCTTCTATCTATATTTTTATGTTATGTTAAACTACTTCTTTCTATGTTTTTAAATTATGTTAAACTATTTCTTTCTATAGTTTTATATTATGTTAAACATCTTCTTTCTATATTTTTATGTTATGTTAAACTACTTCTTTCTATGTTTTTATATTATGTTAAACATCTTCTTTCTATATTTTTATGTTATGTTAAACTACTTCTTTCTATGTTTTTATATTATGTTAAACTATTTCTTTCTATATTTTTATGTTATGTTAAACTACTTCTTTCTATATTTTTATGTTATGTTAAACTATTTCTTTCTATATTTTTATGTTATGTTAAACTACTACTTTCTATGTTTTTTTATTATGTTAAACATCTTCTTTCTATATTTTTATGTTATGTTAAACTACTTCTTTCTATGTTTTTATATTATGTTAAACTATTTCTTTCTATATTTTAAATTATATTATGTTAAACTATTTCTTTCTATATTTTTATAATATGTTAAACATCTTCTTTCTATATTTTTATGTTATGTTAAACTACTTCTTTCTATGTTTTTGTATTATGTTAAACATCTTCTTTCTATATTTTTATGTTATGTTAAACTACTTCTTTCTATGTTTTTATATTATGTTAAACTATTTCTTTCTATATTTTTAAGTTATGTTAAACTACTTCTTTCTATATTTTTATGTTATGTTAAACTATTTCTTTCTATATTTTTATGTTATGTTAAACTACTACTTTCTATGTTTTTTTATTATGTTAAACATCTTCATTCTATATTTTTATGTTATGTTAAACTACTTCTTTCTATGTTTTTATATTATGTTAAACTATTTCTTTCTATATTTTAAATTATATTATGTTAAACTATTTCTTTCTATATTTTTATAATATGTTAAACATATTCTTTCTATATTTTTATGTTATGTTAAACTACTTCTTTCTATGTTTTTATATTATGTTAAACAATTTCTATCTATATTTTTATGTTATGTTAAACATCTTCTTTCTATATTTTTATGTTATGTTAAACTATTTCTTTCTATATTTTTATATTATGTTAAACATCTTCTTTCTATATTTTTATGTAATGTTAAACTACTTCTTTCTATGTTTTTATATTATGTTAAACTATTTCTTTCTATATTTTTATATTATGTTAAACATCTTCTTTCTATATTTTTATGTTATGTTAAACTACTTCTTTCTATGTTTTTATATTATGTTTAACTATTTCTTTCTATATTTTTATATTATGATAAACATCTTCTTTCTATATTTTTATGTTATGTTAAACTATTTCTTTCTATATTTTTACATTATGTAAAACATCTTCTTTCTATATTTTTATGTTATGTTAAACTATTTCTTTCTATATTTTTATATTATGTTAAACATCTTCTTTCTATATTTTTATGTTATGTTAAACTACGTCTTTCTATGTTTTTATATTATGTTTAACTATTTCTTTCTATATTTTTATATTATGGTAAACATCTTCTTTCTATATTTTTATGTTATGTTAAACTATTTCTTTCTATATTTTTACATTATGTTAAACATCTTCTTTCTATATTTTTATGTTATGTTAAACTATTTCTTTCTATATTTTTATATTATGTTAAACATCTTCTTTCTATATTTTTATGTTATGTTAAACTACTTCTTTCTATGTTTTTAAATTATGTTAAACTATTTCTTTCTATAGTTTTATATTATGTTAAACATCTTCTTTCTATATTTTTATGTTATGTTAAACTACTTCTTTCTATGTTTTTATATTATGTTAAACATCTTCTTTCTATATTTTTATGTTATGTTAAACTACTTCTTTCTATGTTTTTATATTATGTTAAACTATTTCTTTCTATATTTTTATGTTATGTTAAACTACTTCTTTCTATATTTTTATGTTATGTTAAACTATTTCTTTCTATATTTTTATGTTATGTTAAACTACTACTTTCTATGTTTTTTTATTATGTTAAACATCTTCTTTCTATATTTTTATGTTATGTTAAACTACTTCTTTCTATGTTTTTATATTATGTTAAACTATTTCTTTCTATATTTTAAATTATATTATGTTAAACTATTTCTTTCTATATTTTTATAATATGTTAAACATCTTCTTTCTATATTTTTATGTTATGTTAAACTACTTCTTTCTATGTTTTTATATTATGTTAAACAATTTCTATCTATATTTTTATGTTATGTTAAACATCTTCTTTCTATATTTTTATGTTATGTTAAACTATTTCTTTCTATATTTTTATATTATGTTAAACATCTTCTTTCTATATTTTTATGTAATGTTAAACTACTTCTTTCTATGTTTTTATATTATGTTAAACTATTTCTTTCTATATTTTTATATTATGTTAAACATCTTCTTTCTATATTTTTATGTTATGTTAAACTACTTCTTTCTATGTTTTTATATTATGTTTAACTATTTCTTTCTATATTTTTATATTATGGTAAACATCTTCTTTCTATATTTTTATGTTATGTTAAACTATTTCTTTCTATATTTTTACATTATGTAAAACATCTTCTTTCTATATTTTTATGTTATGTTAAACTATTTCTTTCTATATTTTTATATTATGTTAAACATCTTCTTTCTATATTTTTATGTTATGTTAAACTACGTCTTTCTATGTTTTTATATTATGTTAAACTATTTCTTTCTATATTTTTATATTATGTTAAACATCTTCTTTCTATGTTTTTATATTATGTTAAACTATTTCTTTCTATATTTTTATATTATGTTAAACATCTTCTTTCTATATTTTTATGTTATGTTAAACTATTTCTTTCTATATTTTTACATTATGTTAAACATCTTCTTTCTATATTTTTATGTTATGTTAAACTACTTCTTTCGATGTTTTTATATTATGTTAAACTATTTCTTTCTATATTTATATATTATGTTAAACATCTTCTTTCTATATTTTTATATTATGTTAAACATCTTCTTTCTATATTTTTATGTTATGTTAAACTACTTCTTTCTATGTTTTTATATTATGTTAAACTATTTCTTTCTATATTTTTATGTTATGTTAAACATCTTCTTTCTATATTTTTATGTTATGTTAAACTACGTCTTTCTATGTTTTTATATTATGTTAAACTATTTCTTTCTATATTTTTATATTATGTTAAACTATTTCTTTCTATGTTTTTATATTATGTTAAACTATTTCTTTCTATATTTTTATATTATGTTAAACATCTTCTTTCTATATTTTTATGTTATGTTAAACTATTTCTTTCTATATTTTTATATTATGTTAAACATCTTCTTTCTATATTTTTATGTTATGTTAAACTACTTCTTTCGATGTTTTTATATTATGTTAAACTATTTCTTTCTATATTTATATATTATGTTAAACATCTTCTTTCTATATTTTTATGTTATGTTAAACTATTTCTTTCTATATTTTTATATTATGTTAAACATCTTATTTCTATATTTTTATGTTATGTTAAACTACTTCTTTCTATATTTTTATGTTATGTTAAACTATTTCTTTCTATATTTTTATATTATGTTAACAACTTCTTTCTATATTTTTATGTTATGTTAAACATCTTCTTTCTATATTTTTATGTTATGTTAAACTACTTCTTTCTATGTTTTTATATTATGTTAAACAATTTCTATCTATATTTTTATGTTATGTTAAACATCTTCTTTCTATATTTTTATGTTATGTTAAACTATTTCTTTCTATATTTTTATATTATATTAAACATCTTCTTTCTATATTTTTATGTAATGTTAATCTACTTCTTTCTATGTTTTTATATTATGTTAAACTATTTCTTTCTATATTTTTATATTATGTTAAACATCTTCTTTCTATATTTTTATGTTATGTTAAACTACTTCTTTCTATGTTTTTATATTATGTTAAACTATTTTTATGTTATGGTAAACTATTTCTTTCTATATTTTTATATTATGTTAAACATCTTCTTTCTATATTTTTATGTTATGTTAAACTACTTCTTTCTATATTTTTATGTTATGTTAAACTATTTCTTTCTATATTTTTATATTATGTTAACAACTTCTTTCTATATTTTTATGTGATGTCAAACTACTTCTTTCTATGTTTTTATATTATGTTAAACTATTTCTTTCTATATTTTTATATTATGTTAAACATCTTCTTTCTATATTTTTATGTTATGTTAATCTACTTCTTTCTATGTTTTTATATTATGTTAAACTATTTCTTTCTATATTTTTATATTATGTTAAACATCTTCTTTCTATATTTTTATATTATGTTAAACTATTTCTTTCTATATTTTTATATTATGTTAAACATCTTCTTTCTATATTTTTATGTTATGTTAAACTACTTCTTTCTATGTTTTTATATTATGTTAAACTATTTCTTTCTATATTTTTACATTATGTTAAACATCTTCTTTCTATATTTTTATGTTATGTTAAACTACTTCTTTCTATGTTTTTATATTATGTTAAACTATTTCTTTCTATATTTTTATATTATGTTAAACATCTTCTTTCTATATTTTTATGTTATGTTAAACTATTTCTTTCTATATTTTTATATTATGTTAAACATCTTATTTCTATATTTTTATGTTATGTTAAACTACTTCTTTCTATATTTTTATGTTATGTTAAACTATTTCTTTCTATATTTTTATATTATGTTAAACATCTTCTTTCTATATTTTTATGTTATGTTAAACTATTTCTTTCTATATTTTTATATTATGTTAAACATCTTCTTTCTATATTTTTATGTTATGTTAAACTACGTCTTTCTATGTTTTTATATTATGTTAAACTATTTCTTTCTATATTTTTATATTATGATAAACATCTTCTTTCTATATTTTTATGTTATGTTAAACTATTTCTTTCTATATTTTTATATTATGTTAAACATCTTCTTTATATATTTTTATGTTATGTTAAACTACTTCTTTCTATGTTTTAATATTATGTTAAACTATTTCTTTCTACATTTTTATATTATGTTAAACATCTTCTTTCTATATTTTTATGTTATGTTAAACTATTTCTTTCTATATTTTTATATTATGTTAAACATCTTCTTTATATATTTTTATGTTATGTTAAACTACTTCTTTCTATGTTTTTATATTATGTTAAACTATTTCTTTCTATATTTTTACATTATGTTAAACATCTTCTTTCTATATTTTTATGTTATGTTAAACTACTTCTTTCTATGTTTTTATATTATGTTAAACTATTTCTTTCTATATTTTTATATTATGTTAAACATCTTCTTTCTATATTTTTATGTTATGTTAAACTATTTCTTTCTATATTTTTATATTATGTTAAACATCTTATTTCTATATTTTTATGTTATGTTAAACTACTTCTTTCTATATTTTTATGTTATGTTAAACTATTTCTTTCTATATTTTTATATTATGTTAAACATCTTCTTTCTATATTTTTATGTTATGTTAAACTATTTCTTTCTATATTTTTATATTATGTTAAACATCTTCTTTCTATATTTTTATGTTATGTTAAACTACGTCTTTCTATGTTTTTATATTATGTTAAACTATTTCTTTCTATATTTTTATATTATGATAAACATCTTCTTTCTATATTTTTATGTTATGTTAAACTATTTCTTTCTATATTTTTATATTATGTTAAACATCTTCTTTATATATTTTTATGTTATGTTAAACTACTTCTTTCTATGTTTTAATATTATGTTAAACTATTTCTTTCTACATTTTTATATTATGTTAAACATCTTCTTTCTATATTTTTATGTTATGTTAAACTATTTCTTTCTATATTTTTATATTATGTTAAACATCTTCTTTATATATTTTTATGTTATGTTAAACTACTTCTTTCTATGTTTTAATATTATGTTAAACTATTTCTTTCTACATTTTTATATTATGTTAAACATCTTCTTTCTATATTTTTATGTTATGTTAAACTATTTCTTTCTATATTTTTATATTATGTTAAACATCTTCTTTCTATATTTTTATGTTATGTTAAACTACTTCTTTCTATGTTTTTATATTATGTTAAACTATTTCTTTCTATATTTTTATATTATGTTAAACATCTTCTTTCTTTATTTTTATATTATGTTAAACTACTTCTTTCGATGTTTTTATATTATGTTAAACTATTTCTTTCTATATTTATATATTATGTTAAACATCTTCTTTCTATATTTTTATGTTATGTTAAACTATTTCTTTCTATATTTTTATATTATGTTAAACTACTTCTTTCTATGTTTTTATATTATGTTAAACTATTTCTTTCTATATTTTTATATTATGTTAAACATCTTCTTTCTATATTTTTATGTTATGTTAAACTACTTCTTTCTATGTTTTTATATTATGTTAAACTATTTTTATGTTATGGTAAACTATTTCTTTCTATATTTTTATATTATGTTAAACATCTTCTTTCTATATTTTTATGTTATGTTAAACTACTTCTTTCTATATTTTTATGTTATGTTAAACTATTTCTTTCTATATTTTTAAATTATGTTAACAACTTCTTTCTATATTTTTATGTGATGTCAAACTACTTCTTTCTATGTTTTTATATTATGTTAAACTATTTCTTTCTATATTTTTATATTATGTTAAACATCTTCTTTCTATATTTTTATGTTATGTTAATCTACTTCTTTCTATGTTTTTATATTATGTTAAACTATTTCTTTCTATATTTTTATATTATGTTAAACATCTTCTTTCTATATTTTTATGTTATGTTAAACTATTTCTTTCTATATTTTAATATTATGTTAAACATCTTCTTTCTATATTTTTATGTTATGTTAAACTACTTCTTTCTATGTTTTTATATTATGTTGAACTATTTCTTTCTATATTTTTATATTATGTTAAACATCTTCTTTCTATATTTTTATGTTATGTTAAACTACTTCTTTCTATGTTTTTATATTATGTTAAACTATTTCTTTCTATATTTTTATATTATGTTAAACATCTTCTTTCTATATTTTTATGTTATGTTAAACTATTTCTTTCTATATTTTTATGTTATGTTAAACATCTTCTTTCTATATTTTTATGTTATGTTAAACTACTTCTTTCTATGTTTTTATATTATGTTAAACTATTTCTTTCTATATTTTTATATTATGTTAAACATCTTCTTTCTATATTTTTATGTTATGTTAATCTACTTCTTTCTATGTTTTTATATTATGTTAAACTATTTCTTTCTATATTTTTATATTATGTTAAACATCTTCTTTCTATATTTTTATGTTATGTTAAACTATTTCTTTCTATATTTTTATATTATGTTAAACATCTTCTTTCTATATTTTTATGTTATGTTAAACTATTTCTTTCTATATTTTTACACTATGTAAAACATCTTCTTTCTATATTTTTATGTTATGTTAAACTATTTCTTTCTATATTTTTATATTATGTTAAACATCTTCTTTCTATATTTTTATGTTATGTTAAACTACTTCTTTCTATGTTTTTATATTATGTTAAACTATTTCTTTCTATATTTTTATATTATGTTAAACATCTTCTTTCTATATTTTTATGTTATGTTAAACTACGTCTTTCTATGTTTTTATATTATGTTAAACTATTTCTTTCTATATTTTTATATTATGTTAAACTATTTCTTTCTATGTTTTTATATTATGTTAAACTATTTCTTTCTATATTTTTATATTATGTTAAACATCTTCTTTCTATATTTTTATGTTATGTTAAACTATTTCTTTCTATATTTTTATATTATGTTAAACATCTTCTTTCTTTATTTTTATATTATGTTAAACTACTTCTTTCGATGTTTTTATATTATGTTAAACTATTTCTTTCTATATTTATATATTATGTTAAACATCTTCTTTCTATATTTTTATGTTATGTTAAACTATTTCTTTCTATATTTTTATATTATGTTAAACTACTTCTTTCTATGTTTTTATATTATGTTAAACTATTTCTTTCTATATTTTTATATTATGTTAAACATCTTCTTTCTATATTTTTATGTTATGTTAAACTACTTCTTTCTATGTTTTGATATTATGTTAAACTATTTTTATGTTATGGTAAACTATTTCTTTCTATATTTTTATATTATGTTAAACATCTTCTTTCTATATTTTTATGTTATGTTAAACTACTTCTTTCTATATTTTTATATTATGTTAAACATCTTCTTTCTATATTTTTATGTTATGTTAAACTACTTCTTTCTATGTTTTTAAATTATGTTAAACTATTTCTTTCTATAGTTTTATATTATGTTAAACATCTTCTTTCTATATTTTTATGTTATGTTAAACTACTTCTTTCTATGTTTTTATATTATGTTAAACATCTTCTTTCTATATTTTTATGTTATGTTAAACTACTTCTTTCTATGTTTTTATATTATGTTAAACTATTTCTTTCTATATTTTTATGTTATGTTAAACTACTTCTTTCTATATTTTTATGTTATGTTAAACTATTTCTTTCTATATTTTTATGTTATGTTAAACTACTACTTTCTATGTTTTTTTAGTATGTTAAACATCTTCTTTCTATATTTTTATGTTATGTTAAACTACTTCTTTCTATGTTTTTATATTATGTTAAACTATTTCTTTCTATATTTTAAATTATATTATGTTAAACTATTTCTTTCTATATTTTTATAATATGTTAAACATCTTCTTTCTATATTTTTATGTTATGTTAAACTACTTCTTTCTATGTTTTTGTATTATGTTAAACATCTTCTTTCTATATTTTTATGTTATGTTAAACTACTTCTTTCTATGTTTTTATATTATGTTAAACTATTTCTTTCTATATTTTTAAGTTATGTTAAACTACTTCTTTCTATATTTTTATGTTATGTTAAACTATTTCTTTCTATATTTTTATGTTATGTTAAACTACTACTTTCTATGTTTTTTTATTATGTTAAACATCTTCATTCTATATTTTTATGTTATGTTAAACTACTTCTTTCTATGTTTTTATATTATGTTAAACTATTTCTTTCTATATTTTAAATTATATTATGTTAAACTATTTCTTTCTATATTTTTATAATATGTTAAA
Source organism: Lithophane leautieri (assembly GCA_949152455.1). NCBI lineage: Eukaryota > Metazoa > Arthropoda > Insecta > Lepidoptera > Noctuidae > Lithophane > Lithophane leautieri. The sequence goes on from OX424459.1 coordinate 12,314,280, forward strand.
CATATTCTTTCTATATTTTTATGTTATGTTAAACTACTTCTTTCTATGTTTTTATATTATGTTAAACAATTTCTATCTATATTTTTATGTTATGTTAAACATCTTCTTTCTATATTTTTATGTTATGTTAAACTATTTCTTTCTATATTTTTATATTATGTTAAACATCTTCTTTCTATATTTTTATGTAATGTTAAACTACTTCTTTCTATGTTTTTATATTATGTTAAACTATTTCTTTCTATATTTTTATATTATGTTAAACATCTTCTTTCTATATTTTTATGTTATGTTAAACTACTTCTTTCTATGTTTTTATATTATGTTTAACTATTTCTTTCTATATTTTTATATTATGGTAAACATCTTCTTTCTATATTTTTATGTTATGTTAAACTATTTCTTTCTATATTTTTACATTATGTAAAACATCTTCTTTCTATATTTTTATGTTATGTTAAACTATTTCTTTCTATATTTTTATATTATGTTAAACATCTTCTTTCTATATTTTTATGTTATGTTAAACTACGTCTTTCTATGTTTTTATATTATGTTTAACTATTTCTTTCTATATTTTTATATTATGGTAAACATCTTCTTTCTATATTTTTATGTTATGTTAAACTATTTCTTTCTATATTTTTACATTATGTTAAACATCTTCTTTCTATATTTTTATGTTATGTTAAACTATTTCTTTCTATATTTTTATATTATGTTAAACATCTTCTTTCTATATTTTTATGTTATGTTAAACTACTTCTTTCTATGTTTTTAAATTATGTTAAACTATTTCTTTCTATAGTTTTATATTATGTTAAACATCTTCTTTCTATATTTTTATGTTATGTTAAACTACTTCTTTCTATGTTTTTATATTATGTTAAACATCTTCTTTCTATATTTTTATGTTATGTTAAACTACTTCTTTCTATGTTTTTATATTATGTTAAACTATTTCTTTCTATATTTTTATGTTATGTTAAACTACTTCTTTCTATATTTTTATGTTATGTTAAACTATTTCTTTCTATATTTTTATGTTATGTTAAACTACTACTTTCTATGTTTTTTTATTATGTTAAACATCTTCTTTCTATATTTTTATGTTATGTTAAACTACTTCTTTCTATGTTTTTATATTATGTTAAACTATTTCTTTCTATATTTTAAATTATATTATGTTAAACTATTTCTTTCTATATTTTTATAATATGTTAAACATCTTCTTTCTATATTTTTATGTTATGTTAAACTACTTCTTTCTATGTTTTTATATTATGTTAAACAATTTCTATCTATATTTTTATGTTATGTTAAACATCTTCTTTCTATATTTTTATGTTATGTTAAACTATTTCTTTCTATATTTTTATATTATGTTAAACATCTTCTTTCTATATTTTTATGTAATGTTAAACTACTTCTTTCTATGTTTTTATATTATGTTAAACTATTTCTTTCTATATTTTTATATTATGTTAAACATCTTCTTTCTATATTTTTATGTTATGTTAAACTACTTCTTTCTATGTTTTTATATTATGTTTAACTATTTCTTTCTATATTTTTATATTATGGTAAACATCTTCTTTCTATATTTTTATGTTATGTTAAACTATTTCTTTCTATATTTTTACATTATGTAAAACATCTTCTTTCTATATTTTTATGTTATGTTAAACTATTTCTTTCTATATTTTTATATTATGTTAAACATCTTCTTTCTATATTTTTATGTTATGTTAAACTACGTCTTTCTATGTTTTTATATTATGTTAAACTATTTCTTTCTATATTTTTATATTATGTTAAACATCTTCTTTCTATGTTTTTATATTATGTTAAACTATTTCTTTCTATATTTTTATATTATGTTAAACATCTTCTTTCTATATTTTTATGTTATGTTAAACTATTTCTTTCTATATTTTTACATTATGTTAAACATCTTCTTTCTATATTTTTATGTTATGTTAAACTACTTCTTTCGATGTTTTTATATTATGTTAAACTATTTCTTTCTATATTTATATATTATGTTAAACATCTTCTTTCTATATTTTTATATTATGTTAAACATCTTCTTTCTATATTTTTATGTTATGTTAAACTACTTCTTTCTATGTTTTTATATTATGTTAAACTATTTCTTTCTATATTTTTATGTTATGTTAAACATCTTCTTTCTATATTTTTATGTTATGTTAAACTACGTCTTTCTATGTTTTTATATTATGTTAAACTATTTCTTTCTATATTTTTATATTATGTTAAACTATTTCTTTCTATGTTTTTATATTATGTTAAACTATTTCTTTCTATATTTTTATATTATGTTAAACATCTTCTTTCTATATTTTTATGTTATGTTAAACTATTTCTTTCTATATTTTTATATTATGTTAAACATCTTCTTTCTATATTTTTATGTTATGTTAAACTACTTCTTTCGATGTTTTTATATTATGTTAAACTATTTCTTTCTATATTTATATATTATGTTAAACATCTTCTTTCTATATTTTTATGTTATGTTAAACTATTTCTTTCTATATTTTTATATTATGTTAAACATCTTATTTCTATATTTTTATGTTATGTTAAACTACTTCTTTCTATATTTTTATGTTATGTTAAACTATTTCTTTCTATATTTTTATATTATGTTAACAACTTATTTCTATATTTTTATGTTATGTTAAACATCTTCTTTCTATATTTTTATGTTATGTTAAACTACTTCTTTCTATGTTTTTATATTATGTTAAACAATTTCTATCTATATTTTTATGTTATGTTAAACATCTTCTTTCTATATTTTTATGTTATGTTAAACTATTTCTTTCTATATTTTTATATTATATTAAACATCTTCTTTCTATATTTTTATGTAATGTTAATCTACTTCTTTCTATGTTTTTATATTATGTTAAACTATTTCTTTCTATATTTTTATATTATGTTAAACATCTTCTTTCTATATTTTTATGTTATGTTAAACTACTTCTTTCTATGTTTTTATATTATGTTAAACTATTTTTATGTTATGGTAAACTATTTCTTTCTATATTTTTATATTATGTTAAACATCTTCTTTCTATATTTTTATGTTATGTTAAACTACTTCTTTCTATATTTTTATGTTATGTTAAACTATTTCTTTCTATATTTTTATATTATGTTAACAACTTCTTTCTATATTTTTATGTGATGTCAAACTACTTCTTTCTATGTTTTTATATTATGTTAAACTATTTCTTTCTATATTTTTATATTATGTTAAACATCTTCTTTCTATATTTTTATGTTATGTTAATCTACTTCTTTCTATGTTTTTATATTATGTTAAACTATTTCTTTCTATATTTTTATATTATGTTAAACATCTTCTTTCTATATTTTTATATTATGTTAAACTATTTCTTTCTATATTTTTATATTATGTTAAACATCTTCTTTCTATATTTTTATGTTATGTTAAACTACTTCTTTCTATGTTTTTATATTATGTTAAACTATTTCTTTCTATATTTTTACATTATGTTAAACATCTTCTTTCTATATTTTTATGTTATGTTAAACTACTTCTTTCTATGTTTTTATATTATGTTAAACTATTTCTTTCTATATTTTTATATTATGTTAAACATCTTCTTTCTATATTTTTATGTTATGTTAAACTATTTCTTTCTATATTTTTATATTATGTTAAACATCTTATTTCTATATTTTTATGTTATGTTAAACTACTTCTTTCTATATTTTTATGTTATGTTAAACTATTTCTTTCTATATTTTTATATTATGTTAAACATCTTCTTTCTATATTTTTATGTTATGTTAAACTATTTCTTTCTATATTTTTATATTATGTTAAACATCTTCTTTCTATATTTTTATGTTATGTTAAACTACGTCTTTCTATGTTTTTATATTATGTTAAACTATTTCTTTCTATATTTTTATATTATGATAAACATCTTCTTTCTATATTTTTATGTTATGTTAAACTATTTCTTTCTATATTTTTATATTATGTTAAACATCTTCTTTATATATTTTTATGTTATGTTAAACTACTTCTTTCTATGTTTTAATATTATGTTAAACTATTTCTTTCTACATTTTTATATTATGTTAAACATCTTCTTTCTATATTTTTATGTTATGTTAAACTATTTCTTTCTATATTTTTATATTATGTTAAACATCTTCTTTCTATATTTTTATGTTATGTTAAACTACTTCTTTCTATGTTTTTATATTATGTTAAACTATTTCTTTCTATATTTTTATATTATGTTAAACATCTTCTTTCTATATTTTTATGTTATGTTAAACTACGTCTTTCTATGTTTTTATATTATGTTAAACTATTTCTTTCTATATTTTTATATTATGTTAAACTATTTCTTTCTATGTTTTTATATTATGTTAAACTATTTCTTTCTATATTTTTATATTATGTTAAACATCTTCTTTCTATATTTTTATGTTATGTTAAACTATTTCTTTCTATATTTTTATATTATGTTAAACATCTTCTTTCTTTATTTTTATATTATGTTAAACTACTTCTTTCGATGTTTTTATATTATGTTAAACTATTTCTTTCTATATTTATATATTATGTTAAACATCTTCTTTCTATATTTTTATGTTATGTTAAACTATTTCTTTCTATATTTTTATATTATGTTAAACTACTTCTTTCTATGTTTTTATATTATGTTAAACTATTTCTTTCTATATTTTTATATTATGTTAAACATCTTCTTTCTATATTTTTATGTTATGTTAAACTACTTCTTTCTATGTTTTTATATTATGTTAAACTATTTTTATGTTATGGTAAACTATTTCTTTCTATATTTTTATATTATGTTAAACATCTTCTTTCTATATTTTTATGTTATGTTAAACTACTTCTTTCTATATTTTTATGTTATGTTAAACTATTTCTTTCTATATTTTTAAATTATGTTAACAACTTCTTTCTATATTTTTATGTGATGTCAAACTACTTCTTTCTATGTTTTTATATTATGTTAAACTATTTCTTTCTATATTTTTATATTATGTTAAACATCTTCTTTCTATATTTTTATGTTATGTTAATCTACTTCTTTCTATGTTTTTATATTATGTTAAACTATTTCTTTCTATATTTTTATATTATGTTAAACATCTTCTTTCTATATTTTTATGTTATGTTAAACTATTTCTTTCTATATTTTAATATTATGTTAAACATCTTCTTTCTATATTTTTATGTTATGTTAAACTACTTCTTTCTATGTTTTTATATTATGTTGAACTATTTCTTTCTATATTTTTATATTATGTTAAACATCTTCTTTCTATATTTTTATGTTATGTTAAACTACTTCTTTCTATGTTTTTATATTATGTTAAACTATTTCTTTCTATATTTTTATATTATGTTAAACATCTTCTTTCTATATTTTTATGTTATGTTAAACTATTTCTTTCTATATTTTTATGTTATGTTAAACATCTTCTTTCTATATTTTTATGTTATGTTAAACTACTTCTTTCTATGTTTTTATATTATGTTAAACTATTTCTTTCTATATTTTTATATTATGTTAAACATCTTCTTTCTATATTTTTATGTTATGTTAATCTACTTCTTTCTATGTTTTTATATTATGTTAAACTATTTCTTTCTATATTTTTATATTATGTTAAACATCTTCTTTCTATATTTTTATGTTATGTTAAACTATTTCTTTCTATATTTTTATATTATGTTAAACATCTTCTTTCTATATTTTTATGTTATGTTAAACTATTTCTTTCTATATTTTTACACTATGTAAAACATCTTCTTTCTATATTTTTATGTTATGTTAAACTATTTCTTTCTATATTTTTATATTATGTTAAACATCTTCTTTCTATATTTTTATGTTATGTTAAACTACGTCTTTCTATGTTTTTATATTATGTTAAACTATTTCTTTCTATATTTTTATATTATGTTAAACATCTTCTTTCTATGTTTTTATAGTATGTTAAACTATTTCTTTCTATATTTTTATGTTATGTTAAACTACTTCTTTCTATATTTTTATGTTATGTTAAACTATTTCTTTCTATATTTTTATATTATGTTAACAACTTCTTTCTATATTTTTATATTATGTTAAACATCTTCTTTCTATATTTTTATGTTATGTTAAACTACTTCTTTCTATATTTTTATGTTATGTTAAACTATTTCTTTCTATATTTTTAAATTATGTTAACAACTTCTTTCTATATTTTTATGTGATGTCAAACTACTTCTTTCTATGTTTTTATATTATGTTAAACTATTTCTTTCTATATTTTTATATTATGTTAAACATCTTCTTTCTATATTTTTATGTTATGTTAATCTACTTCTTTCTATGTTTTTATATTATGTTAAACTATTTCTTTCTATATTTTTATATTATGTTAAACATCTTCTTTCTATATTTTTATGTTATGTTAAACTATTTCTTTCTATATTTTAATATTATGTTAAACATCTTCTTTCTATATTTTTATGTTATGTTAAACTACTTCTTTCTATGTTTTTATATTATGTTGAACTATTTCTTTCTATATTTTTATATTATGTTAAACATCTTCTTTCTATATTTTTATGTTATGTTAAACTACTTCTTTCTATGTTTTTATATTATGTTAAACTATTTCTTTCTATATTTTTATATTATGTTAAACATCTTCTTTCTATATTTTTATGTTATGTTAAACTATTTCTTTCTATATTTTTATGTTATGTTAAACATCTTCTTTCTATATTTTTATGTTATGTTAAACTACTTCTTTCTATGTTTTTATATTATGTTAAACTATTTCTTTCTATATTTTTATATTATGTTAAACATCTTCTTTCTATATTTTTATGTTATGTTAATCTACTTCTTTCTATGTTTTTATATTATGTTAAACTATTTCTTTCTATATTTTTATATTATGTTAAACATCTTCTTTCTATATTTTTATGTTATGTTAAACTATTTCTTTCTATATTTTTATATTATGTTAAACATCTTCTTTCTATATTTTTATGTTATGTTAAACTATTTCTTTCTATATTTTTACACTATGTAAAACATCTTCTTTCTATATTTTTATGTTATGTTAAACTATTTCTTTCTATATTTTTATATTATGTTAAACATCTTCTTTCTATATTTTTATGTTATGTTAAACTACTTCTTTCTATGTTTTTATATTATGTTAAACTATTTCTTTCTATATTTTTATATTATGTTAAACATCTTCTTTCTATATTTTTATGTTATGTTAAACTACGTCTTTCTATGTTTTTATATTATGTTAAACTATTTCTTTCTATATTTTTATATTATGTTAAACTATTTCTTTCTATGTTTTTATATTATGTTAAACTATTTCTTTCTATATTTTTATATTATGTTAAACATCTTCTTTCTATATTTTTATGTTATGTTAAACTATTTCTTTCTATATTTTTATATTATGTTAAACATCTTCTTTCTTTATTTTTATATTATGTTAAACTACTTCTTTCGATGTTTTTATATTATGTTAAACTATTTCTTTCTATATTTATATATTATGTTAAACATCTTCTTTCTATATTTTTATGTTATGTTAAACTATTTCTTTCTATATTTTTATATTATGTTAAACTACTTCTTTCTATGTTTTTATATTATGTTAAACTATTTCTTTCTATATTTTTATATTATGTTAAACATCTTCTTTCTATATTTTTATGTTATGTTAAACTACTTCTTTCTATGTTTTGATATTATGTTAAACTATTTTTATGTTATGGTAAACTATTTCTTTCTATATTTTTATATTATGTTAAACATCTTCTTTCTATATTTTTATGTTATGTTAAACTACTTCTTTCTATATTTTTATATTATGTTAAACATCTTCTTTCTATATTTTTATGTTATGTTAAACTACGTCTTTCTATGTTTTTATATTATGTTTAACTATTTCTTTCTATATTTTTATATTATGGTAAACATCTTCTTTCTATATTTTTATGTTATGTTAAACTATTTCTTTCTATATTTTTACATTATGTTAAACATCTTCTTTCTATATTTTTATGTTATGTTAAACTATTTCTTTCTATATTTTTATATTATGTTAAACATCTTCTTTCTATATTTTTATGTTATGTTAAACTACTTCTTTCTATGTTTTTAAATTATGTTAAACTATTTCTTTCTATAGTTTTATATTATGTTAAACATCTTCTTTCTATATTTTTATGTTATGTTAAACTACTTCTTTCTATGTTTTTATATTATGTTAAACATCTTCTTTCTATATTTTTATGTTATGTTAAACTACTTCTTTCTATGTTTTTATATTATGTTAAACTATTTCTTTCTATATTTTTATGTTATGTTAAACTACTTCTTTCTATATTTTTATGTTATGTTAAACTATTTCTTTCTATATTTTTATGTTATGTTAAACTACTACTTTCTATGTTTTTTTATTATGTTAAACATCTTCTTTCTATATTTTTATGTTATGTTAAACTACTTCTTTCTATGTTTTTATATTATGTTAAACTATTTCTTTCTATATTTTAAATTATATTATGTTAAACTATTTCTTTCTATATTTTTATAATATGTTAAACATCTTCTTTCTATATTTTTATGTTATGTTAAACTACTTCTTTCTATGTTTTTATATTATGTTAAACAATTTCTATCTATATTTTTATGTTATGTTAAACATCTTCTTTCTATATTTTTATGTTATGTTAAACTATTTCTTTCTATATTTTTATATTATGTTAAACATCTTCTTTCTATATTTTTATGTAATGTTAAACTACTTCTTTCTATGTTTTTATATTATGTTAAACTATTTCTTTCTATATTTTTATATTATGTTAAACATCTTCTTTCTATATTTTTATGTTATGTTAAACTACTTCTTTCTATGTTTTTATATTATGTTTAACTATTTCTTTCTATATTTTTATATTATGGTAAACATCTTCTTTCTATATTTTTATGTTATGTTAAACTATTTCTTTCTATATTTTTACATTATGTAAAACATCTTCTTTCTATATTTTTATGTTATGTTAAACTATTTCTTTCTATATTTTTATATTATGTTAAACATCTTCTTTCTATATTTTTATGTTATGTTAAACTACGTCTTTCTATGTTTTTATATTATGTTAAACTATTTCTTTCTATATTTTTATATTATGTTAAACATCTTCTTTCTATGTTTTTATATTATGTTAAACTATTTCTTTCTATATTTTTATATTATGTTAAACATCTTCTTTCTATATTTTTATGTTATGTTAAACTATTTCTTTCTATATTTTTACATTATGTTAAACATCTTCTTTCTATATTTTTATGTTATGTTAAACTACTTCTTTCGATGTTTTTATATTATGTTAAACTATTTCTTTCTATATTTATATATTATGTTAAACATCTTCTTTCTATATTTTTATATTATGTTAAACATCTTCTTTCTATATTTTTATGTTATGTTAAACTACTTCTTTCTATGTTTTTATATTATGTTAAACTATTTCTTTCTATATTTTTATGTTATGTTAAACATCTTCTTTCTATATTTTTATGTTATGTTAAACTACTTCTTTCTATGTTTTTATATTATGTTAAACAATTTCTATCTATATTTTTATGTTATGTTAAACATCTTCTTTCTATATTTTTATGTTATGTTAAACTATTTCTTTCTATATTTTTATATTATGTTAAACATCTTCTTTCTATATTTTTATGTAATGTTAAACTACTTCTTTCTATGTTTTTATATTATGTTAAACTATTTCTTTCTATATTTTTATATTATGTTAAACATCTTCTTTCTATATTTTTATGTTATGTTAAACTACTTCTTTCTATGTTTTTATATTATGTTTAACTATTTCTTTCTATATTTTTATATTATGGTAAACATCTTCTTTCTATATTTTTATGTTATGTTAAACTATTTCTTTCTATATTTTTACATTATGTAAAACATCTTCTTTCTATATTTTTATGTTATGTTAAACTATTTCTTTCTATATTTTTATATTATGTTAAACATCTTCTTTCTATATTTTTATGTTATGTTAAACTACGTCTTTCTATGTTTTTATATTATGTTAAACTATTTCTTTCTATATTTTTATATTATGTTAAACATCTTCTTTCTATGTTTTTATATTATGTTAAACTATTTCTTTCTATATTTTTATATTATGTTAAACATCTTCTTTCTATATTTTTATGTTATGTTAAACTATTTCTTTCTATATTTTTACATTATGTTAAACATCTTCTTTCTATATTTTTATGTTATGTTAAACTACTTCTTTCGATGTTTTTATATTATGTTAAACTATTTCTTTCTATATTTATATATTATGTTAAACATCTTCTTTCTATATTTTTATATTATGTTAAACATCTTCTTTCTATATTTTTATGTTATGTTAAACTACTTCTTTCTATGTTTTTATATTATGTTAAACTATTTCTTTCTATATTTTTATGTTATGTTAAACATCTTCTTTCTATATTTTTATGTTATGTTAAACTACGTCTTTCTATGTTTTTATATTATGTTAAACTATTTCTTTCTATATTTTTATATTATGTTAAACTATTTCTTTCTATGTTTTTATATTATGTTAAACTATTTCTTTCTATATTTTTATATTATGTTAAACATCTTCTTTCTATATTTTTATGTTATGTTAAACTATTTCTTTCTATATTTTTATATTATGTTAAACATCTTCTTTCTATATTTTTATGTTATGTTAAACTACTTCTTTCGATGTTTTTATATTATGTTAAACTATTTCTTTCTATATTTATATATTATGTTAAACATCTTCTTTCTATATTTTTATGTTATGTTAAACTATTTCTTTCTATATTTTTATATTATGTTAAACATCTTATTTCTATATTTTTATGTTATGTTAAACTACTTCTTTCTATATTTTTATGTTATGTTAAACTATTTCTTTCTATATTTTTATATTATGTTAACAACTTCTTTCTATATTTTTATGTTATGTTAAACATCTTCTTTCTATATTTTTATGTTATGTTAAACTACTTCTTTCTATGTTTTTATATTATGTTAAACAATTTCTATCTATATTTTTATATTATGTTAAACATCTTCTTTCTATATTTTTATGTTATGTTAAACTATTTCTTTCTATATTTTTATATTATATTAAACATCTTCTTTCTATATTTTTATGTTATGTTAATCTACTTCTTTCTATGTTTTTATATTATGTTAAACTATTTCTTTCTATATTTTTATATTATGTTAAACATCTTCTTTCTATATTTTTATGTTATGTTAAACTACTTCTTTCTATGTTTTTATATTATGTTAAACTATTTTTATGTTATGGTAAACTATTTCTTTCTATATTTTTATATTATGTTAAACATCTTCTTTCTATATTTTTATGTTATGTTAAACTACTTCTTTCTATATTTTTATGTTATGTTAAACTATTTCTTTCTATATTTTTATATTATGTTAACAACTTCTTTCTATATTTTTATGTGATGTCAAACTACTTCTTTCTATGTTTTTATATTATGTTAAACTATTTCTTTCTATATTTTTATATTATGTTAAACATCTTCTTTCTATATTTTTATGTTATGTTAATCTACTTCTTTCTATGTTTTTATATTATGTTAAACTATTTCTTTCTATATTTTTATATTATGTTAAACATCTTCTTTCTATATTTTTATGTTATGTTAAACTATTTCTTTCTATATTTTTATATTATGTTAAACATCTTCTTTCTATATTTTTATGTTATGTTAAACTACTTCTTTCTATGTTTTTATATTATGTTAAACTATTTCTTTCTATATTTTTACATTATGTTAAACATCTTCTTTCTATATTTTTATGTTATGTTAAACTACTTCTTTCTATGTTTTTATATTATGTTAAACTATTTCTTTCTATATTTTTATATTATGTTAAACATCTTCTTTCTATATTTTTATGTTATGTTAAACTATTTCTTTCTATATTTTTATATTATGTTAAACATCTTATTTCTATATTTTTATGTTATGTTAAACTACTTCTTTCTATATTTTTATGTTATGTTAAACTATTTCTTTCTATATTTTTATATTATGTTAAACATCTTCTTTCTATATTTTTATGTTATGTTAAACTATTTCTTTCTATATTTTTATATTATGTTAAACATCTTCTTTCTATATTTTTATGTTATGTTAAACTACGTCTTTCTATGTTTTTATATTATGTTAAACTATTTCTTTCTATATTTTTATATTATGTTAAACATCTTCTTTCTATATTTTTATGTTATGTTAAACTATTTCTTTCTATATTTTTATATTATGTTAAACATCTTCTTTATATATTTTTATGTTATGTTAAACTACTTCTTTCTATGTTTTAATATTATGTTAAACTATTTCTTTCTACATTTTTATATTATGTTAAACATCTTCTTTCTATATTTTTATGTTATGTTAAACTATTTCTTTCTATATTTTTATATTATGTTAAACATCTTCTTTCTATATTTTTATGTTATGTTAAACTACTTCTTTCCATGTTTTTATATTATGTTAAACTATTTCTTTCTATATTTTTATATTATGTTAAACATCTTCTTTCTATATTTTTATGTTATGTTAAACTACGTCTTTCTATGTTTTTATATTATGTTAAACTATTTCTTTCTATATTTTTATATTATGTTAAACTATTTCTTTCTATGTTTTTATATTATGTTAAACTATTTCTTTCTATATTTTTATATTATGTTAAACATCTTCTTTCTATATTTTTATGTTATGTTAAACTATTTCTTTCTATATTTTTATATTATGTTAAACATCTTCTTTCTTTATTTTTATATTATGTTAAACTACTTCTTTCGATGTTTTTATATTATGTTAAACTATTTCTTTCTATATTTATATATTATGTTAAACATCTTCTTTCTATATTTTTATGTTATGTTAAACTATTTCTTTCTATATTTTTATATTATGTTAAACTACTTCTTTCTATGTTTTTATATTATGTTAAACTATTTCTTTCTATATTTTTATATTATGTTAAACATCTTCTTTCTATATTTTTATGTTATGTTAAACTACTTCTTTCTATGTTTTGATATTATGTTAAACTATTTTTATGTTATGGTAAACTATTTCTTTCTATATTTTTATATTATGTTAAACATCTTCTTTCTATATTTTTATGTTATGTTAAACTACTTCTTTCTATATTTTAATATTATGTTAAACATCTTCTTTCTATATTTTTATGTTATGTTAAACTACTTCTTTCTATGTTTTTAAATTATGTTAAACTATTTCTTTCTATAGTTTTATATTATGTTAAACATCTTCTTTCTATATTTTTATGTTATGTTAAACTACTTCTTTCTATGTTTTTATATTATGTTAAACATCTTCTTTCTATATTTTTATGTTATGTTAAACTACTTCTTTCTATGTTTTTATATTATGTTAAACTATTTCTTTCTATATTTTTATGTTATGTTAAACTACTTCTTTCTATATTTTTATGTTATGTTAAACTATTTCTTTCTATATTTTTATGTTATGTTAAACTACTACTTTCTATGATTTTTTATTATGTTAAACATCTTCTTTCTATATTTTTATGTTATGTTAAACTACTTCTTTCTATGTTTTTATATTATGTTAAACTATTTCTTTCTATATTTTAAATTATATTATGTTAAACTATTTCTTTCTATATTTTTATAATATGTTAAACATCTTCTTTCTATATTTTTATGTTATGTTAAACTACTTCTTTCTATGTTTTTGTATTATGTTAAACATCTTCTTTCTATATTTTTATGTTATGTTAAACTACTTCTTTCTATGTTTTTATATTATGTTAAACTATTTCTTTCTATATTTTTAAGTTATGTTAAACTACTTCTTTCTATATTTTTATGTTATGTTAAACTATTTCTTTCTATATTTTTATGTTATGTTAAACTACTACTTTCTATGTTTTTTTATTATGTTAAACATCTTCATTCTATATTTTTATGTTATGTTAAACTACTTCTTTCTATGTTTTTATATTATGTTAAACTATTTCTTTCTATATTTTAAATTATATTATGTTAAACTATTTCTTTCTATATTTTTATAATATGTTAAACATATTCTTTCTATATTTTTATGTTATGTTAAACTACTTCTTTCTATGTTTTTATATTATGTTAAACAATTTCTATCTATATTTTTATGTTATGTTAAACATCTTCTTTCTATATTTTTATGTTATGTTAAACTATTTCTTTCTATATTTTTATATTATGTTAAACATCTTCTTTCTATATTTTTATGTAATGTTAAACTACTTCTTTCTATGTTTTTATATTATGTTAAACTATTTCTTTCTATATTTTTATATTATGTTAAACATCTTCTTTCTATATTTTTATGTTATGTTAAACTACTTCTTTCTATGTTTTTATATTATGTTTAACTATTTCTTTCTATATTTTTATATTATGATAAACATCTTCTTTCTATATTTTTATGTTATGTTAAACTATTTCTTTCTATATTTTTACATTATGTAAAACATCTTCTTTCTATATTTTTATGTTATGTTAAACTATTTCTTTCTATATTTTTATATTATGTTAAACATCTTCTTTCTATATTTTTATGTTATGTTAAACTACGTCTTTCTATGTTTTTATATTATGTTTAACTATTTCTTTCTATATTTTTATATTATGGTAAACATCTTCTTTCTATATTTTTATGTTATGTTAAACTATTTCTTTCTATATTTTTACATTATGTTAAACATCTTCTTTCTATATTTTTATGTTATGTTAAACTATTTCTTTCTATATTTTTATATTATGTTAAACATCTTCTTTCTATATTTTTATGTTATGTTAAACTACTTCTTTCTATGTTTTTAAATTATGTTAAACTATTTCTTTCTATAGTTTTATATTATGTTAAACATCTTCTTTCTATATTTTTATGTTATGTTAAACTACTTCTTTCTATGTTTTTATATTATGTTAAACATCTTCTTTCTATATTTTTATGTTATGTTAAACTACTTCTTTCTATGTTTTTATATTATGTTAAACTATTTCTTTCTATATTTTTATGTTATGTTAAACTACTTCTTTCTATATTTTTATGTTATGTTAAACTATTTCTTTCTATATTTTTATGTTATGTTAAACTACTACTTTCTATGTTTTTTTATTATGTTAAACATCTTCTTTCTATATTTTTATGTTATGTTAAACTACTTCTTTCTATGTTTTTATATTATGTTAAACTATTTCTTTCTATATTTTAAATTATATTATGTTAAACTATTTCTTTCTATATTTTTATAATATGTTAAACATCTTCTTTCTATATTTTTATGTTATGTTAAACTACTTCTTTCTATGTTTTTATATTATGTTAAACAATTTCTATCTATATTTTTATGTTATGTTAAACATCTTCTTTCTATATTTTTATGTTATGTTAAACTATTTCTTTCTATGTTTTTATATTATGTTAAACTATTTCTTTCTATATTTTTATATTATGTTAAACATCTTCTTTCTATATTTTTATGTTATGTTAAACTACTTCTTTCTATGTTTTTATATTATGTTTAACTATTTCTTTCTATATTTTTATATTATGGTAAACATCTTCTTTCTATATTTTTATGTTATGTTAAACTATTTCTTTCTATATTTTTACATTATGTAAAACATCTTCTTTCTATATTTTTATGTTATGTTAAACTATTTCTTTCTATATTTTTATATTATGTTAAACATCTTCTTTCTATATTTTTATGTTATGTTAAACTACGTCTTTCTATGTTTTTATATTATGTTAAACTATTTCTTTCTATATTTTTATATTATGTTAAACATCTTCTTTCTATGTTTTTATATTATGTTAAACTATTTCTTTCTATATTTTTATATTATGTTAAACATCTTCTTTCTATATTTTTATGTTATGTTAAACTATTTCTTTCTATATTTTTACATTATGTTAAACATCTTCTTTCTATATTTTTATGTTATGTTAAACTACTTCTTTCGATGTTTTTATATTATGTTAAACTATTTCTTTCTATATTTATATATTATGTTAAACATCTTCTTTCTATATTTTTATATTATGTTAAACATCTTCTTTCTATATTTTTATGTTATGTTAAACTACTTCTTTCTATGTTTTTATATTATGTTAAACTATTTCTTTCTATATTTTTATGTTATGTTAAACATCTTCTTTCTATATTTTTATGTTATGTTAAACTACGTCTTTCTATGTTTTTATATTATGTTAAACTATTTCTTTCTATATTTTTATATTATGTTAAACTATTTCTTTCTATGTTTTTATATTATGTTTAACTATTTCTTTCTATATTTTTATATTATGGTAAACATCTTCTTTCTATATTTTTATGTTATGTTAAACTATTTCTTTCTATATTTTTACATTATGTAAAACATCTTCTTTCTATATTTTTATGTTATGTTAAACTATTTCTTTCTATATTTTTATATTATGTTAAACATCTTCTTTCTATATTTTTATGTTATGTTAAACTACGTCTTTCTATGTTTTTATATTATGTTAAACTATTTCTTTCTATATTTTTATATTATGTTAAACATCTTCTTTCTATGTTTTTATATTATGTTAAACTATTTCTTTCTATATTTTTATATTATGTTAAACATCTTCTTTCTATATTTTTATGTTATGTTAAACTATTTCTTTCTATATTTTTACATTATGTTAAACATCTTCTTTCTATATTTTTATGTTATGTTAAACTACTTCTTTCGATGTTTTTATATTATGTTAAACTATTTCTTTCTATATTTATATATTATGTTAAACATCTTCTTTCTATATTTTTATATTATGTTAAACATCTTCTTTCTATATTTTTATGTTATGTTAAACTACTTCTTTCTATGTTTTTATATTATGTTAAACTATTTCTTTCTATATTTTTATGTTATGTTAAACATCTTCTTTCTATATTTTTATGTTATGTTAAACTACGTCTTTCTATGTTTTTATATTATGTTAAACTATTTCTTTCTATATTTTTATATTATGTTAAACTATTTCTTTCTATGTTTTTATATTATGTTAAACTATTTCTTTCTATATTTTTATATTATGTTAAACATCTTCTTTCTATATTTTTATGTTATGTTAAACTATTTCTTTCTATATTTTTATATTATGTTAAACATCTTCTTTCTATATTTTTATGTTATGTTAAACTACTTCTTTCGATGTTTTTATATTATGTTAAACTATTTCTTTCTATATTTATATATTATGTTAAACAACTTCTTTCTATATTTTTATGTTATGTTAAACATCTTCTTTCTATATTTTTATGTTATGTTAAACTACTTCTTTCTATGTTTTTATATTATGTTAAACAATTTCTATCTATATTTTTATGTTATGTTAAACATCTTCTTTCTATATTTTTATGTTATGTTAAACTATTTCTTTCTATATTTTTATATTATATTAAACATCTTCTTTCTATATTTTTATGTAATGTTAATCTACTTCTTTCTATGTTTTTATATTATGTTAAACTATTTCTTTCTATATTTTTATATTATGTTAAACATCTTCTTTCTATATTTTTATGTTATGTTAAACTACTTCTTTCTATGTTTTTATATTATGTTAAACTATTTTTATGTTATGGTAAACTATTTCTTTCTATATTTTTATATTATGTTAAACATCTTCTTTCTATATTTTTATGTTATGTTAAACTACTTCTTTCTATATTTTTATGTTATGTTAAACTATTTCTTTCTATATTTTTATATTATGTTAACAACTTCTTTCTATATTTTTATGTGATGTCAAACTACTTCTTTCTATGTTTTTATATTATGTTAAACTATTTCTTTCTATATTTTTATATTATGTTAAACATCTTCTTTCTATATTTTTATGTTATGTTAATCTACTTCTTTCTATGTTTTTATATTATGTTAAACTATTTCTTTCTATATTTTTATATTATGTTAAACATCTTCTTTCTATATTTTTATATTATGTTAAACTATTTCTTTCTATATTTTTATATTATGTTAAACATCTTCTTTCTATATTTTTATGTTATGTTAAACTACTTCTTTCTATGTTTTTATATTATGTTAAACTATTTCTTTCTATATTTTTACATTATGTTAAACATCTTCTTTCTATATTTTTATGTTATGTTAAACTACTTCTTTCTATGTTTTTATATTATGTTAAACTATTTCTTTCTATATTTTTATATTATGTTAAACATCTTCTTTCTGTATTTTTATGTTATGTTAAACTATTTCTTTCTATATTTTTATATTATGTTAAACATCTTATTTCTATATTTTTATGTTATGTTAAACTACTTCTTTCTATATTTTTATGTTATGTTAAACTATTTCTTTCTATATTTTTATATTATGTTAAACATCTTCTTTCTATATTTTTATGTTATGTTAAACTATTTCTTTCTATATTTTTATATTATGTTAAACATCTTCTTTCTATATTTTTATGTTATGTTAAACTACGTCTTTCTATGTTTTTATATTATGTTAAACTATTTCTTTCTATATTTTTATATTATGTTAAACATCTTCTTTCTATATTTTTATGTTATGTTAAACTATTTCTTTCCCTATTTTTATATTATGTTAAACATCTTCTTTATATATTTTTATGTTATGTTAAACTACTTCTTTCTATGTTTTAATATTATGTTAAACTATTTCTTTCTACATTTTTATATTATGTTAAACATCTTCTTTCTATATTTTTATGTTATGTTAAACTATTTCTTTCTATATTTTTATATTATGTTAAACATCTTCTTTCTATATTTTTATGTTATGTTAAACTACTTCTTTCTATGTTTTTATATTATGTTAAACTATTTCTTTCTATATTTTTATATTATGTTAAACATCTTCTTTCTATATTTTTATGTTATGTTAAACTACGTCTTTCTATGTTTTTATATTATGTTAAAATATTTCTTTCTATATTTTTATATTATGTTAAACTATTTCTTTCTATGTTTTTATATTATGTTAAACTATTTCTTTCTATATTTTTATATTATGTTAAACATCTTCTTTCTATATTTTTATGTTATGTTAAACTATTTCTTTCTATATTTTTATATTATGTTAAACATCTTCTTTCTTTATTTTTATATTATGTTAAACTACTTCTTTCGATGTTTTTATATTATGTTAAACTATTTCTTTCTATATTTATATATTATGTTAAACATCTTCTTTCTATATTTTTATGTTATGTTAAACTATTTCTTTCTATATTTTTATATTATGTTAAACTACTTCTTTCTATGTTTTTATATTATGTTAAACTATTTCTTTCTATATTTTTATATTATGTTAAACATCTTCTTTCTATATTTTTATGTTATGTTAAACTACTTCTTTCTATGTTTTTATATTATGTTAAACTATTTTTATGTTATGGTAAACTATTTCTTTCTATATTTTTATATTATGTTAAACATCTTCTTTCTATATTTTTATGTTATGTTAAACTACTTCTTTCTATATTTTTATGTTATGTTAAACTATTTCTTTCTATATTTTTAAATTATGTTAACAACTTCTTTCTATATTTTTATGTGATGTCAAACTACTTCTTTCTATGTTTTTATATTATGTTAAACTATTTCTTTCTATATTTTTATATTATGTTAAACATCTTCTTTCTATATTTTTATGTTATGTTAATCTACTTCTTTCTATGTTTTTATATTATGTTAAACTATTTCTTTCTATATTTTTATATTATGTTAAACATCTTCTTTCTATATTTTTATGTTATGTTAAACTATTTCTTTCTATATTTTAATATTATGTTAAACATCTTCTTTCTATATTTTTATGTTATGTTAAACTACTTCTTTCTATGTTTTTATATTATGTTGAACTATTTCTTTCTATATTTTTATATTATGTTAAACATCTTCTTTCTATATTTTTATGTTATGTTAAACTACTTCTTTCTATGTTTTTATATTATGTTAAACTATTTCTTTCTATATTTTTATATTATGTTAAACATCTTCTTTCTATATTTTTATGTTATGTTAAACTATTTCTTTCTATATTTTTATGTTATGTTAAACATCTTCTTTCTATATTTTTATGTTATGTTAAACTACTTCTTTCTATGTTTTTATATTATGTTAAACTATTTCTTTCTATATTTTTATATTATGTTAAACATCTTCTTTCTATATTTTTATGTTATGTTAATCTACTTCTTTCTATGTTTTTATATTATGTTAAACTATTTCTTTCTATATTTTTATATTATGTTAAACATCTTCTTTCTATATTTTTATGTTATGTTAAACTATTTCTTTCTATATTTTTATATTATGTTAAACATCTTCTTTCTATATTTTTATGTTATGTTAAACTATTTCTTTCTATATTTTTACACTATGTAAAACATCTTCTTTCTATATTTTTATGTTATGTTAAACTATTTCTTTCTATATTTTTATATTATGTTAAACATCTTCTTTCTATATTTTTATGTTATGTTAAACTACTTCTTTCTATGTTTTTATATTATGTTAAACTATTTCTTTCTATATTTTTATATTATGTTAAACTATTTCTTTCTATGTTTTTATATTATGTTAAACTATTTCTTTCTATATTTTTATATTATGTTAAACATCTTCTTTCTATATTTTTATGTTATGTTAAACTATTTCTTTCTATATTTTTATATTATGTTAAACATCTTCTTTCTTTATTTTTATATTATGTTAAACTACTTCTTTCGATGTTTTTATATTATGTTAAACTATTTCTTTCTATATTTATATATTATGTTAAACATCTTCTTTCTATATTTTTATGTTATGTTAAACTATTTCTTTCTATATTTTTATATTATGTTAAACTACTTCTTTCTATGTTTTTATATTATGTTAAACTATTTCTTTCTATATTTTTATATTATGTTAAACATCTTCTTTCTATATTTTTATGTTATGTTAAACTACATCTTTCTATGTTTTGATATTATGTTAAACTATTTTTATGTTATGGTAAACTATTTCTTTCTATATTTTTATATTATGTTAAACATCTTCTTTCTATATTTTTATGTTATGTTAAACTACTTCTTTCTATATTTTTATATTATGTTAAACATCTTCTTTCTATATTTTTATGTTATGTTAAACTACTTCTTTCTATGTTTTTAAATTATGTTAAACTATTTCTTTCTATAGTTTTATATTATGTTAAACATCTTCTTTCTATATTTTTATGTTATGTTAAACTACTTCTTTCTATGTTTTTATATTATGTTAAACATCTTCTTTCTATATTTTTATGTTATGTTAAACTACTTCTTTCTATGTTTTTATATTATGTTAAACTATTTCTTTCTATATTTTTATGTTATGTTAAACTACTTCTTTCTTTATTTTTATGTTATGTTAAACTATTTCTTTCTATATTTTTATGTTATGTTAAACTACTACTTTCTATGTTTTTTTAGTATGTTAAACATCTTCTTTCTATATTTTTATGTTATGTTAAACTACTTCTTTCTATGTTTTTATATTATGTTAAACTATTTCTTTCTATATTTTAAATTATATTATGTTAAACTATTTCTTTCTATATTTTTATAATATGTTAAACATCTTCTTTCTATATTTTTATGTTATGTTAAACTACTTCTTTCTATGTTTTTGTATTATGTTAAACATCTTCTTTCTATATTTTTATGTTATGTTAAACTACTTCTTTCTATGTTTTTATATTATGTTAAACTATTTCTTTCTATATTTTTAAGTTATGTTAAACTACTTCTTTCTATATTTTTATGTTATGTTAAACTATTTCTTTCTATATTTTTATGTTATGTTAAACTACTACTTTCTATGTTTTTTTATTATGTTAAACATCTTCATTCTATATTTTTATGTTATGTTAAACTACTTCTTTCTATGTTTTTATATTATGTTAAACTATTTCTTTCTATATTTTAAATTATATTATGTTAAACTATTTCTTTCTATATTTTTATAATATGTTAAACATATTCTTTCTATATTTTTATGTTATGTTAAACTACTTCTTTCTATGTTTTTATATTATGTTAAACAATTTCTATCTATATTTTTATGTTATGTTAAACATCTTCTTTCTATATTTTTATGTTATGTTAAACTATTTCTTTCTATATTTTTATATTATGTTAAACATCTTCTTTCTATATTTTTATGTAATGTTAAACTACTTCTTTCTATGTTTTTATATTATGTTAAACTATTTCTTTCTATATTTTTATATTATGTTAAACATCTTCTTTCTATATTTTTATGTTATGTTAAACTACTTCTTTCTATGTTTTTATATTATGTTTAACTATTTCTTTCTATATTTTTATATTATGGTAAACATCTTCTTTCTATATTTTTATGTTATGTTAAACTATTTCTTTCTATATTTTTACATTATGTAAAACATCTTCTTTCTATATTTTTATGTTATGTTAAACTATTTCTTTCTATATTTTTATATTATGTTAAACATCTTCTTTCTATATTTTTATGTTATGTTAAACTACGTCTTTCTATGTTTTTATATTATGTTTAACTATTTCTTTCTATATTTTTATATTATGGTAAACATCTTCTTTCTATATTTTTATGTTATGTTAAACTATTTCTTTCTATATTTTTACATTATGTTAAACATCTTCTTTCTATATTTTTATGTTATGTTAAACTATTTCTTTCTATATTTTTATATTATGTTAAACATCTTCTTTCTATATTTTTATGTTATGTTAAACTACTTCTTTCTATGTTTTTAAATTATGTTAAACTATTTCTTTCTATAGTTTTATATTATGTTAAACATCTTCTTTCTATATTTTTATGTTATGTTAAACTACTTCTTTCTATGTTTTTATATTATGTTAAACATCTTCTTTCTATATTTTTATGTTATGTTAAACTACTTCTTTCTATGTTTTTATATTATGTTAAACTATTTCTTTCTATATTTTTATGTTATGTTAAACTACTTCTTTCTATATTTTTATGTTATGTTAAACTATTTCTTTCTATATTTTTATGTTATGTTAAACTACTACTTTCTATGTTTTTTTATTATGTTAAACATCTTCTTTCTATATTTTTATGTTATGTTAAACTACTTCTTTCTATGTTTTTATATTATGTTAAACTATTTCTTTCTATATTTTAAATTATATTATGTTAAACTATTTCTTTCTATATTTTTATAATATGTTAAACATCTTCTTTCTATATTTTTATGTTATGTTAAACTACTTCTTTCTATGTTTTTATATTATGTTAAACAATTTCTATCTATATTTTTATGTTATGTTAAACATCTTCTTTCTATATTTTTATGTTATGTTAAACTATTTCTTTCTATATTTTTATATTATGTTAAACATCTTCTTTCTATATTTTTATGTAATGTTAAACTACTTCTTTCTATGTTTTTATATTATGTTAAACTATTTCTTTCTATATTTTTATATTATGTTAAACATCTTCTTTCTATATTTTTATGTTATGTTAAACTACTTCTTTCTATGTTTTTATATTATGTTTAACTATTTCTTTCTATATTTTTATATTATGGTAAACATCTTCTTTCTATATTTTTATGTTATGTTAAACTATTTCTTTCTATATTTTTACATTATGTAAAACATCTTCTTTCTATATTTTTATGTTATGTTAAACTATTTCTTTCTATATTTTTATATTATGTTAAACATCTTCTTTCTATATTTTTATGTTATGTTAAACTACGTCTTTCTATGTTTTTATATTATGTTAAACTATTTCTTTCTATATTTTTATATTATGTTAAACATCTTCTTTCTATGTTTTTATATTATGTTAAACTATTTCTTTCTATATTTTTATATTATGTTAAACATCTTCTTTCTATATTTTTATGTTATGTTAAACTATTTCTTTCTATATTTTTACATTATGTTAAACATCTTCTTTCTATATTTTTATGTTATGTTAAACTACTTCTTTCGATGTTTTTATATTATGTTAAACTATTTCTTTCTATATTTATATATTATGTTAAACATCTTCTTTCTATATTTTTATATTATGTTAAACATCTTCTTTCTATATTTTTATGTTATGTTAAACTACTTCTTTCTATGTTTTTATATTATGTTAAACTATTTCTTTCTATATTTTTATGTTATGTTAAACATCTTCTTTCTATATTTTTATGTTATGTTAAACTACGTCTTTCTATGTTTTTATATTATGTTAAACTATTTCTTTCTATATTTTTATATTATGTTAAACTATTTCTTTCTATGTTTTTATATTATGTTAAACTATTTCTTTCTATATTTTTATATTATGTTAAACATCTTCTTTCTATATTTTTATGTTATGTTAAACTATTTCTTTCTATATTTTTATATTATGTTAAACATCTTCTTTCTATATTTTTATGTTATGTTAAACTACTTCTTTCGATGTTTTTATATTATGTTAAACTATTTCTTTCTATATTTATATATTATGTTAAACATCTTCTTTCTATATTTTTATGTTATGTTAAACTATTTCTTTCTATATTTTTATATTATGTTAAACATCTTATTTCTATATTTTTATGTTATGTTAAACTACTTCTTTCTATATTTTTATGTTATGTTAAACTATTTCTTTCTATATTTTTATATTATGTTAACAACTTATTTCTATATTTTTATGTTATGTTAAACATCTTCTTTCTATATTTTTATGTTATGTTAAACTACTTCTTTCTATGTTTTTATATTATGTTAAACAATTTCTATCTATATTTTTATGTTATGTTAAACATCTTCTTTCTATATTTTTATGTTATGTTAAACTATTTCTTTCTATATTTTTATATTATATTAAACATCTTCTTTCTATATTTTTATGTAATGTTAATCTACTTCTTTCTATGTTTTTATATTATGTTAAACTATTTCTTTCTATATTTTTATATTATGTTAAACATCTTCTTTCTATATTTTTATGTTATGTTAAACTACTTCTTTCTATGTTTTTATATTATGTTAAACTATTTTTATGTTATGGTAAACTATTTCTTTCTATATTTTTATATTATGTTAAACATCTTCTTTCTATATTTTTATGTTATGTTAAACTACTTCTTTCTATATTTTTATGTTATGTTAAACTATTTCTTTCTATATTTTTAAATTATGTTAACAACTTCTTTCTATATTTTTATGTGATGTCAAACTACTTCTTTCTATGTTTTTATATTATGTTAAACTATTTCTTTCTATATTTTTATATTATGTTAAACATCTTCTTTCTATATTTTTATGTTATGTTAATCTACTTCTTTCTATGTTTTTATATTATGTTAAACTATTTCTTTCTATATTTTTATATTATGTTAAACATCTTCTTTCTATATTTTTATGTTATGTTAAACTATTTCTTTCTATATTTTAATATTATGTTAAACATCTTCTTTCTATATTTTTATGTTATGTTAAACTACTTCTTTCTATGTTTTTATATTATGTTGAACTATTTCTTTCTATATTTTTATATTATGTTAAACATCTTCTTTCTATATTTTTATGTTATGTTAAACTACTTCTTTCTATGTTTTTATATTATGTTAAACTATTTCTTTCTATATTTTTATATTATGTTAAACATCTTCTTTCTATATTTTTATGTTATGTTAAACTATTTCTTTCTATATTTTTATGTTATGTTAAACATCTTATTTCTATATTTTTATGTTATGTTAAACTACTTCTTTCTATATTTTTATGTTATGTTAAACTATTTCTTTCTATATTTTTATATTATGTTAAACATCTTCTTTCTATATTTTTATGTTATGTTAAACTACTTCTTTCTATATTTTTATATTATGTTAAACATCTTCTTTCTATATTTTTATGTTATGTTAAACATCTTCTTTCTATATTTTTATGTTATGTTAAACTATTTCTTTCTATATTTTTATATTATGTTAAACATCTTCTTTCTATATTTTTATGTTATGTTAAACTATTTCTTTCTATATTTTTACACTATGTAAAACATCTTCTTTCTATATTTTTATGTTATGTTAAACTATTTCTTTCTATATTTTTATATTATGTTAAACATCTTCTTTCTATATTTTTATGTTATGTTAAACTACGTCTTTCTATGTTTTTATATTATGTTAAACTATTTCTTTCTATATTTTTATGTTATGTTAAACTACTTCTTTCTATATTTTTATGTTATGTTAAACTATTTCTTTCTATATTTTTAAATTATGTTAACAACTTCTTTCTATATTTTTATGTGATGTCAAACTACTTCTTTCTATGTTTTTATATTATGTTAAACTATTTCTTTCTATATTTTTATATTATGTTAAACATCTTCTTTCTATATTTTTATGTTATGTTAATCTACTTCTTTCTATGTTTTTATATTATGTTAAACTATTTCTTTCTATATTTTTATATTATGTTAAACATCTTCTTTCTATATTTTTATGTTATGTTAAACTACTTCTTTCTATATTTTTATGTTATGTTAAACTATTTCTTTCTATATTTTTATATTATGTTAACAACTTATTTCTATATTTTTATGTTATGTTAAACATCTTCTTTCTATATTTTTATGTTATGTTAAACTACTTCTTTCTATGTTTTTATATTATGTTAAACAATTTCTATCTATATTTTTATGTTATGTTAAACATCTTCTTTCTATATTTTTATGTTATGTTAAACTATTTCTTTCTATATTTTTATATTATATTAAACATCTTCTTTCTATATTTTTATGTAATGTTAATCTACTTCTTTCTATGTTTTTATATTATGTTAAACTATTTCTTTCTATATTTTTATATTATGTTAAACATCTTCTTTCTATATTTTTATGTTATGTTAAACTATTTCTTTCTATATTTTTATATTATGTTAAACATCTTCTTTCTATATTTTTATGTTATGTTAAACTACTTCTTTCGATGTTTTTATATTATGTTAAACTATTTCTTTCTATATTTATATATTATGTTAAACATCTTCTTTCTATATTTTTATGTTATGTTAAACTATTTCTTTCTATATTTTTATATTATGTTAAACATCTTATTTCTATATTTTTATGTTATGTTAAACTACTTCTTTCTATATTTTTATGTTATGTTAAACTATTTCTTTCTATATTTTTATATTATGTTAACAACTTATTTCTATATTTTTATGTTATGTTAAACATCTTCTTTCTATATTTTTATGTTATGTTAAACTACTTCTTTCTATGTTTTTATATTATGTTAAACAATTTCTATCTATATTTTTATGTTATGTTAAACATCTTCTTTCTATATTTTTATGTTATGTTAAACTATTTCTTTCTATATTTTTATATTATATTAAACATCTTCTTTCTATATTTTTATGTAATGTTAATCTACTTCTTTCTATGTTTTTATATTATGTTAAACTATTTCTTTCTATATTTTTATATTATGTTAAACATCTTCTTTCTATATTTTTATGTTATGTTAAACTACTTCTTTCTATGTTTTTATATTATGTTAAACTATTTTTATGTTATGGTAAACTATTTCTTTCTATATTTTTATATTATGTTAAACATCTTCTTTCTATATTTTTATGTTATGTTAAACTACTTCTTTCTATATTTTTATGTTATGTTAAACTATTTCTTTCTATATTTTTAAATTATGTTAACAACTTCTTTCTATATTTTTATGTGATGTCAAACTACTTCTTTCTATGTTTTTATATTATGTTAAACTATTTCTTTCTATATTTTTATATTATGTTAAACATCTTCTTTCTATATTTTTATGTTATGTTAATCTACTTCTTTCTATGTTTTTATATTATGTTAAACTATTTCTTTCTATATTTTTATATTATGTTAAACATCTTCTTTCTATATTTTTATGTTATGTTAAACTATTTCTTTCTATATTTTAATATTATGTTAAACATCTTCTTTCTATATTTTTATGTTATGTTAAACTACTTCTTTCTATGTTTTTATATTATGTTGAACTATTTCTTTCTATATTTTTATATTATGTTAAACATCTTCTTTCTATATTTTTATGTTATGTTAAACTACTTCTTTCTATGTTTTTATATTATGTTAAACTATTTCTTTCTATATTTTTATATTATGTTAAACATCTTCTTTCTATATTTTTATGTTATGTTAAACTATTTCTTTCTATATTTTTATGTTATGTTAAACATCTTATTTCTATATTTTTATGTTATGTTAAACTACTTCTTTCTATATTTTTATGTTATGTTAAACTATTTCTTTCTATATTTTTATATTATGTTAAACATCTTCTTTCTATATTTTTATGTTATGTTAAACTACTTCTTTCTATATTTTTATATTATGTTAAACATCTTCTTTCTATATTTTTATGTTATGTTAAACATCTTCTTTCTATATTTTTATGTTATGTTAAACTATTTCTTTCTATATTTTTATATTATGTTAAACATCTTCTTTCTATATTTTTATGTTATGTTAAACTATTTCTTTCTATATTTTTACACTATGTAAAACATCTTCTTTCTATATTTTTATGTTATGTTAAACTATTTCTTTCTATATTTTTATATTATGTTAAACATCTTCTTTCTATATTTTTATGTTATGTTAAACTACGTCTTTCTATGTTTTTATATTATGTTAAACTATTTCTTTCTATATTTTTATGTTATGTTAAACTACTTCTTTCTATATTTTTATGTTATGTTAAACTATTTCTTTCTATATTTTTAAATTATGTTAACAACTTCTTTCTATATTTTTATGTGATGTCAAACTACTTCTTTCTATGTTTTTATATTATGTTAAACTATTTCTTTCTATATTTTTATATTATGTTAAACATCTTCTTTCTATATTTTTATGTTATGTTAATCTACTTCTTTCTATGTTTTTATATTATGTTAAACTATTTCTTTCTATATTTTTATATTATGTTAAACATCTTCTTTCTATATTTTTATGTTATGTTAAACTATTTCTTTCTATATTTTAATATTATGTTAAACATCTTCTTTCTATATTTTTATGTTATGTTAAACTACTTCTTTCTATGTTTTTATATTATGTTGAACTATTTCTTTCTATATTTTTATATTATGTTAAACATCTTCTTTCTATATTTTTATGTTATGTTAAACTACTTCTTTCTATGTTTTTATATTATGTTAAACTATTTCTTTCTATATTTTTATATTATGTTAAACATCTTCTTTCTATATTTTTATGTTATGTTAAACTATTTCTTTCTATATTTTTATGTTATGTTAAACATCTTCTTTCTATATTTTTATATTATGTTAAACATCTTCTTTCTATATTTTTATATTATGTTAAACTATTTCTTTCTATATTTTTATATTATGTTAAACATCTTCTTTCTATATTTTTATGTTATGTTAAACTACTTCTTTCTATGTTTTTATATTATGTTAAACTATTTCTTTCTATATTTTTACATTATGTTAAACATCTTCTTTCTATATTTTTATGTTATGTTAAACTACTTCTTTCTATGTTTTTATATTATGTTAAACTATTTCTTTCTATATTTTTATATTATGTTAAACATCTTCTTTCTATATTTTTATGTTATGTTAAACTATTTCTTTCTATATTTTTATATTATGTTAAACATCTTATTTCTATATTTTTATGTTATGTTAAACTACTTCTTTCTATATTTTTATGTTATGTTAAACTATTTCTTTCTATATTTTTATATTATGTTAAACATCTTCTTTCTATATTTTTATGTTATGTTAAACTATTTCTTTCTATATTTTTATATTATGTTAAACATCTTCTTTCTATATTTTTATGTTATGTTAAACTACGTCTTTCTATGTTTTTATATTATGTTAAACTATTTCTTTCTATATTTTTATATTATGTTAAACATCTTCTTTCTATATTTTTATGTTATGTTAAACTATTTCTTTCTATATTTTTATATTATGTTAAACATCTTCTTTATATATTTTTATGTTATGTTAAACTACTTCTTTCTATGTTTTAATATTATGTTAAACTATTTCTTTCTACATTTTTATATTATGTTAAACATCTTCTTTCTATATTTTTATGTTATGTTAAACTATTTCTTTCTATATTTTTATATTATGTTAAACATCTTCTTTCTATATTTTTATGTTATGTTAAACTACTTCTTTCTATGTTTTTATATTATGTTAAACTATTTCTTTCTATATTTTTATATTATGTTAAACATCTTCTTTCTATATTTTTATGTTATGTTAAACTACGTCTTTCTATGTTTTTATATTATGTTAAACTATTTCTTTCTATATTTTTATATTATGTTAAACTATTTCTTTCTATGTTTTTATATTATGTTAAACTATTTCTTTCTATATTTTTATATTATGTTAAACATCTTCTTTCTATATTTTTATGTTATGTTAAACTATTTCTTTCTATATTTTTATATTATGTTAAACATCTTCTTTCTTTATTTTTATATTATGTTAAACTACTTCTTTCGATGTTTTTATATTATGTTAAACTATTTCTTTCTATATTTATATATTATGTTAAACATCTTCTTTCTATATTTTTATGTTATGTTAAACTATTTCTTTCTATATTTTTATATTATGTTAAACTACTTCTTTCTATGTTTTTATATTATGTTAAACTATTTCTTTCTATATTTTTATATTATGTTAAACATCTTCTTTCTATATTTTTATGTTATGTTAAACTACTTCTTTCTATGTTTTTATATTATGTTAAACTATTTTTATGTTATGGTAAACTATTTCTTTCTATATTTTTATATTATGTTAAACATCTTCTTTCTATATTTTTATGTTATGTTAAACTACTTCTTTCTATATTTTTATGTTATGTTAAACTATTTCTTTCTATATTTTTAAATTATGTTAACAACTTCTTTCTATATTTTTATGTGATGTCAAACTACTTCTTTCTATGTTTTTATATTATGTTAAACTATTTCTTTCTATATTTTTATATTATGTTAAACATCTTCTTTCTATATTTTTATGTTATGTTAATCTACTTCTTTCTATGTTTTTATATTATGTTAAACTATTTCTTTCTATATTTTTATATTATGTTAAACATCTTCTTTCTATATTTTTATGTTATGTTAAACTATTTCTTTCTATATTTTAATATTATGTTAAACATCTTCTTTCTATATTTTTATGTTATGTTAAACTACTTCTTTCTATGTTTTTATATTATGTTGAACTATTTCTTTCTATATTTTTATATTATGTTAAACATCTTCTTTCTATATTTTTATGTTATGTTAAACTACTTCTTTCTATGTTTTTATATTATGTTAAACTATTTCTTTCTATATTTTTATATTATGTTAAACATCTTCTTTCTATATTTTTATGTTATGTTAAACTATTTCTTTCTATATTTTTATGTTATGTTAAACATCTTCTTTCTATATTTTTATGTTATGTTAAACTACTTCTTTCTATGTTTTTATATTATGTTAAACTATTTCTTTCTATATTTTTATATTATGTTAAACATCTTCTTTCTATATTTTTATGTTATGTTAATCTACTTCTTTCTATGTTTTTATATTATGTTAAACTATTTCTTTCTATATTTTTATATTATGTTAAACATCTTCTTTCTATATTTTTATGTTATGTTAAACTATTTCTTTCTATATTTTTATATTATGTTAAACATCTTCTTTCTATATTTTTATGTTATGTTAAACATCTTCTTTCTATGTTTTTATAGTATGTTAAACTATTTCTTTCTATATTTTTATATTATGTTAAACATCTTCTTTCTATATTTTTATGTTATGTTAAACTATTTCTTTCTATATTTTTACATTATGTTAAACATCTTCTTTCTATATTTTTATGTTATGTTAAATTACTTCTTTCGATGTTTTTATATTATGTTAAACTATTTCTTTCTATATTTATATATTATGTTAAACATCTTCTTTCTATATTTTTATGTTATGTTAAACTATTTCTTTCTATATTTTTATATTATGTTAAACATCTTATTTCTAAATTTTTATGTTATGTTAAACTACTTATTTCTATATTTTTATATTATGTTAAACTATTTCTTTCTATGTTTTTATATTATGTTAAACTATTTCTTTCTATATTTTTATATTATGTTAACAACTTCTTTCTATATTTTTATGTGTTGTCAAACTACTTCTTTCTATGTTTTTATATTATGTTAAACTATTTCTTTCTATATTTTTATATTATGTTAAACATCTTCTTTCTATATTTTTATGTTATGTTAATCTACTTCTTTCTATATTTTTATGTTATGATAAACTATTTCTTTCTATATTTTTATATTATGTTAAACATCTTCTTTCTATATTTTTATGTAATGTTAAACTACTTCTTTCTATGTTTTTATATTATGTTAAACTATTTCTTTCTACATTTTTATATTATGTTAAACATCTTCTTTCTATATTTTTATGTTATGTTAAACTACTTCTTTCTATGTTTTTATATTATGTTAAACTATTTCTTTCTATATTTTTATATTATGTTAAACATCTTCTTTCTATATTTTTATGTTATGTTAAACTATTTCTTTCTATATTTTTACATTATGTAAAACATCTTCTTTCTATATTTTTATGTTATGTTAAACTATTTCTTTCTATATTTTTATATTATGTTAAACATCTTCTTTCTATATTTTTATGTTATGTTAAACTACGTCTTTCTATGTTTTTATATTATGTTAAACTATTTCTTTCTATATTTTTATATTATGTTAAACATCTTCTTTCTATGTTTTTATATTATGTTAAACTATTTCTTTCTATATTTTTATATTATGTTAAACATCTTCTTTCTATATTTTTATGTTATGTTAAACTATTTCTTTCTATATTTTTATATTATGTTAAACATCTTCTTTCTATATTTTTATGTTATGTTAAACTACTTCTTTCTATGTTTTTATATTATGTTAAACTATTTCTTTCTATATTTTTATGTTATGTTAAACATCTTCTTTCTATATTTTTATGTTATGTTAAACTATTTCTTTCCATATTTTTATATTATGTTAAACTATTTCTTTCTATATTTTTTTGTTATGTTAAACTACTTCTTTCTATGTTTTTATATTATGTTAAACTATTTCTTTCTATATTTTTATATTATGTTAAACATCTTCTTTCTATATTTTTTTGTAATGTTAAACTACTTCTTTCTATGTTTTTATATTATGTTAAACTATTTCTTTCTATATTTTTATATTATGTTAAACATCTTCTTTCTATATTTTTATGTTATGTTAAACTACTTCTTTCTATGTTTTTATATTATGTTAAACTATTTCTTTCTATATTTTTATATTATGTTAAACATCTTCTTTCTATATTTTTATGTTATGTTAAACTATTTCTTTCTATATTTTTATGTTATGTTAAACATCTTCTTTCTATATTTTTATGTTATGTTAAACTACTTCTTTCTATGTTTTTATATTATGTTAAACTATTTCTTTCTATATTTTTATATTATGTTAAACATCTTCTTTCTATATTTTTATGTTATGTTAAACTATTTCTTTCTATATTTTTATGTTATGTTAAACATCTTCTTTCTATATTTTTATGTTATGTTAAACTATTTCTTTCCATATTTTTATATTATGTTAAACATCTTCTTTCTATATTTTTATGTTATGTTAAACTATTTCTTTCTATATTTTTATGTTATGTTAAACATCTTCTTTCTATATTTTTATGTTATGTTAAACTATTTCTTTCCATATTTTTATATTATGTTAAACATCTTCTTTCTATATTTTTGTGTTATGTTAAACTATTTCTTTCTATATTTTTATATTATATTAAACATCTTCTTTCTATATTTTTATGTTATGTTAAACTACTTCTTTCTATGTTTTTATATTATGTTAAACTATTTCTTTCTATATTTTTATGTTATGTTAAACATCTTCTTTCTATATTTTTATGTTATGTTAAACTATTTCTTTCCATATTTTTATATTATGTCAAACATCTTCTTTCTATATTTTTTTGTTATGTTACTTCTTTCTATGTTTTTATATTATGTTAAACTATTTCTTTCTATATTTTTATATAATGTTAAACATCTTCTTTCTATATTTTTTTGTTATGTTAAACATCTTCTTTCTATATTTTTATGTAATGTTAAACTATTTCTTTCTATATTTTTATATTATGTTAAACATCTTCTTTCTGTATTTTTATGTTATGTTAAACTACTTCTTTCTATGTTTTTATATTATGTTAAACATCTTCTCTCTATATTTTTATGTAATGTTAAACTATTTCTTTCTATATTTTTATATTATGTTAAACTACTTCTTTCTATATTTTTATGTAATGTTAAACTATTTCTTTCTATATTTTTATATTATGTTAACATTTTCTTTCTATATTTTTATGTTATGTTAAACTACTTCTTTCTATGTTTTTATATTATGTTAAACTATTTCTTTCTATATTTTTATATTATGTTAAACATCTTCTTTCTATATTTTTATGTTATGTTAAACTATTTCTTTCTATATTTTTATATTATGTTAAACATCTTCTTTCTATATTTTTATGTTATGTTAAACTATTTCTTTCTATATTTTTATGTTATGTTAAACATCTTCTTTCTATATTTTTATGTTATGTTAAACTATTTCTTTCCATATTTTTATATTATGTTAAACATCTTCTTTCTATATTTTTGTGTTATGTTAAACTATTTCTTTCTATATTTTTATATTATATTAAACATCTTCTTTCTATATTTTTATGTTATGTTAAACTACTTCTTTCTATGTTTTTATATTATGTTAAACTATTTCTTTCTATATTTTTATGTTATGTTAAACATCTTCTTTCTATATTTTTATGTTATGTTAAACTATTTCTTTCCATATTTTTATATAATGTCAAACATCTTCTTTCTATATTTTTTTGTTATGTTAAACATCTTCTTTCTATATTTTTATGTTATTTTAAACTACTTCTTTCTATGTTTTTATATTATGTTAAACTATTTCTTTCTATATTTTTATATTAATTATGTTAAACATCTTCTTTCTTTATTTTTATGTTATGTTAAACTACTTGTTTCTATGTTTTTATATTATGTTAAACTATTTCTTTCTATATTTTTATGTTATGTTAAACTACTTCTTTCTATGTTTTTGTATTATGTTAAACTATTTCTTTCTATATTTTTATGTTATGTTAAACATCTTCCTTCTATATTTTTATGTTATGTTAAACTACTTCTTTCCATGTTTTTATATTATGTTAAACTATTTCTTTCTATATTTTTATATTATGTTAAACATCTTCTTTCTATATTTTTATGTTATGTTAAACTACTTCTTTCTATGTTTTTATATTATGTTAAACTATTTCTTTCTATATTTTTATATTATGTTAAACATCTTCTTTCTATATTTTTATGTTATGTTAAACTATTTCTTTCTATATTTTTATATTATGTAAAACATCTTCTTTCTATATTTTTATGTTATGTTAAACTATTTCTTTCTATATTTTTATATTATGTTAAACATCTTCTTTCTATATTTTTATGTTATGTTAAACTACGTCTTTCTATGTTTTTATATTATGTTAAACTATTTCTTTCTATATTTTTATATTATGTTAAACATCTTCTTTCTATGTTTTTATATTATGTTAAACTATTTCTTTCTATATTTTTATATTATGTTAAACATCTTCTTTCTATATTTTTATGTTATGTTAAACTATTTCTTTCTATATTTTTACATTATGTTAAACATCTTCTTTCTATATTTTTATGTTATGTTAAACTATTTCTTTCTATATTTTTATATTATGTTAAACATCTTCTTTCTATGTTTTTATATTATGTTAAACTATTTCTTTCTATATTTTTATACTATGTTAAACATCTTCTTTCTATATTTTTATGTTATGTTAAACTATTTCTTTCTATATTTTTACATTATGTTAAACATCTTCTTTCTATATTTTTATGTTATGTTAAACTACTTCTTTCGATGTTTTTATATTATGTTAAACTATTTCTTTCTATATTTATATATTATGTTAAACATCTTCTTTCTATATTTTTATGTTATGTTAAACTATTTCTTTCTATATTTTTATATTATGTTAAACATCTTATTTCTATATTTTTATGTTATGTTAAACTACTTATTTCTATATTTTTATGTAATGTTAAACTACGTCTTTCTATGTTTTTATATTATGTTAAACTATTTCTTTCTATATTTTTATATTATGTTAAACATCTTCTTTCTATGTTTTTATATTATGTTAAACTATTTCTTTCTATATTTTTATACTATGTTAAACATCTTCTTTCTATATTTTTATGTTATGTTAAACTATTTCTTTCTATATTTTTACATTATGTTAAACATCTTCTTTCTATATTTTTATGTTATGTTAAACTACTTCTTTCGATGTTTTTATATTATGTTAAACTATTTCTTTCTATATTTATATATTATGTTAAACATCTTCTTTCTATATTTTTATGTTATGTTAAACTATTTCTTTCTATATTTTTATATTATGTTAAACATCTTATTTCTATATTTTTATGTTATGTTAAACTACTTATTTCTATATTTTTATGTCATGTTAAACTACTTCTTTCTATGTTTTTATATTATGTTAAACTATTTCTTTCTATATTTTTATGTTATGTTAAACTACTTCTTTCTATGTTTTTATATTATGTTAAACTATTTCTTTCTATATTTTAAATTATATTATGTTAAACTATTTCTTTCTATATTTTTATAATATGTTAAACATCTTCTTTCTATATTTTTATGTTATGTTAAACTACATCTTTCTATGTTTTTATATTATGTTAAACAATTTCTATCTATATTTTTATGTTATGTTAAACTATTTCTTTCTATATTTTTATATTATGTTAAACATCTTCTTTCTATATTTTTATGTTATGTTAAACTACTTCTTTCTATGTTTTTAAATTATGTTAATCTATTTCTTTCTATATTTTTATATTATGTTAAACATCTTCTTTCTATATTTTTATGTTATGTTAATCTACTTCTTTCTATATTTTTATGTTATGTTAAACTATTTCTTTCTATATTTTTATATTATGTTAAACATCTTCTTTCTATATTTTTATGTAATGTTAAACTACGTCTTTCTATGTTTTTTTATTATGTTAAACTATTTCTTTCTATATTTTTATATTATGTTAAACATCTTCTTTCTATGTTTTTATATTATGTTAAACTATTTCTTTCTATATTTTTATATTATGTTAAACATCTTCTTTCTATATTTTTATGTTATGTTAAACTATTTCTTTCTATATTTTTACATTATGTTAAACATCTTCTTTCTATATTTTTATGTTATGTTAAACTACTTCTTTCGATGTTTTTATATTATGTTAAACTATTTCTTTCTATATTTATATATTATGTTAAACATCTTCTTTCTATATTTTTATGTTATGTTAAACTATTTCTTTCTATATTTTTATATTATGTTAAACATCTTATTTCTATATTTTTATGTTATGGTGAACTACTTATTTCTATATTTTTTTGTTATGTTAAACTACTTCTTTCTATGTTTTTATATTATGTTAAATTATTTCTTTCTATATTTTTATGTTATGTTAAACTACTTCTTTCTATGTTTTTATATTATGTTAAACTATTTCTTTCTATATTTTAAATTATATTATGTTAAACTATTTCTTTCTATATTTTTATAATATGTTAAACATGTTCTTTCTATATTTTTATGTTATGTTAAACTACATCTTTCTATGTTTTTATATTATGTTAAACAATTTCTATCTATATTTTTATGTTATGTTAAACATCTTCTTTCTATATTTTTATGTTATGTTAAACTATTTCTTTCTATATTTTTATATTATGTTAAACATCTTCTTTCTATATTTTTATGTTATGTTAAACTATTTCTTTCTATATTTTTATATTATGTTAAACATCTTATTTCTATATTTTTATGTTATGTTAAACTACTTATTTCTATATTTTTATGTTATGTTAAACTATTTCTTTCTATATTTTTATATTATGTTAACAACTTCTTTCTATATTTTTATGTTATGTTAAACTACTTCTTTCTATGTTTTTATATTATGTTAAACTATTTCTTTCTATATTTTTATGTTATGTTAAACTACTTCTTTCTATATTTTTATGTTATGTTAAACTATTTCTTTCTATATTTTTATGTTATGTTAAACTACTTCTTTCTATGTTTTTTTATTATGTTAAACATCTTCTTTCTATATTTTTATGTTATGTCAAACTACTTCTTTCTATGTTTTTATATTATGTTAAACTATTTCTTTCTATATTTTTATATTATGTTAAACATCTTCTTTCTATATTTTTATGTTATGTTAAACTACTTCTTTCTATATTTTTATATTATGTTAAACTATTTCTTTCTATATTTTTATGTTATGTTAAACTACTTCTTTCTATGTTTTTATATTATGTCAAACTATTTCTTTCTATATTTTTATGTTATGTTAAACATCTTCTTTCTATATTTTTATGTTATGTTAAACTACTTCTTTCCATGTTTTTATATTATGTTAAACTATTTCTTTCTATATTTTTATATTATGTTAAACATCTTCTTTCTATATTTTTATGTTATGTTAAACTACTTCTTTCTATGTTTTTATATTATGTTAAACTATTTCTTTCTATATTTTTATATTATGTTAAACATCTTCTTTCTATATTTTTATGTTATGTTAAACTATTTCTTTCTATATTTTTATATTATGTAAAACATCTTCTTTCTATATTTTTATGTTATGTTAAACTACTTCTTTCTATGTTTTTATATTATGTTAAACATCTTCTTTCTATATTTTTATATTATGTTAAACATCTTCTTTCTATATTTTTATGTTATGTTAAACTATTTCTTTGATGTTTAACATAATATAAAAATATAGAAAGAAATAGTTTAACATAACATAAAAATATAGAAAGAAGTAGTTTAACATAACATAAAAATATAGAAAGAAGATGTTTAACATAATATAAAAACATAGAAAGAAGTAGTTCAACATAACATAAAAATATAGATAGAAGATGTTTAACATAATATAAAAATATAGAAAGAAATAGTTTAACATAATATAAAAACATAGAAAGAAGATGTTTAACATAATATAAAAATATAGAAAGAAATAGTTTAACATAACATAAAAATATAGAAAGAAATAGTTTAACATAACATAAAAATATAGAAAGAAGATGTTTAACATAATATAAAAATATAGAAAGAAATAGTTTAACATAATATAAAAACATAGAAAGAAGTAGTTTAACATAACATAAAAATATAGAAAGAAGATGTTTAACATAATATAAAAACATAGAAAGAAGTAGTTTAACATAACATAAAAATATAGAAAGAAGATGTTTAACATAATATAAAAATATAGAAAGAAATAGTTTAACATAACATAAAAATATAGAAAGAAGATGTTTAACATAATATAAAAATATAGAAAGAAATAGTTTAACATAATATAAGAACATAGAAAGAAGTAGTTTAACATAACATAAAAATATAGAAAGAAGTTGTTAACATAATATAAAAATATAGAAAGAAGATGTTTAACATAATATAAAAATATAGAAAGAAATAGTTTAACATGATATAAAAACATAGAAAGAAGTAGTTTAACATAACATAAAAATATAGAAAGAAGATGTTTTACATAATGTAAAAATATAGAAAGAAATAGTTTAACATAACATAAAAATATAGAAAGAAGATGTTTCACATAATATAAAAATATAGAAAGAAATAGTTAAACATAATATAAAAACATAGAAAGAAGTAGTTTAACATAACATAAAAATATAGAAAGAAGATGTTTAACATAACATAAAAATATAGAAAGAAGATGTTTAACATAATATAAAAACATAGAAAGAAGTAGTTTAACATAACATAAAAATATAGAAAGAAGATGTTTAACATAATATAAAAATATAGAAAGAAATAGTTTAACATAACATAAAAATATAGAAAGAAGATGTTTAACATAATATAAAAATATAGAAAGAAATAGTTTAACATAATATAAGAACATAGAAAGAAGTAGTTTAACATAACATAAAAATATAGAAAGAAGTTGTTAACATAATATAAAAATATAGAAAGAAGATGTTTAACATAATATAAAAATATAGAAAGAAATAGTTTAACATGATATAAAAACATAGAAAGAAGTAGTTTAACAT
Source organism: Lithophane leautieri (assembly GCA_949152455.1). Lineage (NCBI taxonomy): Eukaryota > Metazoa > Arthropoda > Insecta > Lepidoptera > Noctuidae > Lithophane > Lithophane leautieri. The sequence continues at coordinate 12,354,942 of OX424459.1, forward strand.
AACATAAAAATATAGAAAGAAGATGTTTAACATAATATAAAAATGTAGAAAGAAATAGTTTATCATAATATAAAAACATAGAAAGAAGTAGTTTAACATAACATAAAAATATAGAAAGAAGATGTTTAACATAATATAAAAACATAGAAAGAAGTAGTTTAACATAACATAAAAATATAGAAAGAAGATGTTTAACATAATATAAAAATATAGAAAGAAATAGTTTAACATAATATAAAAACATAGTGCGATGTGGAGGGAAGGAGGGGTTAAGTAAATACCATGTCGTGTACTTGTCCATGAGTCAACTGGAGACTGAAGACCCCAGACTCCCTTTATTAGTGTAATATATACCTAGTCCGTGCGTGACATATATCATAATATACCTATGGACATAGCTTATCTACCTTAACTTAAACTAAGATCTAAACGTGACGTACGTGACACACCACATCACCCTTCCTAAAGTAAAAAAAAAAACTTAGTTACATTGTTTTTTTTTTTTTTTTCATCTCTTTACATTTTTAAACTTACATTCTAAGTCTTACAGTATAACTTTGTCCTATTTTTATGTATTACATCTATCTTATTTTTATATTTAACTATTACATTTGGTGACTCGTCCTTTACAACTATAAATGGTCCATTATAAATACACTCCAACTTATTGCCTACTTCGTTTTTTACCAAAATCAAGTCACCTTCCTTATAAGTTATAGAATTAAGATTCTTATCATAACAATGTTTCCTTGATAACTTACTTGATACCAAATTTTCTTTTGCATCATTTTGAGCCCTTTGTAACCTGTATTTAAATTCTAAAGGATAATCATCAAAATTATACAAAGGTTCAACACTTTCACCTTGAAGACTACTTGGTAACCTACAAATTTTACCATAAACTAATTCATAAGGCGTATACTTAGTCACAGTATTAACTGTTGTGTTATAAGAAAAACACCAATATGGAATCCAAGAACTCCACGATGATGGATTATTATCCGTTTGTATCCTTAAATAAGCACCTAAAGTTTTATGAACGTTTTCCAAAGACCCTATACTTTCATGATGATATGACGTGGATAAGATTTTATTGATGCCCAAGACATTACATAGCTCTACCATTACTTTCGAAATGAACTCAGAACCCCTATCCGTAGCAATTGTTCCCGGTATCCCATATCTCAACACAAAATTTTCTGCTAACGCTTTTGCTACCTCATTTGCGGATTTACTTTTTAGTGGATAAGCCTCCACAAACTTCGTAAGTTCACATTGAAGAGTTAATATGTAAACATTACCATTTTCGTCCCTATCAAGTGGCCCCACTATATCTAAATAAACCTTTTCAAAAGATGAAGATGCAGTGGTAGTAACTGTCATTGGTTCTTTAGTATGTCTGGAAAACTTTTGTTTTTTACACTTATCACATTTACCAACGTACTCCGCTACATCTTTCTCAATTGACGGCCAATAATAATATTTCTTTATATTATTCACCATCCTGCGTATTCCTGAATGACCACTCGTAGGTAAAATATGAAAATCATTTAAAACAATTCTCTTCTCATCTGCCCCTTCTATCTTCCGTACACCCTTCACTACACATATTCTAAAATCTCCACATATCGAATTACTATTTTCCTTCAAATATTTGGCCATTTTTGTAATAAAATTAACGTTATAACGATTTTTCAAAATAATAACTTCTTTTATGCCCTTTTCAATACAAAAAGTGACTATGTCTCTCGACAACTCGTCTCGCGATGATGCCGATAAAGATTCATAGTTTACGTAAATACTCGAGTTTTCTGGCACATACATTAAATTGCGCGACTTTGAAAAGATTTTTTCACCATTAGTGTTACGTAACATCTTCTCCCACTCATTCAAACATATCTCAATATCATTTCCTTGTTTTTTAAGAACTTCCACGATCCTAGGGTGATCAGTCCTAGATACCACAGGGTCCGTATCACAAACATTTCGTTCTTCCAACTGTTTGTACTGCGCTCTCGTCATTACGGATATAGTTTTTTCACGCATGGTTTTCAAATCTTCACTTGAAATTACTATCCTAGAAAGTGCATCAGCTAATACATTTTCTTTCCCCTTAATATACTCGACCTCAAAGTCATACTCTTCTAAACATAAACGAAACTTAGTTAACCTACTTGATGGATCTGTCATGTTAAACAAGTATAATAGTGGCCGGTGATCCGTTTTCACAACGAACCTCCGTCCATACAAGTACGGTCTAAAATATTTAACTGACCATACTATAGCCAATAACTCCTTCTCTATAATTGGATAATTTAACTCACTCTTCCCCAAAGACCTACTAGCGTATGCAACGGGTTTACCGTTCCCATTACACAAAACACTTCCTACCGCATAACCCGAACTATCGGTTTGTAATATAAACGTGTTGTCTTCAGAAAAATTTGGATAATCCAACACTGGTGGATTCATTAACGCTTCCTTAAGCAACAAAAACGACCTCTCACATTCATCGGTCCAACCAAACACCACATCCCTCTTACATAGCTTATTCATAGGTATCACTATACTAGCAAAATTTGGTATGAATTTCCTATAATAATTTGCAAACGCCACAAACCGCTTTACTTCATCAACTGCCGATGGACGCGGATATTTCTTTATGGCTTCTACCTTTTCAGGATCTGGTGAAATACCTTCCGCTGAAATTACGTGTCCTAAATAAAGTATTTGTTTTTTCATAAATTCACATTTGGATGGATTCAGTTTAAGATTGACCTTTCTCAGGCGAGAAAACACTGACATAAGGTTTCGGTTGTGCTCATCCAAATTCCGCCCGAAAATAATTAAATCATCCAAATATATCAAACATTTGTCATAATTTAATCCTGACATGGCTACAGTCATTAACCTGCTAAAAGAACTTGGACTTATCTTTAACCCCATTGGTAATCTACACATCTGATATTGCCCTTTATCTGTCGTGAAAGCTGTGTATTTCCTACTACTTTCATCTAAAGCACACTGATAATATGATTGTGATAGATCACAGTGGCTAAAGTAAACTGCACCCGACAATGAATCCAAGATTTCATTAATATTTGGCAAAGGGAATTTATCATCCTGTATCTTTTCATTTAACTGCCTGTAGTCTATTACTACACGCCATTTTTCCTCCCCATCACGACCTGCCTTCTTGGGTACAACCAAAACAGGACTAGACCACTCACTAACCGCCTCCTCAATAATATTACTATCCAGCATCTCCTGCACTTGCCTATCAACCTCCTTTTTCTGTACATAAGGTATTCTATACTGTTTCCTGTAAACTGGAGTAACACTATCTTTCAAACGTATTGACTGCGCATATACATTCGTGACATCCAATTTATCTCCCGGAATATAAAAAATATCTGGATATTTTGCACATATTTGCTCAACTGACAACCGTTCCTCGGCATTCAAATAATCAAGATTAAGCAAAGAAAATATTTTCTTAACACGTTCAACACTTACTTCTGTTTCCGCAAAACTACAACAATTAAAATCACTTAACGGATAGACTTCTACATCGGACATACTACACACAACTTCCTCCGTGGTTGTGTTTAAAATCCTAATGGGCATCATCCCATTCTTAGGTCTAGCTACTACATTTGCTAAGAAAACCCGTTCGCGCAACTCCTTCCTAAACACTACACAATCTTCTGCTCTATTAACGGGCAAATACTTAACCATTTCACAACGCGGAGAAATAGTTAAAGAATAATTATAGGATTTAAGTGGCATCGAAACCGTCTGCTGCTCACGGTTCTTTAGAGATAACCTGTTCCCCGAAAAGTCTATAATACCACTATATGCCTGCAAGAAATCCTGGCCTAATATGCCAACTGACCTACATGGCAAATCATTGAATATATAAAACTTATGCACGAACGAACATTGTTCGTACTCCAACGTCAAATATACATATCCTATAGCCCGTAAACTACCCCCTAAACCATTAATCACTAATTCTTCCTTAACTACTTTACAGCACAAAGCATTATTCCTCAAGAAATTACTTTTTATTGCCGATATCGACGCACCCGTATCGACTAACCATTCCGAATCCACATTATTTGCTAGAAAATTCACCCAGTTAACACTATTGCAAGCTAAAATATGCTTAGCCTCGAAAAAACTGCGTTTCATTCAATTGTCCGCCTTCACTACTTCGTGACATTGACACTGCACTTGAGTCAGCATCGCCCCGCACGTGCTCTAGACATGCTACGCGCTGTCGACCTCGCTGAGTCTGCCGTCCACGATGAGTACTATTGCTACGACCGCGCATTCCACTACTATACCTTACGTTTCCATTTTGGTACGTACGCCCAACAGCTGTTTTTTGCTGCGCGTATCCATTACCAACAGCGTGCCGCCTATAGTTATTTCCACGACCCCTATTTCCCGTAGAAAAACTACCACCCGCGGTCCACCGCTGGAACGTCATGACTTGACCCGACGAAGCACAATTTTCGTCTTCCGCTACCCTGATAGCATCTTTCAAACAAGTCAAGTTCCGTGCCGTAATAATTGTACCAAGACGCTGATTACGAAGTCCGTCAGCAAACTTTTTAACCGCATACTTCTCATTTAAAGGCCGCAAAATTTCATAGGCTCCCGAATTTTCCCCGGCTTGAGAAATAGTCAAATCTACCATTAACTTCTCTATCTCTGCCCCGTAATCCGTGACCGACCTATCATTTTGCCTAGCGCGAGCAAATTTGGCTTGCACTGCAACGTCTGACTTAACCGTCAACAAATGCTTCTTCATGTCCGTTAAAAGACTGTCTACAGTCGTATAAGTAGAGGACAATCGCATCTTAGCCCCCTGGGTAAGTCGTGTAGTTAGCACGAATCTAATTAAATGAGCACTATCAGCCGCTTCTAACATAGAGCTGTATAAATCTATGGCATCAATCAAATCTTGGGTTACCTGCTCATCCCCATTCATTTTCGGGAGTAAGCTAACCGCCGTTTTCAATGAAAACCTTTCCAACGCCATCTCTGTATTGGTTCCGGTACCGTTTTCAAACTTAATAGTGTCTACATACAAATTTTCTATTTTACTCACTAGCTGTGCTAATTCCTCCGAAAATTTGCTACACTTAGAAACTACACACTTAAATTTACAATACAGGGCTTTTACCTCGCTTATCTTTCCCTCAAAATTTTTGCCTTTCCGCCTACTGGGACCTAACTTGACAATTGATTCCCTCAATAACTTAAGCTGTACAAACAGTGACGTTAACTCCACTTCCATTTAAGATTAATGTCTCTAACTGATAGATGACCGAAAATACTCGTCACTACACTTAAGTTCAAATCACATCACTTACTCCTCCTGTCGCTCCGCCAGCTCCCGGTCAGGCCATCTGCACAGCTCGCTGCACCTCACGCTGATTGATCTTCTCTTCGACCCAATTCTGATGACACCTCCTGTACAGCCGGACTGCCACGCCAATGATGACAATCGCCAAACACACGGCGATAAACAACAGCATCGCGTTGATGGTGGATATCTGCTCTTGTGTTACTGTCGCGGTATTTGAACCACCCGCTGCTGTCTGGGCTATAATAACCTCTTCCTTGGATGACGTGGTCCCCATGGCCTGTGACTAACCAACTGTCGAGAACCTGACTGAAGCCGACTGAAGTGACTCCAATGAGATCCCGGTCGGGCAACTATAACGCCGTCCAGTCGACTGGCAGGGTCGCCATGCGATGTGGAGGGAAGGAGGGGTTAAGTAAATACCATGTCGTGTACTTGTCCATGAGTCAACTGGAGACTGAAGACCCCAGACTCCCTTTATTAGTGTAATATATACCTAGTCCGTGCGTGACATATATCATAATATACCTATGGACATAGCTTATCTACCTTAACTTAAACTAAGATCTAAACGTGACGTACGTGACACACCACAATAGAAAGAAGATGTTTAACATAATATAAAAATAAAGAAAGAAATAGTTTAACATAACATAAAAATATTGAAAGATGATGTTTAACATAATATAAAAATATAGAAAGAAATAGTTTAACATAATATAAAAACATAGAAAGAAGTAGTTTAACATAACACAAAAATATAGAAAGAAGATGTTTAACATAATATAAAAATATAGAAAGAAATAGTTTAACATAACATAAAAATATAGAAAGAAGATGTTTAACATAATATATAAATATAGAAAGAAATAGTTTAACATAATATAAAAACATAGAAAGAAGTAGTTTAACATAACATAAAAATATAGAAAGAAGTTGTTAACATAATATAAAAATATAGAAAGAAATAGTTTAGCATAACATAAAAATATAGAAAGAAGATGTTTAACATAATATAAAAATATAGAAAGAAGATGTTTAACATAATATAAAAATATAGAAAGAAATAGTTTAACATGATATAAAAACATAGAAAGAAGTAGTTTAACATAATATAAAAACATAGAAAGAAGTAGTTTAACATAACATAAAAATATAGAAAGAAGATGTTTAACATAATATAAAAATATAGAAAGAAATAGTTTAACATAATATAAAAACATAGAAAGAAGTAGTTTAACATAACATAAAAATATAGAAAGAAGATGTTTAACATAATATAAAAATAAAGAAAGAAATAGTTTAACATAACATAAAAATATAGAAAGAAGTAGTTTAACATTACATCAAAATATAGAAAGAAGATGTTTAACATAATATAAAAATATAGAAAGAAATAGTTTAACATAACATAAAAATATAGAAAGAAGATGTTTAACATAATATAAAAATATAGAAAGAAGATGTTTAACATAATATAAAAATATAGAAAGAAATAGTTTAACATAATATAAAAACATAGAAAGAAGTAGTTTAACATAACATAAATATATAGAAAGAAGATGTTTAACATAATATAAAAAAAATATAGAAAGAAATAGTTTCACATAATATAAAAACATAGAAAGAAGTAGTTAAACATAACATAAAAATATAGAAAGAAGATGTTTAACATAATATAAAAATATAGAAAGAAGATGTTTAACATAATATAAAAATATAGAAAGAAATAGTTTAACATAATATAAAAACATAGAAAGAAGTAGTTTAACATAACATAAAAATATAGAAAGAAGATGTTTAACATAATATAAAAATATAGAAAGAAATAGTTTAACATAACATAAAAATATAGAAAGAAATAGTTTAACATAATATAAAAACATAGAAAGAAGTAGTTAAACATTACATAAAAATATAGAAAGAAGATGTTTAACATAATATAAAAACATAGAAAGAAGTAGTTCAACATAACATAAAAATATGGAAAGAAGATGTTTAACATAATATAAAAATATAGAAAGAAATAGTTTAACATAATATAAAAACATAGAAAGAAGATGTTTAACATAATATAAAAATAAAGAAAGAAATACTTTAACATAACATAAAAATATAGAAAGAAGATGTTTAACATAATATAAAAATATAGAAAGAAATAGTTTAACATAATATAAAAACATAGAAAGAAGTAGTTTAACATAACATAAAAATATAGAAAGAAGATGTTTAACATAATATAAAAATATAGAAAGAAGATGTTTAACATAATATAAAAATATAGAAAGAAATAGTTCAACATAATATAAAAACATAGAAAGAAGTAGTTTAACATAACATAAAAATATAGAAAGAAGATGTTTAACATAATATAAAAATATAGAAAGAAATAGTTTAACATAACATAAAAATATAGAAAGAAGATGTTTAACATAATATAAAAATATAGAAAGAAATAGTTTAACATAACATAAAAATATAGAAAGAAGATGTTTAACATAATATAAAAATATAGAAAGAAATAGTTTAACATAACATAAAAATATAGAAAGAAGTAGTTTAACATAACATAAAAATATAGAAAGAAGATGTTTAACATAATATAAAAACATAGAAAGAAGTAGTTCAACATAACATAAAAATATAGAAAGAAGATGTTTAACATAATATAAAAATATAGAAAGAAATAGTTTAACATAATATAAAAACATAGAAAGAAGATGTTTAACATAATATAAAAATATAGAAAGAAATAGTTTAACATAATATAAAAACATAGAAAGAAGTAGTTTAACATAACATAAAAATATAGAAAGAAATAGTTTAACATAATATAAAAACATAGAAAGAAGTAGTTAAACATAATATAAAAATATAGAAAGAAATAGTTTAACATAACATAAAAATATAGAAAGAAGATGTTTAACATAATATAAAAATATAGAAAGAAATAGTTTAACATAATATAAAAACATAGAAAGAAGTAGTTTAACATAACATAAAAATATAGAAAGAAGATGTTTAACATAATATAAAAACATAGAAAGAAGTAGTTTAACATAACATAAAAATATAGAAAGAAGATGTTTAACATAATATAAAAATATAGAAAGAAGATGTTTAACATAATATAAAAATATAGAAAGAAATAGTTTAACATAACATAAAAATATAGAAAGAAGATGTTTAACATAATATAAAAATATAGAAAGAAATAGTTTAACATAATATAAAAATATAGAAAGAAGTAGTTAAACATAATATAAAAATATAGAAAGAAATAGTTTAACATAACATAAAAATATAGAAAGAAGATGTTTAACATAATATAAAAATATAGAAAGAAATAGTTTAACATAACATAAAAATATAGAAAGAAGTAGTTTAACATAACATAAAAATATAGAAAGAAGATGTTTAACATAATATAAAAACATAGAAAGAAGTAGTTCAACATAACATAAAAATATAGAAAGAAGATGTTTAACATAATATAAAAATATAGAAAGAAATAGTTTAACATAATATAAAAACATAGAAAGAAGATGTTTAACATAATATAAAAATATAGAAAGAAATAGTTTAACATAATATAAAAACATAGAAAGAAGTAGTTTAACATAACATAAAAATATAGAAAGATATAGTTTAACATAATATAAAAACATAGAAAGAAGTAGTTAAACATAATATAAAAATATAGAAAGAAATAGTTTAACATAACATAAAAATATAGAAAGAAGTAGTTTAACATAACATAAAAATATAGAAAGAAGATGTTTAACATAATATAAAAACATAGAAAGAAGTAGTTCAACATAACATAAAAATATAGAAAGAAGATGTTTAACATAATATAAAAATATAGAAAGAAATAGTTTAACATATCATAAAAATATAGAAAGAAGATGTTTAACATAATATAAAAATATAGAAAGAAATAGTTTAACATAATATAAAAACATAGAAAGAAGTAGTTTAACATAACATAAAAATATAGAAAGAAGATGTTTAACATAATATAAAAATATAGAAAGAAATAGTTTAACATAACATAAAAATATAGAAAGAAATAGTTTAACATAATATAAAAACATAGAAATAAATAGTTTAACATAATATAAAAGCATAGAAAGAAATAGTTTAACATAACCTAAAAATATAGAAAGAAGATGTTTAACATAATATAAAAACATAGAAAGAAATAGTTTAACATAATATAAAAACATAGAAAGAAGTAGTTTAACATAACATAAAAATATAGAAAGAAGATGTTTAACATAATATAAAAATATAGAAAGAAATAGTTTAACATAACATAAAAATATAGAAAGAAATAGTTTAACATAATATAAAAACATAGAAAGAAGTAGTTAAACATTACATAAAAATATAGAAAGAAGATGTTTAACATAATATAAAAACATAGAAAGAAGTAGTTCAACATAACATAAAAATATGGAAAGAAGATGTTTAACATAATATAAAAATATAGAAAGAAATAGTTTAACATAATATAAAAACATAGAAAGAAGATGTTTAACATAATATAAAAATAAAGAAAGAAATACTTTAACATAACATAAAAATATAGAAAGAAGATGTTTAACATAATATAAAAATATAGAAAGAAATAGTTTAACATAATATAAAAACATAGAAAGAAGTAGTTTAACATAACATAAAAATATAGAAAGAAGATGTTTAACATAATATAAAAATATAGAAAGAAGATGTTTAACATAATATAAAAATATAGAAAGAAATAGTTCAACATAATATAAAAACATAGAAAGAAGTAGTTTAACATAACATAAAAATATAGAAAGAAGATGTTTAACATAATATAAAAATATAGAAAGAAATAGTTTAACATAACATAAAAATATAGAAAGAAGATGTTTAACATAATATAAAAATATAGAAAGAAATAGTTTAACATAACATAAAAATATAGAAAGAAGATGTTTAACATAATATAAAAATATAGAAAGAAATAGTTTAACATAACATAAAAATATAGAAAGAAGTAGTTTAACATAACATAAAAATATAGAAAGATGTTTAACATAATATAAAAACATAGAAAGAAGTAGTTCAACATAACATAAAAATATAGAAAGAAGATGTTTAACATAATATAAAAATATAGAAAGAAATAGTTTAACATAATATAAAAACATAGAAAGAAGATGTTTAACATAATATAAAAAAATATAGAAAGAAATAGTTTAACATAACATAAAAATATAGAAAGAAGATGTTTAACATAATATAAAAATATAGAAAGAAATAGTTTAACATAACATAAAAATATAGAAAGAAGATGTTTAACATAATATAATAATATAGAAAGAAATAGTTTAACATAACATAAAAACATAGAAAGAAGTAGTTAAACATAATATAAAAATATAGAAAGAAATAGTTTAACATAACATAAAAATATAGAAAGAAGATGTTTAACATAATATAAAAATATAGAAAGAAATAGTTTAACATAACATAAAAATATAGAAAGAAGTAGTTTAACATAACATAAAAATATAGAAAGAAGATGTTTAACATAATATAAAAACATAGAAAGAAGTAGTTCAACATAACATAAAAATATAGAAAGAAGATGTTTAACATAATATAAAAATATAGAAAGAAATAGTTTAACATAATATAAAAACATAGAAAGAAGATGTTTAACATAATATAAAAATATAGAAAGAAATAGTTTAACATAATATAAAAACATAGAAAGAAGTAGTTTAACATAACATAAAAATATAGAAAGAAATAGTTTAACATAATATAAAAACATAGAAAGAAGTAGTTAAACATAATATAAAAATATAGAAAGAAATAGTTTAACATAACATAAAAATATAGAAAGAAGATGTTTAACATAATATAAAAATATAGAAAGAAATAGTTTAACATAATATAAAAACATAGAAAGAAGTAGTTTAACATAACATAAAAATATAGAAAGAAGATGTTTAACATAATATAAAAACATAGAAAGAAGTAGTTTAACATAACATAAAAATATAGAAAGAAGATGTTTAACATAATATAAAAATATAGAAAGAAGATGTTTAACATAATATAAAAATATAGAAAGAAATAGTTTAACATAACATAAAAATATAGAAAGAAGATGTTTAACATAATATAAAAATATAGAAAGAAGTAGTTAAACATAATATAAAAATATAGAAAGAAATAGTTTAACATAACATAAAAATATAGAAAGAAGATGTTTAACATAATATAAAAATATAGAAAGAAATAGTTTAACATAACATAAAAATATAGAAAGAAGTAGTTTAACATAACATAAAAATATAGAAAGAAGATGTTTAACATAATATAAAAACATAGAAAGAAGTAGTTCAACATAACATAAAAATATAGAAAGAAGATGTTTAACATAATATAAAAATATAGAAAGAAATAGTTTAACATAATATAAAAACATAGAAAGAAGATGTTTAACATAATATAAAAATATAGAAAGAAATAGTTTAACATAATATAAAAACATAGAAAGAAGTAGTTTAACATAACATAAAAATATAGAAAGAAATAGTTTAACATAATATAAAAACATAGAAAGAAGTAGTTAAACATAATATAAAAATATAGAAAGAAATAGTTTAACATAACATAAAAATATAGAAAGAAGTAGTTTAACATAACATAAAAATATAGAAAGAAGATGTTTAACATAATATAAAAACATAGAAAGAAGTAGTTCAACATAACATAAAAATATAGAAAGAAGATGTTTAACATAATATAAAAATATAGAAAGAAATAGTTTAACATATCATAAAAATATAGAAAGAAGATGTTTAACATAATATAAAAATATAGAAAGAAATAGTTTAACATAATATAAAAACATAGAAAGAAGTAGTTTAACATAACATAAAAATATAGAAAGAAGATGTTTAACATAATATAAAAATATAGAAAGAAATAGTTTAACATAACATAAAAATATAGAAAGAAATAGTTTAACATAATATAAAAACATAGAAATAAATAGTTTAACATAATATAAAAGCATAGAAAGAAATAGTTTAACATAACCTAAAAATATAGAAAGAAGATGTTTAACATAATATAAAAACATAGAAAGAAATAGTTTAACATAACATAAAAATATAGAAAGAAATAGTTTAACATAATATAAAAACATAGAAAGAAGTAGTTAAACATAACATAAAAATATAGAAAGAAGATGTTTAACATAATATAAAAACATAGAAAGAAGTAGTTCAACATAACATAAAAATATAGAAAGAAGATGTTTAACATAATATAAAAATATAGAAAGAAATAGTTTAACATAATATAAAAACATAGAAAGAAGATGTTTAACATAATATAAAAATAAAGAAAGAAATAGTTTAACATAACATAAAAATATAGAAAGAAGATGTTTAACATAATATAAAAATATAGAAAGAAATAGTTTAACATAATATAAAAACATAGAAAGAAGTAGTTTAACATAACATAAAAATATAGAAAGAAGATGTTTAACATAATATAAAAATATAGAAAGAAGATGTTTAACATAATATAAAAATATAGAAAGAAATAGTTTAACATAATATAAAAACATAGAAAGAAGTAGTTTAACATAACATAAAAATATAGAAAGAAGATGTTTAACATAATATAAAAATATAGAAAGAAATAGTTTAACATAACATAAAAATATAGAAAGAAGATGTTTAACATAATATAAAAATATAGAAAGAAATAGTTTAACATAACATAAAAATATAGAAAGAAGTAGTTTAACATTACATCAAAATATAGAAAGAAGATGTTTAACATAATATAAAAATATAGAAAGAAATAGTTTAACATAACATAAAAATATAGAAAGAAGATGTTTAACATAATATAAAAATATAGAAAGAAGATGTTTAACATAATATAAAAATATAGAAAGAAATAGTTTAACATAATATAAAAACATAGAAAGAAGTAGTTTAACATAACATAAATATATAGAAAGAAGATGTTTAACATAATATAAAAAAAATATAGAAAGAAATAGTTTCACATAATATAAAAACATAGAAAGAAGTAGTTAAACATAACATAAAAATATAGAAAGAAGATGTTTAACATAATATAAAAATATAGAAAGAAGATGTTTAACATAATATAAAAATATAGAAAGAAATAGTTTAACATAATATAAAAACATAGAAAGAAGTAGTTTAACATAACATAAAAATATAGAAAGAAGATGTTTAACATAATATAAAAATATAGAAAGAAATAGTTTAACATAACATAAAAATATAGAAAGAAATAGTTTAACATAATATAAAAACATAGAAAGAAGTAGTTAAACATTACATAAAAATATAGAAAGAAGATGTTTAACATAATATAAAAACATAGAAAGAAGTAGTTCAACATAACATAAAAATATGGAAAGAAGATGTTTAACATAATATAAAAATATAGAAAGAAATAGTTTAACATAATATAAAAACATAGAAAGAAGATGTTTAACATAATATAAAAATAAAGAAAGAAATACTTTAACATAACATAAAAATATAGAAAGAAGATGTTTAACATAATATAAAAATATAGAAAGAAATAGTTTAACATAATATAAAAACATAGAAAGAAGTAGTTTAACATAACATAAAAATATAGAAAGAAGATGTTTAACATAATATAAAAATATAGAAAGAAGATGTTTAACATAATATAAAAATATAGAAAGAAATAGTTTAACATAACATAAAAATATAGAAAGAAGATGTTTAACATAATATAAAAATATAGAAAGAAATAGTTTAACATAATATAAAAATATAGAAAGAAGTAGTTAAACATAATATAAAAATATAGAAAGAAATAGTTTAACATAACATAAAAATATAGAAAGAAGATGTTTAACATAATATAAAAATATAGAAAGAAATAGTTTAACATAACATAAAAATATAGAAAGAAGTAGTTTAACATAACATAAAAATATAGAAAGAAGATGTTTAACATAATATAAAAACATAGAAAGAAGTAGTTCAACATAACATAAAAATATAGAAAGAAGATGTTTAACATAATATAAAAATATAGAAAGAAATAGTTTAACATAATATAAAAACATAGAAAGAAGATGTTTAACATAATATAAAAATATAGAAAGAAATAGTTTAACATAATATAAAAACATAGAAAGAAGTAGTTTAACATAACATAAAAATATAGAAAGATATAGTTTAACATAATATAAAAACATAGAAAGAAGTAGTTAAACATAATATAAAAATATAGAAAGAAATAGTTTAACATAACATAAAAATATAGAAAGAAGTAGTTTAACATAACATAAAAATATAGAAAGAAGATGTTTAACATAATATAAAAACATAGAAAGAAGTAGTTCAACATAACATAAAAATATAGAAAGAAGATGTTTAACATAATATAAAAATATAGAAAGAAATAGTTTAACATATCATAAAAATATAGAAAGAAGATGTTTAACATAATATAAAAATATAGAAAGAAATAGTTTAACATAATATAAAAACATAGAAAGAAGTAGTTTAACATAACATAAAAATATAGAAAGAAGATGTTTAACATAATATAAAAATATAGAAAGAAATAGTTTAACATAACATAAAAATATAGAAAGAAATAGTTTAACATAATATAAAAACATAGAAATAAATAGTTTAACATAATATAAAAGCATAGAAAGAAATAGTTTAACATAACCTAAAAATATAGAAAGAAGATGTTTAACATAATATAAAAACATAGAAAGAAATAGTTTAACATAATATAAAAACATAGAAAGAAGTAGTTTAACATAACATAAAAATATAGAAAGAAGATGTTTAACATAATATAAAAATATAGAAAGAAATAGTTTAACATAACATAAAAATATAGAAAGAAATAGTTTAACATAATATAAAAACATAGAAAGAAGTAGTTAAACATTACATAAAAATATAGAAAGAAGATGTTTAACATAATATAAAAACATAGAAAGAAGTAGTTCAACATAACATAAAAATATGGAAAGAAGATGTTTAACATAATATAAAAATATAGAAAGAAATAGTTTAACATAATATAAAAACATAGAAAGAAGATGTTTAACATAATATAAAAATAAAGAAAGAAATACTTTAACATAACATAAAAATATAGAAAGAAGATGTTTAACATAATATAAAAATATAGAAAGAAATAGTTTAACATAATATAAAAACATAGAAAGAAGATGTTTAACATAATATAAAAATATAGAAAGAAATAGTTTAACATAATATAAAAACATAGAAAGAAGTAGTTTAACATAACATAAAAATATAGAAAGAAATAGTTTAACATAATATAAAAACATAGAAAGAAGTAGTTAAACATAATATAAAAATATAGAAAGAAATAGTTTAACATAACATAAAAATATAGAAAGAAGTAGTTAAACATAATATAAAAATATAGAAAGAAATAGTTTAACATAACATAAAAATATAGAAAGAAGATGTTTAACATAATATAAAAATATAGAAAGAAATAGTTTAACATAACATAAAAATATAGAAAGAAGTAGTTTAACATAACATAAAAATATAGAAAGAAGATGTTTAACATAATATAAAAACATAGAAAGAAGTAGTTCAACATAACATAAAAATATAGAAAGAAGATGTTTAACATAATATAAAAATATAGAAAGAAATAGTTTAATATAATATAAAAACATAGAAAGAAGATGTTTAACATAATATAAAAATATAGAAAGAAATAGTTTAACATAATATAAAAACATAGAAAGAAGTAGTTTAACATAACATAAAAATATAGAAAGATATAGTTTAACATAATATAAAAACATAGAAAGAAGTAGTTAAACATAATATAAAAATATAGAAAGAAATAGTTTAACATAACATAAAAATATAGAAAGAAGTAGTTTAACATAACATAAAAATATAGAAAGAAGATGTTTAACATAATATAAAAACATAGAAAGAAGTAGTTCAACATAACATAAAAATATAGAAAGAAGATGTTTAACATAATATAAAAATATAGAAAGAAATAGTTTAACATATCATAAAAATATAGAAAGAAGATGTTTAACATAATATAAAAATATAGAAAGAAATAGTTTAACATAATATAAAAACATAGAAAGAAGTAGTTTAACATAACATAAAAATATAGAAAGAAGATGTTTAACATAATATAAAAATATAGAAAGAAATAGTTTAACATAACATAAAAATATAGAAAGAAATAGTTTAACATAATATAAAAACATAGAAATAAATAGTTTAACATAATATAAAAGCATAGAAAGAAATAGTTTAACATAACCTAAAAATATAGAAAGAAGATGTTTAACATAATATAAAAACATAGAAAGAAATAGTTTAACATAATATAAAAACATAGAAAGAAGTAGTTTAACATAACATAAAAATATAGAAAGAAGATGTTTAACATAATATAAAAATATAGAAAGAAATAGTTTAACATAACATAAAAATATAGAAAGAAATAGTTTAACATAATATAAAAACATAGAAAGAAGTAGTTAAACATTACATAAAAATATAGAAAGAAGATGTTTAACATAATATAAAAACATAGAAAGAAGTAGTTCAACATAACATAAAAATATGGAAAGAAGATGTTTAACATAATATAAAAATATAGAAAGAAATAGTTTAACATAATATAAAAACATAGAAAGAAGATGTTTAACATAATATAAAAATAAAGAAAGAAATACTTTAACATAACATAAAAATATAGAAAGAAGATGTTTAACATAATATAAAAATATAGAAAGAAATAGTTTAACATAATATAAAAACATAGAAAGAAGTAGTTTAACATAACATAAAAATATAGAAAGAAGATGTTTAACATAATATAAAAATATAGAAAGAAGATGTTTAACATAATATAAAAATATAGAAAGAAATAGTTCAACATAATATAAAAACATAGAAAGAAGTAGTTTAACATAACATAAAAATATAGAAAGAAGATGTTTAACATAATATAAAAATATAGAAAGAAATAGTTTAACATAACATAAAAATATAGAAAGAAGATGTTTAACATAATATAAAAATATAGAAAGAAATAGTTTAACATAACATAAAAATATAGAAAGAAGATGTTTAACATAATATAAAAATATAGAAAGAAATAGTTTAACATAACATAAAAATATAGAAAGAAGTAGTTTAACATAACATAAAAATATAGAAAGAAGATGTTTAACATAATATAAAAACATAGAAAGAAGTAGTTCAACATAACATAAAAATATAGAAAGAAGATGTTTAACATAATATAAAAATATAGAAAGAAATAGTTTAACATAATATAAAAACATAGAAAGAAGATGTTTAACATAATATAAAAAAATATAGAAAGAAATAGTTTAACATAACATAAAAATATAGAAAGAAGATGTTTAACATAATATAAAAATATAGAAAGAAATAGTTTAACATAACATAAAAATATAGAAAGAAGATGTTTAACATAATATAATAATATAGAAAGAAATAGTTTAACATAACATAAAAACATAGAAAGAAGTAGTTAAACATAATATAAAAATATAGAAAGAAATAGTTTAACATAACATAAAAATATAGAAAGAAGATGTTTAACATAATATAAAAATATAGAAAGAAATAGTTTAACATAACATAAAAATATAGAAAGAAGTAGTTTAACATAACATAAAAATATAGAAAGAAGATGTTTAACATAATATAAAAACATAGAAAGAAGTAGTTCAACATAACATAAAAATATAGAAAGAAGATGTTTAACATAATATAAAAATATAGAAAGAAATAGTTTAACATAATATAAAAACATAGAAAGAAGATGTTTAACATAATATAAAAATATAGAAAGAAATAGTTTAACATAATATAAAAACATAGAAAGAAGTAGTTTAACATAACATAAAAATATAGAAAGAAATAGTTTAACATAATATAAAAACATAGAAAGAAGTAGTTAAACATAATATAAAAATATAGAAAGAAATAGTTTAACATAACATAAAAATATAGAAAGAAGATGTTTAACATAATATAAAAATATAGAAAGAAATAGTTTAACATAATATAAAAACATAGAAAGAAGTAGTTTAACATAACATAAAAATATAGAAAGAAGATGTTTAACATAATATAAAAACATAGAAAGAAGTAGTTTAACATAACATAAAAATATAGAAAGAAGATGTTTAACATAATATAAAAATATAGAAAGAAGATGTTTAACATAATATAAAAATATAGAAAGAAATAGTTTAACATAACATAAAAATATAGAAAGAAGATGTTTAACATAATATAAAAATATAGAAAGAAATAGTTTAACATAATATAAAAATATAGAAAGAAGTAGTTAAACATAATATAAAAATATAGAAAGAAATAGTTTAACATAACATAAAAATATAGAAAGAAGATGTTTAACATAATATAAAAATATAGAAAGAAATAGTTTAACATAACATAAAAATATAGAAAGAAGTAGTTTAACATAACATAAAAATATAGAAAGAAGATGTTTAACATAATATAAAAACATAGAAAGAAGTAGTTCAACATAACATAAAAATATAGAAAGAAGATGTTTAACATAATATAAAAATATAGAAAGAAATAGTTTAACATAATATAAAAACATAGAAAGAAGATGTTTAACATAATATAAAAATATAGAAAGAAATAGTTTAACATAATATAAAAACATAGAAAGAAGTAGTTTAACATAACATAAAAATATAGAAAGAAATAGTTTAACATAATATAAAAACATAGAAAGAAGTAGTTAAACATAATATAAAAATATAGAAAGAAATAGTTTAACATAACATAAAAATATAGAAAGAAGTAGTTTAACATAACATAAAAATATAGAAAGAAGATGTTTAACATAATATAAAAACATAGAAAGAAGTAGTTCAACATAACATAAAAATATAGAAAGAAGATGTTTAACATAATATAAAAATATAGAAAGAAATAGTTTAACATATCATAAAAATATAGAAAGAAGATGTTTAACATAATATAAAAATATAGAAAGAAATAGTTTAACATAATATAAAAACATAGAAAGAAGTAGTTTAACATAACATAAAAATATAGAAAGAAGATGTTTAACATAATATAAAAATATAGAAAGAAATAGTTTAACATAACATAAAAATATAGAAAGAAGATGTTTAACATAATATAAAAATATAGAAAGAAATAGTTTAACATAACATAAAAATATAGAAAGAAGTAGTTTAACATTACATCAAAATATAGAAAGAAGATGTTTAACATAATATAAAAACATAGAAAGAAATAGTTTAACATAACATAAAAATATAGAAAGAAATAGTTTAACATAATATAAAAACATAGAAAGAAGTAGTTAAACATAACATAAAAATATAGAAAGAAGATGTTTAACATAATATAAAAACATAGAAAGAAGTAGTTCAACATAACATAAAAATATAGAAAGAAGATGTTTAACATATTATAAAAATATAGAAAGAAATAGTTTAACATAATATAAAAACATAGAAAGAAGATGTTTAACATAATATAAAAATAAAGAAAGAAATAGTTTAACATAACATAAAAATATAGAAAGAAGATGTTTAACATAATATAAAAATATAGAAAGAAATAGTTTAACATAATATAAAAACATAGAAAGAAGTAGTTTAACATAACATAAAAATATAGAAAGAAGATGTTTAACATAATATAAAAATATAGAAAGAAGATGTTTAACATAATATAAAAATATAGAAAGAAATAGTTTAACATAATATAAAAACATAGAAAGAAGTAGTTTAACATAACATAAAAATATAGAAAGAAGATGTTTAACATAATATAAAAATATAGAAAGAAATAGTTTAACATAACATAAAAATATAGAAAGAAGATGTTTAACATAATATAAAAATATAGAAAGAAATAGTTTAACATAACATAAAAATATAGAAAGAAGTAGTTTAACATTACATCAAAATATAGAAAGAAGATGTTTAACATAATATAAAAATATAGAAAGAAATAGTTTAACATAACATAAAAATATAGAAAGAAGATGTTTAACATAATATAAAAATATAGAAAGAAGATGTTTAACATAATATAAAAATATAGAAAGAAATAGTTTAACATAATATAAAAACATAGAAAGAAGTAGTTTAACATAACATAAATATATAGAAAGAAGATGTTTAACATAATATAAAAAAAATATAGAAAGAAATAGTTTCACATAATATAAAAACATAGAAAGAAGTAGTTAAACATAACATAAAAATATAGAAAGAAGATGTTTAACATAATATAAAAATATAGAAAGAAGATGTTTAACATAATATAAAAATATAGAAAGAAATAGTTTAACATAATATAAAAACATAGAAAGAAGTAGTTTAACATAACATAAAAATATAGAAAGAAGATGTTTAACATAATATAAAAATATAGAAAGAAATAGTTTAACATAACATAAAAATATAGAAAGAAATAGTTTAACATAATATAAAAACATAGAAAGAAGTAGTTAAACATTACATAAAAATATAGAAAGAAGATGTTTAACATAATATAAAAACATAGAAAGAAGTAGTTCAACATAACATAAAAATATGGAAAGAAGATGTTTAACATAATATAAAAATATAGAAAGAAATAGTTTAACATAATATAAAAACATAGAAAGAAGATGTTTAACATAATATAAAAATAAAGAAAGAAATACTTTAACATAACATAAAAATATAGAAAGAAGATGTTTAACATAATATAAAAATATAGAAAGAAATAGTTTAACATAATATAAAAACATAGAAAGAAGTAGTTTAACATAACATAAAAATATAGAAAGAAGATGTTTAACATAATATAAAAATATAGAAAGAAGATGTTTAACATAATATAAAAATATAGAAAGAAATAGTTCAACATAATATAAAAACATAGAAAGAAGTAGTTTAACATAACATAAAAATATAGAAAGAAGATGTTTAACATAATATAAAAATATAGAAAGAAATAGTTTAACATAACATAAAAATATAGAAAGAAGATGTTTAACATAATATAAAAATATAGAAAGAAATAGTTTAACATAACATAAAAATATAGAAAGAAGATGTTTAACATAATATAAAAATATAGAAAGAAATAGTTTAACATAACATAAAAATATAGAAAGAAGTAGTTTAACATAACATAAAAATATAGAAAGAAGATGTTTAACATAATATAAAAACATAGAAAGAAGTAGTTCAACATAACATAAAAATATAGAAAGAAGATGTTTAACATAATATAAAAATATAGAAAGAAATAGTTTAACATAATATAAAAACATAGAAAGAAGATGTTTAACATAATATAAAAATATAGAAAGAAATAGTTTAACATAATATAAAAACATAGAAAGAAGTAGTTTAACATAACATAAAAATATAGAAAGAAATAGTTTAACATAATATAAAAACATAGAAAGAAGTAGTTAAACATAATATAAAAATATAGAAAGAAATAGTTTAACATAACATAAAAATATAGAAAGAAGATGTTTAACATAATATAAAAATATAGAAAGAAATAGTTTAACATAATATAAAAACATAGAAAGAAGTAGTTTAACATAACATAAAAATATAGAAAGAAGATGTTTAACATAATATAAAAACATAGAAAGAAGTAGTTTAACATAACATAAAAATATAGAAAGAAGATGTTTAACATAATATAAAAATATAGAAAGAAGATGTTTAACATAATATAAAAATATAGAAAGAAATAGTTTAACATAACATAAAAATATAGAAAGAAGATGTTTAACATAATATAAAAATATAGAAAGAAATAGTTTAACATAATATAAAAATATAGAAAGAAGTAGTTAAACATAATATAAAAATATAGAAAGAAATAGTTTAACATAACATAAAAATATAGAAAGAAGATGTTTAACATAATATAAAAATATAGAAAGAAATAGTTTAACATAACATAAAAATATAGAAAGAAGTAGTTTAACATAACATAAAAATATAGAAAGAAGATGTTTAACATAATATAAAAACATAGAAAGAAGTAGTTCAACATAACATAAAAATATAGAAAGAAGATGTTTAACATAATATAAAAATATAGAAAGAAATAGTTTAACATAATATAAAAACATAGAAAGAAGATGTTTAACATAATATAAAAATATAGAAAGAAATAGTTTAACATAATATAAAAACATAGAAAGAAGTAGTTTAACATAACATAAAAATATAGAAAGAAATAGTTTAACATAATATAAAAACATAGAAAGAAGTAGTTAAACATAATATAAAAATATAGAAAGAAATAGTTTAACATAACATAAAAATATAGAAAGAAGTAGTTTAACATAACATAAAAATATAGAAAGAAGATGTTTAACATAATATAAAAACATAGAAAGAAGTAGTTCAACATAACATAAAAATATAGAAAGAAGATGTTTAACATAATATAAAAATATAGAAAGAAATAGTTTAACATATCATAAAAATATAGAAAGAAGATGTTTAACATAATATAAAAATATAGAAAGAAATAGTTTAACATAATATAAAAACATAGAAAGAAGTAGTTTAACATAACATAAAAATATAGAAAGAAGATGTTTAACATAATATAAAAATATAGAAAGAAATAGTTTAACATAACATAAAAATATAGAAAGAAATAGTTTAACATAATATAAAAACATAGAAATAAATAGTTTAACATAATATAAAAGCATAGAAAGAAATAGTTTAACATAACCTAAAAATATAGAAAGAAGATGTTTAACATAATATAAAAACATAGAAAGAAATAGTTTAACATAATATAAAAACATAGAAAGAAGTAGTTTAACATAACATAAAAATATAGAAAGAAGATGTTTAACATAATATAAAAATATAGAAAGAAATAGTTTAACATAACATGAAAATATAGAAAGAAATAGTTTAACATAATATAAAAACATAGAAAGAAGTAGTTAAACATTACATAAAAATATAGAAAGAAGATGTTTAACATAATATAAAAACATAGAAAGAAGTAGTTCAACATAACATAAAAATATGGAAAGAAGATGTTTAACATAATATAAAAATATAGAAAGAAATAGTTTAACATAATATAAAAACATAGAAAGAAGATGTTTAACATAATATAAAAATAAAGAAAGAAATACTTTAACATAACATAAAAATATAGA
Organism: Lithophane leautieri; assembly: GCA_949152455.1. Lineage (NCBI taxonomy): Eukaryota > Metazoa > Arthropoda > Insecta > Lepidoptera > Noctuidae > Lithophane > Lithophane leautieri. The sequence goes on from OX424459.1 coordinate 12,378,649, forward strand.
AAGAAGATGTTTAACATAATATAAAAATATAGAAAGAAATAGTTTAACATAATATAAAAACATAGAAAGAAGTAGTTTAACATAACATAAAAATATAGAAAGAAATAGTTTAACATAATATAAAAATATAGAAAGAAGATGTTTAACATAATATAAAAATATAGAAAGAAATAGTTCAACATAATATAAAAACATAGAAAGAAGTAGTTTAACATAACATAAAAATATAGAAAGAAGATGTTTAACATAATATAAAAATATAGAAAGAAATAGTTTAACATAACATAAAAATATAGAAAGAAGATGTTTAACATAATATAAAAATATAGAAAGAAATAGTTTAACATAACATAAAAATATAGAAAGAAGATGTTTAACATAATATAAAAATATAGAAAGAAATAGTTTAACATAACATAAAAATATAGAAAGAAGTAGTTTAACATAACATAAAAATATAGAAAGAAGATGTTTAACATAATATAAAAACATAGAAAGAAGTAGTTCAACATAACATAAAAATATAGAAAGAAGATGTTTAACATAATATAAAAATATAGAAAGAAATAGTTTAACATAATATAAAAACATAGAAAGAAGATGTTTAACATAATATAAAAAAATATAGAAAGAAATAGTTTAACATAACATAAAAATATAGAAAGAAGATGTTTAACATAATATAAAAATATAGAAAGAAATAGTTTAACATAACATAAAAATATAGAAAGAAGATGTTTAACATAATATAATAATATAGAAAGAAATAGTTTAACATAACATAAAAACATAGAAAGAAGTAGTTAAACATAATATAAAAATATAGAAAGAAATAGTTTAACATAACATAAAAATATAGAAAGAAGATGTTTAACATAATATAAAAATATAGAAAGAAATAGTTTAACATAACATAAAAATATAGAAAGAAGTAGTTTAACATAACATAAAAATATAGAAAGAAGATGTTTAACATAATATAAAAACATAGAAAGAAGTAGTTCAACATAACAGAAAAATATAGAAAGAAGATGTTTAACATAATATAAAAATATAGAAAGAAATAGTTTAACATAATATAAAAACATAGAAAGAAGATGTTTAACATAATATAAAAATATAGAAAGAAATAGTTTAACATAATATAAAAACATAGAAAGAAGTAGTTTAACATAACATAAAAATATAGAAAGAAATAGTTTAACATAATATAAAAACATAGAAAGAAGTAGTTAAACATAATATAAAAATATAGAAAGAAATAGTTTAACATAACATAAAAATATAGAAAGAAGATGTTTAACATAATATAAAAACATAGAAAGAAGTAGTTTAACATAACATAAAAATATAGAAAGAAGATGTTTAACATAATATAAAAATATAGAAAGAAGATGTTTAACATAATATAAAAATATAGAAAGAAATAGTTTAACATAACATAAAAATATAGAAAGAAGATGTTTAACATAATATAAAAATATAGAAAGAAATAGTTTAACATAATATAAAAATATAGAAAGAAGTAGTTAAACATAATATAAAAATATAGAAAGAAATAGTTTAACATAACATAAAAATATAGAAAGAAGATGTTTAACATAATATAAAAATATAGAAAGAAATAGTTTAACATAACATAAAAATATAGAAAGAAGTAGCTTAACATAACATAAAAATATAGAAAGAAGATGTTTAACATAATATAAAAACATAGAAAGAAGTAGTTCAACATAACATAAAAATATAGAAAGAAGATGTTTAACATAATATAAAAATATAGAAAGAAATAGTTTAACATAATATAAAAACATAGAAAGAAGATGTTTAACATAATATAAAAATATAGAAAGAAATAGTTTAACATAATATAAAAACATAGAAAGAAGTAGTTTAACATAACATAAAAATATAGAAAGAAATAGTTTAACATAATATAAAAACATAGAAAGAAGTAGTTAAACATAATATAAAAATATAGAAAGAAATAGTTTAACATAACATAAAAATATAGAAAGAAGTAGTTTAACATAACATAAAAATATAGAAAGAAGATGTTTAACATAATATAAAAACATAGAAAGAAGTAGTTCAACATAACATAAAAATATAGAAAGAAGATGTTTAACATAATATAAAAATATAGAAAGAAATAGTTTAACATATCATAAAAATATAGAAAGAAGATGTTTAACATAATATAAAAATATAGAAAGAAATAGTTTAACATAATATAAAAACATAGAAAGAAGTAGTTTAACATAACATAAAAATATAGAAAGAAGATGTTTAACATAATATAAAAATATAGAAAGAAATAGTTTAACATAACATAAAAATATAGAAAGAAATAGTTTAACATAATATAAAAACATAGAAATAAATAGTTTAACATAATATAAAAGCATAGAAAGAAATAGTTTAACATAACCTAAAAATATAGAAAGAAGATGTTTAACATAATATAAAAACATAGAAAGAAATAGTTTAACATAACATAAAAATATAGAAAGAAATAGTTTAACATAATATAAAAACATAGAAAGAAGTAGTTAAACATAACATAAAAATATAGAAAGAAGATGTTTAACATAATATAAAAACATAGAAAGAAGTAGTTCAACATAACATAAAAATATAGAAAGAAGATGTTTAACATAATATAAAAATATAGAAAGAAATAGTTTAACATAATATAAAAACATAGAAAGAAGATGTTTAACATAATATAAAAATAAAGAAAGAAATAGTTTAACATAACATAAAAATATAGAAAGAAGATGTTTAACATAATATAAAAATATAGAAAGAAATAGTTTAACATAATATAAAAACATAGAAAGAAGTAGTTTAACATAACATAAAAATATAGAAAGAAGATGTTTAACATAATATAAAAATATAGAAAGAAGATGTTTAACATAATATAAAAATATAGAAAGAAATAGTTTAACATAATATAAAAACATAGAAAGAAGTAGTTTAACATAACATAAAAATATAGAAAGAAGATGTTTAACATAATATAAAAATATAGAAAGAAATAGTTTAACATAACATAAAAATATAGAAAGAAGATGTTTAACATAATATAAAAATATAGAAAGAAATAGTTTAACATAACATAAAAATATAGAAAGAAGATGTTTAACATAATATAAAAATATAGAAAGAAATAGTTTAACATAATATAAAAACATAGAAAGAAGATGTTTAACATAATATAAAAATATAGAAAGAAATAGTTTAACATAACATAAAAATATAGAAAGAAGATGTTTAACATAATATAAAAATATAGAAAGAAATAGTTTAACATAACATTAAAATATAGAAAGAAGATGTTTAACATAATAAAAAAATATAGAAAGAAATAGTTTAACATAATATAAAAACATAGAAAGAAGTAGTTTAACATAACATAAAAATATAGAAAGAAGATGTTTAACATAATATAAAAACATAGAAAGAAGTAGTTCAACATAACATAAAAATATAGAAAGAAGATGTTTAACATAATATAAAAATATAGAAAGAAATAGTTTAACATAATATAAAAATATAGAAAGAAGATGTTTAACATAATATAAAAATATAGAAAGAAATAGTTTAACATAACATAAAAATATAGAAAGAAGTAGTTTAACATAACATAAAAATATAGAAAGAAGATGTTTAACATAATATAAAAACATAGAAAGAAGTAGTTCAACATAACATAAAAATATAGAAAGAAGATGTTTAACATAATATAAAAATATAGAAAGAAATAGTTTAACATAATATAAAAACATAGAAAGAAGATGTTTAACATAATATAAAAATATAGAAAGAAATAGTTTAACATAATATAAAAACATAGAAAGAAGTAGTTTAACATAACATAAAAATATAGAAAGAAATAGTTTAACATAATATAAAAACATAGAAAGAAGTAGTTAAACATAATATAAAAATATAGAAAGAAATAGTTTAACATAACATAAAAATATAGAAAGAAGTAGTTTAACATAACATAAAAATATAGAAAGAAGATGTTTAACATAATATAAAAACATAGAAAGAAGTAGTTCAACATAACATAAAAATATAGAAAGAAGATGTTTAACATAATATAAAAATATAGAAAGAAATACTTTAACATAACATAAAAATATAGAAAGAAGATGTTTAACATAATATAAAAATATAGAAAGAAATAGTTTAACATAATATAAAAACATAGAAAGAAGATGTTTAACATAATATAAAAATATAGAAAGAAATAGTTTAACATAACATAAAAATATAGAAAGAAGATGTTTAACATAATATAAAAATATAGAAAGAAATAGTTTAACATAACATAAAAATATAGAAAGAAGTAGTTTAACATAACATAAAAATATAGAAAGAAGATGTTTAACATAATATAAAAACATAGAAAGAAGTAGTTCAACATAACATAAAAATATAGAAAGAAGATGTTTAACATAATATAAAAATATAGAAAGAAATAGTTTAACATAATATAAAAACATAGAAAGAAGATGTTTAACATAATATAAAAATAAAGAAAGAAATAGTTTAACATAACATAAAAATATAGAAAGAAGATGTTTAACATAATATAAAAATATAGAAAGAAATAGTTTAACATAATATAAAAACATAGAAAGAAGTAGTTTAACATAACATAAAAATATAGAAAGAAGATGTTTAACATAATATAAAAATATAGAAAGAAGATGTTTAACATAATATAAAAATATAGAAAGAAATAGTTTAACATAATATAAAAACATAGAAAGAAGTAGTTTAACATAACATAAAAATATAGAAAGAAGATGTTTAACATAATATAAAAATATAGAAAGAAATAGTTTAACATAACATAAAAATATAGAAAGAAGATGTTTAACATAATATAAAAATATAGAAAGAAATAGTTTAACATAACATAAAAATATAGAAAGAAGATGTTTAACATAATATAAAAATATAGAAAGAAATAGTTTAACATAATATAAAAACATAGAAAGAAGATGTTTAACATAATATAAAAATATAGAAAGAAATAGTTTAACATAACATAAAAATATAGAAAGAAGATGTTTAACATAATATAAAAATATAGAAAGAAATAGTTTAACATAACATTAAAATATAGAAAGAAGATGTTTAACATAATAAAAAAATATAGAAAGAAATAGTTTAACATAATATAAAAACATAGAAAGAAGTAGTTTAACATAACATAAAAATATAGAAAGAAGATGTTTAACATAATATAAAAACATAGAAAGAAGTAGTTCAACATAACATAAAAATATAGAAAGAAGATGTTTAACATAATATAAAAATATAGAAAGAAATAGTTTAACATAATATAAAAATATAGAAAGAAGATGTTTAACATAATATAAAAATATAGAAAGAAATAGTTTAACATAACATAAAAATATAGAAAGAAGTAGTTTAACATAACATAAAAATATAGAAAGAAGATGTTTAACATAATATAAAAACATAGAAAGAAGTAGTTCAACATAACATAAAAATATAGAAAGAAGATGTTTAACATAATATAAAAATATAGAAAGAAATAGTTTAACATAATATAAAAACATAGAAAGAAGATGTTTAACATAATATAAAAATATAGAAAGAAATAGTTTAACATAATATAAAAACATAGAAAGAAGTAGTTTAACATAACATAAAAATATAGAAAGAAATAGTTTAACATAATATAAAAACATAGAAAGAAGTAGTTAAACATAATATAAAAATATAGAAAGAAATAGTTTAACATAACATAAAAATATAGAAAGAAGTAGTTTAACATAACATAAAAATATAGAAAGAAGATGTTTAACATAATATAAAAACATAGAAAGAAGTAGTTCAACATAACATAAAAATATAGAAAGAAGATGTTTAACATAATATAAAAATATAGAAAGAAATACTTTAACATAACATAAAAATATAGAAAGAAGATGTTTAACATAATATAAAAATATAGAAAGAAATAGTTTAACATAATATAAAAACATAGAAAGAAGTAGTTTAACATAACATAAAAATATAGAAAGAAGATGTTTAACATAATATAAAAATATAGAAAGAAGATGTTTAACATAATATAAAAATATAGAAAGAAATAGTTCAACATAATATAAAAACATAGAAAGAAGTAGTTTAACATAACATAAAAATATAGAAAGAAGATGTTTAACATAATATAAAAATATAGAAAGAAATAGTTTAACATAACATAAAAATATAGAAAGAAGATGTTTAACATAATATAAAAATATAGAAAGAAATAGTTTAACATAACATAAAAATATAGAAAGAAGATGTTTAACATAATATAAAAATATAGAAAGAAATAGTTTAACATAACATAAAAATATAGAAAGAAGTAGTTTAACATAACATAAAAATATAGAAAGAAGATGTTTAACATAATATAAAAACATAGAAAGAAGTAGTTCAACATAACATAAAAATATAGAAAGAAGATGTTTAACATAATATAAAAATATAGAAAGAAATAGTTTAACATAATATAAAAACATAGAAAGAAGATGTTTAACATAATATAAAAATATAGAAAGAAATAGTTTAACATAATATAAAAACATAGAAAGAAGTAGTTTAACATAACATAAAAATATAGAAAGAAATAGTTTAACATAACATAAAAATATAGAAAGAAGATGTTTAACATAATATAAAAATATAGAAAGAAATAGTTTAACATAACATAAAAATATAGAAAGAAGATGTTTAACATAATATAAAAATATAGAAAGAAATAGTTTAACATAACATTAAAATATAGAAAGAAGATGTTTAACATAATAAAAAAATATAGAAAGAAATAGTTTAACATAATATAAAAACATAGAAAGAAGTAGTTTAACATAACATAAAAATATAGAAAGAAGATGTTTAACATAATATAAAAACATAGAAAGAAGTAGTTCAACATAACATAAAAATATAGAAAGAAGATGTTTAACATAATATAAAAATATAGAAAGAAATAGTTTAACATAATATAAAAATATAGAAAGAAGATGTTTAACATAATATAAAAATATAGAAAGAAATAGTTTAACATAACATAAAAATATAGAAAGAAGTAGTTTAACATAACATAAAAATATAGAAAGAAGATGTTTAACATAATATAAAAACATAGAAAGAAGTAGTTCAACATAACATAAAAATATAGAAAGAAGATGTTTAACATAATATAAAAATATAGAAAGAAATAGTTTAACATAATATAAAAACATAGAAAGAAGATGTTTAACATAATATAAAAATATAGAAAGAAATAGTTTAACATAATATAAAAACATAGAAAGAAGTAGTTTAACATAACATAAAAATATAGAAAGAAATAGTTTAACATAATATAAAAACATAGAAAGAAGTAGTTAAACATAATATAAAAATATAGAAAGAAATAGTTTAACATAACATAAAAATATAGAAAGAAGTAGTTTAACATAACATAAAAATATAGAAAGAAGATGTTTAACATAATATAAAAACATAGAAAGAAGTAGTTCAACATAACATAAAAATATAGAAAGAAGATGTTTAACATAATATAAAAATATAGAAAGAAATACTTTAACATAACATAAAAATATAGAAAGAAGATGTTTAACATAATATAAAAATATAGAAAGAAATAGTTTAACATAATATAAAAACATAGAAAGAAGTAGTTTAACATAACATAAAAATATAGAAAGAAGATGTTTAACATAATATAAAAATATAGAAAGAAGATGTTTAACATAATATAAAAATATAGAAAGAAATAGTTCAACATAATATAAAAACATAGAAAGAAGTAGTTTAACATAACATAAAAATATAGAAAGAAGATGTTTAACATAATATAAAAATATAGAAAGAAATAGTTTAACATAACATAAAAATATAGAAAGAAGATGTTTAACATAATATAAAAATATAGAAAGAAATAGTTTAACATAACATAAAAATATAGAAAGAAGATGTTTAACATAATATAAAAATATAGAAAGAAATAGTTCAACATAATATAAAAACATAGAAAGAAGTAGTTTAACATAACATAAAAATATAGAAAGAAGATGTTTAACATAATATAAAAATATAGAAAGAAATAGTTTAACATAACATAAAAATATAGAAAGAAGTAGTTTAACATAACATAAAAATATAGAAAGAAGATGTTTAACATAATATAAAAACATAGAAAGAAGTAGTTCAACATAACATAAAAATATAGAAAGAAGATGTTTAACATAATATAAAAATATAGAAAGAAATAGTTTAACATAATATAAAAACATAGAAAGAAGATGTTTAACATAATATAAAAATATAGAAAGAAATAGTTTAACATAATATAAAAACATAGAAAGAAGTAGTTTAACATAACATAAAAATATAGAAAGAAATAGTTTAACATAATATAAAAACATAGAAAGAAGTAGTTAAACATAATATAAAAATATAGAAAGAAATAGTTTAACATAACATAAAAATATAGAAAGAAGTAGTTTAACATAACATAAAAATATAGAAAGAAGATGTTTAACATAATATAAAAACATAGAAAGAAGTAGTTCAACATAACATAAAAATATAGAAAGAAGATGTTTAACATAATATAAAAATATAGAAAGAAATAGTTTAACATATCATAAAAATATAGAAAGAAGATGTTTAACATAATATAAAAATATAGAAAGAAATAGTTTAACATAATATAAAAACATAGAAAGAAGTAGTTTAACATAACATAAAAATATAGAAAGAAGATGTTTAACATAATATAAAAATATAGAAAGAAATAGTTTAACATAACATAAAAATATAGAAAGAAATAGTTTAACATAATATAAAAACATAGAAATAAATAGTTTAACATAATATAAAAGCATAGAAAGAAATAGTTTAACATAACCTAAAAATATAGAAAGAAGATGTTTAACATAATATAAAAACATAGAAAGAAATAGTTTAACATAACATAAAAATATAGAAAGAAATAGTTTAACATAATATAAAAACATAGAAAGAAGTAGTTAAACATAACATAAAAATATAGAAAGAAGATGTTTAACATAATATAAAAACATAGAAAGAAGTAGTTCAACATAACATAAAAATATAGAAAGAAGATGTTTAACATAATATAAAAATATAGAAAGAAATAGTTTAACATAATATAAAAACATAGAAAGAAGATGTTTAACATAATATAAAAATAAAGAAAGAAATAGTTTAACATAACATAAAAATATAGAAAGAAGATGTTTAACATAATATAAAAATATAGAAAGAAATAGTTTAACATAATATAAAAACATAGAAAGAAGTAGTTTAACATAACATAAAAATATAGAAAGAAGATGTTTAACATAATATAAAAATATAGAAAGAAGATGTTTAACATAATATAAAAATATAGAAAGAAATAGTTTAACATAATATAAAAACATAGAAAGAAGTAGTTTAACATAACATAAAAATATAGAAAGAAGATGTTTAACATAATATAAAAATATAGAAAGAAATAGTTTAACATAACATAAAAATATAGAAAGAAGATGTTTAACATAATATAAAAATATAGAAAGAAATAGTTTAACATAACATAAAAATATAGAAAGAAGATGTTTAACATAATATAAAAATATAGAAAGAAATAGTTTAACATAATATAAAAACATAGAAAGAAGATGTTTAACATAATATAAAAATATAGAAAGAAATAGTTTAACATAACATAAAAATATAGAAAGAAGATGTTTAACATAATATAAAAATATAGAAAGAAATAGTTTAACATAACATTAAAATATAGAAAGAAGATGTTTAACATAATAAAAAAATATAGAAAGAAATAGTTTAACATAATATAAAAACATAGAAAGAAGTAGTTTAACATAACATAAAAATATAGAAAGAAGATGTTTAACATAATATAAAAACATAGAAAGAAGTAGTTCAACATAACATAAAAATATAGAAAGAAGATGTTTAACATAATATAAAAATATAGAAAGAAATAGTTTAACATAATATAAAAATATAGAAAGAAGATGTTTAACATAATATAAAAATATAGAAAGAAATAGTTTAACATAACATAAAAATATAGAAAGAAGTAGTTTAACATAACATAAAAATATAGAAAGAAGATGTTTAACATAATATAAAAACATAGAAAGAAGTAGTTCAACATAACATAAAAATATAGAAAGAAGATGTTTAACATAATATAAAAATATAGAAAGAAATAGTTTAACATAATATAAAAACATAGAAAGAAGATGTTTAACATAATATAAAAATATAGAAAGAAATAGTTTAACATAATATAAAAACATAGAAAGAAGTAGTTTAACATAACATAAAAATATAGAAAGAAATAGTTTAACATAATATAAAAACATAGAAAGAAGTAGTTAAACATAATATAAAAATATAGAAAGAAATAGTTTAACATAACATAAAAATATAGAAAGAAGTAGTTTAACATAACATAAAAATATAGAAAGAAGATGTTTAACATAATATAAAAACATAGAAAGAAGTAGTTCAACATAACATAAAAATATAGAAAGAAGATGTTTAACATAATATAAAAATATAGAAAGAAATACTTTAACATAACATAAAAATATAGAAAGAAGATGTTTAACATAATATAAAAATATAGAAAGAAATAGTTTAACATAATATAAAAACATAGAAAGAAGTAGTTTAACATAACATAAAAATATAGAAAGAAGATGTTTAACATAATATAAAAATATAGAAAGAAGATGTTTAACATAATATAAAAATATAGAAAGAAATAGTTCAACATAATATAAAAACATAGAAAGAAGTAGTTTAACATAACATAAAAATATAGAAAGAAGATGTTTAACATAATATAAAAATATAGAAAGAAATAGTTTAACATAACATAAAAATATAGAAAGAAGATGTTTAACATAATATAAAAATATAGAAAGAAATAGTTTAACATAACATAAAAATATAGAAAGAAGATGTTTAACATAATATAAAAATATAGAAAGAAATAGTTTAACATAACATAAAAATATAGAAAGAAGTAGTTTAACATAACATAAAAATATAGAAAGAAGATGTTTAACATAATATAAAAACATAGAAAGAAGTAGTTCAACATAACATAAAAATATAGAAAGAAGATGTTTAACATAATATAAAAATATAGAAAGAAATAGTTTAACATAATATAAAAACATAGAAAGAAGATGTTTAACATAATATAAAAATATAGAAAGAAATAGTTTAACATAATATAAAAACATAGAAAGAAGTAGTTTAACATAACATAAAAATATAGAAAGAAATAGTTTAACATAATATAAAAACATAGAAAGAAGTAGTTAAACATAATATAAAAATATAGAAAGAAATAGTTTAACATAACATAAAAATATAGAAAGAAGATGTTTAACATAATATAAAAATATAGAAAGAAATAGTTTAACATAATATAAAAACATAGAAAGAAGTAGTTTAACATAACATAAAAATATAGAAAGAAGATGTTTAACATAATATAAAAACATAGAAAGAAGTAGTTTAACATAACATAAAAATATAGAAAGAAGATGTTTAACATAATATAAAAATATAGAAAGAAGATGTTTAACATAATATAAAAATATAGAAAGAAATAGTTTAACATAACATAAAAATATAGAAAGAAGATGTTTAACATAATATAAAAATATAGAAAGAAATAGTTTAACATAATATAAAAATATAGAAAGAAGTAGTTAAACATAATATAAAAATATAGAAAGAAATAGTTTAACATAACATAAAAATATAGAAAGAAGATGTTTAACATAATATAAAAATATAGAAAGAAATAGTTTAACATAACATAAAAATATAGAAAGAAGTAGTTTAACATAACATAAAAATATAGAAAGAAGATGTTTAACATAATATAAAAACATAGAAAGAAGTAGTTCAACATAACATAAAAATATAGAAAGAAGATGTTTAACATAATATAAAAATATAAAAAGAAATAGTTTAACATAATATAAAAACATAGAAAGAAGATGTTTAACATAATATAAAAATATAGAAAGAAATAGTTTAACATAATATAAAAACATAGAAAGAAGTAGTTTAACATAACATAAAAATATAGAAAGAAATAGTTTAACATAATATAAAAACATAGAAAGAAGTAGTTAAACATAATATAAAAATATAGAAAGAAATAGTTTAACATAACATAAAAATATAGAAAGAAGTAGTTTAACATAACATAAAAATATAGAAAGAAGATGTTTAACATAATATAAAAACATAGAAAGAAGTAGTTCAACATAACATAAAAATATAGAAAGAAGATGTTTAACATAATATAAAAATATAGAAAGAAATAGTTTAACATATCATAAAAATATAGAAAGAAGATGTTTAACATAATATAAAAATATAGAAAGAAATAGTTTAACATAATATAAAAACATAGAAAGAAGTAGTTTAACATAACATAAAAATATAGAAAGAAGATGTTTAACATAATATAAAAATATAGAAAGAAATAGTTTAACATAACATAAAAATATAGAAAGAAATAGTTTAACATAATATAAAAACATAGAAATAAATAGTTTAACATAATATAAAAGCATAGAAAGAAATAGTTTAACATAACCTAAAAATATAGAAAGAAGATGTTTAACATAATATAAAAACATAGAAAGAAATAGTTTAACATAATATAAAAACATAGAAAGAAGTAGTTTAACATAACATAAAAATATAGAAAGAAGATGTTTAACATAATATAAAAATATAGAAAGAAATAGTTTAACATAACATAAAAATATAGAAAGAAATAGTTTAACATAATATAAAAACATAGAAAGAAGTAGTTAAACATTACATAAAAATATAGAAAGAAGATGTTTAACATAATATAAAAACATAGAAAGAAGTAGTTCAACATAACATAAAAATATGGAAAGAAGATGTTTAACATAATATAAAAATATAGAAAGAAATAGTTTAACATAATATAAAAACATAGAAAGAAGATGTTTAACATAATATAAAAATAAAGAAAGAAATACTTTAACATAACATAAAAATATAGAAAGAAGATGTTTAACATAATATAAAAATATAGAAAGAAATAGTTTAACATAATATAAAAACATAGAAAGAAGTAGTTTAACATAACATAAAAATATAGAAAGAAGATGTTTAACATAATATAAAAATATAGAAAGAAGATGTTTAACATAATATAAAAATATAGAAAGAAATAGTTCAACATAATATAAAAACATAGAAAGAAGTAGTTTAACATAACATAAAAATATAGAAAGAAGATGTTTAACATAATATAAAAATATAGAAAGAAATAGTTTAACATAACATAAAAATATAGAAAGAAGATGTTTAACATAATATAAAAATATAGAAAGAAATAGTTTAACATAACATAAAAATATAGAAAGAAGATGTTTAACATAATATAAAAATATAGAAAGAAATAGTTTAACATAACATAAAAATATAGAAAGAAGTAGTTTAACATAACATAAAAATATAGAAAGAAGATGTTTAACATAATATAAAAACATAGAAAGAAGTAGTTCAACATAACATAAAAATATAGAAAGAAGATGTTTAACATAATATAAAAATATAGAAAGAAATAGTTTAACATAATATAAAAACATAGAAAGAAGATGTTTAACATAATATAAAAAAATATAGAAAGAAATAGTTTAACATAACATAAAAATATAGAAAGAAGATGTTTAACATAATATAAAAATATAGAAAGAAATAGTTTAACATAACATAAAAATATAGAAAGAAGATGTTTAACATAATATAATAATATAGAAAGAAATAGTTTAACATAACATAAAAACATAGAAAGAAGTAGTTAAACATAATATAAAAATATAGAAAGAAATAGTTTAACATAACATAAAAATATAGAAAGAAGATGTTTAACATAATATAAAAATATAGAAAGAAATAGTTTAACATAACATAAAAATATAGAAAGAAGTAGTTTAACATAACATAAAAATATAGAAAGAAGATGTTTAACATAATATAAAAACATAGAAAGAAGTAGTTCAACATAACATAAAAATATAGAAAGAAGATGTTTAACATAATATAAAAATATAGAAAGAAATAGTTTAACATAATATAAAAACATAGAAAGAAGATGTTTAACATAATATAAAAATATAGAAAGAAATAGTTTAACATAATATAAAAACATAGAAAGAAGTAGTTTAACATAACATAAAAATATAGAAAGAAATAGTTTAACATAATATAAAAACATAGAAAGAAGTAGTTAAACATAATATAAAAATATAGAAAGAAATAGTTTAACATAACATAAAAATATAGAAAGAAGATGTTTAACATAATATAAAAATATAGAAAGAAATAGTTTAACATAATATAAAAACATAGAAAGAAGTAGTTTAACATAACATAAAAATATAGAAAGAAGATGTTTAACATAATATAAAAACATAGAAAGAAGTAGTTTAACATAACATAAAAATATAGAAAGAAGATGTTTAACATAATATAAAAATATAGAAAGAAGATGTTTAACATAATATAAAAATATAGAAAGAAATAGTTTAACATAACATAAAAATATAGAAAGAAGATGTTTAACATAATATAAAAATATAGAAAGAAATAGTTTAACATAATATAAAAATATAGAAAGAAGTAGTTAAACATAATATAAAAATATAGAAAGAAATAGTTTAACATAACATAAAAATATAGAAAGAAGATGTTTAACATAATATAAAAATATAGAAAGAAATAGTTTAACATAACATAAAAATATAGAAAGAAGTAGTTTAACATAACATAAAAATATAGAAAGAAGATGTTTAACATAATATAAAAACATAGAAAGAAGTAGTTCAACATAACATAAAAATATAGAAAGAAGATGTTTAACATAATATAAAAATATAGAAAGAAATAGTTTAACATAATATAAAAACATAGAAAGAAGATGTTTAACATAATATAAAAATATAGAAAGAAATAGTTTAACATAATATAAAAACATAGAAAGAAGTAGTTTAACATAACATAAAAATATAGAAAGAAATAGTTTAACATAATATAAAAACATAGAAAGAAGTAGTTAAACATAATATAAAAATATAGAAAGAAATAGTTTAACATAACATAAAAATATAGAAAGAAGTAGTTTAACATAACATAAAAATATAGAAAGAAGATGTTTAACATAATATAAAAACATAGAAAGAAGTAGTTCAACATAACATAAAAATATAGAAAGAAGATGTTTAACATAATATAAAAATATAGAAAGAAATAGTTTAACATATCATAAAAATATAGAAAGAAGATGTTTAACATAATATAAAAATATAGAAAGAAATAGTTTAACATAATATAAAAACATAGAAAGAAGTAGTTTAACATAACATAAAAATATAGAAAGAAGATGTTTAACATAATATAAAAATATAGAAAGAAATAGTTTAACATAACATAAAAATATAGAAAGAAATAGTTTAACATAATATAAAAACATAGAAATAAATAGTTTAACATAATATAAAAGCATAGAAAGAAATAGTTTAACATAACCTAAAAATATAGAAAGAAGATGTTTAACATAATATAAAAACATAGAAAGAAATAGTTTAACATAACATAAAAATATAGAAAGAAATAGTTTAACATAATATAAAAACATAGAAAGAAGTAGTTAAACATAACATAAAAATATAGAAAGAAGATGTTTAACATAATATAAAAACATAGAAAGAAGTAGTTCAACATAACATAAAAATATAGAAAGAAGATGTTTAACATAATATAAAAATATAGAAAGAAATAGTTTAACATAATATAAAAACATAGAAAGAAGATGTTTAACATAATATAAAAATAAAGAAAGAAATAGTTTAACATAACATAAAAATATAGAAAGAAGATGTTTAACATAATATAAAAATATAGAAAGAAATAGTTTAACATAATATAAAAACATAGAAAGAAGTAGTTTAACATAACATAAAAATATAGAAAGAAGATGTTTAACATAATATAAAAATATAGAAAGAAGATGTTTAACATAATATAAAAATATAGAAAGAAATAGTTTAACATAATATAAAAACATAGAAAGAAGTAGTTTAACATAACATAAAAATATAGAAAGAAGATGTTTAACATAATATAAAAATATAGAAAGAAATAGTTTAACATAACATAAAAATATAGAAAGAAGATGTTTAACATAATATAAAAATATAGAAAGAAATAGTTTAACATAACATAAAAATATAGAAAGAAGATTTTTAACATAATATAAAAATATAGAAAGAAATAGTTTAACATAATATAAAAACATAGAAAGAAGATGTTTAACATAATATAAAAATATAGAAAGAAATAGTTTAACATAACATAAAAATATAGAAAGAAGATGTTTAACATAATATAAAAATATAGAAAGAAATAGTTTAACATAACATTAAAATATAGAAAGAAGATGTTTAACATAATAAAAAAATATAGAAAGAAATAGTTTAACATAATATAAAAACATAGAAAGAAGTAGTTTAACATAACATAAAAATATAGAAAGAAGATGTTTAACATAATATAAAAACATAGAAAGAAGTAGTTCAACATAACATAAAAATATAGAAAGAAGATGTTTAACATAATATAAAAATATAGAAAGAAATAGTTTAACATAATATAAAAATATAGAAAGAAGATGTTTAACATAATATAAAAATATAGAAAGAAATAGTTTAACATAACATAAAAATATAGAAAGAAGTAGTTTAACATAACATAAAAATATAGAAAGAAGATGTTTAACATAATATAAAAACATAGAAAGAAGTAGTTCAACATAACATAAAAATATAGAAAGAAGATGTTTAACATAATATAAAAATATAGAAAGAAATAGTTTAACATAATATAAAAACATAGAAAGAAGATGTTTAACATAATATAAAAATATAGAAAGAAATAGTTTAACATAATATAAAAACATAGAAAGAAGTAGTTTAACATAACATAAAAATATAGAAAGAAATAGTTTAACATAATATAAAAACATAGAAAGAAGTAGTTAAACATAATATAAAAATATAGAAAGAAATAGTTTAACATAACATAAAAATATAGAAAGAAGTAGTTTAACATAACATAAAAATATAGAAAGAAGATGTTTAACATAATATAAAAACATAGAAAGAAGTAGTTCAACATAACATAAAAATATAGAAAGAAGATGTTTAACATAATATAAAAATATAGAAAGAAATAGTTTAACATAACATAAAAATATAGAAAGAAGATGTTTAACATAACATAAAAATATAGATAGAAATTGTTTAACATAATATAAAAACATAGAAAGATGTAGTTTAACATAACATAAAAATATAGAAAGAAGATGTTTAACATATTATAAAAATATAGAAAGAAATAGTTTAACATAACATAAAAATATAGAAAGAAATAGTTTAACATAATATAAAAACATAGAAATAAATAGTTTAACATAATATAAAAGCATAGAAAGAAATAGTTTAACATAACCTAAAAATATAGAAAGAAGATGTTTAACATAATATAAAAACATAGAAAGAAATAGTTTAACATAACATAAAAATATAGAAAGAAATAGTTTAACATAATATAAAAACATAGAAAGAAGTAGTTAAACATAACATAAAAATATAGAAAGAAGATGTTTAACATAATATAAAAACATAGAAAGAAGTAGTTCAACATAACATAAAAATATAGAAAGAAGATGTTTAACATAATATAAAAATATAGAAAGAAATAGTTTAACATAATATAAAAACATAGAAAGAAGATGTTTAACATAATATAAAAATAAAGAAAGAAATAGTTTAACATAACATAAAAATATAGAAAGAAGATGTTTAACATAATATAAAAATATAGAAAGAAATAGTTTAACATAATATAAAAACATAGAAAGAAGTAGTTTAACATAACATAAAAATATAGAAAGAAGATGTTTAACATAATATAAAAATATAGAAAGATGTTTAACATAATATAAAAATATAGAAAGAAATAGTTTAACATAATATAAAAACATAGAAAGAAGTAGTTTAACATAACATAAAAATATAGAAAGAAGATGTTTAACATAATATAAAAATATAGAAAGAAATAGTTTAACATAACATAAAAATATAGAAAGAAGATGTTTAACATAATATAAAAATATAGAAAGAAATAGTTAAACATAACATAAAAATATAGAAAGAAGATGTTTAACATAATATAAAAATATAGAAAGAAGATGTTTAACATAATATAAAAATATAGAAAGAAATAGTTTAACATAATATAAAAACATAGAAAGAAGTAGTTTAACATAACATAAAAATATAGAAAGAAGATGTTTAACATAATATAAAAATATAGAAAGAAATAGTTTAACATAACATAAAAATATAGAAAGAAATAGTTTAACATAATATAAAAACATAGAAAGAAGTAGTTAAACATAAAATAAAAATATAGAAAGAAGATGTTAACATAATATAAAAATATAGAAAGAAATAGTTTAACATAACATAAAAATATAGAAAGAAGTAGATTAACATAACATAAAAATATAGAAAGAAGATGTTTAACATAATATAAAAATACAGAAAGAAATAGTTTAACATAATATAAAAACATAGAAAGAAGTAGTTTAACATAACATAAAAATATAGAAAGAAGTTGTTAACATAATATAAAAATATAGAAAGAAATAGTTTAACATAACATAAAAATATAGAAAGAAGTAGTTTAACATAACATAAAAATATAGAAAGAAGATGTTTAACATAATATAAAAATATAGAAAGAAATAGTTTAACATAATATAAAAACATAGAAAGAAATAGTTTAACATAACCTAAAAATATAGAAAGAAGATGTTTAACATAATATAAAAACATAGAAAGAAGTAGTTTAACATAACATAAAAATATAGAAAGAAGATGTTTAACATAATATAAAAATATAGAAAGAAATAAATTAACATAATATAAAAACATAGAAAGAAGATGTTTAACATAATATAAAAATATAGAAAGAAATAGTTTAACATAACATAAAAATATAGAAAGAAGATGTTTAACATAATATAAAAATATAGAAAGAAATAGTTTAACATAATAATATAAAAACATAGAAAGAAGTAGTTTAACATAACATAAAAATATAGAAAGAAGATGTTTAACATAATATAAAAAAAATATAGAAAGAAATAGTTTCACATAATATAAAAACATAGAAAGAAGTAGTTAAACATAATATAAAAATATAGAAAGAAATAGTTTAACATAACATAAAAATATAGAAAGAAGATGTTTAACATAATATAAAAATATAGAAAGAAGTAGTTTAACATAACATAAAAATATAGAAAGAAGATGTTTAACATAATATAAAAATATAGAAAGAAGATGTTTAACATAATATTAAAATATAGAAAGAAATAGTTTAACATAATATAAAAACATAGAAAGAAGTAGTTTAACATAACATAAAAATATAGAAAGAAGATGTTTAACATACTATAAAAATATAGAAAGAAATAGTTTAACATAACATAAAAATATAGAAAGAAGATGTATAACATAATATAAAAATATAGAAAGAAATAGTTTAACATAACATAAAAATATAGAAAGAAGATGTTTAACATAATATAAAAATATAGAAAGAAATAGTTTAACATAACATAAAAATATAGAAAGAAGTAGTTTAACATAACATAAAAATATAGAAAGAAGATGTTTAACATAATATAAAATTATAGAAAGAAGTAGTTCAACATAACATAAAAATATAGAAAGAAGATGTTTAACATAATATAAAAATATAGAAAGAAATAGTTTAACATAATATAAAACATAGAAAGAAGATGTTTAACATAATATAAAAATATAGAAAGAAGATGTTTAACATAATATAAAAATATAGAAAGAAGATGTTTAACATAATATTAAAATATAGAAAGAAATAGTTTAACATAATATAAAAACATAGAAAGAAGTAGTTTAACATAACATAAAAATATAGAAAGAAGATGTTTAACATACTATAAAAATATAGAAAGAAATAGTTTAACATAACATAAAAATATAGAAAGAAGATGTATAACATAATATAAAAATATAGAAAGAAATAGTTTAACATAACATAAAAATATAGAAAGAAGATGTTTAACATAATATAAAAACATAGAAAGAAGTAGTTTAACATAACATAAAAATATAGAAAGAAGATGTTTAACATAATATAAAAATATAGAAAGAAATAAATTAACATAATATAAAAACATAGAAAGAAGATGTTTAACATAATATAAAAATATAGAAAGAAATAGTTTAACATAACATAAAAATATAGAAAGAAGATGTTTAACATAATATAAAAATATAGAAAGAAATAGTTTAACATAATAATATAAAAACATAGAAAGAAGTAGTTTAACATAACATAAAAATATAGAAAGAAGATGTTTAACATAATATAAAAAAAATATAGAAAGAAATAGTTTCACATAATATAAAAACATAGAAAGAAGTAGTTAAACATAATATAAAAATATAGAAAGAAATAGTTTAACATAACATAAAAATATAGAAAGAAGATGTTTAACATAATATAAAAATATAGAAAGAAGTAGTTTAACATAACATAAAAATATAGAAAGAAGATGTTTAACATAATATAAAAATATAGAAAGAAGATGTTTAACATAATATTAAAATATAGAAAGAAATAGTTTAACATAATATAAAAACATAGAAAGAAGTAGTTTAACATAACATAAAAATATAGAAAGAAGATGTTTAACATACTATAAAAACATAGAAAGAAGTAGTTCAACATAACATAAAAATATAGAAAGAAGATGTTCAACATAATATAAAAATATAGAAAGAAATAGTTTAACATAACATAAAAATATAGAAAGAAGATGTTTAACATAACATAAAAATATAGATAGAAATTGTTTAACATAATATAAAAACATAGAAAGATGTAGTTTAACATAACATAAAAATATAGAAAGAAGATGTTTAACATATTATAAAAATATAGAAAGAAATAGTTTAACATAACATAAAAATATAGAAAGAAATAGTTTAACATAATATAAAAACATAGAAATAAATAGTTTAACATAATATAAAAGCATAGAAAGAAATAGTTTAACATAACCTAAAAATATAGAAAGAAGATGTTTAACATAATATAAAAACATAGAAAGAAATAGTTTAACATAACATAAAAATATAGAAAGAAATAGTTTAACATAATATAAAAACATAGAAAGAAGTAGTTAAACATAACATAAAAATATAGAAAGAAGATGTTTAACATAATATAAAAACATAGAAAGAAGTAGTTCAACATAACATAAAAATATAGAAAGAAGATGTTTAACATAATATAAAAATATAGAAAGAAATAGTTTAACATAATATAAAAACATAGAAAGAAGATGTTTAACATAATATAAAAATAAAGAAAGAAATAGTTTAACATAACATAAAAATATAGAAAGAAGATGTTTAACATAATATAAAAATATAGAAAGAAATAGTTTAACATAATATAAAAACATAGAAAGAAGTAGTTTAACATAACATAAAAATATAGAAAGAAGATGTTTAACATAATATAAAAATATAGAAAGATGTTTAACATAATATAAAAATATAGAAAGAAATAGTTTAACATAATATAAAAACATAGAAAGAAGTAGTTTAACATAACATAAAAATATAGAAAGAAGATGTTTAACATAATATAAAAATATAGAAAGATGTTTAACATAATATAAAAATATAGAAAGAAATAGTTTAACATAATATAAAAACATAGAAAGAAGTAGTTTAACATAACATAAAAATATAGAAAGAAGATGTTTAACATAATATAAAAATATAGAAAGAAATAGTTTAACATAATATAAAAACATAGAAAGAAGATGTTTAACATAATATAAAAATAAAGAAAGAAATAGTTTAACATAACATAAAAATATAGAAAGAAGATGTTTAACATAATATAAAAATATAGAAAGAAATAGTTTAACATAACATAAAAATATAGAAAGAAGATGTTTAACATAATATAAAAATATAGAAAGATGTTTAACATAATATAAAAATATAGAAAGAAATAGTTTAACATAATATAAAAACATAGAAAGAAGTAGTTTAACATAACATAAAAATATAGAAAGAAGATGTTTAACATAATATAAAAATATAGAAAGAAATAGTTTAACATAACATAAAAATATAGAAAGAAGATGTTTAACATAATATAAAAATATAGAAAGAAATAGTTTAACATAACATAAAAATATAGAAAGAAGATGTTTAACATAATATAAAAATATAGAAAGAAATAGTTTAACATAACATTAAAATATAGAAAGAAGATGTTTAACATAATAAAAAAATATAGAAAGAAATAGTTTAACATAATATAAAAACATAGAAAGAAGTAGTTTAACATAACATAAAAATATAGAAAGAAGATGTTTAACATAATATAAAAACATAGAAAGAAGTAGTTAAACATAACATAAAAATATAGAAAGAAGATGTTTAACATAATATAAAAATATAGAAAGAAGATGTTTAACATAATATAAAAATATAGAAAGAAATAGTTTAACATAATATAAAAACATAGAAAGAAGTAGTTTAACATAACATAAAAATATAGAAAGAAGATGTTTAACATAATATAAAAATATAGAAAGAAATAGTTTAACATAACATAAAAATATAGAAAGAAATAGTTTAACATAATATAAAAACATAGAAAGAAGTAGTTAAACATAAAATAAAAATATAGAAAGAAGATGTTAACATAATATAAAAATATAGAAAGAAATAGTTTAACATAACATAAAAATATAGAAAGAAGTAGATTAACATAACATAAAAATATAGAAAGAAGATGTTTAACATAATATAAAAATACAGAAAGAAATAGTTTAACATAATATAAAAACATAGAAAGAAGTAGTTTAACATAACATAAAAATATAGAAAGAAGTTGTTAACATAATATAAAAATATAGAAAGAAATAGTTTAACATAACATAAAAATATAGAAAGAAGTAGTTTAACATAACATAAAAATATAGAAAGAAGTAGTTTAACATAACATAAAAATATAGAAAGAAGATGTTTAACATAATATAAAAACATAGAAAGAAGTAGTTTAACATAACATAAAAATATAGAAAGAAGATGTTTAACATAATATAAAAATATAGAAAGAAATAAATTAACATAATATAAAAACATAGAAAGAAGATGTTTAACATAATATAAAAATATAGAAAGAAATAGTTTAACATAACATAAAAATATAGAAAGAAGATGTTTAACATAATATAAAAATATAGAAAGAAATAGTTTAACATAACATAAAAATATAGAAAGAAGATGTTTAACATAATATAAAAATATAGAAAGAAGATGTTTAACATAATATAAAAATATAGAAAGAAATAGTTTAACATAATATAAAAACATAGAAAGAAGTAGTTTAACATAACATAAATATATAGAAAGAAATAGTTTCACATAATATAAAAACATAGAAAGAAGTAGTTAAACATAATATAAAAATATAGAAAGAAATAGTTTAACATAACATAAAAATATAGAAAGAAGATGTTTAACATAATATAAAAATATAGAAAGAAGTAGTTTAACATAACATAAAAATATAGAAAGAAGATGTTTAACATAATATAAAAATATAGAAAGAAGATGTTTAACATAATATTAAAATATAGAAAGAAATAGTTTAACATAATATAAAAACATAGAAAGAAGTAGTTTAACATAACATAAAAATATAGAAAGAAGATGTTTAACATACTATAAAAATATAGAAAGAAATAGTTTAACATAACATAAAAATATAGAAAGAAGATGTATAACATAATATAAAAATATAGAAAGAAATAGTTTAACATAACATAAAAATATAGAAAGAAGATGTTTAACATAATATAAAAATATAGAAAGAAATAGTTTAACATAACATAAAAATATAGAAAGAAGTAGTTTAACATAACATAAAAATATAGAAAGAAGATGTTTAACATAATATAAAAACATAGAAAGAAGTAGTTCAACATAACATAAAAATATAGAAAGAAGATGTTTAACATAATATAAAAATATAGAAAGAAATAGTTTAACATAATATAAAACATAGAAAGAAGATGTTTAACATAATATAAAAATATAGAAAGAAATAGTTTAACATAACATAAAAATATAGAAAGAAGATGTTTAACATAATATAAAAATATAGAAAGAAATAGTTTAACATAATATAAAAATATAGAAAGAAGATGTTTAACATAATATAAAAATATAGAAAGAAATAGTTTAACATAACATAAAAATATAGAAAGAAGATGTTTAACATAATATAAAAATATAGAAAGAAATAGTTTAACATAACATAAAAATATAGAAAGAAATAGTTTAACATAATATAAAAATATATAAAGAAATAGTTTAACATAATATAAAAACATAGAAAGAAGATGTTTAACATAATATAAAAATATAGAAAGAAATAGTTTAACATAACATAAAAATATAGAAAGAAGATGTTTAACATAATATAAAAATATAGAAAGAAATAGTTTAACAAAATATAAAAACATAGAAAGAAGTAGTTTAACATAACATAAAAATATAGAAAGAAGATGTTTAACATAATATAAAAAAAATATAGAAAGAAATAGTTTCACATAATATAAAAACATAGAAAGAAGTAGTTAAATATAACATAAAAATATAGAAAGAAGATGTTTAACATAATATAAAAATATAGAAAGAAGATGTTTAACATAATATAAAAATATAGAAAGAAATAGTTTAACATAATATAAAACATAGAAAGAAGTAGTTTAACATAACATAAAAATATAGAAAGAAGATGTTTAACATAATATAAAAATATAGAAAGAAATAGTTTAACATAATATAAAAACATAGAAAGAAGTAGTTTAACATAACATAAAAATATAGAAAGAAGATGTTTAACATAATATAAAAATAAAGAAAGAAATAGTTTAACATAACATAAAAATATAGAAAGAAGTAGTTTAACATTACATCAAAATATAGAAAGAAGATGTTTAACATAATATAAAAATATAGAAAGAAATAGTTTAACATAACATAAAAATATAGAAAGAAGATGTTTAACATAATATAAAAATATAGAAAGAAGATGTTTAACATAATATAAAAATATAGAAAGAAATAGTTTAACATAATATAAAAACATAGAAAGAAGTAGTTTAACATAACATAAATATATAGAAAGAAGATGTTTAACATAATATAAAAAAAATATAGAAAGAAATAGTTTCACATAATATAAAAACATAGAAAGAAGTAGTTAAACATAACATAAAAATATAGAAAGAAGATGTTTAACATAATATAAAAATATAGAAAGAAGATGTTTAACATAATATAAAAATATAGAAAGAAATAGTTTAACATAATATAAAAACATAGAAAGAAGTAGTTTAACATACCATAAAAATATAGAAAGAAGATGTTTAACATAATATTAAAACATAGAAAGAAGTAGTTTAACATAACATAAAAATATAGAAAGAAGATGTTTAACATAATATAAAAATATAGAAAGAAATAGTTTAACATAACATAAAAATATAGAAAGAAGTAGTTTAACATAACATAAAAATATAGAAAGAAGATGTTTAACATAATATAAAAACATAGAAAGAAGTAGTTCAACATAACATAAAAATATAGAAAGAAGATGTTTAACATAATATAAAAATATAGAAAGAAATAGTTTAACATAATATAAAACATAGAAAGAAGATGTTTAACATAATATAAAAATATAGAAAGAAATAGTTTAACATAACATAAAAATATAGAAAGAAGATGTTTAACATAATATAAAAATATAGAAAGAAATAGTTTAATATAACATAAAAATATAGAAAGAAGATGTTTAACATAATATAAAAATATAGAAAGAAATAGTTTAACATAATATAAAAACATAGAAAGAAGTAGTTTAACATAACATAAAAATATAGAAAGAAGATGTTTAACATAATATAAAAACATAGAAAGAAGTAGTTCAACATAACATAAAAATATAGAAAGAAGATGTTTAACATAATATAAAAATATAGAAAGAAGATGTTTAACATAATATAAAAATATAGAAAGAAATAGTTTAACATAACATAAAAATATAGAAAGAAGATGTTTAACATAATATAAAAATATAGAAAGAAATAGTTTAACATAATATAAAAATATAGAAAGAAATAGTTTAACATAATATAAAAATATAGAAAGAAATAGTTTAACATAATATAAAAACATAGAAAGAAGATGTTTAACATAATATAAAAATATTGAAAGAAATAGTTTAACATAACATAAAAATATAGAAAGAAGATGTTTAACATAATATAAAAATATAGAAAGAAATAGTTTAACAAAATATAAAAACATAGAAAGAAGTAGTTTAACATAACATAAAAATATAGAAAGAAGATGTTTAACATAATATAAAAAAAATATAGAAAGAAATAGTTTCACATAATATAAAAACATAGAAAGAAGTAGTTAAATATAACATAAAAATATAGAAAGAAGATGTTTAACATAATATAAAAATATAGAAAGAAGATGTTTAACATAATATAAAAATATAGAAAGAAATAGTTTAACATAATATAAAACATAGAAAGAAGTAGTTTAACATAACATAAAAATATAGAAAGAAGATGTTTAACATAATATAAAAATATAGAAAGAAATAGTTTAACATAATATAAAAACATAGAAAGAAGTAGTTTAACATAACATAAAAATATAGAAAGAAGATGTTTAACATAATATAAAAATAAAGAAAGAAATAGTTTAACATAACATAAAAATATAGAAAGAAGTAGTTTAACATTACATCAAAATATAGAAAGAAGATGTTTAACATAATATAAAAATATAGAAAGAAATAGTTTAACATAACATAAAAATATAGAAAGAAATAGTTTAACATAATATAAAAATATATAAAGAAATAGTTTAACATAATATAAAAACATAGAAAGAAGATGTTTAACATAATATAAAAATATAGAAAGAAATAGTTTAACATAACATAAAAATATAGAAAGAAGATGTTTAACATAATATAAAAATATAGAAAGAAATAGTTTAACAAAATATAAAAACATAGAAAGAAGTAGTTTAACATAACATAAAAATATAGAAAGAAGATGTTTAACATAATATAAAAAAAATATAGAAAGAAATAGTTTCACATAATATAAAAACATAGAAAGAAGTAGTTAAATATAACATAAAAATATAGAAAGAAGATGTTTAACATAATATAAAAATATAGAAAGAAGATGTTTAACATAATATAAAAATATAGAAAGAAATAGTTTAACATAATATAAAACATAGAAAGAAGTAGTTTAACATAACATAAAAATATAGAAAGAAGATGTTTAACATAATATAAAAATATAGAAAGAAATAGTTTAACATAATATAAAAACATAGAAAGAAGTAGTTTAACATAACATAAAAATATAGAAAGAAGATGTTTAACATAATATAAAAATAAAGAAAGAAATAGTTTAACATAACATAAAAATATAGAAAGAAGTAGTTTAACATTACATCAAAATATAGAAAGAAGATGTTTAACATAATATAAAAATATAGAAAGAAATAGTTTAACATAACATAAAAATATAGAAAGAAGATGTTTAACATAATATAAAAATATAGAAAGAAATAGTTTAACATAATATAAAAATATAGAAAGAAGATGTTTAACATAATATAAAAATATAGAAAGAAATAGTTTAACATAACATAAAAATATAGAAAGAAGATGTTTAACATAATATAAAAATATAGAAAGAAATAGTTTAACATAACATAAAAATATAGAAAGAAATAGTTTAACATAATATAAAAATATATAAAGAAATAGTTTAACATAATATAAAAACATAGAAAGAAGATGTTTAACATAATATAAAAATATAGAAAGAAATAGTTTAACATAACATAAAAATATAGAAAGAAGATGTTTAACATAATATAAAAATATAGAAAGAAATAGTTTAACAAAATATAAAAACATAGAAAGAAGTAGTTTAACATAACATAAAAATATAGAAAGAAGATGTTTAACATAATATAAAAAAAATATAGAAAGAAATAGTTTCACATAATATAAAAACATAGAAAGAAGTAGTTAAATATAACATAAAAATATAGAAAGAAGATGTTTAACATAATATAAAAATATAGAAAGAAGATGTTTAACATAATATAAAAATATAGAAAGAAATAGTTTAACATAATATAAAACATAGAAAGAAGTAGTTTAACATAACATAAAAATATAGAAAGAAGATGTTTAACATAATATAAAAATATAGAAAGAAATAGTTTAACATAATATAAAAACATAGAAAGAAGTAGTTTAACATAACATAAAAATATAGAAAGAAGATGTTTAACATAATATAAAAATAAAGAAAGAAATAGTTTAACATAACATAAAAATATAGAAAGAAGTAGTTTAACATTACATCAAAATATAGAAAGAAGATGTTTAACATAATATAAAAATATAGAAAGAAATAGTTTAACATAACATAAAAATATAGAAAGAAGATGTTTAACATAATATAAAAATATAGAAAGAAGATGTTTAACATAATATAAAAATATAGAAAGAAATAGTTTAACATAATATAAAAACATAGAAAGAAGTAGTTTAACATAACATAAATATATAGAAAGAAGATGTTTAACATAATATAAAAAAAATATAGAAAGAAATAGTTTCACATAATATAAAAACATAGAAAGAAGTAGTTAAACATAACATAAAAATATAGAAAGAAGATGTTTAACATAATATAAAAATATAGAAAGAAGATGTTTAACATAATATAAAAATATAGAAAGAAATAGTTTAACATAATATAAAAACATAGAAAGAAGTAGTTTAACATACCATAAAAATATAGAAAGAAGATGTTTAACATAATATTAAAACATAGAAAGAAGTAGTTTAACATAACATAAAAATATAGAAAGAAGATGTTTAACATAATATAAAAATATAGAAAGAAATAGTTTAACATAACATAAAAATATAGAAAGAAGTAGTTTAACATAACATAAAAATATAGAAAGAAGATGTTTAACATAATATAAAAACATAGAAAGAAGTAGTTCAACATAACATAAAAATATAGAAAGAAGATGTTTAACATAATATAAAAATATAGAAAGAAATAGTTTAACATAATATAAAACATAGAAAGAAGATGTTTAACATAATATAAAAATATAGAAAGAAATAGTTTAACATAACATAAAAATATAGAAAGAAGATGTTTAACATAATATAAAAATATAGAAAGAAATAGTTTAATATAACATAAAAATATAGAAAGAAGATGTTTAACATAATATAAAAATATAGAAAGAAATAGTTTAACATAATATAAAAACATAGAAAGAAGTAGTTTAACATAACATAAAAATATAGAAAGAAGATGTTTAACATAATATAAAAACATAGAAAGAAGTAGTTCAACATAACATAAAAATATAGAAAGAAGATGTTTAACATAATATAAAAATATAGAAAGAAGATGTTTAACATAATATAAAAATATAGAAAGAAATAGTTTAACATAACATAAAAATATAGAAAGAAGATGTTTAACATAATATAAAAATATAGAAAGAAATAGTTTAACATAACATAAAAATATAGAAAGAAATAGTTTAACATAATATAAAAATATAGAAAGAAATAGTTTAACATAATATAAAAACATAGAAAGAAGATGTTTAACATAATATAAAAATATTGAAAGAAATAGTTTAACATAACATAAAAATATAGAAAGAAGATGTTTAACATAATATAAAAATATAGAAAGAAATAGTTTAACAAAATATAAAAACATAGAAAGAAGTAGTTTAACATAACATAAAAATATAGAAAGAAGATGTTTAACATAATATAAAAAAAATATAGAAAGAAATAGTTTCACATAATATAAAAACATAGAAAGAAGTAGTTAAATATAACATAAAAATATAGAAAGAAGATGTTTAACATAATATAAAAATATAGAAAGAAGATGTTTAACATAATATAAAAATATAGAAAGAAATAGTTTAACATAATATAAAACATAGAAAGAAGTAGTTTAACATAACATAAAAATATAGAAAGAAGATGTTTAACATAATATAAAAATATAGAAAGAAATAGTTTAACATAATATAAAAACATAGAAAGAAGTAGTTTAACATAACATAAAAATATAGAAAGAAGATGTTTAACATAATATAAAAATAAAGAAAGAAATAGTTTAACATAACATAAAAATATAGAAAGAAGTAGTTTAACATTACATCAAAATATAGAAAGAAGATGTTTAACATAATATAAAAATATAGAAAGAAATAGTTTAACATAACATAAAAATATAGAAAGAAGATGTTTAACATAATATAAAAATATAGAAAGAAGATGTTTAACATAATATAAAAATATAGAAAGAAATAGTTTAACATAATATAAAAACATAGAAAGAAGTAGTTTAACATAACATAAATATATAGAAAGAAGATGTTTAACATAATATAAAAATATAGAAAGAAGATGTTTAACATAATATAAAAATATAGAAAGAAATAGTTTAACATAACATAAAAATATAGAAAGAAGATGTTTAACATAATATAAAAATATAGAAAGAAATAGTTTCACATAATATAAAAACATAGAAAGAAGTAGTTAAATATAACATAAAAATATAGAAAGAAGATGTTTAACATAATATAAAAATATAGAAAGAAGATGTTTAACATAATATAAAAATATAGAAAGAAATAGTTTAACATAATATAAAACATAGAAAGAAGTAGTTTAACATAACATAAAAATATAGAAAGAAGATGTTTAACATAATATAAAAATATAGAAAGAAATAGTTTAACATAATATAAAAACATAGAAAGAAGTAGTTTAACATAACATAAAAATATAGAAAGAAGATGTTTAACATAATATAAAAATAAAGAAAGAAATAGTTTAACATAACATAAAAATATAGAAAGAAGTAGTTTAACATTACATCAAAATATAGAAAGAAGATGTTTAACATAATATAAAAATATAGAAAGAAATAGTTTAACATAACATAAAAATATAGAAAGAAGATGTTTAACATAATATAAAAATATAGAAAGAAGATGTTTAACATAATATAAAAATATAGAAAGAAATAGTTTAACATAATATAAAAACATAGAAAGAAGTAGTTTAACATAACATAAATATATAGAAAGAAGATGTTTAACATAATATAAAAAAAATATAGAAAGAAATAGTTTCACATAATATAAAAACATAGAAAGAAGTAGTTAAACATAACATAAAAATATAGAAAGAAGATGTTTAACATAATATAAAAATATAGAAAGAAGATGTTTAACATAATATAAAAATATAGAAAGAAATAGTTTAACATAATATAAAAACATAGAAAGAAGTAGTTTAACATACCATAAAAATATAGAAAGAAGATGTTTAACATAATATTAAAACATAGAAAGAAGTAGTTTAACATAACATAAAAATATAGAAAGAAGATGTTTAACATAATATAAAAATATAGAAAGAAATAGTTTAACATAACATAAAAATATAGAAAGAAGTAGTTTAACATAACATAAAAATATAGAAAGAAGATGTTTAACATAATATAAAAACATAGAAAGAAGTAGTTCAACATAACATAAAAATATAGAAAGAAGATGTTTAACATAATATAAAAATATAGAAAGAAATAGTTTAACATAATATAAAACATAGAAAGAAGATGTTTAACATAATATAAAAATATAGAAAGAAATAGTTTAACATAACATAAAAATATAGAAAGAAGATGTTTAACATAATATAAAAATATAGAAAGAAATAGTTTAATATAACATAAAAATATAGAAAGAAGATGTTTAACATAATATAAAAATATAGAAAGAAATAGTTTAACATAATATAAAAACATAGAAAGAAGTAGTTTAACATAACATAAAAATATAGAAAGAAGATGTTTAACATAATATAAAAACATAGAAAGAAGTAGTTCAACATAACATAAAAATATAGAAAGAAGATGTTTAACATAATATAAAAATATAGAAAGAAGATGTTTAACATAATATAAAAATATAGAAAGAAATAGTTTAACATAACATAAAAATATAGAAAGAAGATGTTTAACATAATATAAAAATATAGAAAGAAATAGTTTAACATAACATAAAAATATAGAAAGAAATAGTTTAACATAATATAAAAATATAGAAAGAAATAGTTTAACATAATATAAAAACATAGAAAGAAGATGTTTAACATAATATAAAAATATTGAAAGAAATAGTTTAACATAACATAAAAATATAGAAAGAAGATGTTTAACATAATATAAAAATATAGAAAGAAATAGTTTAACAAAATATAAAAACATAGAAAGAAGTAGTTTAACATAACATAAAAATATAGAAAGAAGATGTTTAACATAATATAAAAAAAATATAGAAAGAAATAGTTTCACATAATATAAAAACATAGAAAGAAGTAGTTAAATATAACATAAAAATATAGAAAGAAGATGTTTAACATAATATAAAAATATAGAAAGAAGATGTTTAACATAATATAAAAATATAGAAAGAAATAGTTTAACATAATATAAAACATAGAAAGAAGTAGTTTAACATAACATAAAAATATAGAAAGAAGATGTTTAACATAATATAAAAATATAGAAAGAAATAGTTTAACATAATATAAAAACATAGAAAGAAGTAGTTTAACATAACATAAAAATATAGAAAGAAGATGTTTAACATAATATAAAAATAAAGAAAGAAATAGTTTAACATAACATAAAAATATAGAAAGAAGTAGTTTAACATTACATCAAAATATAGAAAGAAGATGTTTAACATAATATAAAAATATAGAAAGAAATAGTTTAACATAACATAAAAATATAGAAAGAAGATGTTTAACATAATATAAAAATATAGAAAGAAGATGTTTAACATAATATAAAAATATAGAAAGAAATAGTTTAACATAATATAAAAACATAGAAAGAAGTAGTTTAACATAACATAAATATATAGAAAGAAGATGTTTAACATAATATAAAAATATAGAAAGAAGATGTTTAACATAATATAAAAATATAGAAAGAAATAGTTTAACATAACATAAAAATATAGAAAGAAGATGTTTAACATAATATAAAAATATAGAAAGAAGATGTTTAACATAATATAAAAATATAGAAAGAAATAGTTTAACATAATATAAAAACATAGAAAGAAGTAGTTTAACATACCATAAAAATATAGAAAGAAGATGTTTAACATAATATTAAAACATAGAAAGAAGTAGTTTAACATAACATAAAAATATAGAAAGAAGATGTTTAACATAATATAAAAATATAGAAAGAAATTGTTTAACATAACATAAAAATATAGAAAGAAGATGTTTAACATAATATAAAAATATAGAAAGAAATAGTTTAACATAACATAAAAATATAGAAAGAAGATGTTTAACATAATATAAAAACATAGAAAGAAATAGTTTAACATAATATAAAAAAATAGAAAGAAATATTTAACATAACCTAAAAATATAGAAAGAAGATGTTTAACATAATATAAAAACATAGAAAGAAATAGTTTAACATAACATAAAAATATAGAAAGAAATAGTTTAACATAATATAAAAACATAGAAAGAAGTAGTTAAACATAACATAAAAATATAGAAAGAAGATGTTTAACATAATATAAAAATATAGAAAGAAGATGTTTAACATAATATAAAAATATAGAAAGAAATAGTTTAACATAATATAAAAACATAGAAAGAAGTAGTTTAACATAACATAAAAATATAGAAAGAAGATGTTTAACATAATATAAAAATATAGAAAGAAGATGTTTAACATAATATAAAAATATAGAAAGAAATAGTTTAACATAATATAAAAACATAGAAAGAAGTAGTTTAACATAACATAAAAATATAGAAAGAAGATGTTTAACATAATATAAAAATATAGAAAGAAATAGTTTAACATAACATAAAAATATAGAAAGAAGTAGTTTAACATAACATAAAAATATAGAAAGAAGATGTTTAACATAATATAAAAATATAGAAAGAAGATGTTTAACATAATATAAAAATATAGAAAGAAATAGTTTAACATAACATAAAAATATAGAAAGAAGATGTTTAACATAATATAAAAATATAGAAAGAAATCGTTTAACATAATATAAAAACATAGAAAGAAGTAGTTTAACATAACATAAAAATATAGAAAGAAGATGTTTAACATAATATAAAAAAAATATAGAAAGAAATAGTTTCACATAATATAAAAACATAGAAAGAAGTAGTTAAACATAATATAAAAATATAGAAAGAAATAGTTTAACATAACATAAAAATATAGAAAGAAGATGTTTAACATAATATAAAAATATAGAAAGAAATAGTTTAACATAACATAAAAATATAGAAAGAAGATGTTTAACATAATATAAAAATATAGAAAGAAATAGTTTAACATAATATAAAAACATAGAAAGAAGTAGTTTAACATAACATAAAAATATAGAAAGAAGATGTTTAACATAATATAAAAACATAGAAAGAAGTAGTTCAACATAACATAAAAATATAGAAAGAAGATGTTTAACATAATATAAAAACATAGAAAGAAGTAGTTCAACATAACATAAAAATATAGAAAGAAGATGTTTAACATAATATAAAAATATAGAAAGAAGATGTTTAACATAATATAAAAATATAGAAAGAAATAGTTTAACATAACATAAAAATATAGAAAGAAGATGTTTAACATAATATAAAAATATAGAAAGAAATAGTTTAACATAACATAAAAATATAGAAAGAAATAGTTTAACATAATATAAAAATATAGAAAGAAATAGTTTAACATAATATAAAAACATAGAAAGAAGATGTTTAACATAATATAAAAATAAAGAAAGAAATAGTTTAACATAACATAAAAATATAGAAAGATGATGTTTAACATAATATAAAAATATAGAAAGAAATAGTTTAACATAATATAAAAACATAGAAAGAAGTAGTTTAACATAACATAAAAATATAGAAAGAAGATGTTTAACATAATATAAAAATATAGAAAGAAGATGTTTAACATAATATAAAAATATAGAAAGAAATAGTTTAACATAATATAAAAACATAGAAAGAAGTAGTTTAACATAACATAAAAATATAGAAAGAAGATGTTTAACATAATATAAAAATATAGAAAGAAATAGTTTAACATAACATAAAAATATAGAAAGAAGTAGTTGAACATAACATAAAAATATAGAAAGAAGATGTTTAACATAATATAAAAATATAGAAAGAAATAGTTTAACATAATATAAAAACATAGAAAGAAATAGTTTAACATAACCTAAAAATATAGAAAGAAGATGTTTAACATAATATAAAAACATAGAAAGAAGTAGTTTAACATAACATAAAAATATAAAAAGAAGATGTTTAACATAATATAAAAATATAGAAAGAAATAAATTAACATAATATAAAAACATAGAAAGAAGATGTTTAACATAATATAAAAATATAGAAAGAAATAGTTTAACATAACATAAAAATATAGAAAGAAGATGTTTAACATAATATAAAAATATAGAAAGAAATCGTTTAACATAATATAAAAACATAGAAAGAAGTAGTTTAACATAACATAAAAATATAGAAAGAAGATGTTTAACATAATATAAAAAAAATATAGAAAGAAATAGTTTCACATAATATAAAAACATAGAAAGAAGTAGTTAAACATAATATAAAAATATAGAAAGAAATAGTTTAACATAACATAAAAATATAGAAAGAAGATGTTTAACATAATATAAAAATATAGAAAGAAATAGTTTAACATAACATAAAAATATAGAAAGAAGATGTTTAACATAATATAAAAATATAGAAAGAAATAGTTTAACATAATATAAAAACATAGAAAGAAATAGTTTAACATAACCTAAAAATATAGAAAGAAGATGTTTAACATAATATAAAAACATAGAAAGAAGTAGTTTAACATAACATAAAAATATAGAAAGAAGATGTTTAACATAATATAAAAATATAGAAAGAAATAAATTAACATAATATAAAAACATAGAAAGAAGATGTTTAACATAATATAAAAATATAGAAAGAAATAGTTTAACATAACATAAAAATATAGAAAGAAGATGTTTAACATAATATAAAAATATAGAAAGAAATAGTTTAACATAATATAAAAACATAGAAAGAAGTAGTTTAACATAACATAAAAATATAGAAAGAAGATGTTTAACATAATATAAAAAAAATATAGAAAGAAATAGTTTCACATAATATAAAAACATAGAAAGAAGTAGTTAAACATAATATAAAAATATAGAAAGAAATAGTTTAACATAACATAAAAATATAGAAAGAAGATGTTTAACATAATATAAAAATATAGAAAGAAATAGTTTAACATAACATAAAAATATAGAAAGAAGATGTTTAACATAATATAAAAATATAGAAAGAAATAGTTTAACATAATATA
The DNA here is from genome assembly GCA_949152455.1 of Lithophane leautieri. Lineage (NCBI taxonomy): Eukaryota > Metazoa > Arthropoda > Insecta > Lepidoptera > Noctuidae > Lithophane > Lithophane leautieri. The sequence continues at coordinate 12,415,622 of OX424459.1, forward strand.
AAAACATAGAAAGAAGTAGTTTAACATAACATAAAAATATAGAAAGAAGATGTTTAACATAATATAAAAATATAGAAAGAAGATGTTTAACATAATATAAAAATATAGAAAGAAATAGTTTAACATAATATAAAAACATAGAAAGAAGTAGTTTAACATAACATAAAAATATAGAAAGAAGATGTTTAACATAATATAAAAATATAGAAAGAAATAGTTTAACATAACATAAAAATATAGAAAGAAGATGTTTAACATAATATAAAAATATAGAAAGAAATAGTTTAACATAATATAAAAACATAGAAAGAAGATGTTTAACATAACATAAAAATATAGAAAGAAATAGTTTAACATAATATAAAAATATAGAAAGAAATAGTTTAACATAATATAAAAACATAGAAAGAAGTAGTTTAACATAACATAAAAATATAGAAAGAAGATGTTTAAATTAATATAAAAACATAGAAAGAAGTAGTTAAACATTACATAAAAATATAGAAAGAAGATGTTTAACATAATATAAAAACATAGAAAGAAGTAGTTCAACATAACATAAAAATATGGAAAGAAGATGTTTAACATAATATAAAAATATAGAAAGAATTAGTTTAACATAATATAAAAACATAGAAAGAAGATGTTTAACATAATATAAAAATAAAGAAAGAAATAGTTTAACATAACATAAAAATATAGAAAGAAGATGTTTAACATAATATAAAAATATAGAAAGAAATAGTTTAACATAATATAAAAACATAGAAAGAAGTAGTTTAACATAACATAAAAATATAGAAAGAAGATGTTTAACATAATATAAAAATATAGAAAGAAGATGTTTAACATAATATAAAAATATAGAAAGAAATAGTTTAACATAATATAAAAACATAGAAAGAAGTAGTTTAACATAACATAAAAATATAGAAAGAAGATGTTTAACATAATATAAAAATATAGAAAGAAATAGTTTAACATAACATAAAAATATAGAAAGAAGATGTTTAACATAATATAAAAATATAGAAAGAAATAGTTTAACATAACATAAAAATATAGAAAGAAGATGTTTAACATAATATAAAAATATAGAAAGAAATAGTTTAACATAACATAAAAATATAGAAAGAAGTAGTTTAACATAACATAAAAATATAGAAAGAAGATGTTTAACATAATATAAAAACATACAAAGAAGTAGTTCAACATAACATAAAAATATAGAAAGAAGATGTTTAACATAATATAAAAATATAGAAAGAAATAGTTTAACATAATATAAAAACATAGAAAGAAGATGTTTAACATAATATAAAAATATAGAAAGAAATAGTTTAACAAAACATAAAAATATAGAAAGAAGATGTTTAACATAATATAAAAATATAGAAAGAAATAGTTTAACATAACATAAAAATATAGAAAGAAGATGTTTAACATAATATAAAAATATAGAAAGAAATAGTTTAACATAATATAAAAACATAGAAAGAAGTAGTTAAACATAATATAAAAATATAGAAAGAAATAGTTTAACATAACATAAAAATATAGAAAGAAGATGTTTAACATAATATAAAAATACAGAAAGAAATAGTTTAACATAACATAAAAATATAGAAAGAAGTAGTTTAACATAACATAAAAATATAGAAAGAAGATGTTTAACATAATATAAAAACATAGAAAGAAGTAGTTCAACATAACATAAAAATATAGAAAGAAGATGTTTAACATAATATAAAAATATAGAAAGAAATAGTTTAACATATCATAAAAATATAGAAAGAAGATGTTTAACATAATATAAAAATATAGAAAGAAATAGTTTAACATAATATAAAAACATAGAAAGAAGTAGTTTAACATAACATAAAAATATAGAAAGAAGATGTTTAACATAATACAAAAATATAGAAAGAAATAGTTTAACATAACATAAAAATATAGAAAGAAATAGTTTAACATAATATAAAAACATAGAAAGAAATAGTTTAACATAATATAAAAACATAGAAAGAAATAGTTTAACATAACCTAAAAATATAGAAAGAAGATGTTTAACATAATATAAAAACATAGAAAGAAATAGTTTAACATAACATAAAAATATAGAAAGAAATAGTTTAACATAATATAAAAACATAGAAAGAAGTAGTTAAACATAACATAAAAATATAGAAAGAAGATGTTTAACATAATATAAAAACATAGAAAGAAGTAGTTCAACATAACATAAAAATATAGAAAGAAGTTGTTAACATAATATAAAAATATAGAAAGAAATAGTTTAACATAACATAAAAATATAGAAAGAAGTAGTTTAACATAACATAAAAATATAGAAAGAAGATGTTTAACATAATATAAAAATATAGAAAGAAGATGTTTAACATAATATAAAAATATAGAAAGAAATAGTTTAACATAATATAAAAACATAGAAAGAAGTAGTTTAACATAACATAAAAATATAGAAAGAAGATTTTTAACATAATATAAAAATATAGAAAGAAATAGTTTAACATAATATAAAAACATAGAAAGAAATAGTTTAACATAACCTAAAAATATAGAAAGAAGATGTTTAACATAATATAAAAACATAGAAAGAAGTAGTTTAACATAACATAAAAATATAGAAGGAAGATGTTTAACATAATATAAAAATATAGAAAGAAATAAATTAACATAATATAAAAACATAGAAAGAAGATGTTTAACATAATATAAAAATATAGAAAGAAATAGTTTAACATAACATAAAAATATAGAAAGAAGATGTTTAACATAATATAAAAATATAGAAAGAAATAGTTTAACATAATATAAAAACATAGAAAGAAGTAGTTTAACATAACATAAAAATATAGAAAGAAGATGTTTAACATAATATAAAAAAAATATAGAAAGAAATAGTTTCACATAATATAAAAACATAGAAAGAAGTAGTTAAACATAATATAAAAATATAGAAAGAAATAGTTTAACATTACATAAAAATATAGAAAGAAGATGTTTAACATAATATAAAAATATAGAAAGAAATAGTTTAACATAACATAAAAATATAGAAAGAAGATGTTTAACATACTATAAAAATATAGAAAGAAATAGTTTAACATAATATAAAAACATAGAAAGAAGTAGTTTAACATAACATAAAAATATAGAAAGAAGATGTTTAACATAATATAAAAATATAGAAAGAAGATGTTTAACATAATATAAAAATATAGAAAGAAATAGTTTAACATAATATAAAAACATAGAAAGAAGTAGTTTAACATAACATAAAAATATAGAAAGAAGATGTTTAACATAATATAAAAATATAGAAAGAAATAGTTTAACATAACATAAAAATATAGAAAGAAGATGTTTAACATAATATAAAAATATAGAAAGAAATAGTTTAACATAATATAAAAACATAGAAAGAAGTAGTTTAACATAACATAAAAATATAGAAAGAAGATGTTTAACATAATACAAAAATATAGAAAGAAATAGTTTAACATAACATAAAAATATAGAAAGAAATAGTTTAACATAATATAAAAACATAGAAAGAAATAGTTTAACATAATATAAAAACATAGAAAGAAATAGTTTAACATAACCTAAAAATATAGAAAGAAGATGTTTAACATAATATAAAAACATAGAAAGAAGTAGTTTAACATAACATAAAAATATAGAAAGAAGATGTTTAACATAATATAAAAATATAGAAAGAAATAAATTAACATAATATAAAAACATAGAAAGAAGATGTTTAACATAATATAAAAATATAGAAAGAAATAGTTTAACATAACATAAAAATATAGAAAGAAGATGTTTAACATAATATAAAAATATAGAAAGAAATCGTTTAACATAATATAAAAACATAGAAAGAAGTAGTTTAACATAACATAAAAATATAGAAAGAAGATGTTTAACATAATATAAAAAAAATATAGAAAGAAATAGTTTCACATAATATAAAAACATAGAAAGAAGTAGTTAAACATAATATAAAAATATAGAAAGAAATAGTTTAACATAACATAAAAATATAGAAAGAAGATGTTTAACATAATATAAAAATATAGAAAGAAATAGTTTAACATAACATAAAAATATAGAAAGAAGATGTTTAACATAATATAAAAATATAGAAAGAAATAGTTTAACATAATATAAAAACATAGAAAGAAATAGTTTAACATAACCTAAAAATATAGAAAGAAGATGTTTAACATAATATAAAAACATAGAAAGAAGTAGTTTAACATAACATAAAAATATAGAAAGAAGATGTTTAACATAATATAAAAATATAGAAAGAAATAAATTAACATAATATAAAAACATAGAAAGAAGATGTTTAACATAATATAAAAATATAGAAAGAAATAGTTTAACATAACATAAAAATATAGAAAGAAGATGTTTAACATAATATAAAAATATAGAAAGAAATAGTTTAACATAATATAAAAACATAGAAAGAAGTAGTTTAACATAACATAAAAATATAGAAAGAAGATGTTTAACATAATATAAAAAAAATATAGAAAGAAATAGTTTCACATAATATAAAAACATAGAAAGAAGTAGTTAAACATAATATAAAAATATAGAAAGAAATAGTTTAACATAACATAAAAATATAGAAAGAAGATGTTTAACATAATATAAAAATATAGAAAGAAATAGTTTAACATAACATAAAAATATAGAAAGAAGATGTTTAACATAATATAAAAATATAGAAAGAAATAGTTTAACATAATATAAAAACATAGAAAGAAGTAGTTTAACATAACATAAAAATATAGAAAGAAGATGTTTAACATAATATAAAAATATAGAAAGAAGATGTTTAACATAATATAAAAATATAGAAAGAAATAGTTTAACATAATATAAAAACATAGAAAGAAGTAGTTTAACATAACATAAAAATATAGAAAGAAGATGTTTAACATAATATAAAAATATAGAAAGAAATAGTTTAACATAACATAAAAATATAGAAAGAAGATGTTTAACATAATATAAAAATATAGAAAGAAATAGTTTAACATAATATAAAAACATAGAAAGAAGATGTTTAACATAATATAAAAATATAGAAAGAAATAGTTTAACATAACATAAAAATATAGAAAGAAGATGTTTAACATAATATAAAAATATAGAAAGAAATAGTTTAACATAACATAAAAATATAGAAAGAAATAGTTTAACATAATATAAAAATATAGAAAGAAATAGTTTAACATAACATAAAAATATAGAAAGAAGATGTTTAACATAATATAAAAATATAGAAAGAAATAGTTTAACATAATATAAAAACATAGAAAGAAGTAGTTTAACATAACATAAAAATATAGAAAGAAGATGTTTAAATTAATATAAAAACATAGAAAGAAGTAGTTAAACATTACATAAAAATATAGAAAGAAGATGTTTAACATAATATAAAAACATAGAAAGAAGTAGTTCAACATAACATAAAAATATGGAAAGAAGATGTTTAACATAATATAAAAATATAGAAAGAATTAGTTTAACATAATATAAAAACATAGAAAGAAGATGTTTAACATAACATAAAAATAAAGAAAGAAATAGTTTAACATAACATAAAAATATAGAAAGAAGATGTTTAACATAATATAAAAATATAGAAAGAAATAGTTTAACATAATATAAAAACATAGAAAGAAGTAGTTTAACATAACATAAAAATATAGAAAGAAGATGTTTAACATAATATAAAAATATAGAAAGAAGATGTTTAACATAATATAAAAATATAGAAAGAAATAGTTTAACATAATATAAAAACATAGAAAGAAGTAGTTTAACATAACATAAAAATATAGAAAGAAGATGTTTAACATAATATAAAAATATAGAAAGAAATAGTTTAACATAACATAAAAATATAGAAAGAAGATGTTTAACATAATATAAAAATATAGAAAGAAATAGTTTAACATAATATAAAAACATAGAAAGAAGTAGTTAAACATAATATAAAAATATAGAAAGAAATAGTTTAACATAACATAAAAATATAGAAAGAAGATGTTTAACATAATATAAAAATACAGAAAGAAATAGTTTAACATAACATAAAAATATAGAAAGAAGTAGTTTAACATAACATAAAAATATAGAAAGAAGATGTTTAACATAATATAAAAACATAGAAAGAAGTAGTTCAACATAACATAAAAATATAGAAAGAAGATGTTTAACATAATATAAAAATATAGAAAGAAATAGTTTAACATATCATAAAAATATAGAAAGAAGATGTTTAACATAATATAAAAATATAGAAAGAAATAGTTTAACATAATATAAAAACATAGAAAGAAGTAGTTTAACATAACATAAAAATATAGAAAGAAGATGTTTAACATAATACAAAAATATAGAAAGAAATAGTTTAACATAACATAAAAATATAGAAAGAAATAGTTTAACATAATATAAAAACATAGAAAGAAATAGTTTAACATAATATAAAAACATAGAAAGAAATAGTTTAACATAACCTAAAAATATAGAAAGAAGATGTTTAACATAATATAAAAACATAGAAAGAAATAGTTTAACATAACATAAAAATATAGAAAGAAATAGTTTAACATAATATAAAAACATAGAAAGAAGTAGTTAAACATAACATAAAAATATAGAAAGAAGATGTTTAACATAATATAAAAACATAGAAAGAAGTAGTTCAACATAACATAAAAATATAGAAAGAAGTTGTTAACATAATATAAAAATATAGAAAGAAATAGTTTAACATAACATAAAAATATAGAAAGAAGTAGTTTAACATAACATAAAAATATAGAAAGAAGATGTTTAACATAATATAAAAATATAGAAAGAAGATGTTTAACATAATATAAAAATATAGAAAGAAATAGTTTAACATAATATAAAAACATAGAAAGAAGTAGTTTAACATAACATAAAAATATAGAAAGAAGATTTTTAACATAATATAAAAATATAGAAAGAAATAGTTTAACATAATATAAAAACATAGAAAGAAATAGTTTAACATAACCTAAAAATATAGAAAGAAGATGTTTAACATAATATAAAAACATAGAAAGAAGTAGTTTAACATAACATAAAAATATAGAAGGAAGATGTTTAACATAATATAAAAATATAGAAAGAAATAAATTAACATAATATAAAAACATAGAAAGAAGATGTTTAACATAATATAAAAATATAGAAAGAAATAGTTTAACATAACATAAAAATATAGAAAGAAGATGTTTAACATAATATAAAAATATAGAAAGAAATAGTTTAACATAATATAAAAACATAGAAAGAAGTAGTTTAACATAACATAAAAATATAGAAAGAAGATGTTTAACATAATATAAAAAAAATATAGAAAGAAATAGTTTCACATAATATAAAAACATAGAAAGAAGTAGTTAAACATAATATAAAAATATAGAAAGAAATAGTTTAACATTACATAAAAATATAGAAAGAAGATGTTTAACATAATATAAAAATATAGAAAGAAATAGTTTAACATAACATAAAAATATAGAAAGAAGATGTTTAACATACTATAAAAATATAGAAAGAAATAGTTTAACATAATATAAAAACATAGAAAGAAGTAGTTTAACATAACATAAAAATATAGAAAGAAGATGTTTAACATAATATAAAAATATAGAAAGAAGATGTTTAACATAATATAAAAATATAGAAAGAAATAGTTTAACATAATATAAAAACATAGAAAGAAGTAGTTTAACATAACATAAAAATATAGAAAGAAGATGTTTAACATAATATAAAAATATAGAAAGAAATAGTTTAACATAACATAAAAATATAGAAAGAAGATGTTTAACATAATATAAAAATATAGAAAGAAATAGTTTAACATAATATAAAAACATAGAAAGAAGTAGTTTAACATAACATAAAAATATAGAAAGAAGATGTTTAACATAATACAAAAATATAGAAAGAAATAGTTTAACATAACATAAAAATATAGAAAGAAGATGTTTAACATAATATATAAATATAGAAAGAAATAGTTTAACATAATATAAAAACATCGAAAGAAGTAGTTTAACATAACATAAAAATATAGAAAGAAGATGTTTAACATAATATAAAAATATAGAAAGAAATAGTTTAACATAACATAAAAATATAGAAAGAAATAGTTTAACATAATATAAAAACATAGAAAGAAATAGTTTAACATAATATAAAAACATAGAAAGAAATAGTTTAACATAACCTAAAAATATAGAAAGAAGATGTTTAACATAATATAAAAACATAGAAAGAAGTAGTTTAACATAACATAAAAATATAGAAAGAAGATGTTTAACATAATATAAAAATATAGAAAGAAATAAATTAACATAATATAAAAACATAGAAAGAAGATGTTTAACATAATATAAAAATATAGAAAGAAATAGTTTAACATAACATAAAAATATAGAAAGAAGATGTTTAACATAATATAAAAATATAGAAGGAAATAGTTTAACATAATATAAAAACATAGAAAGAAGTAGTTTAACATAACATAAAAATATAGAAAGAAGATGTTTAACATAATATAAAAAAAATATAGAAAGAAATAGTTTCACATAATATAAAAACATAGAAAGAAGTAGTTAAACATAATATAAAAATATAGAAAGAAATAGTTTAACATTACATAAAAATATAGAAAGAAGATGTTTAACATAATATAAAAATATAGAAAGAAATAGTTTAACATAACATAAAAATATAGAAAGAAGATGTTTAACATACTATAAAAATATAGAAAGAAATAGTTTAACATAATATAAAAACATAGAAAGAAATAGTTTAACATAATATAAAAACATAGAAAGAAGTAGTTCAACATAACATAAAAATATAGAAAGAAGATGTTTAACATAATACAAAAATATAGAAAGAAATAGTTTAACATAACATAAAAATATAGAAAGAAATAGTTTAACATAATATAAAAACATAGAAAGAAATAGTTTAACATAATATAAAAACATAGAAAGAAATAGTTTAACATAACCTAAAAATATAGAAAGAAGATGTTTAACATAATATAAAAACATAGAAAGAAATAGTTTAACATAACATAAAAATATAGAAAGAAATAGTTTAACATAATATAAAAACATAGAAAGAAGTAGTTAAACATAACATAAAAATATAGAAAGAAGATGTTTAACATAATATAAAAACATAGAAAGAAGTAGTTCAACATAACATAAAAATATAGAAAGAAGTTGTTAACATAATATAAAAATATAGAAAGAAATAGTTTAACATAACATAAAAATATAGAAAGAAGTAGTTTAACATAACATAAAAATATAGAAAGAAGATGTTTAACATAATATAAAAATATAGAAAGAAGATGTTTAACATAATATAAAAATATAGAAAGAAATAGTTTAACATAATATAAAAACATAGAAAGAAGTAGTTTAACATAACATAAAAATATAGAAAGAAGATTTTTAACATAATATAAAAATATAGAAAGAAATAGTTTAACATAATATAAAAACATAGAAAGAAATAGTTTAACATAACCTAAAAATATAGAAAGAAGATGTTTAACATAATATAAAAACATAGAAAGAAGTAGTTTAACATAACATAAAAATATAGAAAGAAGATGTTTAACATAATATAAAAATATAGAAAGAAATAAATTAACATAATATAAAAACATAGAAAGAAGATGTTTAACATAATATAAAAATATAGAAAGAAATAGTTTAACATAACATAAAAATATAGAAAGAAGATGTTTAACATAATATAAAAATATAGAAAGAAATAGTTTAACATAATATAAAAACATAGAAAGAAGTAGTTTAACATAACATAAAAATATAGAAAGAAGATGTTTAACATAATATAAAAAAAATATAGAAAGAAATAGTTTCACATAATATAAAAACATAGAAAGAAGTAGTTAAACATAATATAAAAATATAGAAAGAAATAGTTTAACATTACATAAAAATATAGAAAGAAGATGTTTAACATAATATAAAAATATAGAAAGAAATAGTTTAACATAACATAAAAATATAGAAAGAAGATGTTTAACATACTATAAAAATATAGAAAGAAATAGTTTAACATAATATAAAAACATAGAAAGAAGTAGTTTAACATAACATAAAAATATAGAAAGAAGATGTTTAACATAATATAAAAATATAGAAAGAAGATGTTTAACATAATATAAAAATATAGAAAGAAATAGTTTAACATAATATAAAAACATAGAAAGAAGTAGTTTAACATAACATAAAAATATAGAAAGAAGATGTTTAACATAATATAAAAATATAGAAAGAAATAGTTTAACATAACATAAAAATATAGAAAGAAGATGTTTAACATAATATAAAAATATAGAAAGAAATAGTTTAACATAATATAAAAACATAGAAAGAAGTAGTTTAACATAACATAAAAATATAGAAAGAAGATGTTTAACATAATACAAAAATATAGAAAGAAATAGTTTAACATAACATAAAAATATAGAAAGAAATAGTTTAACATAATATAAAAACATAGAAAGAAATAGTTTAACATAATATAAAAACATAGAAAGAAATAGTTTAACATAACCTAAAAATATAGAAAGAAGATGTTTAACATAATATAAAAACATAGAAAGAAGTAGTTTAACATAACATAAAAATATAGAAAGAAGATGTTTAACATAATATAAAAATATAGAAAGAAATAAATTAACATAATATAAAAACATAGAAAGAAGATGTTTAACATAATATAAAAATATAGAAAGAAATAGTTTAACATAACATAAAAATATAGAAAGAAGATGTTTAACATAACATAAAAATATAGAAAGAAATAGTTTAACATAATATAAAAACATAGAAAGAAATAGTTTAACATAATATAAAAACATAGAAAGAAATAGTTTAACATAACCTAAAAATATAGAAAGAAGATGTTTAACATAATATAAAAACATAGAAAGAAATAGTTTAACATAACATAAAAATATAGAAAGAAATAGTTTAACATAATATAAAAACATAGAAAGAAGTAGTTAAACATAACATAAAAATATAGAAAGAAGATGTTTAACATAATATAAAAACATAGAAAGAAGTAGTTCAACATAACATAAAAATATAGAAAGAAGTTGTTAACATAATATAAAAATATAGAAAGAAATAGTTTAACATAACATAAAAATATAGAAAGAAGTAGTTTAACATAACATAAAAATATAGAAAGAAGATGTTTAACATAATATAAAAATATAGAAAGAAGATGTTTAACATAATATAAAAATATAGAAAGAAATAGTTTAACATAATATAAAAACATAGAAAGAAGTAGTTTAACATAACATAAAAATATAGAAAGAAGATTTTTAACATAATATAAAAATATAGAAAGAAATAGTTTAACATAATATAAAAACATAGAAAGAAATAGTTTAACATAATATAAAAACATAGAAAGAAATAGTTTAACATAACCTAAAAATATAGAAAGAAGATCTATGTATAAGGGCCAATGTGCAAATTGACAACTTTTCAATAGAGGCTTTCAAAGTTTCAATTTGATATATTTTTTAGATGCTTCAACTGATGATTGTGAAACTTTGCATAGTTACTATGAAAAGTATGTTCGTTATTCTAATTACACCGATTTATTTTTACATATATTAGTTTTTTAATTAATGTAGATATGCCTATATACGTCATTTTTTTAAATTTAATTATACTTAAAAAAACTAGTAAAAAGGCCAAAGTGTCACTTTAGACGATTTACTTGGCATAAGCAAATTTTGGAAAAAACGCGTATTTTAATATTTTTGAATAATCCGTTATTTATAGACAATATTTAAAATAAATAAATAACTTACACAAACAATAATAATATCATTATTTTATGACATAATTCACATTGACACTTATACGTTATCTGACTTGGTGACGTAATATTCTCAAACGTCAGTTAGGTCACAAAAATAAAAACAATTATAAAACAATTTGACTTCTTTATTTGTTTTCTAATGAATTATTGAAGTTTCTGTAATGGAAAGGCAGTTAAATAATCAATATTTAATGTTAAAAACCTCAACCTCAACCTAGGTTAGTAATTAAAGTTTAAAATAATAAAAAATTATACTTTTTTTATAAAATCAAAACTTATTAAACATAATTAAAGATTCTTAGAATATGGTCTAAGAGAAAAATTAATAAAATAAAAATTAACGAAACACAAAAAAAATAAACATTTTTAAAAACAAAACAAAACTTTATCGTCATTATCACTAGTACTATCATTGAATTGTCATTAGATGCTACCAAATTTTCGTAATACTCATGATAAACTGATGGAATAATATTTTTGCGACATAAAACAATTAAGTCTTTTTTTTTGGATGGATGTATTGGTAACAACTGATTGTGACATAGTTTTAAGGGTATTTCCGTAGATTTATTAGCCATTTGTCTTCTTGTTCTAACAGAAAGATCAGAAATGTTAATGTGGTTTTCGAAAGCATATTCAGATAGATCTAAATTATAAAACAGCATGTATGCGTATAGTTCATGTTTACTGACACGAACTTGTTTGATTGTAGATCAAGGCACTTTTTGTCCCTCTGAATTTTTAGTCCAGTTAAAACAAGCACTCGCTTGCATCTTTTTGAAGTCGAAAACTATATTTTGAGATACATCTATAACATTATAAGGAGCTCCTTTTACTTTAGCCCATCTAATAATAAACTCCACTCAAGACGGTGTATAAATATTATTATGTCTAGAAGCTTTATCAGTTGTGGCATGTATGGAATGACACCCTCGTTTTGTGTATGGCCTTTTTTAAGGAAAGTATGTTTAATATTAATACAAAACTGTTTAGCTGCATAAAGGTATATACTAAACATTATCCTATTTTTATTTTGGCTAGTACAATTATCTGACCAATATCTGAAGTCATCACAGCCTTTTTTAGTCTTAAGTTTGAGCTATTTGTTTCATTCCACAAGTAGCAGGTACCAACCAAATTTCCAACATCAAACACGCATAAATTATGAACTTTCAATCGCTTACAATAATAAAATAAACTATTTTCACCACTAGGAGCCAGCAACACTTTTTGTAAATCAAAGGTAGCACAAAATATTTTAGGATTATTTTGTGAGTCATGTTTATCGTTCTGTTTTAAAGATCTAGACAATTTTTTATAGTTTACGTGATTTTCAAAGTTTTCTTTTACTTCCGGCGTTATGGGACTGTGTTTATAAGAATGGCAGACATAACATTGATCCTTTTTGGGTTGGTGAATGATATTTGGACGTCATGTTTCACTAAGTTACATCTAATAACATATATTATTCACTAAAATAATTGGTTATTTCACAGCGCGACATCGTTCCGTGTGACGTAGAAGTGCTCAACTGACCGATTAGCCGTTGCAGTAAACAAAGACGCGGGATCTCCCCGCGTACAAGTCTCGAATAACCGTTTGGCCTTTATACGTTTAAAATTGTGCCATATAGGCCCTTTTACTGTAGCAAAAAATAGTATTTTCACCTATAAATGTGTATTTTTTTTTAGTGCACCTTATCAACTACAGTAAAAGGAAGCATTTAATACAAAAAAGTGAAAATGCTCAAAATGTTGCATTGGCCCTTATACGTAGGACCCATCGATAGAAAGAAATAGTTTAACATAACATAAAAATATAGAAAGAAATAGTTTAACATAATATAAAAACATAGAAAGAAGTAGTTAAACATAACATAAAAATATAGAAAGAAGATGTTTAACATAATATAAAAACATAGAAAGAAGTAGTTCAACATAACATAAAAATATAGAAAGAAGTTGTTAACATAATATAAAAATATAGAAAGAAATAGTTTAACATAACATAAAAATATAGAAAGAAGTAGTTTAACATAACATAAAAATATAGAAAGAAGATGTTTAACATAATATAAAAATATAGAAAGAAGATGTTTAACATAATATAAAAATATAGAAAGAAATAGTTTAACATAATATAAAAACATAGAAAGAAGTAGTTTAACATAACATAAAAATATAGAAAGAAGATTTTTAACATAATATAAAAATATAGAAAGAAATAGTTTAACATAATATAAAAACATAGAAAGAAATAGTTTAACATAACCTAAAAATATAGAAAGAAGATGTTTAACATAATATAAAAACATAGAAAGAAGTAGTTTAACATAACATAAAAATATAGAAAGAAGATGTTTAACATAATATAAAAATATAGAAAGAAATAAATTAACATAATATAAAAACATAGAAAGAAGATGTTTAACATAATATAAAAATATAGAAAGAAATAGTTTAACATAACATAAAAATATAGAAAGAAGATGTTTAACATAATATAAAAATATAGAAAGAAATAGTTTAACATAATATAAAAACATAGAAAGAAGTAGTTTAACATAACATAAAAATATAGAAAGAAGATGTTTAACATAATATAAAAAAAATATAGAAAGAAATAGTTTCACATAATATAAAAACATAGAAAGAAGTAGTTAAACATAATATAAAAATATAGAAAGAAATAGTTTAACATTACATAAAAATATAGAAAGAAGATGTTTAACATAATATAAAAATATAGAAAGAAATAGTTTAACATAACATAAAAATATAGAAAGAAGATGTTTAACATACTATAAAAATATAGAAAGAAATAGTTTAACATAATATAAAAACATAGAAAGAAGTAGTTTAACATAACATAAAAATATAGAAAGAAGATGTTTAACATAATATAAAAATATAGAAAGAAGATGTTTAACATAATATAAAAATATAGAAAGAAATAGTTTAACATAATATAAAAATATAGAAAGAAGATGTTTAACATACTATAAAAATATAGAAAGAAATAGTTTAACATAATATAAAAACATAGAAAGAAGTAGTTTAACATAACATAAAAATATAGAAAGAAGATGTTTAACATAATATAAAAATATAGAAAGAAGATGTTTAACATAATATAAAAATATAGAAAGAAATAGTTTAACATAACATAAAAATATAGAAAGAAGATGTTTAACATACTATAAAAATATAGAAAGAAATAGTTTAACATAATATAAAAACATAGAAAGAAGTAGTTTAACATAACATAAAAATATAGAAAGAAGATGTTTAACATAATATAAAAATATAGAAAGAAGATGTTTAACATAATATAAAAATATAGAAAGAAATAGTTTAACATAATATAAAAACATAGAAAGAAGTAGTTTAACATAACATAAAAATATAGAAAGAAGATGTTTAACATAATATAAAAATATAGAAAGAAATAGTTTAACATAACATAAAAATATAGAAAGAAGATGTTTAACATAATATAAAAATATAGAAAGAAATAGTTTAACATAATATAAAAACATAGAAAGAAGTAGTTTAACATAACATAAAAATATAGAAAGAAGATGTTTAACATAATACAAAAATATAGAAAGAAATAGTTTAACATAACATAAAAATATAGAAAGAAATAGTTTAACATAATATAAAAACATAGAAAGAAATAGTTTAACATAATATAAAAACATAGAAAGAAATAGTTTAACATAACCTAAAAATATAGAAAGAAGATGTTTAACATAATATAAAAACATAGAAAGAAGTAGTTTAACATAACATAAAAATATAGAAAGAAGATGTTTAACATAATATAAAAATATAGAAAGAAATAAATTAACATAATATAAAAACATAGAAAGAAGATGTTTAACATAATATAAAAATATAGAAAGAAATAGTTTAACATAACATAAAAATATAGAAAGAAGATGTTTAACATAATATAAAAATATAGAAAGAAATCGTTTAACATAATATAAAAACATAGAAAGAAGTAGTTTAACATAACATAAAAATATAGAAAGAAGATGTTTAACATAATATAAAAAAAATATAGAAAGAAATAGTTTCACATAATATAAAAACATAGAAAGAAGTAGTTAAACATAATATAAAAATATAGAAAGAAATAGTTTAACATAACATAAAAATATAGAAAGAAGATGTTTAACATAATATAAAAATATAGAAAGAAATAGTTTAACATAACATAAAAATATAGAAAGAAGATGTTTAACATAATATAAAAATATAGAAAGAAATAGTTTAACATAATATAAAAACATAGAAAGAAATAGTTTAACATAACCTAAAAATATAGAAAGAAGATGTTTAACATAATATAAAAACATAGAAAGAAGTAGTTTAACATAACATAAACATATAGAAAGAAGATGTTTAACATAATATAAAAATATAGAAAGAAATAAATTAACATAATATAAAAACATAGAAAGAAGATGTTTAACATAATATAAAAATATAGAAAGAAATAGTTTAACATAACATAAAAATATAGAAAGAAGATGTTTAACATAATATAAAAATATAGAAAGAAATAGTTTAACATAATATAAAAACATAGAAAGAAGTAGTTTAACATAACATAAAAATATAGAAAGAAATAGTTTAACATAACATAAAAATATAGAAAGAAGATGTTTAACATAATATAAAAATATAGAAAGAAATAGTTTAACATAACATAAAAATATAGAAAGAAGATGTTTAACATAATATAAAAATATAGAAAGAAATAGTTTAACATAATATAAAAACATAGAAAGAAGTAGTTTAACATAACATAAAAATATAGAAAGAAGATGTTTAACATAATATAAAAAAAATATAGAAAGAAATAGTTTCACATAATATAAAAACATAGAAAGAAGTAGTTAAACATAATATAAAAATATAGAAAGAAATAGTTTAACATTACATAAAAATATAGAAAGAAGATGTTTAACATAATATAAAAATATAGAAAGAAATAGTTTAACATAATATAAAAACATAGAAAGAAGTAGTTTAACATAACATAAAAATATAGAAAGAAGATGTTTAACATAATATAAAAATATAGAAAGAAGATGTTTAACATAATATAAAAATATAGAAAGAAATAGTTTAACATAATATAAAAACATAGAAAGAAGTAGTTTAACATAACATAAAAATATAGAAAGAAGATGTTTAACATAATATAAAAATATAGAAAGAAATAGTTTAACATAACATAAAAATATAGAAAGAAGATGTTTAACATAATATAAAAATATAGAAAGAAATAGTTTAACATAATATAAAAACATAGAAAGAAGTAGTTTAACATAACATAAAAATATAGAAAGAAGATGTTTAACATAATACAAAAATATAGAAAGAAATAGTTTAACATAACATAAAAATATAGAAAGAAATAGTTTAACATAATATAAAAACATAGAAAGAAATAGTTTAACATAATATAAAAACATAGAAAGAAATAGTTTAACATAACCTAAAAATATAGAAAGAAGATGTTTAACATAATATAAAAACATAGAAAGAAATAATTTAACATAACATAAAAATATAGAAAGAAATAGTTTAACATAATATAAAAACATAGAAAGAAGTAGTTAAACATAACATAAAAATATAGAAAGAAGATGTTTAACATAATATAAAAACATAGAAAGAAGTAGTTCAACATAACATAAAAATATAGAAAGAAGTTGTTAACATAATATAAAAATATAGAAAGAAATAGTTTAACATAACATAAAAATATAGAAAGAAGTAGTTTAACATAACATAAAAATATAGAAAGAAGATGTTTAACATAATATAAAAATATAGAAAGAAGATGTTTAACATAATATAAAAATATAGAAAGAAATAGTTTAACATAATATAAAAACATAGAAAGAAGTAGTTTAACATAACATAAAAATATAGAAAGAAGATTTTTAACATAATATAAAAATATAGAAAGAAATAGTTTAACATAATATAAAAACATAGAAAGAAATAGTTTTACATAACCTAAAAATATAGAAAGAAGATGTTTAACATAATATAAAAACATAGAAAGAAGTAGTTTAACATAACATAAAAATATAGAAAGAAGATGTTTAACATAATATAAAAATATAGAAAGAAATAAATTAACATAATATAAAAACATAGAAAGAAGATGTTTAACATAATATAAAAATATAGAAAGAAATAGTTTAACATAACATAAAAATATAGAAAGAAGATGTTTAACATAATATAAAAATATAGAAAGAAATAGTTTAACATAACATAAAAATATAGAAAGAAGATGTTTAACATAATATAAAAATATAGAAAGAAATAGTTTAACATAATATAAAAACATAGAAAGAAGTAGTTTAACATAACATAAAAATATAGAAAGAAGATGTTTAACATAATATAAAAATATAGAAAGAAGATGTTTAACATAATATAAAAATATAGAAAGAAATAGTTTAACACAATATAAAAACATAGAAAGAAGTAGTTTAACATAACATAAAAATATAGAAAGAAGATGTTTAACATAATATAAAAATATAGAAAGAAATAGTTTAACATAATATAAAAACATAGAAAGAAGTAGTTTAACATAACATAAAAATATAGAAAGAAGATGTTTAACATAATATAAAAATATAGAAAGAAGATGTTTAACATAATATAAAAATATAGAAAGAAATAGTTTAACACAATATAAAAACATAGAAAGAAGTAGTTTAACATAACATAAAAATATAGAAAGAAGATGTTTAACATAATATAAAAATATAGAAAGAAATAGTTTAACATAACATAAAAATATAGAAAGAAGATGTTTAACATAATATAAAAATATAGAAAGAAATAGTTTAACATAATATAAAAACATAGAAAGAAGATGTTTAACATAATATAAAAATATAGAAAGAAATAGTTTAACATAACATAAAAATATAGAAAGAAGATGTTTAACATAATATAAAAATATAGAAAGAAATAGTTTAACATAACATAAAAATATAGAAAGAAATAGTTTAACATAATATAAAAATATAGAAAGAAATAGTTTAACATAACATAAAAATATAGAAAGAAGATGTTTAACATAATATAAAAATATAGAAAGAAATAGTTTAACATAATATAAAAACATAGAAAGAAGTAGTTTAACATAACATAAAAATATAGAAAGAAGATGTTTAACATAATATAAAAACATAGAAAGAAGTAGTTAAACATTACATAAAAATATAGAAAGAAGATGTTTAACATAATATAAAAACATAGAAAGAAGTAGTTCAACATAACATAAAAATATGGAAAGAAGATGTTTAACATAATATAAAAATATAGAAAGAAATAGTTTAACATAATATAAAAACATAGAAAGAAGATGTTTAACATAATATAAAAATAAAGAAAGAAATAGTTTAACATAACATAAAAATATAGAAAGAAGATGTTTAACATAATATAAAAATATAGAAAGAAATAGTTTAACATAATATAAAAACATAGAAAGAAGTAGTTTAACATAACATAAAAATATAGAAAGAAGATGTTTAACGGGTACGTATTTGAATATCGAAGATTAAAATACCTACTGTTAAAATATCGATGTTCATAACATCGAAAATGGAAAAATCGAACGACCATAAAACCGAAAATTAAAATAACGAAAGTTTATAGTATCGAATGGTTAAATATCCTACGTCCAATATATCTAAAATCTAAATATCTACAAAAGTTACATCGAAAGATCCAAATATCGAAATACAGATTATCGAATGTCCTAAATATCGAAGTACAAACTATCGAACGTCCTAAATATCGATGGGTACATAGAACATCGAAAATGAATATACCTACGTGTAAAAATGGGTTAATTTTCAACATTTAATACATTCATTAATTCACCCTAAAAATACGTACCTACAAGTTAAAATATCGAAAAAAAATTGATGTAAGTAGTATGAGTGGAAAAAGGTTGCTTCTGCAACGTCTCCGGCGCTACGGGAAGTGCAACCCCTTCGCCCTTGCGTAACAAAGAATAGGCACCCATGTTCACCTCCGCAGCTTCGGCTTGCTGGTCGCCTCCGGCGACCAGCCTCAGCCGCTACGGCTCCCACGGGTGCCTATGCTTTGTTACAGCGGGCGGGGGTTGTCCTCCCTTCGCGCCTCCGGATTTTTATATACACTCTAGGGGTAACAGCCAAAAGACTACGTAAATTCGGGGTGCCCCAATTCGGTTTTGGAACAATTTTGACCTATTTTATCCATGAAAATCAGTGTCTAGTGTACAAGCATAGGTCAATCGTGAAGGTATTATTTAGGTCTTTAAATTAAAATATTTTCTTGAAAGTCAATATGTTGTGCTACTAAAGTTAGTGACAGAAACGTATCGCTGCAAAACCGACTCCACGTAGTCTTGTCTGCCCTACCCCTAGAGTGTAATTTAGAATTGCGTAGGCGCGGAGGGGCGAGGCAGCCCGCGAGCTGAGGAGCAGGTGGTTTTAACACCCGCCGCCGCAGCTGAGGTTGGCCGGCGAAGCCGGCCAACAAGCCGAAGCTGCGGTGGTGAGCGTTTAGACCATCTGCGACGTTAAGCTCGCGTGGGACTGCCGGAGCCCTGCAGCGCCGGAGCCGTGACAGAAACCATGCTTGCTTGCATGTTGCATGATTGCTGCATGCTTGTTTGCTGCTAGATGGTAATCAGTTACTAGGTGGGTTACAAAAAAACAAGGAAAACCTCCTTTCCTATTTTTACATAATAAAAACCCAAAATAAAACACATTTGTACGCAAATGTACAATATAATCAGTGACAATAATACAAAATATTAAACAAAGTATTTCAACTAGTAGGTATTTTTAACGTAGATATTATGAATTTAGATGTATGAAATGTTGATATTTTGAACTTAGGCATAATGTCATTCGATATTTTGAATCATTCGAAATTTTAATCACTCGGCATTTCAATCTTCGACGTTTTAAGCTTAGGTATAACAATTTTCGACATTTTGATATAATCGATATTTAAATTTTCGATGTTTTGAACATTGGTATTTTAAGCGTAGGTATTTTAATCTTCGATATTCAAATACGTACCCTGTTTAACATAATACAAAAATATAGAAAGAAATAGTTTAACATAACATAAAAATATAGAAAGAAATAGTTTAACATAATATAAAAACATAGAAAGAAATAGTTTAACATAATATAAAAACATAGAAAGAAATAGTTTAACATAACCTAAAAATATAGAAAGAAGATGTTTAACATAATATAAAAACATAGAAAGAAATAGTTTAACATAACATAAAAATATAGAAGGAAATAGTTTAACATAATATAAAAACATAGAAAGAAGTAGTTAAACATAACATAAAAATATAGAAAGAAGATGTTTAACATAATATAAAAACATAGAAAGAAGTAGTTCAACATAACATAAAAATATAGAAAGAAGTTGTTAACATAATATAAAAATATAGAAAGAAATAGTTTAACATAACATAAAAATATAGAAAGAAGTAGTTTAACATAACATAAAAATATAGAAAGAAGATGTTTAACATAATATAAAAATATAGAAAGAAGATGTTTAACATAATATAAAAATATAGAAAGAAATAGTTTAACATAATATAAAAACATAGAAAGAAGTAGTTTAACATAACATAAAAATATAGAAAGAAGATTTTTAACATAATATAAAAATATAGAAAGAAATAGTTTAACATAATATAAAAACATAGAAAGAAATAGTTTAACATAACCTAAAAATATAGAAAGAAGATGTTTAACATAATATAAAAACATAGAAAGAAGTAGTTCAACATAACATAAAAATATAGAAAGAAGTTGTTAACATAATATAAAAATATAGAAAGAAATAGTTTAACATAACATAAAAATATAGAAAGAAGTAGTTTAACATAACATAAAAATATAGAAAGAAGATGTTTAACATAATATAAAAATATAGAAAGAAGATGTTTAACATAATATAAAAATATAGAAAGAAATAGTTTAACATAATATAAAAACATAGAAAGAAGTAGTTTAACATAACATAAAAATATAGAAAGAAGATTTTTAACATAATATAAAAATATAGAAAGAAATAGTTTAACATAATATAAAAACATAGAAAGAAGTAGTTAAACATAATATAAAAATATAGAAAGAAATAGTTTAACATTACATAAAAATATAGAAAGAAGATGTTTAACATAATATAAAAATATAGAAAGAAATAGTTTAACATAACATAAAAATATAGAAAGAAGATGTTTAACATAATATAAAAATATAGAAAGAAATAGTTTAACATAATATAAAAACATAGAAAGAAGTAGTTTAACATAACATAAAAATATAGAAAGAAGATGTTTAACATAATATAAAAACATAGAAAGAAATAGTTTAACATAACCTAAAAATATAGAAAGAAGATGTTTAACATAATATAAAAACATAGAAAGAAGTAGTTTAACATAACATAAACATATAGAAAGAAGATGTTTAACATAATATAAAAATATAGAAAGAAATAAATTAACATAATATAAAAACATAGAAAGAAGATGTTTAACATAATATAAAAATATAGAAAGAAATAGTTTAACATAACATAAAAATATAGAAAGAAGATGTTTAACATAATATAAAAATATAGAAAGAAATAGTTTAACATAATATAAAAACATAGAAAGAAGTAGTTTAACATAACATAAAAATATAGAAAGAAATAGTTTAACATAACATAAAAATATAGAAAGAAGATGTTTAACATAATATAAAAATATAGAAAGAAATAGTTTAACATAACATAAAAATATAGAAAGAAGATGTTTAACATAATATAAAAATATAGAAAGAAATAGTTTAACATAAAATAAAAACATAGAAAGAAGTAGTTTAACATAACATAAAAATATAGAAAGAAGATGTTTAACATAATATAAAAAAAATATAGAAAGAAATAGTTTCACATAATATAAAAACATAGAAAGAAGTAGTTAAACATAATATAAAAATATAGAAAGAAATAGTTTAACATTACATAAAAATATAGAAAGAAGATGTTTAACATAATATAAAAATATAGAAAGAAATAGTTTAACATAATATAAAAACATAGAAAGAAGTAGTTTAACATAACATAAAAATATAGAAAGAAGATGTTTAACATAATATAAAAATATAGAAAGAAGATGTTTAACATAATATAAAAATATAGAAAGAAATAGTTTAACATAATATAAAAACATAGAAAGAAGTAGTTTAACATAACATAAAAATATAGAAAGAAGATGTTTAACATAATATAAAAATATAGAAAGAAATAGTTTAACATAACATAAAAATATAGAAAGAAGATGTTTAACATAATATAAAAATATAGAAAGAAATAGTTTAACATAATATAAAAACATAGAAAGAAGTAGTTTAACATAACATAAAAATATAGAAAGAAGATGTTTAACATAATACAAAAATATAGAAAGAAATAGTTTAACATAACATAAAAATATAGAAAGAAATAGTTTAACATAATATAAAAACATAGAAAGAAATAGTTTAACATAATATAAAAACATAGAAAGAAATAGTTTAACATAACCTAAAAATATAGAAAGAAGATGTTTAACATAATATAAAAACATAGAAAGAAATAATTTAACATAACATAAAAATATAGAAAGAAATAGTTTAACATAATATAAAAACATAGAAAGAAGTAGTTAAACATAACATAAAAATATAGAAAGAAGATGTTTAACATAATATAAAAACATAGAAAGAAGTAGTTCAACATAACATAAAAATATAGAAAGAAGTTGTTAACATAATATAAAAATATAGAAAGAAATAGTTTAACATAACATAAAAATATAGAAAGAAGTAGTTTAACATAACATAAAAATATAGAAAGAAGATGTTTAACATAATATAAAAATATAGAAAGAAGATGTTTAACATAATATAAAAATATAGAAAGAAATAGTTTAACATAATATAAAAACATAGAAAGAAGTAGTTTAACATAACATAAAAATATAGAAAGAAGATTTTTAACATAATATAAAAATATAGAAAGAAATAGTTTAACATAATATAAAAACATAGAAAGAAATAGTTTTACATAACCTAAAAATATAGAAAGAAGATGTTTAACATAATATAAAAACATAGAAAGAAGTAGTTTAACATAACATAAAAATATAGAAAGAAGATGTTTAACATAATATAAAAATATAGAAAGAAATAAATTAACATAATATAAAAACATAGAAAGAAGATGTTTAACATAATATAAAAATATAGAAAGAAATAGTTTAACATAACATAAAAATATAGAAAGAAGATGTTTAACATAATATAAAAATATAGAAAGAAATAGTTTAACATAACATAAAAATATAGAAAGAAGATGTTTAACATAATATAAAAATATAGAAAGAAATAGTTTAACATAATATAAAAACATAGAAAGAAGTAGTTTAACATAACATAAAAATATAGAAAGAAGATGTTTAACATAATATAAAAATATAGAAAGAAGATGTTTAACATAATATAAAAATATAGAAAGAAATAGTTTAACACAATATAAAAACATAGAAAGAAGTAGTTTAACATAACATAAAAATATAGAAAGAAGATGTTTAACATAATATAAAAATATAGAAAGAAATAGTTTAACATAACATAAAAATATAGAAAGAAGATGTTTAACATAATATAAAAATATAGAAAGAAATAGTTTAACATAATATAAAAACATAGAAAGAAGATGTTTAACATAATATAAAAATATAGAAAGAAATAGTTTAACATAACATAAAAATATAGAAAGAAGATGTTTAACATAATATAAAAATATAGAAAGAAATAGTTTAACATAACATAAAAATATAGAAAGAAATAGTTTAACATAATATAAAAATATAGAAAGAAATAGTTTAACATAACATAAAAATATAGAAAGAAGATGTTTAACATAATATAAAAATATAGAAAGAAATAGTTTAACATAATATAAAAACATAGAAAGAAGTAGTTTAACATAACATAAAAATATAGAAAGAAGATGTTTAACATAATATAAAAACATAGAAAGAAGTAGTTAAACATTACATAAAAATATAGAAAGAAGATGTTTAACATAATATAAAAACATAGAAAGAAGTAGTTCAACATAACATAAAAATATGGAAAGAAGATGTTTAACATAATATAAAAATATAGAAAGAAATAGTTTAACATAATATAAAAACATAGAAAGAAGATGTTTAACATAATATAAAAATAAAGAAAGAAATAGTTTAACATAACATAAAAATATAGAAAGAAGATGTTTAACATAATATAAAAATATAGAAAGAAATAGTTTAACATAATATAAAAACATAGAAAGAAGTAGTTTAACATAACATAAAAATATAGAAAGAAGATGTTTAACGGGTACGTATTTGAATATCGAAGATTAAAATACCTACTGTTAAAATATCGATGTTCATAACATCGAAAATGGAAAAATCGAACGACCATAAAACCGAAAATTAAAATAACGAAAGTTTATAGTATCGAATGGTTAAATATCCTACGTCCAATATATCTAAAATCTAAATATCTACAAAAGTTACATCGAAAGATCCAAATATCGAAATACAGATTATCGAATGTCCTAAATATCGAAGTACAAACTATCGAACGTCCTAAATATCGATGGGTACATAGAACATCGAAAATGAATATACCTACGTGTAAAAATGGGTTAATTTTCAACATTTAATACATTCATTAATTCACCCTAAAAATACGTACCTACAAGTTAAAATATCGAAAAAAAATTGATGTAAGTAGTATGAGTGGAAAAAGGTTGCTTCTGCAACGTCTCCGGCGCTACGGGAAGTGCAACCCCTTCGCCCTTGCGTAACAAAGAATAGGCACCCATGTTCACCTCCGCAGCTTCGGCTTGCTGGTCGCCTCCGGCGACCAGCCTCAGCCGCTACGGCTCCCACGGGTGCCTATGCTTTGTTACAGCGGGCGGGGGTTGTCCTCCCTTCGCGCCTCCGGATTTTTATATACACTCTAGGGGTAACAGCCAAAAGACTACGTAAATTCGGGGTGCCCCAATTCGGTTTTGGAACAATTTTGACCTATTTTATCCATGAAAATCAGTGTCTAGTGTACAAGCATAGGTCAATCGTGAAGGTATTATTTAGGTCTTTAAATTAAAATATTTTCTTGAAAGTCAATATGTTGTGCTACTAAAGTTAGTGACAGAAACGTATCGCTGCAAAACCGACTCCACGTAGTCTTGTCTGCCCTACCCCTAGAGTGTAATTTAGAATTGCGTAGGCGCGGAGGGGCGAGGCAGCCCGCGAGCTGAGGAGCAGGTGGTTTTAACACCCGCCGCCGCAGCTGAGGTTGGCCGGCGAAGCCGGCCAACAAGCCGAAGCTGCGGTGGTGAGCGTTTAGACCATCTGCGACGTTAAGCTCGCGTGGGACTGCCGGAGCCCTGCAGCGCCGGAGCCGTGACAGAAACCATGCTTGCTTGCATGTTGCATGATTGCTGCATGCTTGTTTGCTGCTAGATGGTAATCAGTTACTAGGTGGGTTACAAAAAAACAAGGAAAACCTCCTTTCCTATTTTTACATAATAAAAACCCAAAATAAAACACATTTGTACGCAAATGTACAATATAATCAGTGACAATAATACAAAATATTAAACAAAGTATTTCAACTAGTAGGTATTTTTAACGTAGATATTATGAATTTAGATGTATGAAATGTTGATATTTTGAACTTAGGCATAATGTCATTCGATATTTTGAATCATTCGAAATTTTAATCACTCGGCATTTCAATCTTCGACGTTTTAAGCTTAGGTATAACAATTTTCGACATTTTGATATAATCGATATTTAAATTTTCGATGTTTTGAACATTGGTATTTTAAGCGTAGGTATTTTAATCTTCGATATTCAAATACGTACCCTGTTTAACATAATACAAAAATATAGAAAGAAATAGTTTAACATAACATAAAAATATAGAAAGAAATAGTTTAACATAATATAAAAACATAGAAAGAAATAGTTTAACATAATATAAAAACATAGAAAGAAATAGTTTAACATAACCTAAAAATATAGAAAGAAGATGTTTAACATAATATAAAAACATAGAAAGAAATAGTTTAACATAACATAAAAATATAGAAGGAAATAGTTTAACATAATATAAAAACATAGAAAGAAGTAGTTAAACATAACATAAAAATATAGAAAGAAGATGTTTAACATAATATAAAAACATAGAAAGAAGTAGTTCAACATAACATAAAAATATAGAAAGAAGTTGTTAACATAATATAAAAATATAGAAAGAAATAGTTTAACATAACATAAAAATATAGAAAGAAGTAGTTTAACATAACATAAAAATATAGAAAGAAGATGTTTAACATAATATAAAAATATAGAAAGAAGATGTTTAACATAATATAAAAATATAGAAAGAAATAGTTTAACATAATATAAAAACATAGAAAGAAGTAGTTTAACATAACATAAAAATATAGAAAGAAGATTTTTAACATAATATAAAAATATAGAAAGAAATAGTTTAACATAATATAAAAACATAGAAAGAAATAGTTTAACATAACCTAAAAATATAGAAAGAAGATGTTTAACATAATATAAAAACATAGAAAGAAGTAGTTTAACATAACATAAAAATATAGAAAGAAGATGCTTAACATAATATAAAAATATAGAAAGAAATAAATTAACATAATATAAAAACATAGAAAGAAGATGTTTAACATAATATAAAAATATAGAAAGAAATAGTTTAACATAACATAAAAATATAGAAAGAAGATGTTTAACATAATATAAAAATATAGAAAGAAATAGTTTAACATAATATAAAAACATAGAAAGAAGTAGTTTAACATAACATAAAAATATAGAAAGAAGATGTTTAACATAATATAAAAAAAATATAGAAAGAAATAGTTTCACATAATATAAAAACATAGAAAGAAGTAGTTAAACATAATATAAAAATATAGAAAGAAATAGTTTAACATTACATAAAAATATAGAAAGAAGATGTTTAACATAATATAAAAATATAGAAAGAAATAGTTTAACATAACATAAAAATATAGAAAGAAGATGTTTAACATAATATAAAAATATAGAAAGAAATAGTTTAACATAATATAAAAACATAGAAAGAAGTAGTTTAACATAACATAAAAATATAGAAAGAAGATGTTTAACATAATATAAAAATATAGAAAGAAGATGTTTAACATAATATAAAAATATAGAAAGAAATAGTTTAACATAATATAAAAACATAGAAAGAAGTAGTTTAACATAACATAAAAATATAGAAAGAAGATGTTTAACATAATATAAAAATATAGAAAGAAATAGTTTAACATAACATAAAAATATAGAAAGAAGATGTTTAACATAATATAAAAATATAGAAAGAAATAGTTTAACATAATATAAAAACATAGAAAGAAGTAGTTTAACATAACATAAAAATATAGAAAGAAGATGTTTAACATAATACAAAAATATAGAAAGAAATAGTTTAACATAACATAAAAATATAGAAAGAAATAGTTTAACATAATATAAAAACATAGAAAGAAATAGTTTAACATAATATAAAAACATAGAAAGAAATAGTTTAACATAACCTAAAAATATAGAAAGAAGATGTTTAACATAATATAAAAACATAGAAAGAAATAGTTTAACATAACATAAAAATATAGAAAGAAATAGTTTAACATAATATAAAAACATAGAAAGAAGTAGTTAAACATAACATAAAAATATAGAAAGAAGATGTTTAACATAATATAAAAACATAGAAAGAAGTAGTTCAACATAACATAAAAATATAGAAAGAAGTTGTTAACATAATATAAAAATATAGAAAGAAATAGTTTAACATAACATAAAAATATAGAAAGAAGTAGTTTAACATAACATAAAAATATAGAAAGAAGATGTTTAACATAATATAAAAATATAGAAAGAAGATGTTTAACATAATATAAAAATATAGAAAGAAATAGTTTAACATAATATAAAAACATAGAAAGAAGTAGTTTAACATAACATAAAAATATAGAAAGAAGATTTTTAACATAATATAAAAATATAGAAAGAAATAGTTTAACATAATATAAAAACATAGAAAGAAATAGTTTAACATAACCTAAAAATATAGAAAGAAGATGTTTAACATAATATAAAAACATAGAAAGAAGTAGTTTAACATAACATAAAAATATAGAAAGAAGATGTTTAACATAATATAAAAATATAGAAAGAAATAAATTAACATAATATAAAAACATAGAAAGAAGATGTTTAACATAATATAAAAATATAGAAAGAAATAGTTTAACATAACATAAAAATATAGAAAGAAGATGTTTAACATAATATAAAAATATAGAAAGAAATAGTTTAACATAACATAAAAATATAGAAAGAAGATGTTTAACATAATATAAAAATATAGAAAGAAATAGTTTAACATAATATAAAAACATAGAAAGAAGTAGTTTAACATAACATAAAAATATAGAAAGAAGATGTTTAACATAATATAAAAATATAGAAAGAAGATGTTTAACATAATATAAAAATATAGAAAGAAATAGTTTAACATAATATAAAAACATAGAAAGAAGTAGTTTAACATAACATAAAAATATAGAAAGAAGATGTTTAACATAATATAAAAATATAGAAAGAAATAGTTTAACATAACATAAAAATATAGAAAGAAGATGTTTAACATAATATAAAAATATAGAAAGAAATAGTTTAACATAATATAAAAACATAGAAAGAAGATGTTTAACATAATATAAAAATATAGAAAGAAATAGTTTAACATAACATAAAAATATAGAAAGAAGATGTTTAACATAATATAAAAATATAGAAAGAAATAGTTTAACATAACATAAAAATATAGAAAGAAATAGTTTAACATAATATAAAAATATAGAAAGAAATAGTTTAACATAACATAAAAATATAGAAAGAAGATGTTTAACATAATATAAAAATATAGAAAGAAATAGTTTAACATAATATAAAAACATAGAAAGAAGTAGTTTAACATAACCTAAAAATATAGAAAGAAGTAGTTAAACATAACATAAAAATATAGAAAGAAGATGTTTAACATAATATAAAAACATAGAAAGAAGTAGTTCAACATAACATAAAAATATAGAAAGAAGTTGTTAACATAATATAAAAATATAGAAAGAAATAGTTTAACATAACATAAAAATATAGAAAGAAGTAGTTTAACATAACATAAAAATATAGAAAGAAGATGTTTAACATAATATAAAAATATAGAAAGAAGATGTTTAACATAATATAAAAATATAGAAAGAAATAGTTTAACATAATATAAAAACATAGAAAGAAGTAGTTTAACATAACATAAAAATATAGAAAGAAGATTTTTAACATAATATAAAAATATAGAAAGAAATAGTTTAACATAATATAAAAACATAGAAAGAAATAGTTTAACATAACCTAAAAATATAGAAAGAAGATGTTTAACATAATATAAAAACATAGAAAGAAGTAGTTTAACATAACATAAAAATATAGAAAGAAGATGTTTAACATAATATAAAAATATAGAAAGAAATAAATTAACATAATATAAAAACATAGAAAGAAGATGTTTAACATAATATAAAAATATAGAAAGAAATAGTTTAACATAACATAAAAATATAGAAAGAAGATGTTTAACATAATATAAAAATATAGAAAGAAATAGTTTAACATAATATAAAAACATAGAAAGAAGTAGTTTAACATAACATAAAAATATAGAAAGAAGATGTTTAACATAATATAAAAAAAATATAGAAAGAAATAGTTTCACATAATATAAAAACATAGAAAGAAGTAGTTAAACATAATATAAAAATATAGAAAGAAATAGTTTAACATTACATAAAAATATAGAAAGAAGATGTTTAACATAATATAAAAATATAGAAAGAAATAGTTTAACATAACATAAAAATATAGAAAGAAGATGTTTAACATAATATAAAAATATAGAAAGAAATAGTTTAACATAATATAAAAACATAGAAAGAAGTAGTTTAACATAACATAAAAATATAGAAAGAAGATGTTTAACATAATATAAAAATATAGAAAGAAGATGTTTAACATAATATAAAAATATAGAAAGAAATAGTTTAACATAATATAAAAACATAGAAAGAAGTAGTTTAACATAACATAAAAATATAGAAAGAAGATGTTTAACATAATATAAAAATATAGAAAGAAATAGTTTAACATAACATAAAAATATAGAAAGAAGATGTTTAACATAATATAAAAATATAGAAAGAAATAGTTTAACATAATATAAAAACATAGAAAGAAGTAGTTTAACATAACATAAAAATATAGAAAGAAGATGTTTAACATAATACAAAAATATAGAAAGAAATAGTTTAACATAACATAAAAATATAGAAAGAAATAGTTTAACATAATATAAAAACATAGAAAGAAATAGTTTAACATAATATAAAAACATAGAAAGAAATAGTTTAACATAACCTAAAAATATAGAAAGAAGATGTTTAACATAATATAAAAACATAGAAAGAAATAGTTTAACATAACATAAAAATATAGAAAGAAATAGTTTAACATAATATAAAAACATAGAAAGAAGTAGTTAAACATAACATAAAAATATAGAAAGAAGATGTTTAACATAATATAAAAACATAGAAAGAAGTAGTTCAACATAACATAAAAATATAGAAAGAAGTTGTTAACATAATATAAAAATATAGAAAGAAATAGTTTAACATAACATAAAAATATAGAAAGAAGTAGTTTAACATAACATGAAAATATAGAAAGAAGATGTTTAACATAATATAAAAATATAGAAAGAAGATGTTTAACATAATATAAAAATATAGAAAGAAATAGTTTAACATAATATAAAAACATAGAAAGAAGTAGTTTAACATAACATAAAAATATAGAAAGAAGATTTTTAACATAATATAAAAATATAGAAAGAAATAGTTTAACATAATATAAAAATATAGAAAGAAGATGTTTAACATAATATAAAAATATAGAAAGAAATAGTTTAACATAATATAAAAACATAGAAAGAAGTAGTTTAACATAACATAAAAATATAGAAAGAAGATTTTTAACATAATATAAAAATATAGAAAGAAATAAATTAACATAATATAAAAACATAGAAAGAAGATGTTTAACATAATATAAAAATATAGAAAGAAATAGTTTAACATAACATAAAAATATAGAAAGAAGATGTTTAACATAATATAAAAATATAGAAAGAAATAGTTTAACATAACATAAAAATATAGAAAGAAGATGTTTAACATAATATAAAAATATAGAAAGAAATAGTTTAACATAATATAAAAACATAGAAAGAAGTAGTTTAACATAACATAAAAATATAGAAAGAAGATGTTTAACATAATATAAAAATATAGAAAGAAGATGTTTAACATAATATAAAAATATAGAAAGAAATAGTTTAACATAACCTAAAAATATAGAAAGAAGATGTTTAACATAATATAAAAACATAGAAAGAAGTAGTTTAACATAACATAAAAATATAGAAAGAAGATGTTTAACATAATATAAAAATATAGAAAGAAATAAATTAACATAATATAAAAACATAGAAAGAAGATGTTTAACATAATATAAAAATATAGAAAGAAATAGTTTAACATAACATAAAAATATAGAAAGAAGATGTTTAACATAATATAAAAATATAGAAAGAAATAGTTTAACATAACATAAAAATATAGAAAGAAGATGTTTAACATAATATAAAAATATAGAAAGAAATAGTTTAACATAATATAAAAACATAGAAAGAAGTAGTTTAACATAACATAAAAATATAGAAAGAAGATGTTTAACATAATATAAAAATATAGAAAGAAGATGTTTAACATAATATAAAAATATAGAAAGAAATAGTTTAACATAATATAAAAACATAGAAAGAAGTAGTTTAACATAACATAAAAATATAGAAAGAAGATGTTTAATATAAAAATATAGAAAGAAATAGTTTAACATAACATAAAAATATAGAAAGAAGATGTTTAACATAATATAAAAATATAGAAAGAAATAGTTTAACATAATATAAAAACATAGAAAGAAGATGTTTAACATAATATAAAAATATAGAAAGAAATAGTTTAACATAACATAAAAATATAGAAAGAAGATGTTTAACATAATATAAAAATATAGAAAGAAATAGTTTAACATAACATAAAAATATAGAAAGAAATAGTTTAACATAATATAAAAATATAGAAAGAAATAGTTTAACATAACATAAAAATATAGAAAGAAGATGTTTAACATAATATAAAAATATAGAAAGAAATAGTTTAACATAATATAAAAACATAGAAAGAAGTAGTTTAACATAACATAAAAATATAGAAAGAAGATGTTTAACATAATATAAAAATATAGAAAGAAATAGTTTAACATAATATAAAAACATAGAAAGAAGTAGTTTAACATAACATAAAAATATAGAAAGAAGATGTTTAACATAATATAAAAACATAGAAAGAAGTAGTTAAACATTACATAAAAATATAGAAAGAAGATGTTTAACATAATATAAAAACATAGAAAGAAGTAGTTCAACATAACATAAAAATATGGAAAGAAGATGTTTAACATAATATAAAAATATAGAAAGAAATAGTTTAACATAATATAAAAACATAGAAAGAAGATGTTTAACATAATATAAAAATAAAGAAAGAAATAGTTTAACATAACATAAAAATATAGAAAGAAGATGTTTAACATAATATAAAAATATAGAAAGAAATAGTTTAACATAATATAAAAACATAGAAAGAAGTAGTTTAACATAACATAAAAATATAGAAAGAAGATGTTTAACATAATACAAAAATATAGAAAGAAATAGTTTAACATAACATAAAAATATAGAAAGAAATAGTTTAACATAATATAAAAACATAGAAAGAAATAGTTTAACATAATATAAAAACATAGAAAGAAATAGTTTAACATAACCTAAAAATATAGAAAGAAGATGTTTAACATAATATAAAAACATAGAAAGAAATAGTTTAACATAACATAAAAATATAGAAAGAAATAGTTTAACATAATATAAAAACATAGAAAGAAGTAGTTAAACATAACATAAAAATATAGAAAGAAGATGTTTAACATAATATAAAAACATAGAAAGAAGTAGTTCAACATAACATAAATATATAGAAAGAAGTTGTTAACATAATATAAAAATATAGAAAGAAATAGTTTAACATAACATAAAAATATAGAAAGAAGTAGTTTAACATAACATAAAAATATAGAAAGAAGATGTTTAACATAATATAAAAATATAGAAAGAAGATGTTTAACATAATATAAAAATATAGAAAGAAATAGTTTAACATAATATAAAAACATAGAAAGAAGTAGTTTAACATAACATAAAAATATAGAAAGAAGATTTTTAACATAATATAAAAATATAGAAAGAAATAGTTTAACATAATATAAAAACATAGAAAGAAATAGTTTAACATAACCTAAAAATATAGAAAGAAGATGTTTAACATAATATAAAAACATAGAAAGAAGTAGTTTAACATAACATAAAAATATAGAAAGAAGATGTTTAACATAATATAAAAATATAGAAAGAAATAGTTTAACATAACATAAAAATATAGAAAGAAGATGTTTAACATAATATAAAAATATAGAAAGAAATAGTTTAACATAATATAAAAACATAGAAAGAAGTAGTTTAACATAACATAAAAATATAGAAAGAAGATGTTTAACATAATATAAAAATATAGAAAGAAGATGTTTAACATAATATAAAAATATAGAAAGAAATAGTTTAACATAATATAAAAACATAGAAAGAAGTAGTTTAACATAACATAAAAATATAGAAAGAAGATGTTTAACATAATATAAAAATATAGAAAGAAATAGTTTAACATAACATAAAAATATAGAAAGAAGATGTTTAACATAATATAAAAATATAGAAAGAAATAGTTTAACATAATATAAAAACATAGAAAGAAGTAGTTTAACATAACATAAAAATATAGAAAGAAGATGTTTAACATAACACAAAAATATAGAAAGAAATAGTTTAACATAACATAAAAATATAGAAAGAAATAGTTTAACATAATATAAAAACATAGAAAGAAATAGTTTAACATAATATAAAAACATAGAAAGAAATAGTTTAACATAACCTAAAAATATAGAAAGAAGATGTTTAACATAATATAAAAACATAGAAAGAAATAGTTTAACATAACATAAAAATATAGAAAGAAATAGTTTAACATAATATAAAAACATAGAAAGAAGTAGTTAAACATAACATAAAAATATAGAAAGAAGATGTTTAACATAATATAAAAACATAGAAAGAAGTAGTTCAACATAACATTAAAATATAGAAAGAAGTTGTTAACATAATATAAAAATATAGAAAGAAATAGTTTAACATAACATAAAAATATAGAAAGAAGTAGTTTAACATAACATAAAAATATAGAAAGAAGATGTTTAACATAATATAAAAATATAGAAAGAAGATGTTTAACATAATATAAAAATATAGAAAGAAGATTTTTAACATAATATAAAAATATAGAAAGAAATAGTTTAACATAATATAAAAACATAGAAAGAAATAGTTTAACATAACCTAAAAATATAGAAAGAAGATGTTTAACATAATATAAAAACATAGAAAGAAGTAGTTTAACATAACATAAAAATATAGAAAGAAGATGTTTAACATAATATAAAAATATAGAAAGAAATAAATTAACATAATATAAAAACATAGAAAGAAGATGTTTAACATAATATAAAAATATAGAAAGAAATAGTTTAACATAACATAAAAATATAGAAAGAAGATGTTTAACATAATATAAAAATATAGAAAGAAATAGTTTAACATAACATAAAAATATAGAAAGAAGATGTTTAACATAATATAAAAATATAGAAAGAAATAGTTTAACATAATATAAAAACATAGAAAGAAGTAGTTTAACATAACATAAAAATATAGAAAGAAGATGTTTAACATAATATAAAAATATAGAAAGAAGATGTTTAACATAATATAAAAATATAGAAAGAAATAGTTTAACATAATATAAAAACATAGAAAGAAGTAGTTTAACATAACATAAAAATATAGAAAGAAGATGTTTAACATAATATAAAAATATAGAAAGAAATAGTTTAACATAACATAAAAATATAGAAAGAAGATGTTTAACATAATATAAAAATATAGAAAGAAATAGTTTAACATAATATAAAAACATAGAAAGAAGATGTTTAACATAATATAAAAATATAGAAAGAAATAGTTTAACATAACATAAAAATATAGAAAGAAGATGTTTAACATAATATAAAAATATAGAAAGAAATAGTTTAACATAACATAAAAATATAGAAAGAAATAGTTTAACATAATATAAAAATATAGAAAGAAATAGTTTAACATAACATAAAAATATAGAAAGAAGATGTTTAACATAATATAAAAATACAGAAAGAAATAGTTTAACATAATATAAAAACATAGAAAGAAGTAGTTTAACATAACATAAAAATATAGAAAGAAGTAGTTAAACATAACATAAAAATATAGAAAGAAGATGTTTAACATAATATAAAAACATAGAAAGAAGTAGTTCAACATAACATAAAAATATAGAAAGAAGTTGTTAACATAATATAAAAATATAGAAAGAAATAGTTTAACATAACATAAAAATATAGAAAGAAGTAGTTTAACATAACATAAAAATATAGAAAGAAGATGTTTAACATAATATAAAAATATAGAAAGAAGATGTTTAACATAATATAAAAATATAGAAAGAAATAGTTTAACATAATATAAAAACATAGAAAGAAGTAGTTTAACATAACATAAAAATATAGAAAGAAGATTTTTAACATAATATAAAAATATAGAAAGAAATAGTTTAACATAATATAAAAACATAGAAAGAAATAGTTTAACATAACCTAAAAATATAGAAAGAAGATGTTTAACATAATATAAAAACATAGAAAGAAGTAGTTTAACATAACATAAAAATATAGAAAGAAGATGTTTAACATAATATAAAAATATAGAAAGAAATAAATTAACATAATATAAAAACATAGAAAGAAGATGTTTAACATAATATAAAAATATAGAAAGAAATAGTTTAACATAACATAAAAATATAGAAAGAAGATGTTTAACATAATATAAAAATATAGAAAGAAATAGTTTAACATAATATAAAAACATAGAAAGAAGTAGTTTAACATAACATAAAAATATAGAAAGAAGATGTTTAACATAATATAAAAAAAATATAGAAAGAAATAGTTTCACATAATATAAAAACATAGAAAGAAGTAGTTAAACATAATATAAAAATATAGAAAGAAATAGTTTAACATTACATAAAAATATAGAAAGAAGATGTTTAACATAATATAAAAATATAGAAAGAAATAGTTTAACATAACATAAAAATATAGAAAGAAGATGTTTAACATAATATAAAAATATAGAAAGAAATAGTTTAACATAATATAAAAACATAGAAAGAAGTAGTTTAACATAACATAAAAATATAGAAAGAAGATGTTTAACATAATATAAAAATATAGAAAGAAGATGTTTAACATAATATAAAAATATAGAAAGAAATAGTTTAACATAATATAAAAACATAGAAAGAAGTAGTTTAACATAACATAAAAATATAGAAAGAAGATGTTTAACATAATATAAAAATATAGAAAGAAATAGTTTAACATAACATAAAAATATAGAAAGAAGATGTTTAACATAATATAAAAATATAGAAAGAAATAGTTTAACATAATATAAAAACATAGAAAGAAGTAGTTTAACATAACATAAAAATATAGAAAGAAGATGTTTAACATAATACAAAAATATAGAAAGAAATAGTTTAACATAACATAAAAATATAGAAAGAAATAGTTTAACATAATATAAAAACATAGAAAGAAATAGTTTAACATAATATAAAAACATAGAAAGAAATAGTTTAACATAACCTAAAAATATAGAAAGAAGATGTTTAACATAATATAAAAACATAGAAAGAAGTAGTTCAACATAACATAAAAATATAGAAAGAAGTTGTTAACATAATATAAAAATATAGAAAGAAATAGTTTAACATAACATAAAAATATAGAAAGAAGTAGTTTAACATAACATAAAAATATAGAAAGAAGATGTTTCACATAATATAAAAATATAGAAAGAAGATGTTTAACATAATATAAAAATATAGAAAGAAATAGTTTAACATAATATAAAAACATAGAAAGAAGTAGTTTAACATAACATAAAAATATAGAAAGAAGATTTTTAACATAATATAAAAATATAGAAAGAAATAGTTTAACATAATATAAAAACATAGAAAGAAATAGTTTAACATAACATAAAAATATAGAAAGAAGATGTTTAACATAATATAAAAATATAGAAAGAAATAGTTTAACATAATATAAAAACATAGAAAGAAGTAGTTTAACATAACATAAAAATATAGAAAGAAGATGTTTAACATAATACAAAAATATAGAAAGAAATAGTTTAACATAACATAAAAATATAGAAAGAAATAGTTTAACATAATATAAAAACATAGAAAGAAATAGTTTAACATAATATAAAAACATAGAAAGAAATAGTTTAACATAACCTAAAAATATAGAAAGAAGATGTTTAACATAATATAAAAACATAGAAAGAAGTAGTTCAACATAACATAAAAATATAGAAAGAAGTTGTTAACATAATATAAAAATATAGAAAGAAATAGTTTAACATAACATAAAAATATAGAAAGAAGTAGTTTAACATAACATAAAAATATAGAAAGAAGATGTTTCACATAATATAAAAATATAGAAAGAAGATGTTTAACATAATATAAAAATATAGAAAGAAATAGTTTAACATAATATAAAAACATAGAAAGAAGTAGTTTAACATAACATAAAAATATAGAAAGAAGATTTTTAACATAATATAAAAATATAGAAAGAAATAGTTTAACATAATATAAAAACATAGAAAGAAATAGTTTAACATAACCTAAAAATATAGAAAGAAGATGTTTAACATAATATAAAAACATAGAAAGAAGTAGTTTAACATAACATAAAAATATAGAAAGAAGATGTTTAACATAATATAAAAATATAGAAAGAAATAAATTAACATAATATAAAAACATAGAAAGAAGATGTTTAACATAATATAAAAATATAGAAAGAAATAGTTTAACATAACATAAAAATATATAAAGAAGATGTTTAACATAATATAAAAATATAGAAAGAAATAGTTTAACATAACATAAAAATATAGAAAGAAGATGTTTAACATAATATAAAAATATAGAAAGAAATAGTTTAACATAATATAAAAACATAGAAAGAAGTAGTTTAACATAACATAAAAATATAGAAAGAAGATGTTTAACATAATATAAAAATATAGAAAGAAGATGTTTAACATAATATAAAAATATAGAAAGAAATAGTTTAACATAATATAAAAACATAGAAAGAAGTAGTTTAACATAACATAAAAATATAGAAAGAAGATGTTTAACATAATATAAAAATATAGAAAGAAATAGTTTAACATAACATAAAAATATAGAAAGAAGATGTTTAACATAATATAAAAATATAGAAAGAAATAGTTTAACATAATATAAAAACATAGAAAGAAGA
Organism: Lithophane leautieri; assembly: GCA_949152455.1. Lineage (NCBI taxonomy): Eukaryota > Metazoa > Arthropoda > Insecta > Lepidoptera > Noctuidae > Lithophane > Lithophane leautieri. Next base: position 12,455,654 of record OX424459.1, read on the forward strand.
TGTTTAACATAATATAAAAATATAGAAAGAAATAGTTTAACATAACATAAAAATATAGAAAGAAGATGTTTAACATAATATAAAAATATAGAAAGAAATAGTTTAACATAACATAAAAATATAGAAAGAAATAGTTTAACATAATATAAAAATATAGAAAGAAATAGTTTAACATAACATAAAAATATAGAAAGAAGATGTTTAACATAATATAAAAATATAGAAAGAAATAGTTTAACATAATATAAAAACATAGAAAGAAGTAGTTTAACATAACATAAAAATATAGAAAGAAGATGTTTAACATAATATAAAAACATAGAAAGAAGTAGTTAAACATTACATAAAAATATAGAAAGAAGATGTTTAACATAATATAAAAACATAGAAAGAAGTAGTTCAACATAACATAAAAATATGGAAAGAAGATGTTTAACATAATATAAAAATATAGAAAGAAATAGTTTAACATAATATAAAAACATAGAAAGAAGATGTTTAACATAATATAAAAATAAAGAAAGAAATAGTTTACCATAACATAAAAATATAGAAAGAAGATGTTTAACATAATATAAAAATATAGAAAGAAATAGTTTAACATAACATAAAAATATAGAAAGAAGATGTTTAACATAATATAAAAATATAGAAAGAAATAGTTTAACATAATATAAAAACATAGAAAGAAGTAGTTTAACATAACATAAAAATATAGAAAGAAGATGTTTAACATAATATAAAAATATAGAAAGAAGATGTTTAACATAATATAAAAATATAGAAAGAAGATGTTTAACATAATATAAAAATATAGAAAGAAATAGTTTAACATAACATAAAAATATAGAAAGAAGATGTTTAACATAATATAAAAATATAGAAAGAAATAGTTTAACATAATATAAAAACATAGAAAGAAGTAGTTTAACATAACATAAAAATATAGAAAGAAGATGTTTAACATAATATAAAAATATAGAAAGAAGATGTTTAACATAATATAAAAATATAGAAAGAAATAGTTTAACATAATATAAAAACATAGAAAGAAGTAGTTTAACATAACATAAAAATATAGAAAGAAGATGTTTAACATAATATAAAAATATAGAAAGAAATAGTTTAACATAACATAAAAATATAGAAAGAAGATGTTTAACATAATATAAAAATATAGAAAGAAATAGTTTAACATAATATAAAAACATAGAAAGAAGTAGTTTAACATAACATAAAAATATAGAAAGAAGATGTTTAACATAATACAAAAATATAGAAAGAAATAGTTTAACATAACATAAAAATATAGAAAGAAATAGTTTAACATAATATAAAAACATAGAAAGAAATAGTTTAACATAATATAAAAACATAGAAAGAAATAGTTTAACATAACCTAAAAATATAGAAAGAAGATGTTTAACATAATATAAAAACATAGAAAGAAGTAGTTCAACATAACATAAAAATATAGAAAGAAGTTGTTAACATAATATAAAAATATAGAAAGAAATAGTTTAACATAACATAAAAATATAGAAAGAAGATGTTTAACATAATATAAAAATATAGAAAGAAATAGTTTAACATAACATAAAAATATAGAAAGAAGATGTTTAACATAATATAAAAATATAGAAAGAAATAGTTTAACATAATATAAAAACATAGAAAGAAGTAGTTTAACATAACATAAAAATATAGAAAGAAGATGTTTAACATAATATAAAAATATAGAAAGAAGATGTTTAACATAATATAAAAATATAGAAAGAAATAGTTTAACATAATATAAAAACATAGAAAGAAGTAGTTTAACATAACATAAAAATATAGAAAGAAGATGTTTAACATAATATAAAAATATAGAAAGAAATAGTTTAACATAACATAAAAATATAGAAAGAAGATGTTTAACATAATATAAAAATATAGAAAGAAATAGTTTAACATAATATAAAAACATAGAAAGAAGTAGTTTAACATAACATAAAAATATAGAAAGAAGATGTTTAACATAATACAAAAATATAGAAAGAAATAGTTTAACATAACATAAAAATATAGAAAGAAATAGTTTAACATAATATAAAAACATAGAAAGAAATAGTTTAACATAATATAAAAACATAGAAAGAAATAGTTTAACATAACCTAAAAATATAGAAAGAAGATGTTTAACATAATATAAAAACATAGAAAGAAGTAGTTCAACATAACATAAAAATATAGAAAGAAGTTGTTAACATAATATAAAAATATAGAAAGAAATAGTTTAACATAACATAAAAATATAGAAAGAAGTAGTTTAACATAACATAAAAATATAGAAAGAAGATGTTTCACATAATATAAAAATATAGAAAGAAGATGTTTAACATAATATAAAAATATAGAAAGAAATAGTTTAACATAATATAAAAACATAGAAAGAAGTAGTTTAACATAACATAAAAATATAGAAAGAAGATTTTTAACATAATATAAAAATATAGAAAGAAATAGTTTAACATAATATAAAAACATAGAAAGAAATAGTTTAACATAACCTAAAAATATAGAAAGAAGATGTTTAACATAATATAAAAACATAGAAAGAAGTAGTTTAACATAACATAAAAATATAGAAAGAAGATGTTTAACATAATATAAAAATATAGAAAGAAATAAATTAACATAATATAAAAACATAGAAAGAAGATGTTTAACATAATATAAAAATATAGAAAGAAATAGTTTAACATAACATAAAAATATATAAAGAAGATGTTTAACATAATATAAAAATATAGAAAGAAATAGTTTAACATAACATAAAAATATAGAAAGAAGATGTTTAACATAATATAAAAATATAGAAAGAAATAGTTTAACATAATATAAAAACATAGAAAGAAGTAGTTTAACATAACATAAAAATATAGAAAGAAGATGTTTAACATAATATAAAAATATAGAAAGAAGATGTTTAACATAATATAAAAATATAGAAAGAAATAGTTTAACATAATATAAAAACATAGAAAGAAGTAGTTTAACATAACATAAAAATATAGAAAGAAGATGTTTAACATAATATAAAAATATAGAAAGAAATAGTTTAACATAACATAAAAATATAGAAAGAAGATGTTTAACATAATATAAAAATATAGAAAGAAATAGTTTAACATAATATAAAAACATAGAAAGAAGATGTTTAACATAATATAAAAATATAGAAAGAAATAGTTTAACATAACATAAAAATATAGAAAGAAGATGTTTAACATAATATAAAAATATAGAAAGAAATAGTTTAACATAACATAAAAATATAGAAAGAAATAGTTTAACATAATATAAAAATATAGAAAGAAATAGTTTAACATAACATAAAAATATAGAAAGAAGATGTTTAACATAATATAAAAATATAGAAAGAAATAGTTTAACATAATATAAAAACATAGAAAGAAGTAGTTTAACATAACATAAAAATATAGAAAGAAGATGTTTAACATAATATAAAAACATAGAAAGAAGTAGTTAAACATTACATAAAAATATAGAAAGAAGATGTTTAACATAATATAAAAACATAGAAAGAAGTAGTTCAACATAACATAAAAATATGGAAAGAAGATGTTTAACATAATATAAAAATATAGAAAGAAATAGTTTAACATAATATAAAAACATAGAAAGAAGATGTTTAACATAATATAAAAATAAAGAAAGAAATAGTTTACCATAACATAAAAATATAGAAAGAAGATGTTTAACATAATATAAAAATATAGAAAGAAATAGTTTAACATAATATAAAAACATAGAAAGAAGTAGTTTAACATAACATAAAAATATAGAAAGAAGATGTTTAACATAATACAAAAATATAGAAAGAAATAGTTTAACATAACATAAAAATATAGAAAGAAATAGTTTAACATAATATAAAAACATAGAAAGAAATAGTTTAACATAATATAAAAACATAGAAAGAAATAGTTTAACATAACCTAAAAATATAGAAAGAAGATGTTTAACATAATATAAAAACATAGAAAGAAATAGTTTAACATAACATAAAAATATAGAAAGAAATAGTTTAACATAATATAAAAACATAGAAAGAAGTAGTTAAACATAACATAAAAATATAGAAAGAAGATGTTTAACATAATATAAAAACATAGAAAGAAGTAGTTCAACATAACATAAAAATATAGAAAGACGATGTTTAACATAATATAAAAATATAGAAAGAAGATGTTTAACATAATATAAAAACATAGAAAGAAGATGTTTAACATAATATAAAAATAAAGAAAGAAATAGTTTAACATAACATAAAAATATAGAAAGAAGTAGTTCAACATAACATAAAAATATAGAAAGAAGATGTTTAACATAATATAAAAATATAGAAAGAAATAGTTTAACATAATATAAAAACATAGAAAGAAGATGTTTAACATAATATAAAAGTATAGAAAGAAATAGTTTAACATAACATAAAAATATAGAAAGAAGATGTTTAACATAATATAAAAATATAGAAAGAAATAGTTTAACATAACATAAAAATATAGAAAGAAGATGTTTAACATAATATAAAAATATAGAAAGAAATAGTTTAACATAATATAAAAACATAGAAAGAAGTAGTTTAACATAACATAAAAATATAGAAAGAAGATGTTTAACATAATATAAAAACATAGAAAGAAGTAGTTCAACATAACATAAAAATATAGAAAGAAGATGTTTAACATAATATAAAAATATAGAAAGAAATAGTTTAACATAATATAAAAACATAGAAAGAAGATGTTTAACATAATATAAAAATATAGAAAGAAATAGTTTAACATAACATAAAAATATAGAAAGAAGATGTTTAACATAATATAAAAATATAGAAAGAAATAGTTTAACATAACATAAAAATATAGAAAGAAGATGTTTAACATAATATAAAAATATAGAAAGAAATAGTTTAACATATCATAAAAATATAGAAAGAAGATGTTTAACATAATATAAAAATATAGAAAGAAATAGTTTAACATAATATAAAAACATAGAAAGAAGTAGTTTAACATAACATAAAAATATAGAAAGAAGATGTTTAACATAATACAAAAATATAGAAAGAAATAGTTTAACATAACATAAAAATATAGAAAGAAATAGTTTAACATAATATAAAAACATAGAAAGAAATAGTTTAACATAATATAAAAACATAGAAAGAAATAGTTTAACATAACCTAAAAATATAGAAAGAAGATGTTTAACATAATATAAAAACATAGAAAGAAATAGTTTAACATAACATAAAAATATAGAAAGAAATAGTTTAACATAATATAAAAACATAGAAAGAAGTAGTTAAACATAACATAAAAATATAGAAAGAAGATGTTTAACATAATATAAAAATATAGAAAGAAGATGTTTAACATAATATAAAAACATAGAAAGAAGATGTTTAACATAATATAAAAATAAAGAAAGAAATAGTTTAACATAACATAAAAATATAGAAAGAAGTAGTTCAACATTACATAAAAATATAGAAAGAAGATGTTTAACATAATATAAAAATATAGAAAGAAATAGTTTAACATAATATAAAAACATAGAAAGAAGATGTTTAACATAATATAAAAATATAGAAAGAAATAGTTTAACATAACATAAAAATATAGAAAGAAGATGTTTAACATAATATAAAAATATAGAAAGAAATAGTTTAACATAATATAAAAACATAGAAAGAAGTAGTTTAACATAACATAAAAATATAGAAAGAAGATGTTTAACATAATATAAAAACATAGAAAGAAGTAGTTCAACATAACATAAAAATATAGAAAGAAGATGTTTAACATAATATAAAAATATAGAAAGAAATAGTTTAACATAATATAAAAACATAGAAAGAATATGTTTAACATAATATAAAAATATAGAAAGAAATAGTTTAACATAACATAAAAATATAGAAAGAAGATGTTTAACATAATATAAAAATATAGAAAGAAATAGTTTAACATAACATAAAAATATAGAAAGAAATAGTTTAACATAATATAAAAATATAGAAAGAAATAGTTTAACATAATATAAAAACATAGAAAGAAGATGTTTAACATAATATAAAAATATAGAAAGAAACAGTTTAACATAACATAAAAATATAGAAAGAAGATGTTTAACATAATATAAAAATATAGAAAGAAGATGTTTAACATAATATAAAAATATAGAAAGAAATAGTTTAACATAATATAAAAACATAGAAAGAAGTAGTTTAACATAACATAAATATATAGAAAGAAGATGTTTAACATAATATAAAAAAAATATAGAAAGAAATAGTTTCACATAATATAAAAACATAGAAAGAAGTAGTTAAACATAACATAAAAATATAGAAAGAAGATGTTTAACATAATATAAAAACATGGAAAGAAGTAGTTTAACATAACATAAAAATATAGAAAGAAGATGTTTAACATAATATAAAAATATAGAAAGAAATAGTTTAACATATCATAAAAATATAGAAAGAATATGTTTAACATAATATAAAAATATAGAAAGAAATAGTTTAACATAATATAAAAACATAGAAAGAAGTAGTTTAACATAACATAAAAATATAGAAAGAAGATGTTTAACATAATATAAAAATATAGAAAGAAATAGTTTAACATAACATAAAAATATAGAAAGAAATAGTTTAACATAATATAAAAACATAGAAAGAAGTAGTTTAACATAACATAAAAATATAGAAAGAAGTTGTTTAACATAATATAAAAATATAGAAAGAAATAGTTTAACATAACATAAAAATATAGAAAGAAGATGTTTAACATAATATAAAAATATAGAAAGTAATAGTTTAACATAATATAAAAACATAGAATGAAGTAGTTTAACATAACATAAAAATATAGAAAGAAGATGTTTAACATAATATAAAAATATAGAAAGAAATAAATTAACATAATATAAAAACATAGAAAGAAGATGTTTAACATAATATAAAAATATAGAAAGAAATAGTTTAACATAACATAAAAATATAGAAAGAAGATGTTTAACATAATATAAAAATATAGAAAGAAATAGTTTAACATAATATAAAAACATAGAAAGAAATAGTTTAACATAATATAAAAACATAGAAAGAAATAGTTTAACATAACCTAAAAATATAGAAAGAAGATGTTTAACATAATATAAAAACATAGAAAGAAGTAGTTTAACATAACATAAAAATATAGAAAGAAGATGTTTAACATAATATAAAAATATAGAAAGAAATAAATTAACATAATATAAAAACATAGAAAGAAGATGTTTAACATAATATAAAAATATAGAAAGAAATAGTTTAACATAACATAAAAATATAGAAAGAAGATGTTTAACATAATATAAAAACATAGAAAGAAGTAGTTCAACATAACATAAAAATATAGAAAGACGATGTTTAACATAATATAAAAATATAGAAAGAAGATGTTTAACATAATATAAAAACATAGAAAGAAGATGTTTAACATAATATAAAAATAAAGAAAGAAATAGTTTAACATAACATAAAAATATAGAAAGAAGTAGTTCAACATAACATAAAAATATAGAAAGAAGATGTTTAACATAATATAAAAATATAGAAAGAAATAGTTTAACATAATATAAAAACATAGAAAGAAGATGTTTAACATAATATAAAAGTATAGAAAGAAATAGTTTAACATAACATAAAAATATAGAAAGAAGATGTTTAACATAATATAAAAATATAGAAAGAAATAGTTTAACATAACATAAAAATATAGAAAGAAGATGTTTAACATAATATAAAAATATAGAAAGAAATAGTTTAACATAATATAAAAACATAGAAAGAAGTAGTTTAACATAACATAAAAATATAGAAAGAAGATGTTTAACATAATATAAAAACATAGAAAGAAGTAGTTCAACATAACATAAAAATATAGAAAGAAGATGTTTAACATAATATAAAAATATAGAAAGAAATAGTTTAACATAATATAAAAACATAGAAAGAAGATGTTTAACATAATATAAAAATATAGAAAGAAATAGTTTAACATAACATAAAAATATAGAAAGAAGATGTTTAACATAATATAAAAATATAGAAAGAAATAGTTTAACATAACATAAAAATATAGAAAGAAGATGTTTAACATAATATAAAAATATAGAAAGAAATAGTTTAACATATCATAAAAATATAGAAAGAAGATGTTTAACATAATATAAAAATATAGAAAGAAATAGTTTAACATAATATAAAAACATAGAAAGAAGTAGTTTAACATAACATAAAAATATAGAAAGAAGATGTTTAACATAATATAAAAATATAGAAAGAAATAGTTTAACATAACATAAAAATATAGAAAGAAGATGTTTAACATAATATAAAAATATAGAAAGAAATAGTTTAACATAACATAAAAATATAGAAAGAAGATGTTTAACATAATATAAAAATATAGAAAGAAATAGTTTAACATAATATAAAAACATAGAAAGAAGTAGTTTAACATAATATAAAAATATAGAAAGAAGTTGTTAACATAGTATAAAAATATAGAAAGAAATACTTTAACATAACATAAAAATATAGAAAGAAGATGTTTAACATAATATAAAAATATAGAAAGAAATAGTTTAACATAATATAAAAACATAGAAAGAAGTAGTTTAACATAACATAAAAATATAGAAAGAAGATGTTTAACATAATATAAAAACATAGAAAGAAGTAGTTCAACATAACATAAAAATATAGAAAGAAGATGTTTAACATAATATAAAAATATAGAAAGAAATAGTTTAACATATCATAAAAATATAGAAAGAATATGTTTAACATAATATAAAAATATAGAAAGAAATAGTTTAACATAATATAAAAACATAGAAAGAAGTAGTTTAACATAACATAAAAATATAGAAAGAAGATGTTTAACATAATATAAAAATATAGAAAGAAATAGTTTAACATAACATAAAAATATAGAAAGAAATAGTTTAACATAATATAAAAACATAGAAAGAAGTAGTTTAACATAACATAAAAATATAGAAAGAAGATGTATAACATAATATAAAAATATAGAAAGAAATAGTTTAACATAACATAAAAATATAGAAAGAAGATGTTTAACATAATATAAAAATATAGAAAGTAATAGTTTAACATAATATAAAAACATAGAATGAAGTAGTTTAACATAACATAAAAATATAGAAAGAAGATGTTTAACATAATATAAAAATATAGAAAGAAATAAATTAACATAATATAAAAACATAGAAAGAAGATGTTTAACATAATATAAAAATATAGAAAGAAATACTTTAACATAACATAAAAATATAGAAAGAAGATGTTTAACATAATATAAAAATATAGAAAGAAATAGTTTAACATAATATAAAAACATAGAAAGAAGTAGTTTAACATAACATAAAAATATAGAAAGAAGATGTTTAACATAATATAAAAATATAGAAAGAAATAGTTTAACATAACATAAAAATATAGAAAGAAGATGTTTAACATAATATAAAAATATAGAAAGAAATAGTTTAACATAATATAAAAACATAGAAAGAAGTAGTTTAACATAATATAAAAATATAGAAAGAAGTTGTTAACATAATATAAAAATATAGAAAGAAATAGTTTAGCATAACATAAAAATATAGAAAGAAGTAGTTTAACATAACATAAAAATATAGAAAGAAGATGTTTAACATAATATAAAAATATAGAAAGAAGATGTTTAACATAATATAAAAATATAGAAAGAAATAGTTTAACATGATATAAAAACATAGAAAGAAGTAGTTTAACATAACATAAAAATATAGAAAGAAGATGTTTAACATAATATAAAAATATAGAAAGAAATAGTTTAACATAATATAAAAACATAGAAAGAAGTAGTTTAACTTAACATAAAAATATAGAAAGAAGATGTTTAACATAATATAAAAATATAGAAAGAAATAGTTTAACATAACATAAAAATATAGAAAGAAGATGTTTAACATAATATAAAAATATAGAAAGAAATAGTTTAACATAATATAAAAACATAGAAAGAAGTAGTTTAACATAATATAAAAATATAGAAAGAAGTTGTTAACATAATATAAAAATATAGAAAGAAATAGTTTAGCATAACATAAAAATATAGAAAGAAGTAGTTTAACATAACATAAAAATATAGAAAGAAGATGTTTAACATAATATAAAAATATAGAAAGAAATAGTTTAACATAATATAAAAACATAGAAAGAAGTAGTTTAACATAACATAAAAATATAGAAAGAAGATGTTTAACGTAATATAAAAACATAGAAAGAAGTAGTTTAACATAACATAAAAATATAGAAAGAAGATGTTTAACATAATATAAAAATATAGAAAGAAATAGTTTAACATAATATAAAAACATAGAAAGAAGATGTTTAACATAATATAAAAATATAGAAAGAAGATGTTTAACATAATATAAAAATATAGAAAGAAATAGTTTAACATAATATAAAAACATAGAAAGAAGTAGTTTAACATAACATAAAAATATAGAAAGAAGATGTTTAACATAATATAAAAATATAGAAAGAAATAGTTTAACATAATATAAAAACATAGAAAGAAGATGTTTAACATAATATAAAAATATAGAAAGAAGATGTTTAACATAATATAAAAATATAGAATGAAATAGTTTAACATAATATAAAACATAGAAAGAAGTAGTTTAACATAACATAAAAATATAGAAAGAAGATGTTTAACATAATATAAAAATATAGAAAGAAATAGTTTAACATAACATAAAAATATAGAAAGAAATAGTTTAACTTAACATAAAAATATAGAAAGAAATAGTTTAACATAATATAAAAATATAGAAAGAAATAGTTTAACATAATATAAAAACATAGAAAGAAGTAGTTTAACATAACATAAAAATATAGAAAGAAGATGTTTAACATAATATAAAAATATAGAAAGAAATAGTTTAACATAACATAAAAATATAGAAAGAAGATGTTTAACATAATATAAAAATATAGAAAGAAATAGTTTAACATAATATAAAAACATAGAAAGAAGTAGTTTAACATAATATAAAAATATAGAAAGAAGTTGTTAACATAATATAAAAATATAGAAAGAAATACTTTAACATAACATAAAAATATAGAAAGAAGATGTTTAACATAATATAAAAATATAGAAAGAAATAGTTTAACATAATATAAAAACATAGAAAGAAGTAGTTTAACATAACATAAAAATATAGAAAGAAGATGTTTAACATAATATAAAAACATAGAAAGAAGTAGTTCAACATAACATAAAAATATAGAAAGAAGATGTTTAACATAATATAAAAATATAGAAAGAAATAGTTTAACATATCATAAAAATATAGAAAGAATATGTTTAACATTATATAAAAATATAGAAAGAAATAGTTTAACATAATATAAAAACATAGAAAGAAGTAGTTTAACATAACATAAAAATATAGAAAGAAGATGTTTAACATAATATAAAAATATAGAAAGAAATAGTTTAACATAACATAAAAATATAGAAAGAAATAGTTTAACATAATATAAAAACATAGAAAGAAGTAGTTTAACATAACATAAAAATATAGAAAGAAGATGTATAACATAATATAAAAATATAGAAAGAAATAGTTTAACATAACATAAAAATATAGAAAGAAGATGTTTAACATAATATAAAAATATAGAAAGTAATAGTTTAACATAATATAAAAACATAGAATGAAGTAGTTTAACATAACATAAAAATATAGAAAGAAGATGTTTAACATAATATAAAAATATAGAAAGAAATAAATTAACATAATATAAAAACATAGAAAGAAGATGTTTAACATAATATAAAAATATAGAAAGAAATAGTTTAACATAACATAAAAATATAGAAAGAAGATGTTTAACATAATGTAAAAATATAGAAAGAAATAGTTTAACATAATATAAAAACATAGAAAGAAGTAGTTTAACATAACATAAAAATATAGAAAGAAGATGTTTAACATAATATAAAAATATAGAAAGAAATAGTTTAACATAACATAAAAATATAGAAAGAAGATGTTTAACATAATATAAAAATATAGAAAGAAATAGTTTAACATAATATAAAAACATAGAAAGAAGTAGTTTAACATAATATAAAAATATAGAAAGAAGTTGTTAACATAATATAAAAATATAGAAAGAAATAGTTTAGCATAACATAAAAATATAGAAAGAAGTAGTTTAACATAACATAAAAATATAGAAAGAAGATGTTTAACATAATATAAAAATATAGAAAGAAGATGTTTAACATAATATAAAAATATAGAAAGAAATAGTTTAACATGATATAAAAACATAGAAAGAAGTAGTTTAACATAACATAAAAATATAGAAAGAAGATGTTTAACATAATATAAAAATATAGAAAGAAATAGTTTAACATAATATAAAAACATAGAAAGAAGTAGTTTAACTTAACATAAAAATATAGAAAGAAGATGTTTAACATAATATAAAAATATAGAAAGAAATAGTTTAACATAACATAAAAATATAGAAAGAAGATGTTTAACATAATATAAAAATATAGAAAGAAGATGTTTAACATAATATAAAAATATAGAAAGAAATAGTTTAACATAATATAAAAACATAGAAAGAAGTAGTTTAACTTAACATAAAAATATAGAAAGAAGATGTTTAACATAATATAAAAATATAGAAAGAAATAGTTTAACATAATATAAAAACATAGAAAGAAGTAGTTTAACATAACATAAAAATATAGAAAGAAGATGTTTAACATAATATAAAAATATAGAAAGAAATAGTTTAACATAACATAAAAATATAGAAAGAAGATGTTTAACATAATATAAAAATATAGAAAGAAATAGTTTAACATAATATAAAAACATAGAAAGAAGTAGTTTAACATAATATAAAAATATAGAAAGAAGTTGTTAACATAATATAAAAATATAGAAAGAAATAGTTTAGCATAACATAAAAATATAGAAAGAAGTAGTTTAACATAACATAAAAATATAGAAAGAAGATGTTTAACATAATATAAAAATATAGAAAGAAATAGTTTAACATAATATAAAAACATAGAAAGAAGTAGTTTAACATAACATAAAAATATAGAAAGAAGATGTTTAACGTAATATAAAAACATAGAAAGAAGTAGTTTAACATAACATAAAAATATAGAAAGAAGATGTTTAACATAATATAAAAATATAGAAAGAAATAGTTTAACATAATATAAAAACATAGAAAGAAGATGTTTAACATAATATAAAAATATAGAAAGAAGATGTTTAACATAATATAAAAATATAGAAAGAAATAGTTTAACATAATATAAAAACATAGAAAGAAGTAGTTTAACATAACATAAAAATATAGAAAGAAGATGTTTAACATAATATAAAAATATAGAAAGAAATAGTTTAACATAATATAAAAACATAGAAAGAAGATGTTTAACATAATATAAAAATATAGAAAGAAGATGTTTAACATAATATAAAAATATAGAATGAAATAGTTTAACATAATATAAAACATAGAAAGAAGTAGTTTAACATAACATAAAAATATAGAAAGAAGATGTTTAACATAATATAAAAATATAGAAAGAAATAGTTTAACATAACATAAAAATATAGAAAGAAATAGTTTAACATAATATAAAAATATAGAAAGAAATAGTTTAACATAATATAAAAACATAGAAAGAAGTAGTTTAACATAACATAAAAATACAGAAAGAAGATGTTTAACATAATATAAAAATATAGAAAGAAATAGTTTAACATAACATAAAAATATAGAAAGAAGATGTTTAACATAATATAAAAATATAGAAAGAAGATGTTTAACATAATATAAAAATATAGAAAGAAATAGTTTAACATAATATAAAAACATAGAAAGAAGTAGTTTAACATAACATAAAAATATAGAAAGAAGATGTTTAACATAATATAAAAATATAGAAAGAAATAGTTTAACATAACATAAAAATATAGAAAGAAGTAGTTTAACATAACATAAAAATATAGAAAGAAGATGTTTAACATAATATAAAAATACAGAAAGAAATAGTTTAACATAATATAAAAACATAGAAAGAAGTAGTTTAACATAACATAAAAATATAGAAAGAAGTTGTTAACATAATATAAAAATATAGAAAGAAATAGTTTAACATAACATAAAAATATAGAAAGAAGTAGTTTAACATAACATAAAAATATAGAAAGAAGATGTTAAACATAATATAAAAATATAGAAAGAAGATGTTTAACATAATATAAAAATATAGAAAGAAATAGTTTAACATAATATAAAAACATAGAAAGAAGTAGTTTAACATAACATAAAAATATAGAAAGAAGATGTTTAACATAATATAAAAATATAGAAAGAAATAGTTTAACATAATATAAAAACATAGAAAGAAATAGTTTAACATAACCTAAAAATATAGAAAGAAGATGTTTAACATAATATAAAAACATAGAAAGAAGTAGTTTAACATAACATAAAAATATAGAAAGAAGATGTTTAACATAATATAAAAATATAGAAAGAAATAAATTAACATAATATAAAAACATAGAAAGAAGATGTTTAACATAATATAAAAATATAGAAAGAAATAGTTTAACATAACATAAAAATATAGAAAGAAGATGTTTAACATAATATAAAAATATAGAAAGAAATAGTTTAACATAATATAAAAACATAGAAAGAAGTAGTTTAACATAACATAAAAATATAGAAAGAAGATGTTTAACATAATATAAAAAAAATATAGAAAGAAATAGTTTCACATAATATAAAAACATAGAAAGAAGTAGTTAAACATAATATAAAAATATAGAAAGAAATAGTTTAACATAACATAAAAATATAGAAAGAAGATGTTTAACATAATATAAAAATATAGAAAGAAATAGTTTAACATAACATAAAAATATAGAAAGAAGATGTTTAACATAATATAAAAATATAGAAAGAAATAGTTTAACATAATATAAAAACATAGAAAGAAGTAGTTTAACATAACATAAAAATATAGAAAGAAGATGTTTAACATAATATAAAAACATAGAAAGAAATAGTTTTACATAATATAAAAACATAGAAAGAAGATGTTTAACATAATATAAAAATATAGAAAGAAATAGTTTAACATAACATAAAAATATAGAAAGAAGATGTTTAACATAATATAAAAATATAGAAAGAAATACTTTAACATAACATAAAAATATAGAAAGAAGATGTTTAACATAATATAAAAATATAGAAAGAAATAGTTTAACATAATATAAAAACATAGAAAGAAGTAGTTTAACATAACATAAAAATATAGAAAGAAGATGTTTAACATAATATAAAAACATAGAAAGAAGTAGTTCAACATAACATAAAAATATAGAAAGAAGATGTTTAACATAATATAAAAATATAGAAAGAAATAGTTTAACATATCATAAAAATATAGAAAGAATATGTTTAACATAATATAAAAATATAGAAAGAAATAGTTTAACATAATATAAAAACATAGAAAGAAGTAGTTTAACATAACATAAAAATATAGAAAGAAGATGTTTAACATAATATAAAAATATAGAAAGAAATAGTTTAACATAACATAAAAATATAGAAAGAAATAGTTTAACATAATATAAAAACATAGAAAGAAGTAGTTTAACATAACATAAAAATATAGAAAGAAGATGTTTAACATAATATAAAAATATAGAAAGAAATAGTTTAACATAACATAAAAATATAGAAAGAAATAGTTTAACATAATATAAAAATATAGAAAGAAATAGTTTAACATAATATAAAAACATAGAAAGAAGTAGTTTAACATAACATAAAAATACAGAAAGAAGATGTTTAACATAATATAAAAATATAGAAAGAAATAGTTTAACATAACATAAAAATATAGAAAGAAGATGTTTAACATAATATAAAAATATAGAAAGAAGATGTTTAACATAATATAAAAATATAGAAAGAAATAGTTTAACATAATATAAAAACATAGAAAGAAGTAGTTTAACATAACATAAAAATATAGAAAGAAGATGTTTAACATAATATAAAAATATAGAAAGAAATAGTTTAACATAACATAAAAATATAGAAAGAAGTAGTTTAACATAACATAAAAATATAGAAAGAAGATGTTTAACATAATATAAAAATACAGAAAGAAATAGTTTAACATAATATAAAAACATAGAAAGAAGTAGTTTAACATAACATAAAAATATAGAAAGAAGTTGTTAACATAATATAAAAATATAGAAAGAAATAGTTTAACTTAACATAAAAATATAGAAAGAAGTAGTTTAACATAACATAAAAATATAGAAAGAAGATGTTAAACATAATATAAAAATATAGAAAGAAGATGTTTAACATAATATAAAAATATAGAAAGAAATAGTTTAACATAATATAAAAACATAGAAAGAAGTAGTTTAACATAACATAAAAATATAGAAAGAAGATGTTTAACATAATATAAAAATATAGAAAGAAATAGTTTAACATAATATAAAAACATAGAAAGAAATAGTTTAACATAACCTAAAAATATAGAAAGAAGATGTTTAACATAATATAAAAACATAGAAAGAAGTAGTTTAACATAACATAAAAATATAGAAAGAAGATGTTTAACATAATATAAAAATATAGAAAGAAATAAATTAACATAATATAAAAACATAGAAAGAAGATGTTTAACATAATATAAAAATATAGAAAGAAATAGTTTAACATAACATAAAAATATAGAAAGAAGATGTTTAACATAATATAAAAATATAGAAAGAAATAGTTTAACATAATATAAAACATAGAAAGAAGTAGTTTAACATAACATAAAAATATAGAAAGAAGATGTTTAACATAATATAAAAATATAGAAAGAAATAGTTTAACATAACATAAAAATATAGAAAGAAATAGTTTAACATAATATAAAAATATAGAAAGAAATAGTTTAACATAATATAAAAACATAGAAAGAAGTAGTTTAACATAACATAAAAATACAGAAAGAAGATGTTTAACATAATATAAAAATATAGAAAGAAATAGTTTAACATAACATAAAAATATAGAAAGAAGATGTTTAACATAATATAAAAATATAGAAAGAAGATGTTTAACATAATATAAAAATATAGAAAGAAATAGTTTAACATAATATAAAAACATAGAAAGAAGTAGTTTAACATAACATAAAAATATAGAAAGAAGATGTTTAACATAATATAAAAATATAGAAAGAAATAGTTTAACATAACATAAAAATATAGAAAGAAGTAGTTTAACATAACATAAAAATATAGAAAGAAGATGTTTAACATAATATAAAAATACAGAAAGAAATAGTTTAACATAATATAAAAACATAGAAAGAAGTAGTTTAACATAACATAAAAATATAGAAAGAAGTTGTTAACATAATATAAAAATATAGAAAGAAATAGTTTAACATAACATAAAAATATAGAAAGAAGTAGTTTAACATAACATAAAAATATAGAAAGAAGATGTTAAACATAATATAAAAATATAGAAAGAAGATGTTTAACATAATATAAAAATATAGAAAGAAATAGTTTAACATAATATAAAAACATAGAAAGAAGTAGTTTAACATAACATAAAAATATAGAAAGAAGATGTTTAACATAATATAAAAATATAGAAAGAAATAGTTTAACATAATATAAAAACATAGAAAGAAATAGTTTAACATAACCTAAAAATATAGAAAGAAGATGTTTAACATAATATAAAAACATAGAAAGAAGTAGTTTAACATAACATAAAAATATAGAAAGAAGATGTTTAACATAATATAAAAATATAGAAAGAAATAAATTAACATAATATAAAAACATAGAAAGAAGATGTTTAACATAATATAAAAATATAGAAAGAAATAGTTTAACATAACATAAAAATATAGAAAGAAGATGTTTAACATAATATAAAAATATAGAAAGAAATAGTTTAACATAATATAAAAACATAGAAAGAAGTAGTTTAACATAACATAAAAATATAGAAAGAAGATGTTTAACATAATATAAAAAAAATATAGAAAGAAATAGTTTCACATAATATAAAAACATAGAAAGAAGTAGTTAAACATAATATAAAAATATAGAAAGAAATAGTTTAACATAACATAAAAATATAGAAAGAAGATGTTTAACATAATATAAAAATATAGAAAGAAATAGTTTAACATAACATAAAAATATAGAAAGAAGATGTTTAACATAATATAAAAATATAGAAAGAAATAGTTTAACATAATATAAAAACATAGAAAGAAGTAGTTTAACATAACATAAAAATATAGAAAGAAGATGTTTAACATAATATAAAAACATAGAAAGAAATAGTTTTACATAATATAAAAACATAGAAAGAAGATGTTTAACATAATATAAAAATATAGAAAGAAATAGTTTAACATAACATAAAAATATAGAAAGAAGATGTTTAACATAATATAAAAATATAGAAAGAAATACTTTAACATAACATAAAAATATAGAAAGAAGATGTTTAACATAATATAAAAATATAGAAAGAAATAGTTTAACATAATATAAAAACATAGAAAGAAGTAGTTTAACATAACATAAAAATATAGAAAGAAGATGTTTAACATAATATAAAAACATAGAAAGAAGTAGTTCAACATAACATAAAAATATAGAAAGAAGATGTTTAACATAATATAAAAATATAGAAAGAAATAGTTTAACATATCATAAAAATATAGAAAGAATATGTTTAACATAATATAAAAATATAGAAAGAAATAGTTTAACATAATATAAAAACATAGAAAGAAGTAGTTTAACATAACATAAAAATATAGAAAGAAGATGTTTAACATAATATAAAAATATAGAAAGAAATAGTTTAACATAACATAAAAATATAGAAAGAAATAGTTTAACATAATATAAAAACATAGAAAGAAGTAGTTTAACATAACATAAAAATATAGAAAGAAGATGTTTAACATAATATAAAAATATAGAAAGAAATAGTTTAACATAATATAAAAACATAGAAAGAAATAGTTTAACATAACCTAAAAATATAGAAAGAAGATGTTTAACATAATATAAAAACATAGAAAGAAGTAGTTTAACATAACATAAAAATATAGAAAGAAGTTGTTAACATAATATAAAAATATAGAAAGAAATAGTTTAACATAACATAAAAATATAGAAAGAAGTAGTTTAACATAACATAAAAATATAGAAAGAAGATGTTAAACATAATATAAAAATATAGAAAGAAGATGTTTAACATAATATAAAAATATAGAAAGAAATAGTTTAACATAATATAAAAACATAGAAAGAAGTAGTTTAACATAACATAAAAATATAGAAAGAAGATGTTTAACATAATATAAAAATATAGAAAGAAATAGTTTAACATAATATAAAAACATAGAAAGAAATAGTTTAACATAACCTAAAAATATAGAAAGAAGATGTTTAACATAATATAAAAACATAGAAAGAAGTAGTTTAACATAACATAAAAATATAGAAAGAAGATGTTTAACATAATATAAAAATATAGAAAGAAATAAATTAACATAATATAAAAACATAGAAAGAAGATGTTTAACATAATATAAAAATATAGAAAGAAATAGTTTAACATAACATAAAAATATAGAAAGAAGATGTTTAACATAATATAAAAATATAGAAAGAAATAGTTTAACATAATATAAAACATAGAAAGAAGTAGTTTAACATAACATAAAAATATAGAAAGAAGATGTTTAACATAATATAAAAATATAGAAAGAAATAGTTTAACATAACATAAAAATATAGAAAGAAATAGTTTAACATAATATAAAAATATAGAAAGAAATAGTTTAACATAATATAAAAACATAGAAAGAAGTAGTTTAACATAACATAAAAATACAGAAAGAAGATGTTTAACATAATATAAAAATATAGAAAGAAATAGTTTAACATAACATAAAAATATAGAAAGAAGATGTTTAACATAATATAAAAATATAGAAAGAAGATGTTTAACATAATATAAAAATATAGAAAGAAATAGTTTAACATAATATAAAAACATAGAAAGAAGTAGTTTAACATAACATAAAAATATAGAAAGAAGATGTTTAACATAATATAATAACATAGAAAGAAGTAGTTCAACATAACATAAAAATATAGAAAGAAGATGTTTAACATAATATAAAAACATAGAAAGAAATAGTTTAACATAATATAAAAACATAGAAAGAAATAGTTTAACATAACCTAAAAATATAGAAAGAAGATGTTTAACATAATATAAAAACATAGAAAGAAGTAGTTTAACATAACATAAAAATATAGAAAGAAGATGTTTAACATAATATAAAAATATAGAAAGAAATAAATTAACATAATATAAAAACATAGAAAGAAGATGTTTAACATAATATAAAAATATAGAAAGAAATAGTTTAACATAACATAAAAATATAGAAAGAAGATGTTTAACATAATATAAAAATATAGAAAGTAATAGTTTAACATAATATAAAAACATAGAATGAAGTAGTTTAACATAACATAAAAATATGGAAAGAAGATGTTTAACATAATATAAAAATATAGAAAGAAATAAATTAACATAATATAAAAACATAGAAAGAAGATGTTTAACATAATATAAAAATATAGAAAGAAATAGTTTAACATAACATAAAAATATAGAAAGAAGATGTTTAACATAATATAAAAATATAGAAAGAAATAGTTTAACATAATATAAAAACATAGAAAGAAGTAGTTTAACATAACATAAAAATATAGAAAGAAGATGTTTAACATAATATAAAAATATAGAAAGAAATAGTTTAACATAACATAAAAATATAGAAAGAAGATGTTTAACATAATATAAAAATATAGAAAGAAATAGTTTAACATAATATAAAAACATAGAAAGAAGTAGTTTAACATAATATAAAAATATAGAAAGAAGTTGTTAACATAATATAAAAATATAGAAAGAAATAGTTTAGCATAACATAAAAATATAGAAAGAAGTAGTTTAACATAACATAAAAATATAGAAAGAAGATGTTTAACATAATATAAAAATATAGAAAGAAGATGTTTAACATAATATAAAAATATAGAAAGAAATAGTTTAACATAACATAAAAATATAGAAAGAAGATGTTTAACATAATATAAAAATATAGAAAGAAATAGTTTAACATAATATAAAAACATAGAAAGAAGTAGTTTAACATAATATAAAAATATAGAAAGAAATAGTTTAGCATAACATAAAAATATAGAAAGAAGTAGTTTAACATAATATAAAAATATAGAAAGAAATAGTTTAACATAATATAAAAACATAGAAAGAAGTAGTTTAACATAACATAAAAATATAGAAAGAAGATGTTTAACGTAATATAAAAACATAGAAAGAAGTAGTTTAACATAACATAAAAATATAGAAAGAAGATGTTTAACATTATATAAAAATATAGAAAGAAATAGTTTAACATAATATAAAAACATAGAAAGAAGATGTTTAACATAATATAAAAATATAGAAAGAAGATGTTTAACATAATATAAAAATATAGAAAGAAATAGTTTAACATAATATAAAAACATAGAAAGAAGTAGTTTAACATAACATAAAAATATAGAAAGAAGATGTTTAACATAATATAAAAATATAGAAAGAAATAGTTTAACATAATATAAAAACATAGAAAGAAGTAGTTTAACATAACATAAAAATATAGAAAGAAGATGTTTAACATAATATAAAAATATAGAAAGAAATAGTTTAACATAACATAAAAATATAGAAAGAAGATGTTTAACATAATATAAAAATATAGAAAGAAATAGTTTAACATAATATAAAAACATAGAAAGAAGTAGTTTAACATAATATAAAAATATAGAAAGAAGTTGTTAACATAATATAAAAATATAGAAAGAAATAGTTTAGCATAACATAAAAATATAGAAAGAAGTAGTTTAACATAACATAAAAATATAGAAAGAAGATGTTTAACATAATATAAAAATATAGAAAGAAGATGTTTAACATAATATAAAAACATAGAAAGAAATAGTTTAACATAATATAAAAACATAGAAAGAAGTAGTTTAACTTAACATAAAAATATAGAAAGAAGATGTTTAACATAATATAAAAATATAGAAAGAAATAGTTTAACATAACATAAAAATATAGAAAGAAGATGTTTAACATAATATAAAAATATAGAAAGAAGATGTTTAACATAATATAAAAATATAGAAAGAAATAGTTTAACATAATATAAAAACATAGAAAGAAGTAGTTTAACTTAACATAAAAATATAGAAAGAAGATGTTTAACATAATATAAAAATATAGAAAGAAATAGTTTAACATAATATAAAAACATAGAAAGAAGTAGTTTAACATAACATAAAAATATA
This sequence comes from Lithophane leautieri, assembly GCA_949152455.1. Lineage (NCBI taxonomy): Eukaryota > Metazoa > Arthropoda > Insecta > Lepidoptera > Noctuidae > Lithophane > Lithophane leautieri. The sequence goes on from OX424459.1 coordinate 12,478,373, forward strand.
GAAAGAAGATGTTTAACATAATATAAAAATATAGAAAGAAATAGTTTAACATAATATAAAAACATAGAAAGAAGTAGTTTAACATAATATAAAAATATAGAAAGAAGTTGTTAACAATATATAAAAATATAGAAAGAAATACTTTAACATAACATAAAAATATAGAAAGAAATAAATTAACATAATATAAAAACATAGAAAGAAGATGTTTAACATAATATAAAAATATAGAAAGAAATAGTTTAACATAACATAAAAATATAGAAAGAAGATGTTTAACATAATATAAAAATATAGAAAGTAATAGTTTAACATAATATAAAAACATAGAATGAAGTAGTTTAACATAACATAAAAATATAGAAAGAAGATGTTTAACATAATATAAAAATATAGAAAGAAATAAATTAACATAATATAAAAACATAGAAAGATGATGTTTAACATAATATAAAAATATAGAAAGAAATAGTTTAACATAACATAAAAATATAGAAAGAAGATGTTTAACATAATATAAAAATATAGAAAGAAATAGTTTAACATAATATAAAAACATAGAAAGAAGTAGTTTAACTTAACATAAAAATATAGAAAGAAGATGTTTAACATAATATAAAAATATAGAAAGAAATAGTTTAACATAATATAAAAACATAGAAAGAAGTAGTTTAACATAACATAAAAATATAGAAAGAAGATGTTTAACATAATATAAAAATATAGAAAGAAATAGTTTAACATAACATAAAAATATAGAAAGAAGATGTTTAACATAATATAAAAATATAGAAAGAAATAGTTTAACATAATATAAAAACATAGAAAGAAGTAGTTTAACATAATATAAAAATATAGAAAGAAGTTGTTAACATAATATAAAAATATAGAAAGAAATACTTTAACATAACATAAAAATATAGAAAGAAGATGTTTAACATAATATAAAAATATAGAAAGAAATAGTTTAACATAATATAAAAACATAGAAAGAAGTAGTTTAACATAACATAAAAATATAGAAAGAAGATGTTTAACATAATATAAAAACATAGAAAGAAGTAGTTCAACATAACATAAAAATATAGAAAGAAGATGTTTAACATAATATAAAAATATAGAAAGAAATAGTTTAACATATCATAAAAATATAGAAAGAATATGTTTAACATAATATAAAAATATAGAAAGAAATAGTTTAACATAATATAAAAACATAGAAAGAAGTAGTTTAACATAACATAAAAATATAGAAAGAAGATGTTTAACATAATATAAAAATATAGAAAGAAATAGTTTAACATAACATAAAAATATAGAAAGAAATAGTTTAACATAATATAAAAACATAGAAAGAAGTAGTTTAACATAACATAAAAATATAGAAAGAAGATGTATAACATAATATAAAAATATAGAAAGAAATAGTTTAACATAACATAAAAATATAGAAAGAAGATGTTTAACATAATATAAAAATATAGAAAGTAATAGTTTAACATAATATAAAAACATAGAATGAAGTAGTTTAACATAACATAAAAATATAGAAAGAAGATGTTTAACATAATATAAAAATATAGAAAGAAATAAATTAACATAATATAAAAACATAGAAAGAAGATGTTTAACATAATATAAAAATATAGAAAGAAATACTTTAACATAACATAAAAATATAGAAAGAAGATGTTTAACATAATATAAAAATATAGAAAGAAATAGTTTAACATAATATAAAAACATAGAAAGAAGTAGTTTAACATAACATAAAAATATAGAAAGAAGATGTTTAACATAATATAAAAATATAGAAAGAAATAGTTTAACATAACATAAAAATATAGAAAGAAGATGTTTAACATAATATAAAAATATAGAAAGAAATAGTTTAACATAATATAAAAACATAGAAAGAAGTAGTTTAACATAATATAAAAATATAGAAAGAAGTTGTTAACATAATATAAAAATATAGAAAGAAATAGTTTAGCATAACATAAAAATATAGAAAGAAGTAGTTTAACATAACATAAAAATATAGAAAGAAGATGTTTAACATAATATAAAAATATAGAAAGAAGATGTTTAACATAATATAAAAATATAGAAAGAAATAGTTTAACATGATATAAAAACATAGAAAGAAGTAGTTTAACATAACATAAAAATATAGAAAGAAGATGTTTAACATAATATAAAAATATAGAAAGAAATAGTTTAACATAATATAAAAACATAGAAAGAAGTAGTTTAACTTAACATAAAAATATAGAAAGAAGATGTTTAACATAATATAAAAATATAGAAAGAAATAGTTTAACATAACATAAAAATATAGAAAGAAGATGTTTAACATAATATAAAAATATAGAAAGAAATAGTTTAACATAATATAAAAACATAGAAAGAAGTAGTTTAACATAATATAAAAATATAGAAAGAAGTTGTTAACATAATATAAAAATATAGAAAGAAATAGTTTAGCATAACATAAAAATATAGAAAGAAGTAGTTTAACATAACATAAAAATATAGAAAGAAGATGTTTAACATAATATAAAAATATAGAAAGAAATAGTTTAACATAATATAAAAACATAGAAAGAAGTAGTTTAACATAACATAAAAATATAGAAAGAAGATGTTTAACGTAATATAAAAACATAGAAAGAAGTAGTTTAACATAACATAAAAATACAGAAAGAAGATGTTTAACATAATATAAAAATATAGAAAGAAATAGTTTAACATAACATAAAAATATAGAAAGAAGATGTTTAACATAATATAAAAATATAGAAAGAAGATGTTTAACATAATATAAAAATATAGAAAGAAATAGTTTAACATAATATAAAAACATAGAAAGAAGTAGTTTAACATAACATAAAAATATAGAAAGAAGATGTTTAACATAATATAAAAATATAGAAAGAAATAGTTTAACATAACATAAAAATATAGAAAGAAGTAGTTTAACATAACATAAAAATATAGAAAGAAGATGTTTAACATAATATAAAAATACAGAAAGAAATAGTTTAACATAATATAAAAACATAGAAAGAAGTAGTTTAACATAACATAAAAATATAGAAAGAAGTTGTTAACATAATATAAAAATATAGAAAGAAATAGTTTAACATAACATAAAAATATAGAAAGAAGTAGTTTAACATAACATAAAAATATAGAAAGAAGATGTTAAACATAATATAAAAATATAGAAAGAAGATGTTTAACATAATATAAAAATATAGAAAGAAATAGTTTAACATAATATAAAAACATAGAAAGAAGTAGTTTAACATAACATAAAAATATAGAAAGAAGATGTTTAACATAATATAAAAATATAGAAAGAAATAGTTTAACATAATATAAAAACATAGAAAGAAATAGTTTAACATAACCTAAAAATATAGAAAGAAGATGTTTAACATAATATAAAAACATAGAAAGAAGTAGTTTAACATAACATAAAAATATAGAAAGAAGATGTTTAACATAATATAAAAATATAGAAAGAAATAAATTAACATAATATAAAAACATAGAAAGAAGATGTTTAACATAATATAAAAATATAGAAAGAAATAGTTTAACATAACATAAAAATATAGAAAGAAGATGTTTAACATAATATAAAAATATAGAAAGAAATAGTTTAACATAATATAAAAACATAGAAAGAAGTAGTTTAACATAACATAAAAATATAGAAAGAAGATGTTTAACATAATATAAAAAAAATATAGAAAGAAATAGTTTCACATAATATAAAAACATAGAAAGAAGTAGTTAAACATAATATAAAAATATAGAAAGAAATAGTTTAACATAACATAAAAATATAGAAAGAAGATGTTTAACATAATATAAAAATATAGAAAGAAATAGTTTAACATAACATAAAAATATAGAAAGAAGATGTTTAACATAATATAAAAATATAGAAAGAAATAGTTTAACATAATATAAAAACATAGAAAGAAGTAGTTTAACATAACATAAAAATATAGAAAGAAGATGTTTAACATAATATAAAAACATAGAAAGAAATAGTTTTACATAATATAAAAACATAGAAAGAAGATGTTTAACATAATATAAAAATATAGAAAGAAATAGTTTAACATAACATAAAAATATAGAAAGAAGATGTTTAACATAATATAAAAATATAGAAAGAAATACTTTAACATAACATAAAAATATAGAAAGAAGATGTTTAACATAATATAAAAATATAGAAAGAAATAGTTTAACATAATATAAAAACATAGAAAGAAGTAGTTTAACATAACATAAAAATATAGAAAGAAGATGTTTAACATAATATAAAAACATAGAAAGAAGTAGTTCAACATAACATAAAAATATAGAAAGAAGATGTTTAACATAATATAAAAATATAGAAAGAAATAGTTTAACATATCATAAAAATATAGAAAGAATATGTTTAACATAATATAAAAATATAGAAAGAAATAGTTTAACATAATATAAAAACATAGAAAGAAGTAGTTTAACATAACATAAAAATATAGAAAGAAGATGTTTAACATAATATAAAAATATAGAAAGAAATAGTTTAACATAACATAAAAATATAGAAAGAAATAGTTTAACATAATATAAAAACATAGAAAGAAGTAGTTTAACATAACATAAAAATATAGAAAGAAGATGTTTAACATAATATAAAAATATAGAAAGAAATAGTTTAACATAACATAAAAATATAGAAAGAAATAGTTTAACATAATATAAAAATATAGAAAGAAATAGTTTAACATAATATAAAAACATAGAAAGAAGTAGTTTAACATAATATAAAAATATAGAAAGAAATAGTTTAACATAATATAAAAACATAGAAAGAAGTAGTTTAACATAACATAAAAATATAGAAAGAAGATGTTTAACATAATATAATAACATAGAAAGAAGTAGTTCAACATAACATAAAAATATAGAAAGAAGATGTTTAACATAATATAAAAACATAGAAAGAAATAGTTTAACATAATATAAAAACATAGAAAGAAATAGTTTAACATAACCTAAAAATATAGAAAGAAGATGTTTAACATAATATAAAAACATAGAAAGAAGTAGTTTAACATAACATAAAAATATAGAAAGAAGATGTTTAACATAATATAAAAATATAGAAAGAAATAAATTAACATAATATAAAAACATAGAAAGAAGATGTTTAACATAATATAAAAATATAGAAAGAAATAGTTTAACATAACATAAAAATATAGAAAGAAGATGTTTAACATAATATAAAAATATAGAAAGTAATAGTTTAACATAATATAAAAACATAGAATGAAGTAGTTTAACATAACATAAAAATATGGAAAGAAGATGTTTAACATAATATAAAAATATAGAAAGAAATAAATTAACATAATATAAAAACATAGAAAGAAGATGTTTAACATAATATAAAAATATAGAAAGAAATAGTTTAACATAACATAAAAATATAGAAAGAAGATGTTTAACATAATATAAAAATATAGAAAGAAATAGTTTAACATAATATAAAAACATAGAAAGAAGTAGTTTAACATAACATAAAAATATAGAAAGAAGATGTTTAACATAATATAAAAATATAGAAAGAAATAGTTTAACATAACATAAAAATATAGAAAGAAGATGTTTAACATAATATAAAAATATAGAAAGAAATAGTTTAACATAATATAAAACATAGAAAGAAGTAGTTTAACATAACATAAAAATATAGAAAGAAGATGTTTAACATAATATAAAAATATAGAAAGAAATAGTTTAACATAACATAAAAATATAGAAAGAAATAGTTTAACATAATATAAAAATATAGAAAGAAATAGTTTAACATAATATAAAAACATAGAAAGAAGTAGTTTAACATAACATAAAAATACAGAAAGAAGATGTTTAACATAATATAAAAATATAGAAAGAAATAGTTTAACATAACATAAAAATATAGAAAGAAGATGTTTAACATAATATAAAAATATAGAAAGAAGATGTTTAACATAATATAAAAATATAGAAAGAAATAGTTTAACATAATATAAAAACATAGAAAGAAGTAGTTTAACATAACATAAAAATATAGAAAGAAGATGTTTAACATAATATAAAAATATAGAAAGAAATAGTTTAACATAACATAAAAATATAGAAAGAAGTAGTTTAACATAACATAAAAATATAGAAAGAAGATGTTTAACATAATATAAAAATACAGAAAGAAATAGTTTAACATAATATAAAAACATAGAAAGAAGTAGTTTAACATAACATAAAAATATAGAAAGAAGTTGTTAACATAATATAAAAATATAGAAAGAAATAGTTTAACATAACATAAAAATATAGAAAGAAGTAGTTTAACATAACATAAAAATATAGAAAGAAGATGTTAAACATAATATAAAAATATAGAAAGAAGATGTTTAACATAATATAAAAATATAGAAAGAAATAGTTTAACATAATATAAAAACATAGAAAGAAGTAGTTTAACATAACATAAAAATATAGAAAGAAGATGTTTAACATAATATAAAAATATAGAAAGAAATAGTTTAACATAATATAAAAACATAGAAAGAAATAGTTTAACATAACCTAAAAATATAGAAAGAAGATGTTTAACATAATATAAAAACATAGAAAGAAGTAGTTTAACATAACATAAAAATATAGAAAGAAGATGTTTAACATAATATAAAAATATAGAAAGAAATAAATTAACATAATATAAAAACATAGAAAGAAGATGTTTAACATAATATAAAAATATAGAAAGAAATAGTTTAACATAACATAAAAATATAGAAAGAAGATGTTTAACATAATATAAAAATATAGAAAGAAATAGTTTAACATAATATAAAAACATAGAAAGAAGTAGTTTAACATAACATAAAAATATAGAAAGAAGATGTTTAACATAATATAAAAAAAATATAGAAAGAAATAGTTTCACATAATATAAAAACATAGAAAGAAGTAGTTAAACATAATATAAAAATATAGAAAGAAATAGTTTAACATAACATAAAAATATAGAAAGAAGATGTTTAACATAATATAAAAATATAGAAAGAAATAGTTTAACATAACATAAAAATATAGAAAGAAGATGTTTAACATAATATAAAAATATAGAAAGAAATAGTTTAACATAATATAAAAACATAGAAAGAAGTAGTTTAACATAACATAAAAATATAGAAAGAAGATGTTTAACATAATATAAAAACATAGAAAGAAATAGTTTTACATAATATAAAAACATAGAAAGAAGATGTTTAACATAATATAAAAATATAGAAAGAAATAGTTTAACATAACATAAAAATATAGAAAGAAGATGTTTAACATAATATAAAAATATAGAAAGAAATACTTTAACATAACATAAAAATATAGAAAGAAGATGTTTAACATAATATAAAAATATAGAAAGAAATAGTTTAACATAATATAAAAACATAGAAAGAAGTAGTTTAACATAACATAAAAATATAGAAAGAAGATGTTTAACATAATATAAAAACATAGAAAGAAGTAGTTCAACATAACATAAAAATATAGAAAGAAGATGTTTAACATAATATAAAAATATAGAAAGAAATAGTTTAACATATCATAAAAATATAGAAAGAATATGTTTAACATAATATAAAAATATAGAAAGAAATAGTTTAACATAATATAAAAACATAGAAAGAAGTAGTTTAACATAACATAAAAATATAGAAAGAAGATGTTTAACATAATATAAAAATATAGAAAGAAATAGTTTAACATAACATAAAAATATAGAAAGAAATAGTTTAACATAATATAAAAACATAGAAAGAAGTAGTTTAACATAACATAAAAATATAGAAAGAAGATGTTTAACATAATATAAAAATATAGAAAGAAATAGTTTAACATAATATAAAAACATAGAAAGAAATAGTTTAACATAACCTAAAAATATAGAAAGAAGATGTTTAACATAATATAAAAACATAGAAAGAAGTAGTTTAACATAACATAAAAATATAGAAAGAAGATGTTTAACATAATATAAAAATATAGAAAGAAATAAATTAACATAATATAAAAACATAGAAAGAAGATGTTTAACATAATATAAAAATATAGAAAGAAATAGTTTAACATAACATAAAAATATAGAAAGAAGATGTTTAACATAATATAAAAATATAGAAAGAAATAGTTTAACATAATATAAAAACATAGAAAGAAGTAGTTTAACATAACATAAAAATATAGAAAGAAGATGTTTAACATAATATAAAAAAAATATAGAAAGAAATAGTTTCACATAATATAAAAACATAGAAAGAAGTAGTTAAACATAATATAAAAATATAGAAAGAAATAGTTTAACATAACATAAAAATATAGAAAGAAGATGTTTAACATAATATAAAAATATAGAAAGAAATAGTTTAACATAACATAAAAATATAGAAAGAAGATGTTTAACATAATATAAAAATTTAGAAAGAAATAGTTTAACATAATATAAAAACATAGAAAGAAGTAGTTTAACATAACATAAAAATATAGAAAGAAGATGTTTAACATAATATAAAAACATAGAAAGAAGTAGTTCAACATAACATAAAAATATAGAAAGAAGATGTTTAACATAATATAAAAATATAGATAGAAATAGTTTAACATAATATAAAAACATAGAAAGAAGATGTTTAACATAATATAAAAATATAGAAAGAAATAGTTTAACATAACATAAAAATATAGAAAGAAGATGTTTAACATAATATAAAAATATAGAAAGAAATACTTTAACATAACATAAAAATATAGAAAGAAGATGTTTAACATAATATAAAAATATAGAAAGAAATAGTTTAACATAATATAAAAACATAGAAAGAAGTAGTTTAACATAACATAAAAATATAGAAAGAAGATGTTTAACATAATATAATAACATAGAAAGAAGTAGTTCAACATAACATAAAAATATAGAAAGAAGATGTTTAACATAATATAAAAACATAGAAAGAAATAGTTTAACATAATATAAAAACATAGAAAGAAATAGTTTAACATAACCTAAAAATATAGAAAGAAGATGTTTAACATAATATAAAAACATAGAAAGAAGTAGTTTAACATAACATAAAAATATAGAAAGAAGATGTTTAACATAATATAAAAATATAGAAAGAAATAAATTAACATAATATAAAAACATAGAAAGAAGATGTTTAACATAATATAAAAATATAGAAAGAAATAGTTTAACATAACATAAAAATATAGAAAGAAGATGTTTAACATAATATAAAAATATAGAAAGTAATAGTTTAACATAATATAAAAACATAGAATGAAGTAGTTTAACATAACATAAAAATATGGAAAGAAGATGTTTAACATAATATAAAAATATAGAAAGAAATAAATTAACATAATATAAAAACATAGAAAGAAGATGTTTAACATAATATAAAAATATAGAAAGAAATAGTTTAACATAACATAAAAATATAGAAAGAAGATGTTTAACATAATATAAAAATATAGAAAGAAATAGTTTAACATAATATAAAAACATAGAAAGAAGTAGTTTAACATAACATAAAAATATAGAAAGAAGATGTTTAACATAATATAAAAATATAGAAAGAAATAGTTTAACATAACATAAAAATATAGAAAGAAGATGTTTAACATAATATAAAAATATAGAAAGAAATAGTTTAACATAATATAAAAACATAGAAAGAAGTAGTTTAACATAATATAAAAATATAGAAAGAAGTTGTTAACATAATATAAAAATATAGAAAGAAATAGTTTAGCATAACATAAAAATATAGAAAGAAGTAGTTTAACATAACATAAAAATATAGAAAGAAGATGTTTAACATAATATAAAAATATAGAAAGAAGATGTTTAACATAATATAAAAATATAGAAAGAAATAGTTTAACATAACATAAAAATATAGAAAGAAGATGTTTAACATAATATAAAAATATAGAAAGAAATAGTTTAACATAATATAAAAACATAGAAAGAAGTAGTTTAACATAATATAAAAATATAGAAAGAAATAGTTTAGCATAACATAAAAATATAGAAAGAAGTAGTTTAACATAATATAAAAATATAGAAAGAAATAGTTTAACATAATATAAAAACATAGAAAGAAGTAGTTTAACATAACATAAAAATATAGAAAGAAGATGTTTAACGTAATATAAAAACATAGAAAGAAGTAGTTTAACATAACATAAAAATATAGAAAGAAGATGTTTAACATTATATAAAAATATAGAAAGAAATAGTTTAACATAATATAAAAACATAGAAAGAAGATGTTTAACATAATATAAAAATATAGAAAGAAGATGTTTAACATAATATAAAAATATAGAAAGAAATAGTTTAACATAATATAAAAACATAGAAAGAAGTAGTTTAACATAACATAAAAATATAGAAAGAAGATGTTTAACATAATATAAAAATATAGAAAGAAATAGTTTAACATAATATAAAAACATAGAAAGAAGTAGTTTAACATAACATAAAAATATAGAAAGAAGATGTTTAACATAATATAAAAATATAGAAAGAAATAGTTTAACATAACATAAAAATATAGAAAGAAGATGTTTAACATAATATAAAAATATAGAAAGAAATAGTTTAACATAATATAAAAACATAGAAAGAAGTAGTTTAACATAATATAAAAATATAGAAAGAAGTTGTTAACATAATATAAAAATATAGAAAGAAATAGTTTAGCATAACATAAAAATATAGAAAGAAGTAGTTTAACATAACATAAAAATATAGAAAGAAGATGTTTAACATAATATAAAAATATAGAAAGAAGATGTTTAACATAATATAAAAACATAGAAAGAAATAGTTTAACATAATATAAAAACATAGAAAGAAGTAGTTTAACTTAACATAAAAATATAGAAAGAAGATGTTTAACATAATATAAAAATATAGAAAGAAATAGTTTAACATAACATAAAAATATAGAAAGAAGATGTTTAACATAATATAAAAATATAGAAAGAAGATGTTTAACATAATATAAAAATATAGAAAGAAATAGTTTAACATAATATAAAAACATAGAAAGAAGTAGTTTAACTTAACATAAAAATATAGAAAGAAGATGTTTAACATAATATAAAAATATAGAAAGAAATAGTTTAACATAATATAAAAACATAGAAAGAAGTAGTTTAACATAACATAAAAATATAGAAAGAAGATGTTTAACATAATATAAAAATATAGAAAGAAATAGTTTAACATAATATAAAAACATAGAAAGAAGTAGTTTAACATAATATAAAAATATAGAAAGAAGTTGTTAACAATATATAAAAATATAGAAAGAAATACTTTAACATAACATAAAAATATAGAAAGAAATAAATTAACATAATATAAAAACATAGAAAGAAGATGTTTAACATAATATAAAAATATAGAAAGAAATAGTTTAACATAACATAAAAATATAGAAAGAAGATGTTTAACATAATATAAAAATATAGAAAGTAATAGTTTAACATAATATAAAAACATAGAATGAAGTAGTTTAACATAACATAAAAATATAGAAAGAAGATGTTTAACATAATATAAAAATATAGAAAGAAATAAATTAACATAATATAAAAACATAGAAAGATGATGTTTAACATAATATAAAAATATAGAAAGAAATAGTTTAACATAACATAAAAATATAGAAAGAAGATGTTTAACATAATATAAAAATATAGAAAGAAATAGTTTAACATAATATAAAAACATAGAAAGAAGTAGTTTAACTTAACATAAAAATATAGAAAGAAGATGTTTAACATAATATAAAAATATAGAAAGAAATAGTTTAACATAATATAAAAACATAGAAAGAAGTAGTTTAACATAACATAAAAATATAGAAAGAAGATGTTTAACATAATATAAAAATATAGAAAGAAATAGTTTAACATAACATAAAAATATAGAAAGAAGATGTTTAACATAATATAAAAATATAGAAAGAAATAGTTTAACATAATATAAAAACATAGAAAGAAGTAGTTTAACATAATATAAAAATATAGAAAGAAGTTGTTAACATAATATAAAAATATAGAAAGAAATACTTTAACATAACATAAAAATATAGAAAGAAGATGTTTAACATAATATAAAAATATAGAAAGAAATAGTTTAACATAATATAAAAACATAGAAAGAAGTAGTTTAACATAACATAAAAATATAGAAAGAAGATGTTTAACATAATATAAAAACATAGAAAGAAGTAGTTCAACATAACATAAAAATATAGAAAGAAGATGTTTAACATAATATAAAAATATAGAAAGAAATAGTTTAACATATCATAAAAATATAGAAAGAATATGTTTAACATAATATAAAAATATAGAAAGAAATAGTTTAACATAATATAAAAACATAGAAAGAAGTAGTTTAACATAACATAAAAATATAGAAAGAAGATGTTTAACATAATATAAAAATATAGAAAGAAATAGTTTAACATAACATAAAAATATAGAAAGAAATAGTTTAACATAATATAAAAACATAGAAAGAAGTAGTTTAACATAACATAAAAATATAGAAAGAAGATGTATAACATAATATAAAAATATAGAAAGAAATAGTTTAACATAACATAAAAATATAGAAAGAAGATGTTTAACATAATATAAAAATATAGAAAGTAATAGTTTAACATAATATAAAAACATAGAATGAAGTAGTTTAACATAACATAAAAATATAGAAAGAAGATGTTTAACATAATATAAAAATATAGAAAGAAATAAATTAACATAATATAAAAACATAGAAAGAAGATGTTTAACATAATATAAAAATATAGAAAGAAATACTTTAACATAACATAAAAATATAGAAAGAAGATGTTTAACATAATATAAAAATATAGAAAGAAATAGTTTAACATAATATAAAAACATAGAAAGAAGTAGTTTAACATAACATAAAAATATAGAAAGAAGATGTTTAACATAATATAAAAATATAGAAAGAAATAGTTTAACATAACATAAAAATATAGAAAGAAGATGTTTAACATAATATAAAAATATAGAAAGAAATAGTTTAACATAATATAAAAACATAGAAAGAAGTAGTTTAACATAATATAAAAATATAGAAAGAAGTTGTTAACATAATATAAAAATATAGAAAGAAATAGTTTAGCATAACATAAAAATATAGAAAGAAGTAGTTTAACATAACATAAAAATATAGAAAGAAGATGTTTAACATAATATAAAAATATAGAAAGAAGATGTTTAACATAATATAAAAATATAGAAAGAAATAGTTTAACATGATATAAAAACATAGAAAGAAGTAGTTTAACATAACATAAAAATATAGAAAGAAGATGTTTAACATAATATAAAAATATAGAAAGAAATAGTTTAACATAATATAAAAACATAGAAAGAAGTAGTTTAACTTAACATAAAAATATAGAAAGAAGATGTTTAACATAATATAAAAATATAGAAAGAAATAGTTTAACATAACATAAAAATATAGAAAGAAGATGTTTAACATAATATAAAAATATAGAAAGAAATAGTTTAACATAATATAAAAACATAGAAAGAAGTAGTTTAACATAATATAAAAATATAGAAAGAAGTTGTTAACATAATATAAAAATATAGAAAGAAATAGTTTAGCATAACATAAAAATATAGAAAGAAGTAGTTTAACATAACATAAAAATATAGAAAGAAGATGTTTAACATAATATAAAAATATAGAAAGAAATAGTTTAACATAATATAAAAACATAGAAAGAAGTAGTTTAACATAACATAAAAATATAGAAAGAAGATGTTTAACGTAATATAAAAACATAGAAAGAAGTAGTTTAACATAACATAAAAATATAGAAAGAAGATGTTTAACATAATATAAAAATATAGAAAGAAATAGTTTAACATAATATAAAAACATAGAAAGAAGATGTTTAACATAATATAAAAATATAGAAAGAAGATGTTTAACATAATATAAAAATATAGAAAGAAATAGTTTAACATAATATAAAAACATAGAAAGAAGTAGTTTAACATAACATAAAAATATAGAAAGAAGATGTTTAACATAATATAAAAATATAGAAAGAAATAGTTTAACATAATATAAAAACATAGAAAGAAGATGTTTAACATAATATAAAAATATAGAAAGAAGATGTTTAACATAATATAAAAATATAGAATGAAATAGTTTAACATAATATAAAACATAGAAAGAAGTAGTTTAACATAACATAAAAATATAGAAAGAAGATGTTTAACATAATATAAAAATATAGAAAGAAATAGTTTAACATAACATAAAAATATAGAAAGAAATAGTTTAACTTAACATAAAAATATAGAAAGAAATAGTTTAACATAATATAAAAATATAGAAAGAAATAGTTTAACATAATATAAAAACATAGAAAGAAGTAGTTTAACATAACATAAAAATATAGAAAGAAGATGTTTAACATAATATAAAAATATAGAAAGAAATAGTTTAACATAACATAAAAATATAGAAAGAAGATGTTTAACATAATATAAAAATATAGAAAGAAATAGTTTAACATAATATAAAAACATAGAAAGAAGTAGTTTAACATAATATAAAAATATAGAAAGAAGTTGTTAACATAATATAAAAATATAGAAAGAAATACTTTAACATAACATAAAAATATAGAAAGAAGATGTTTAACATAATATAAAAATATAGAAAGAAATAGTTTAACATAATATAAAAACATAGAAAGAAGTAGTTTAACATAACATAAAAATATAGAAAGAAGATGTTTAACATAATATAAAAACATAGAAAGAAGTAGTTAAACATAACATAAAAATATAGAAAGAAGATGTTTAACATAATATAAAAATATAGAAAGAAATAGTTTAACATATCATAAAAATATAGAAAGAATATGTTTAACATAATATAAAAATATAGAAAGAAATAGTTTAACATAATATAAAAACATAGAAAGAAGTAGTTTAACATAACATAAAAATATAGAAAGAAGATGTTTAACATAATATAAAAATATAGAAAGAAATAGTTTAACATAACATAAAAATATAGAAAGAAATAGTTTAACATAATATAAAAACATAGAAAGAAGTAGTTTAACATAACATAAAAATATAGAAAGAAGATGTATAACATAATATAAAAATATAGAAAGAAATAGTTTAACATAACATAAAAATATAGAAAGAAGATGTTTAACATAATATAAAAATATAGAAAGTAATAGTTTAACATAATATAAAAACATAGAATGAAGTAGTTTAACATAACATAAAAATATAGAAAGAAGATGTTTAACATAATATAAAAATATAGAAAGAAATAAATTAACATAATATAAAAACATAGAAAGAAGATGTTTAACATAATATAAAAATATAGAAAGAAATAGTTTAACATAACATAAAAATATAGAAAGAAGATGTTTAACATAATGTAAAAATATAGAAAGAAATAGTTTAACATAATATAAAAACATAGAAAGAAGTAGTTTAACATAACATAAAAATATAGAAAGAAGATGTTTAACATAATATAAAAATATAGAAAGAAATAGTTTAACATAACATAAAAATATAGAAAGAAGATGTTTAACATAATATAAAAATATAGAAAGAAATAGTTTAACATAATATAAAAACATAGAAAGAAGTAGTTTAACATAATATAAAAATATAGAAAGAAGTTGTTAACATAATATAAAAATATAGAAAGAAATAGTTTAGCATAACATAAAAATATAGAAAGAAGTAGTTTAACATAACATAAAAATATAGAAAGAAGATGTTTAACATAATATAAAAATATAGAAAGAAGATGTTTAACATAATATAAAAATATAGAAAGAAATAGTTTAACATGATATAAAAACATAGAAAGAAGTAGTTTAACATAACATAAAAATATAGAAAGAAGATGTTTAACATAATATAAAAATATAGAAAGAAATAGTTTAACATAATATAAAAACATAGAAAGAAGTAGTTTAACTTAACATAAAAATATAGAAAGAAGATGTTTAACATAATATAAAAATATAGAAAGAAATAGTTTAACATAACATAAAAATATAGAAAGAAGATGTTTAACATAATATAAAAATATAGAAAGAAGATGTTTAACATAATATAAAAATATAGAAAGAAATAGTTTAACATAATATAAAAACATAGAAAGAAGTAGTTTAACTTAACATAAAAATATAGAAAGAAGATGTTTAACATAATATAAAAATATAGAAAGAAATAGTTTAACATAATATAAAAACATAGAAAGAAGTAGTTTAACATAACATAAAAATATAGAAAGAAGATGTTTAACATAATATAAAAATATAGAAAGAAATAGTTTAACATAACATAAAAATATAGAAAGAAGATGTTTAACATAATATAAAAATATAGAAAGAAATAGTTTAACATAATATAAAAACATAGAAAGAAGTAGTTTAACATAATATAAAAATATAGAAAGAAGTTGTTAACATAATATAAAAATATAGAAAGAAATAGTTTAGCATAACATAAAAATATAGAAAGAAGTAGTTTAACATAACATAAAAATATAGAAAGAAGATGTTTAACATAATATAAAAATATAGAAAGAAATAGTTTAACATAATATAAAAACATAGAAAGAAGTAGTTTAACATAACATAAAAATATAGAAAGAAGATGTTTAACGTAATATAAAAACATAGAAAGAAGTAGTTTAACATAACATAAAAATATAGAAAGAAGATGTTTAACATAATATAAAAATATAGAAAGAAATAGTTAAACATAATATAAAAACATAGAAAGAAGATGTTTAACATAATATAAAAATATAGAAAGAAGATGTTTAACATAATATAAAAATATAGAAAGAAATAGTTTAACATAATATAAAAACATAGAAAGAAGTAGTTTAACATAACATAAAAATATAGAAAGAAGATGTTTAACATAATATAAAAATATAGAAAGAAATAGTTTAACATAATATAAAAACATAGAAAGAAGATGTTTAACATAATATAAAAATATAGAAAGAAGATGTTTAACATAATATAAAAATATAGAATGAAATAGTTTAACATAATATAAAACATAGAAAGAAGTAGTTTAACATAACATAAAAATATAGAAAGAAGATGTTTAACATAATATAAAAATATAGAAAGAAATAGTTTAACATAACATAAAAATATAGAAAGAAATAGTTTAACATAATATAAAAATATAGAAAGAAATAGTTTAACATAATATAAAAACATAGAAAGAAGTAGTTTAACATAACATAAAAATACAGAAAGAAGATGTTTAACATAATATAAAAATATAGAAAGAAATAGTTTAACATAACATAAAAATATAGAAAGAAGATGTTTAACATAATATAAAAATATAGAAAGAAGATGTTTAACATAATATAAAAATATAGAAAGAAATAGTTTAACATAATATAAAAACATAGAAAGAAGTAGTTTAACATAACATAAAAATATAGAAAGAAGATGTTTAACATAATATAAAAATATAGAAAGAAATAGTTTAACATAACATAAAAATATAGAAAGAAGTAGTTTAACATAACATAAAAATATAGAAAGAAGATGTTTAACATAATATAAAAATACAGAAAGAAATAGTTTAACATAATATAAAAACATAGAAAGAAGTAGTTTAACATAACATAAAAATATAGAAAGAAGTTGTTAACATAATATAAAAATATAGAAAGAAATAGTTTAACATAACATAAAAATATAGAAAGAAGTAGTTTAACATAACATAAAAATATAGAAAGAAGATGTTAAACATAATATAAAAATATAGAAAGAAGATGTTTAACATAATATAAAAATATAGAAAGAAATAGTTTAACATAACATAAAAATATAGAAAGAAGATGTTTAACATAATATAAAAATATAGAAAGAAATAGTTTAACATAATATAAAAACATAGAAAGAAGTAGTTTAACATAATATAAAAATATAGAAAGAAGTTGTTAACATAATATAAAAATATAGAAAGAAATACTTTAACATAACATAAAAATATAGAAAGAAGATGTTTAACATAATATAAAAATATAGAAAGAAATAGTTTAACATAATATAAAAACATAGAAAGAAGTAGTTTAACATAACATAAAAATATAGAAAGAAGATGTTTAACATAATATAAAAACATAGAAAGAAGTAGTTCAACATAACATAAAAATATAGAAAGAAGATGTTTAACATAATATAAAAATATAGAAAGAAATAGTTTAACATATCATAAAAATATAGAAAGAATATGTTTAACATAATATAAAAATATAGAAAGAAATAGTTTAACATAATATAAAAACATAGAAAGAAGTAGTTTAACATAACATAAAAATATAGAAAGAAGATGTTTAACATAATATAAAAATATAGAAAGAAATAGTTTAACATAACATAAAAATATAGAAAGAAATAGTTTAACATAATATAAAAACATAGAAAGAAGTAGTTTAACATAACATAAAAATATAGAAAGAAGATGTATAACATAATATAAAAATATAGAAAGAAATAGTTTAACATAACATAAAAATATAGAAAGAAGATGTTTAACATAATATAAAAATATAGAAAGTAATAGTTTAACATAATATAAAAACATAGAATGAAGTAGTTTAACATAACATAAAAATATAGAAAGAAGATGTTTAACATAATATAAAAATATAGAAAGAAATAAATTAACATAATATAAAAACATAGAAAGAAGATGTTTAACATAATATAAAAATATAGAAAGAAATACTTTAACATAACATAAAAATATAGAAAGAAGATGTTTAACATAATATAAAAATATAGAAAGAAATAGTTTAACATAATATAAAAACATAGAAAGAAGTAGTTTAACTTAACATAAAAATATAGAAAGAAGATGTTTAACATAATATAAAAATATAGAAAGAAATAGTTTAACATAACATAAAAATATAGAAAGAAGATGTTTAACATAATATAAAAATATAGAAAGAAGATGTTTAACATAATATAAAAATATAGAAAGAAATAGTTTAACATAATATAAAAACATAGAAAGAAGTAGTTTAACATAACATAAAAATATAGAAAGAAGATGTTTAACATAATATAAAAACATAGAAAGAAGTAGTTCAACATAACATAAAAATATAGAAAGAAGATGTTTAACATAATATAAAAATATAGAAAGAAATAGTTTAACATATCATAAAAATATAGAAAGAATATGTTTAACATAATATAAAAATATAGAAAGAAATAGTTTAACATAATATAAAAACATAGAAAGAAGTAGTTTAACATAACATAAAAATATAGAAAGAAGATGTTTAACATAATATAAAAATATAGAAAGAAATAGTTTAACATAACATAAAAATATAGAAAGAAATAGTTTAACATAATATAAAAACATAGAAAGAAGTAGTTTAACATAACATAAAAATATAGAAAGAAGATGTATAACATAATATAAAAATATAGAAAGAAATAGTTTAACATAACATAAAAATATAGAAAGAAGATGTTTAACATAATATAAAAATATAGAAAGTAATAGTTTAACATAATATAAAAACATAGAATGAAGTAGTTTAACATAACATAAAAATATAGAAAGAAGATGTTTAACATAATATAAAAATATAGAAAGAAATAAATTAACATAATATAAAAACATAGAAAGAAGATGTTTAACATAATATAAAAATATAGAAAGAAATAGTTTAACATAACATAAAAATATAGAAAGAAGATGTTTAACATAATGTAAAAATATAGAAAGAAATAGTTTAACATAATATAAAAACATAGAAAGAAGTAGTTTAACATAACATAAAAATATAGAAAGAAGATGTTTAACATAATATAAAAATATAGAAAGAAATAGTTTAACATAACATAAAAATATAGAAAGAAGATGTTTAACATAATATAAAAATATAGAAAGAAATAGTTTAACATAATATAAAAACATAGAAAGAAGTAGTTTAACATAATATAAAAATATAGAAAGAAGTTGTTAACATAATATAAAAATATAGAAAGAAATAGTTTAGCATAACATAAAAATATAGAAAGAAGTAGTTTAACATAACATAAAAATATAGAAAGAAGATGTTTAACATAATATAAAAATATAGAAAGAAGATGTTTAACATAATATAAAAATATAGAAAGAAATAGTTTAACATGATATAAAAACATAGAAAGAAGTAGTTTAACATAACATAAAAATATAGAAAGAAGATGTTTAACATAATATAAAAATATAGAAAGAAATAGTTTAACATAATATAAAAACATAGAAAGAAGTAGTTTAACTTAACATAAAAATATAGAAAGAAGATGTTTAACATAATATAAAAATATAGAAAGAAATAGTTTAACATAACATAAAAATATAGAAAGAAGATGTTTAACATAATATAAAAATATAGAAAGAAGATGTTTAACATAATATAAAAATATAGAAAGAAATAGTTTAACATAATATAAAAACATAGAAAGAAGTAGTTTAACTTAACATAAAAATATAGAAAGAAGATGTTTAACATAATATAAAAATATAGAAAGAAATAGTTTAACATAATATAAAAACATAGAAAGAAGTAGTTTAACATAACATAAAAATATAGAAAGAAGATGTTTAACATAATATAAAAATATAGAAAGAAATAGTTTAACATAACATAAAAATATAGAAAGAAGATGTTTAACATAATATAAAAATATAGAAAGAAATAGTTTAACATAATATAAAAACATAGAAAGAAGTAGTTTAACATAATATAAAAATATAGAAAGAAGTTGTTAACATAATATAAAAATATAGAAAGAAATAGTTTAGCATAACATAAAAATATAGAAAGAAGTAGTTTAACATAACATAAAAATATAGAAAGAAGATGTTTAACATAATATAAAAATATAGAAAGAAATAGTTTAACATAATATAAAAACATAGAAAGAAGTAGTTTAACATAACATAAAAATATAGAAAGAAGATGTTTAACGTAATATAAAAACATAGAAAGAAGTAGTTTAACATAACATAAAAATATAGAAAGAAGATGTTTAACATAATATAAAAATATAGAAAGAAATAGTTTAACATAATATAAAAACATAGAAAGAAGATGTTTAACATAATATAAAAATATAGAAAGAAGATGTTTAACATAATATAAAAATATAGAAAGAAATAGTTTAACATAATATAAAAACATAGAAAGAAGTAGTTTAACATAACATAAAAATATAGAAAGAAGATGTTTAACATAATATAAAAATATAGAAAGAAATAGTTTAACATAATATAAAAACATAGAAAGAAGATGTTTAACATAATATAAAAATATAGAAAGAAGATGTTTAACATAATATAAAAATATAGAATGAAATAGTTTAACATAATATAAAACATAGAAAGAAGTAGTTTAACATAACATAAAAATATAGAAAGAAGATGTTTAACATAATATAAAAATATAGAAAGAAATAGTTTAACATAACATAAAAATATAGAAAGAAATAGTTTAACATAATATAAAAATATAGAAAGAAATAGTTTAACATAATATAAAAACATAGAAAGAAGTAGTTTAACATAACATAAAAATACAGAAAGAAGATGTTTAACATAATATAAAAATATAGAAAGAAATAGTTTAACATAACATAAAAATATAGAAAGAAGATGTTTAACATAACATAAAAATATAGAAAGAAGATGTTTAACATAATATAAAAATACAGAAAGAAATAGTTTAACATAATATAAAAACATAGAAAGAAGTAGTTTAACATAACATAAAAATATAGAAAGAAGTTGTTAACATAATATAAAAATATAGAAAGAAATAGTTTAACATAACATAAAAATATAGAAAGAAGTAGTTTAACATAACATAAAAATATAGAAAGAAGATGTTAAACATAATATAAAAATATAGAAAGAAGATGTTTAACATAATATAAAAATATAGAAAGAAATAGTTTAACATAATATAAAAACATAGAAAGAAGTAGTTTAACATAACATAAAAATATAGAAAGAAGATGTTTAACATAATATAAAAATATAGAAAGAAATAGTTTAACATAATATAAAAACATAGAAAGAAATAGTTTAACATAACCTAAAAATATAGAAAGAAGATGTTTAACATAATATAAAAACATAGAAAGAAGTAGTTTAACATAACATAAAAATATAGAAAGAAGATGTTTAACATAATATAAAAATATAGAAAGAAATAAATTAACATAATATAAAAACATAGAAAGAAGATGTTTAACATAATATAAAAATATAGAAAGAAATAGTTTAACATAACATAAAAATATAGAAAGAAGATGTTTAACATAATATAAAAATATAGAAAGAAATAGTTTAACATAATATAAAAACATAGAAAGAAGTAGTTTAACATAACATAAAAATATAGAAAGAAGATGTTTAACATAATATAAAAAAAATATAGAAAGAAATAGTTTCACATAATATAAAAACATAGAAAGAAGTAGTTAAACATAATATAAAAATATAGAAAGAAATAGTTTAACATAACATAAAAATATAGAAAGAAGATGTTTAACATAATATAAAAATATAGAAAGAAATAGTTTAACATAACATAAAAATATAGAAAGAAGATGTTTAACATAATATAAAAATATAGAAAGAAATAGTTTAACATAATATAAAAACATAGAAAGAAGTAGTTTAACATAACATAAAAATATAGAAAGAAGATGTTTAACATAATATAAAAACATAGAAAGAAATAGTTTTACATAATATAAAAACATAGAAAGAAGATGTTTAACATAATATAAAAATATAGAAAGAAATAGTTTAACATAACATAAAAATATAGAAAGAAGATGTTTAACATAATATAAAAATATAGAAAGAAATACTTTAACATAACATAAAAATATAGAAAGAAGATGTTTAACATAATATAAAAATATAGAAAGAAATAGTTTAACATAATATAAAAACATAGAAAGAAGTAGTTTAACATAACATAAAAATATAGAAAGAAGATGTTTAACATAATATAAAAACATAGAAAGAAGTAGTTCAACATAACATAAAAATATAGAAAGAAGATGTTTAACATAATATAAAAATATAGAAAGAAATAGTTTAACATATCATAAAAATATAGAAAGAATATGTTTAACATAATATAAAAATATAGAAAGAAATAGTTAAACATAATATAAAAACATAGAAAGAAGTAGTTTAACATAACATAAAAATATAGAAAGAAGATGTTTAACATAATATAAAAATATAGAAAGAAATAGTTTAACATAACATAAAAATATAGAAAGAAATAGTTTAACATAATATAAAAACATAGAAAGAAGTAGTTTAACATAACATAAAAATATAGAAAGAAGATGTTTAACATAATATAAAAATATAGAAAGAAATAGTTTAACATAACATAAAAATATAGAAAGAAATAGTTTAACATAATATAAAAATATAGAAAGAAATAGTTTAACATAATATAAAAACATAGAAAGAAGTAGTTTAACATAACATAAAAATACAGAAAGAAGATGTTTAACATAATATAAAAATATAGAAAGAAATAGTTTAACATAACATAAAAATATAGAAAGAAGATGTTTAACATAATATAAAAATATAGAAAGAAGATGTTTAACATAATATAAAAATATAGAAAGAAATAGTTTAACATAATATAAAAACATAGAAAGAAGTAGTTTAACATAACATAAAAATATAGAAAGAAGATGTTTAACATAATATAAAAATATAGAAAGAAATAGTTTAACATAACATAAAAATATAGAAAGAAGTAGTTTAACATAACATAAAAATATAGAAAGAAGATGTTTAACATAATATAAAAATACAGAAAGAAATAGTTTAACATAATATAAAAACATAGAAAGAAGTAGTTTAACATAACATAAAAATATAGAAAGAAGTTGTTAACATAATATAAAAATATAGAAAGAAATAGTTTAACATAACATAAAAATATAGAAAGAAGTAGTTTAACATAACATAAAAATATAGAAAGAAGATGTTAAACATAATATAAAAATATAGAAAGAAGATGTTTAACATAATATAAAAATATAGAAAGAAATAGTTTAACATAATATAAAAACATAGAAAGAAGTAGTTTAACATAACATAAAAATATAGAAAGAAGATGTTTAACATAATATAAAAATATAGAAAGAAATAGTTTAACATAATATAAAAACATAGAAAGAAATAGTTTAACATAACCTAAAAATATAGAAAGAAGATGTTTAACATAATATAAAAACATAGAAAGAAGTAGTTTAACATAACATAAAAATATAGAAAGAAGATGTTTAACATAATATAAAAATATAGAAAGAAATAAATTAACATAATATAAAAACATAGAAAGAAGATGTTTAACATAATATAAAAATATAGAAAGAAATAGTTTAACATAACATAAAAATATAGAAAGAAGATGTTTAACATAATATAAAAATATAGAAAGAAATAGTTTAACATAATATAAAACATAGAAAGAAGTAGTTTAACATAACATAAAAATATAGAAAGAAGATGTTTAACATAATATAAAAATATAGAAAGAAATAGTTTAACATAACATAAAAATATAGAAAGAAATAGTTTAACATAATATAAAAATATAGAAAGAAATAGTTTAACATAATATAAAAACATAGAAAGAAGTAGTTTAACATAACATAAAAATACAGAAAGAAGATGTTTAACATAATATAAAAATATAGAAAGAAATAGTTTAACATAACATAAAAATATAGAAAGAAGATGTTTAACATAATATAAAAATATAGAAAGAAGATGTTTAACATAATATAAAAATATAGAAAGAAATAGTTTAACATAATATAAAAACATAGAAAGAAGTAGTTTAACATAACATAAAAATATAGAAAGAAGATGTTTAACATAATATAAAAATATAGAAAGAAATAGTTTAACATAACATAAAAATATAGAAAGAAGTAGTTTAACATAACATAAAAATATAGAAAGAAGATGTTTAACATAATATAAAAATACAGAAAGAAATAGTTTAACATAATATAAAAACATAGAAAGAAGTAGTTTAACATAACATAAAAATATAGAAAGAAGTTGTTAACATAATATAAAAATATAGAAAGAAATAGTTTAACATAACATAAAAATATAGAAAGAAGTAGTTTAACATAACATAAAAATATAGAAAGAAGATGTTAAACATAATATAAAAATATAGAAAGAAGATGTTTAACATAATATAAAAATATAGAAAGAAATAGTTTAACATAATATAAAAACATAGAAAGAAGTAGTTTAACATAACATAAAAATATAGAAAGAAGATGTTTAACATAATATAAAAATATAGAAAGAAATAGTTTAACATAATATAAAAACATAGAAAGAAATAGTTTAACATAACCTAAAAATATAGAAAGAAGATGTTTAACATAATATAAAAACATAGAAAGAAGTAGTTTAACATAACATAAAAATATAGAAAGAAGATGTTTAACATAATATAAAAATATAGAAAGAAATAAATTAACATAATATAAAAACATAGAAAGAAGATGTTTAACATAATATAAAAATATAGAAAGAAATAGTTTAACATAACATAAAAATATAGAAAGAAGATGTTTAACATAATATAAAAATATAGAAAGAAATAGTTTAACATAATATAAAAACATAGAAAGAAGTAGTTTAACATAACATAAAAATATAGAAAGAAGATGTTTAACATAATATAAAAAAAATATAGAAAGAAATAGTTTCACATAATATAAAAACATAGAAAGAAGTAGTTAAACATAATATAAAAATATAGAAAGAAATAGTTTAACATAACATAAAAATATAGAAAGAAGATGTTTAACATAATATAAAAATATAGAAAGAAATAGTTTAACATAACATAAAAATATAGAAAGAAGATGTTTAACATAATATAAAAATATAGAAAGAAATAGTTTAACATAATATAAAAACATAGAAAGAAGTAGTTTAACATAACATAAAAATATAGAAAGAAGATGTTTAACATAATATAAAAACATAGAAAGAAATAGTTTTACATAATATAAAAACATAGAAAGAAGATGTTTAACATAATATAAAAATATAGAAAGAAATAGTTTAACATAACATAAAAATATAGAAAGAAGATGTTTAACATAATATAAAAATATAGAAAGAAATACTTTAACATAACATAAAAATATAGAAAGAAGATGTTTAACATAATATAAAAATATAGAAAGAAATAGTTTAACATAATATAAAAACATAGAAAGAAGTAGTTTAACATAACATAAAAATATAGAAAGAAGATGTTTAACATAATATAAAAACATAGAAAGAAGTAGTTCAACATAACATAAAAATATAGAAAGAAGATGTTTAACATAATATAAAAATATAGAAAGAAATAGTTTAACATATCATAAAAATATAGAAAGAATATGTTTAACATAATATAAAAATATAGAAAGAAATAGTTTAACATAATATAAAAACATAGAAAGAAGTAGTTTAACATAACATAAAAATATAGAAAGAAGATGTTTAACATAATATAAAAATATAGAAAGAAATAGTTTAACATAACATAAAAATATAGAAAGAAATAGTTTAACATAATATAAAAACATAGAAAGAAGTAGTTTAACATAACATAAAAATATAGAAAGAAGATGTTTAACATAATATAAAAATATAGAAAGAAATAGTTTAACATAATATAAAAACATAGAAAGAAATAGTTTAACATAACCTAAAAATATAGAAAGAAGATGTTTAACATAATATAAAAACATAGAAAGAAGTAGTTTAACATAACATAAAAATATAGAAAGAAGATGTTTAACATAATATAAAAATATAGAAAGAAATAAATTAACATAATATAAAAACATAGAAAGAAGATGTTTAACATAATATAAAAATATAGAAAGAAATAGTTTAACATAACATAAAAATATAGAAAGAAGATGTTTAACATAATATAAAAATATAGAAAGAAATAGTTTAACATAATATAAAAACATAGAAAGAAGTAGTTTAACATAACATAAAAATATAGAAAGAAGATGTTTAACATAATATAAAAAAAATATAGAAAGAAATAGTTTCACATAATATAAAAACATAGAAAGAAGTAGTTAAACATAATATAAAAATATAGAAAGAAATAGTTTAACATAACATAAAAATATAGAAAGAAGATGTTTAACATAATATAAAAATATAGAAAGAAATAGTTTAACATAACATAAAAATATAGAAAGAAGATGTTTAACATAATATAAAAATTTAGAAAGAAATAGTTTAACATAATATAAAAACATAGAAAGAAGTAGTTTAACATAACATAAAAATATAGAAAGAAGATGTTTAACATAATATAAAAACATAGAAAGAAGTAGTTCAACATAACATAAAAATATAGAAAGAAGATGTTTAACATAATATAAAAATATAGATAGAAATAGTTTAACATAATATAAAAACATAGAAAGAAGATGTTTAACATAATATAAAAATATAGAAAGAAATAGTTTAACATAACATAAAAATATAGAAAGAAGATGTTTAACATAATATAAAAATATAGAAAGAAATACTTTAACATAACATAAAAATATAGAAAGAAGATGTTTAACATAATATAAAAATATAGAAAGAAATAGTTTAACATAATATAAAAACATAGAAAGAAGTAGTTTAACATAACATAAAAATATAGAAAGAAGATGTTTAACATAATATAATAACATAGAAAGAAGTAGTTCAACATAACATAAAAATATAGAAAGAAGATGTTTAACATAATATAAAAACATAGAAAGAAATAGTTTAACATAATATAAAAACATAGAAAGAAATAGTTTAACATAACCTAAAAATATAGAAAGAAGATGTTTAACATAATATAAAAACATAGAAAGAAGTAGTTTAACATAACATAAAAATATAGAAAGAAGATGTTTAACATAATATAAAAATATAGAAAGAAATAAATTAACATAATATAAAAACATAGAAAGAAGATGTTTAACATAATATAAAAATATAGAAAGAAATAGTTTAACATAACATAAAAATATAGAAAGAAGATGTTTAACATAATATAAAAATATAGAAAGTAATAGTTTAACATAATATAAAAACATAGAATGAAGTAGTTTAACATAACATAAAAATATGGAAAGAAGATGTTTAACATAATATAAAAATATAGAAAGAAATAAATTAACATAATATAAAAACATAGAAAGAAGATGTTTAACATAATATAAAAATATAGAAAGAAATAGTTTAACATAACATAAAAATATAGAAAGAAGATGTTTAACATAATATAAAAATATAGAAAGAAATAGTTTAACATAACATAAAAATATAGAAAGAAGATGTTTAACATAATATAAAAATATAGAAAGAAATAGTTTAACATAATATAAAAACATAGAAAGAAGTAGTTTAACATAATATAAAAATATAGAAAGAAGTTGTTAACATAATATAAAAATATAGAAAGAAATAGTTTAGCATAACATAAAAATATAGAAAGAAGTAGTTTAACATAACATAAAAATATAGAAAGAAGATGTTTAACATAATATAAAAATATAGAAAGAAGATGTTTAACATAATATAAAAATATAGAAAGAAATAGTTTAACATAACATAAAAATATAGAAAGAAGATGTTTAACATAATATAAAAATATAGAAAGAAATAGTTTAACATAATATAAAAACATAGAAAGAAGTAGTTTAACATAATATAAAAATATAGAAAGAAGTTGTTAACATAATATAAAAATATAGAAAGAAATAGTTTAGCATAACATAAAAATATAGAAAGAAGTAGTTTAACATAATATAAAAATATAGAAAGAAATAGTTTAACATAATATAAAAACATAGAAAGAAGTAGTTTAACATAACATAAAAATATAGAAAGAAGATGTTTAACGTAATATAAAAACATAGAAAGAAGTAGTTTAACATAACATAAAAATATAGAAAGAAGATGTTTAACATTATATAAAAATATAGAAAGAAATAGTTTAACATAATATAAAAACATAGAAAGAAGATGTTTAACATAATATAAAAATATAGAAAGAAGATGTTTAACATAATATAAAAATATAGAAAGAAATAGTTTAACATAATATAAAAACATAGAAAGAAGTAGTTTAACATAACATAAAAATATAGAAAGAAGATGTTTAACATAATATAAAAATATAGAAAGAAATAGTTTAACATAATATAAAAACATAGAAAGAAGTAGTTTAACATAACATAAAAATATAGAAAGAAGATGTTTAACATAATATAAAAATATAGAAAGAAATAGTTTAACATAACATAAAAATATAGAAAGAAGATGTTTAACATAATATAAAAATATAGAAAGAAATAGTTTAACATAATATAAAAACATAGAAAGAAGTAGTTTAACATAATATAAAAATATAGAAAGAAGTTGTTAACATAATATAAAAATATAGAAAGAAATAGTTTAGCATAACATAAAAATATAGAAAGAAGTAGTTTAACATAACATAAAAATATAGAAAGAAGATGTTTAACATAATATAAAAATATAGAAAGAAGATGTTTAACATAATATAAAAATATAGAAAGAAATAGTTTAACATGATATAAAAACATAGAAAGAAGTAGTTTAACATAACATAAAAATATAGAAAGAAGATGTTTAACATAATATAAAAATATAGAAAGAAATAGTTTAACATAATATAAAAACATAGAAAGAAGTAGTTTAACTTAACATAAAAATATAGAAAGAAGATGTTTAACATAATATAAAAATATAGAAAGAAATAGTTTAACATAACATAAAAATATAGAAAGAAGATGTTTAACATAATATAAAAATATAGAAAGAAGATGTTTAACATAATATAAAAATATAGAAAGAAATAGTTTAACATAATATAAAAACATAGAAAGAAGTAGTTTAACATAACATAAAAATATAGAAAGAAGATGTTTAACATAATATAAAAATATAGAAAGAAATAGTTTAACATAACATAAAAATATAGAAAGAAGATGTTTAACATAATATAAAAATATAGAAAGAAATAGTTTAACATAATATAAAAACATAGAAAGAAGTAGTTTAACATAATATAAAAATATAGAAAGAAGTTGTTAACAATATATAAAAATATAGAAAGAAATACTTTAACATAACATAAAAATATAGAAAGAAGATGTTTAACATAATATAAAAATATAGAAAGAAATAGTTTAACATAATATAAAAACATAGAAAGAAGTAGTTTAACATAACATAAAAATATAGAAAGAAGATGTTTAACATAATATAAAAACATAGAAAGAAGTAGTTCAACATAACATAAAAATATAGAAAGAAGATGTTTAACATAATATAAAAATATAGAAAGAAATAGTTTAACATAACATAAAAATATAGAAAGAAGATGTTTAACATAATATAAAAATATAGAAAGAAGATGTTTAACATAATATAAAAATATAGAAAGAAATAGTTTAACATAATATAAAAACATAGAAAGAAGTAGTTTAACTTAACATAAAAATATAGAAAGAAGATGTTTAACATAATATAAAAATATAGAAAGAAATAGTTTAACATAATATAAAAACATAGAAAGAAGTAGTTTAACATAACATAAAAATATAGAAAGAAGATGTTTAACATATTATAAAAATATAGAAAGAAATAGTTTAACATAACATAAAAATATAGAAAGAAGATGTTTAACATAATATAAAAGTATAGAAAGTAATAGTTTAACATAATATAAAAACATAGAATGAAGTAGTTTAACATAACATAAAAATATAGAAAGAAGATGTTTAACATAATATAAAAATATAGAAAGAAATAAATTAACATAATATAAAAACATAGAAAGAAGATGTTTAACATAATATAAAAATATAGAAAGAAATAGTTTAACATAACATAAAAATATAGAAAGAAGATGTTTAACATAATATAAAAATATAGAAAGAAATAGTTTAACATAATATAAAAACATAGAAAGAAGTAGTTTAACATAACATAAAAATATAGAAAGAAGATGTTTAACATAATATAAAAATATAGAAAGAAATAGTTTAACATAACATAAAAATATAGAAAGAAGATGTTTAACATAATATAAAAATATAGAAAGAAATAGTTTAACATAATATAAAAACATAGAAAGAAGTAGTTTAACATAATATAAAAATATAGAAAGAAGTTGTTAACATTATATAAAAATATAGAAAGAAATAGTTTAGCATAACATAAAAATATAGAAAGAAGTAGTTTAACATAACATAAAAATATAGAAAGAAGATGTTTAACATAATATAAAAATATAGAAAGAAATAGTTTAACATGATATAAAAACATAGAAAGAAGTAGTTTAACATAACATAAAAATATAGAAAGAAGATGTTTAACATAATATAAAAATATAGAAAGAAATAGTTTAACATAATATAAAAACATAGAAAGAAGTAGTTTAACTTAACATAAAAATATAGAAAGAAGATGTTTAACATAATATAAAAATATAGAAAGAAATAGTTTAACATAACATAAAAATATAGAAAGAAGATGTTTAACATAATATAAAAATATAGAAAGAAGATGTTTAACATAATATAAAAATATAGAAAGAAATAGTTTAACATAATATAAAAACATAGAAAGAAGTAGTTTAACTTAACATAAAAATATAGAAAGAAGATGTTTAACATAATATAAAAATATAGAAAGAAATAGTTTAACATAATATAAAAACATAGAAAGAAGTAGTTTAACATAACATAAAAATATAGAAAGAAGATGTTTAACATATTATAAAAATATAGAAAGAAATAGTTTAACATAACATAAAAATATAGAAAGAAGATGTTTAACATAATATAAAAATATAGAAAGAAATAGTTTAACATAATATAAAAACATAGAAAGAAGTAGTTTAACATAATATAAAAATATAGAAAGAAGTTGTTAACATAATATAAAAATATAGAAAGAAATAGTTTAGCATAACATAAAAATATAGAAAGAAGTAGTTTAACATAACATAAAAATATAGAAAGAAGATGTTTAACATAATATAAAAATATAGAAAGAAATAGTTTAACATAATATAAAAACATAGAAAGAAGTAGTTTAACATAACATAAAAATATAGAAAGAAGATGTTTAACGTAATATAAAAACATAGAAAGAAGTAGTTTAACATAACATAAAAATATAGAAAGAAGATGTTTAACATAATATAAAAATATAGAAAGAAATAGTTTAACATAATATAAAAACATAGAAAGAAGATGTTTAACATAATATAAAAATATAGAAAGAAGATGTTTAACATAATATAAAAATATAGAAAGAAATAGTTTAACATAATATAAAAACATAGAAAGAAGTAGTTTAACATAACATAAAAATATAGAAAGAAGATGTTTAACATAATATAAAAATATAGAAAGAAATAGTTTAACATAATATAAAAACATAGAAAGAAGATGTTTAACATAATATAAAAATATAGAAAGAAGATGTTTAACATAATATAAAAATATAGAATGAAATAGTTTAACATAATATAAAACATAGAAAGAAGTAGTTTAACATAACATAAAAATATAGAAAGAAGATGTTTAACATAATATAAAAATATAGAAAGAAATAGTTTAACATAACATAAAAATATAGAAAGAAATAGTTTAACATAATATAAAAATATAGAAAGAAATAGTTTAACATAATATAAAAACATAGAAAGAAGTAGTTTAACATAACATAAAAATACAGAAAGAAGATGTTTAACATAATATAAAAATATAGAAAGAAATAGTTTAACATAACATAAAAATATAGAAAGAAGATGTTTAACATAATATAAAAATATAGAAAGAAGATGTTTAACATAATATAAAAATATAGAAAGAAATAGTTTAACATAATATAAAAACATAGAAAGAAGTAGTTTAACATAACATAAAAATATAGAAAGAAGATGTTTAACATAATATAAAAATATAGAAAGAAATAGTTTAACATAACATAAAAATATAGAAAGAAGTAGTTTAACATAACATAAAAATATAGAAAGAAGATGTTTAACATAATATAAAAATATAGAAAGAAATAGTTTAACATAACATAAAAACATAGAAAGAAGATGTTTAACATAATATAAAAATATAGAAAGAAATAGTTTAACATAACATAAAAATATAGAAAGAAGATGTTTAACATAATATAAAAATATAGAAAGAAATAGTTTAACATAATATAAAACATAGAAAGAAGTAGTTTAACATAACATAAAAATATAGAAAGAAGATGTTTAACATAATATAAAAATATAGAAAGAAATAGTTTAACATAGCATAAAAATATAGAAAGAAGATGTTTAACATAATATAAAAATATAGAAAGAAATAGTTTAACATAATATAAAAATATAGAAAGAAATAGTTTAACATAATATAAAAACATAGAAAGAAGTAGTTTAACATAACATAAAAATATAGAAAGAAGATGTTTAACATAATATAAAAATATAGAAAGAAATAGTTTAACATAATATAAACACATAGAAAGAAGTAGTTTAACATAACATAAAAATATAGAAAGAAGATGTTTAACATAATATAAAAACATAGAAAGAAGTAGTTTAACATAACATAAAAATATAGAAAGAAGATGTTTAACATAATATAAAAATATTGAAAGAAATAGTTTAACATAATATAAAAATACTCCTTTATATCTCGATTCCTACTAATCTCACTTTTCAACCATGCTCTGCTGATATCTGAGTGAGAGTTCTGAGTTTTTGTTTCATGTTTTTGGATAGCTCTTTTAGAGATGCATCAGGAAACGAGGAGTTCCAGCACCTCAGATGTTGAGTTTTTTTTTGATGATCCTTCGTATTAAACACTAATTTCGATCTCAACTTCTACTAATCTAACTTTTCAACCATGCTCTGCTGATATCTGAGTACGCTCTCAGGATTCTTTTATGATGTTTTCGGATATATCTATTAAAGCCTTAAAAAGAAACGAGGAGTTCCAGCTCTTCAGACGTCCTGATTTTTTTTTATGATCCTTCGTATTATTTACACTTTATTCAATCTCAATTTCTTCTTTCGCAAACCTTTACCCATGCTCTGCTGATACTTTAGTGAGCTTTCAGGGTTTGTTTTTCATGTTTTCTTATTGCTCTTTTATAGGTACATCAGGAAACGAGGAGTTCCAGCACCTCAGAAGTTGTGTTTTTTTTTGATGATCCTTCGTATTAAACACTAATTTTGATCTCGATTTCTACTTATCTAACTTTTCAACCATGCTCTGCTGATATCTGAATGAGAGTTCTAAGTTTTTGTTTCATGTTTTCGGATAGCTCTTTTATAGGTGCATCAGGAACCGAAGAGTTCTAGTTCCTGAGAGCTACTCAATTTTTTTTATCCTTCTTACTGTATCACTGATTTGTATCTCGATTTCTACTAATCTAACTTTTCAACCATGCTCTACTGGTATCTGAGTGAGAGTACTGAGTTTGTGTTTCATGTTTTCGGATAGCACTTTTGTAGTTGCATCAGGAACCGAAGAGTTCTAGTTCCTGAGAGCTACTCAATTTTTTTTTTATCCTTCTTTCTTAAATACTCCTTTATATCTCGATTTCTACTAATCTAACTTTTCAACCATGCTCTGCTGATAACTGAGTGAGGTTTCAGGGTTCGTTTTACATGTTTTCGTATTGCTTTTCACTAGGTTCATCAGAAATCGTATAGTTCTAGTTCTTGAGAGCTACTCAATTTTTTTTTTATCCTTCTTTCTGGAATACTTCTTTATATCTCGATTTCTACTAATCTAACTTTTCAACCATGCTCTGCTGATATCTGAGTGCGAGTTCTGAATTTGTGTTTCATGTTTCCTGATAGCTCTTTTGTAAGTGAAACGAGGAGTTCCTGCTTCTCAATTTTACTCAAATTCTTTTTTGATCCTACTAACTCAAACATTAAATAAAATCTAGATTTCTCGTAACCCATCTTTTTTACAAGGCTCTGCTGATACTTTTGTGGGACTTCTGCATTGATTTAGTTTTTTTCTGTTACTGGGGTTTTGGTTTCTAATTACAGCCCGAAAAATCGACAGAGGCCGCCTACCGCGGCGGTGCGCGGTGCCGTGTGCTAATCGCCTAAGACTTTAGGTGATAAAAATGTGCTTGTCGCAAAATGTTTAATCCAAAATGCTATAAAATTATCATTTACGTCGTTATTGTGACTTTCATTTACGTCGCGCGTTCGTTCTAGGGCCTCTGAACACACACTAGTAAGTAAACAGTTCAACTTTACGATTTAAAAATACTGTAGATAATAGAAAGTACATTTTTTCTCGTAGTTTTCTTATTTTGTGATTCTATTTCCTGAGTGGGAAGGTAGATTTTTTAGGATTGTGGTATCCAACCAAACCAAATCAAAATATCTGAGGTTCACAAAAGGTCTTTTGTAAACCTCAGATATGTTGGTTTGGTTTTTTCTAAAAATACTTAATAGCCTAGTAACTGCGATCACGTAGTTGGTCACAGTTCTAACCTAACCTGTTTGGTCGGGCCTAGCATAGTTACTGCGACTAACTGTGAGAAAAGGCCAGAAAGTTAAAAAGAGGAACAATTAATTTAAAAGTGTGCATCGTTAGTAGCGTAAAAAGATTTAAAAAAATCATTAATTTAAAACACTTGGAAATCATTGATTCGGTCTACTCAAATCACTACATAATTAGGGTAGACGATTTGTGTGATAAATGGAACTCAGTACAACTGTACCTATTTCACTGAATGTCGTCTTGGGTGTACTAAATAACATTTCTAAGTAATTAATTGCTGTTAATTTCGGATGAAATGGAGTAAACAGAGTGTAATAATTTTTAAGCGGTATTTGTGAATCACTGTTTTTCATTTTGTACAGACTTATGTAAAACAAACCGTTCTTTGAATACTACGAAAACGGTTACATACGGCTTTTTTTGCCACAACTGGTTAGTTCTTGGCCTTCATATCACCAGATGGTAAGTGATGATTAAGCCGAAGGTGGAATCGACCTTCACCTGGAATCCTCAACTACAAAGGAACTGGCTATCTTACCTCAAACTGCCGAAACACGACAATGCTGTTAACATTTTTGTTATAGCGACAGACTTAGATAAGATGGTGGTAGCTAGCCAGGCGGACTTAGAACAAGCCCTACCACTAACCAAACCGAGCAAAAATTTTTACCCCCGCTGGGAATTAAACCCGGGACCTTTGGGTCTTAGATAGGTGGTTTTATCACTAGACCACGGAGGCGGTTAAAATGCGGCTACTATAAAAGGCGGTTACTGTGAGTGAAAAGGCCTATTTGCAGGACATCAGTTAAGGATTATTACGACTACAAATATGGACTGTTTAGATTATTAGAGGGTGCGCAGTAGCGGTATATTTTTAAGGCAGGAGTGTTTTAAAAACATTCAACAAACAGTGATGGCAGCTAATCCGTCTGCAAAACTGGTGATAGTGGCAATTTCCTTTTGGGAGTTTTGGCCCGGCATTGTAGGTCACCACACTAATATTATCCTTTTCTAGGTACTTATCTAGAAACAGGGGTGGGCTAGACTCACGGTTTTTACGACTTGAAAAAACATAGAGGTTTCTTTAGTACTTATACGAAAGCTAAATATCACATAAACCCTCCGGAATAAATTCTCTAAATAATGGTAAAAACTGCATCAACATCCGTCGCGGAGACGGACGTGAAAAGCGACTTTCGTTTTATAATATGTGTAGAAATGTGTAGCTCTTGTTAGTAGCTTTCTTTATCCTTCAGAAACGTCTCCGTCTTCATATTCTGCTTAATAAACAGTATATAACTCTGCCAAGGTCTTCCAGCATTATTGCGTTGTCAATCACAATCTGAATGATTTTGAAGGATATTGCTAATCCAGTGCTTCCTATGTTCGAAAAATGTATCTGCTCTATAGAGTAAATAACGCAAAGAATGTTGTTGAACTGTCAAAATAAAAGCCATATTGCTACTGTGTGTTACGCAATTACCCTGCCGACCGAGTCTTTCGTTATAATTTCACCGCACTATTATTTTCAATACTGTATCTTGCAAACTCTCTCTGCTCTTCCTCCATTATAGATTGGATACAAAATCGACAAGCTATCAGGCAACAAGCTATTACTTTACGAACTGCAATCACTTCCACGAATACCACAATCCTAAAAAATCTACCTTCCCACTCAGGAAATGGAAGCACAAAATAAGAAAACTACGAGAAAAAATGTACTTTCTATTACCTACAGTATTTTTAAATCGTAAAGTGGAACTGTTTACTTACTAGTGTGTGTTCCGAGGCCCTAGAACGAACGTGCGACGTAAATGAAAGTAACAATAACGACGTAAATGATAATTTTATAGCATTTTGGATTAAACATTTTGCGACAAGCACATTTTTATCACCTAAAGTCTTAGGCGATTAGCACACGGCACCGCGCACCGCTGCGGTAGGCGGCCTTATGTCGCATTGGCCTCTATTAAATCCGCTGATGCCTAACACACGTACACCGCCCGACCGCGCGGTCGAGTCGGTAGAGAGCGCGGCGGTGCGCGGTGCCGTATGTTAATCGCCTTAAAACTAAATATTATATGCAAAACGACTCTTTTTATTTTCAATTTTAAAATCGTTCAAAACGTTACGTTTACTCCGGGCGGTCGTGGTAGGGCCACAGGGTTTACTCGCGTCATCGTATCGGTGGCGCGAGGAAGCGAGGGCGCGGGGTGAACAACCGATGCAGCGACACATAGAACTGCATCGGTCTCAGCTTCGCGAGGTCCTGGTGGCGGAATGGCGGGAAAGGCTTTCACGCCCTACCGCCGGCCTCGACATCATCGAGGCGGTCCGGCCGGTGCTCGAGCGCTGGCTCGGGAGGAGGCACGGCTCCCTGTCGTTTCGGGTGACGCAGGTGCTCTCGGGGCATGGTTGCTTCGGGAAGTACCTGTGTCGCATTAACAGGGAGCCGGACGCCCGGTGTCACCACTGCGTCGACTGCCGGGAGGACACGGCGCGGCATACGCTGGCAGAGTGTGCCGCTTGGGAGGGGCCACGCCGTGCCCTCATCTCAGAAGTAGGCAGTGACTTGTCGCTGTCGGCTGTGGTGAATGCCATGGTCGGCAGCGGGGAGTCCTGGGACGCGGTGGTTTCCTACTGCGAGACGGTCGTCTCGCAGAAGGAGGCTGCGGAAAGGGAGAGGGAGATCTCGTCCACTCACCCGGCCCGCAGCAGGCGCACCGGGCGTCGGCGGAGGGCGGATAACGCCCTCTTCCAGCCCCCCTAAATGGGTCCAGGGGTGACGGACTCGGGGACGTCCGTCGCCCCCTCACACGTCAGGACCCGAGGTGGCGGCGCGTAGTGTTCCACGCGCGCCCCTCTTGGACGTCACGGGGGGAGTCAAACACCTCATTCCCCCCCCTGACCTGAGGAGGCCCGCAGCGGCGGGCCGGCACCAGTCGGGGGTTGCGGAAGATTCTTACGTTCCCGCGACCCCCGGCGTAGGTGTGAGTCGGAACACCGGGGTGGTTTTTAGTCAGTAAGAGTCTGACAGACCCCTCCGCCCACCCCAGGGCGGAGGACATCCATGAGGATTTTCCACCCCGGAAAAAAAAAAAAAAAAAAAAAAAAGGGCCACAGGGTTCAATAAGTAAGTTATGTTAAGTGTCAAGATTACCTTTGCGAGTCGAAGACGATATAATGTCACACTCCAGTGCAATCACTGGAGTGTGACATTATATCGTCTTCGACTAGACTACATGGCGGCACTAGGAGGAATGACCAGTCAATGGTGGTTGTAACATGACAAGAGTTAGTCGGTTCATACGGGGTGGTTATGGATTTAATTAGGATATTTTTGCTGGGTTGATTGACAAAAAAGGTTATTTGACTTCTATAAAAAAATTCATTAATTTTTTACTTGCTTACTTTTTTTTACTCGTGATTTTTTTAAATAAAATTGATGGAAAAATGGAGAATTTACATGCTTTTGAAATTCTATCCTTGTCACGCAACGATCATTGCATTGTATCGAATTTTGCGAAGTTACTATGGCGCTCCTGTGTTGTATCGTCAGATTTTAGTAGTGCTGTCTCTGTCTAGCATGAACTTTAAAACGCATACAACTTCTTTATTATTTGAGATATTAAAACATATTTTTTTATTGAGGCTTATTTTTATTCTAGGTTTCGAAAAATCTCATAAAATAAAAAGAATGCAAATGTCCAAATCACCCAATCTAATGTCTATTACCCTATTCTGTCATTTGTTACGACATAGTTTATTCTGTGTACGATCCCTAGTGAGATGTCAAAAAGTTACAAGACTGAAACAGGTAACTGTCCAATGCTCTTTTTACAAATAAATTATAGATACCTACATATCTTGATCAGTGATAACTAAAATCAACAGTTCAAACTAGCTCTTGTAGCCAATAAGCTTCGATTATTACCCCGTGGTAAACAGATCGGAATCATCTTTGGGGATAAAAAATAAATTAAAAAAATGTGTAAGATCAAAATCGCGTAGTGAGTATCGTTCCGATGTATTGAACCCAAAATAACAGGTCAAACAGTAGGAAGTGCGCTCGACTCGACGTCGACGATATATCTATTTCGTTACGATATAAATACAATATTTTGACAGAGAGTAATTTGATACGTAGTTCTCGTCATTATCCAATCCACCCACTAAACGATGCTGATGACGACGATGCTTATACATCGTGGGTTCTAAAAATTACACAAAGTAAAGCACCTGCTGGGGGCAGGTGCTTTACTTTGTGTAATTTATCTCATCAGAACTGCCCTCAAAACGGTGAAGGTCTTAAAAGATCGTGAGGAAACCGGCATGTTCGAACCAAAAATTCGACGAAATGTGACATCCACCAATCCGCACTGGGCCCGCGTGGTGAACAGCCCACAGATCTCACAGAGAGGAGGCCGGTGTCCCAGCAGTGCGAGCATTATAGGCCGATGCTGCAAACATCATATTCATAAATTAAAAAAATCAATCATCAACTTGCACTTAGTTAGTTAGTCCTTTTAGTTTTAGTTTTTTAGTTAATTTAGTAAGTTTAGTTTAATAAGTTAATTTAGGATTTATTTTGTTGCTTCTTTACCATTTTTAGTAATAAATGAAAAATTTAAAGTGTTTAACAAATAAATGATACTTGCACTTTGAAGAATAATTTTATCATAATGAATTAGTTTCCCAGAAAGCTTATTTTTCGATATGTTGCTTTCAGGAAAGGG
This sequence comes from Lithophane leautieri, assembly GCA_949152455.1. Taxonomy (NCBI): domain Eukaryota; kingdom Metazoa; phylum Arthropoda; class Insecta; order Lepidoptera; family Noctuidae; genus Lithophane; species Lithophane leautieri. The sequence continues at coordinate 12,519,027 of OX424459.1, forward strand.
CCCACACACACGTGTGGGCCCTTTACTCATAATAGAAAAATAATTTCCCCTTATTTGATATAGGGTAGGTCTGTGTTCAACCTTACTTTGAGCTATTTGAGGAAGGTTCCGTAATAATCAAACAAAAGACAGTTTATTTTAATTTTTTATTCTGCAGAAAATAAACGAAAAAAAAAAAAACACTCATTTACAAATTAGCTAAAAGCCTCGTATTCAATCCTAACTAATATTATAAATGCGACAGTGAGTTTGTTCGTTTGTTTGTTTATTTGTTGGTTACGCTTTCACGTTAAAACGGCTGAACAAATTTAGATGAAATTTGGCACATGGGTAGACCATGGCCTGAAATAGGACATAGGATATTTTTTATCTCGATATTCCCACGGAATCAAGACTAACGCGAGTGAAGCCGCGGGGCGCAGCTAGTCAGTAATAAAAGTTTGACTAATTACAATTATTATTATTTCATAATTAATGTAACTTATTTTAGATTTTTTTGTACTAAAAGTAGGTTTAATTTAAATTAAATGCAATGGATCAATGGTTGTCTGAAATAAATAAATAAATATATATATATATATATACACATTTTTTTAACGTTAAACAATTCGAATCAGTAAGACCACATTTTGTTATCTGTAAAAAAAATATATCAATCAATCTATCTGCCTAGCCTTTTCCCAACTATGTTGGGGTCGGTTTCCAGTCTTACCGGATGCAGCTGAATACCTGTATTTTAATTGAAGCGACTGCCTATCTGACCTCTACAACCCAGTAACTGGGTAATACGATACCCCTTGGTAAGACTGCCAATTTTTTATATACTTAAGTATATAAACAATACCTTACTTATGATACAATTTATCCCATGAATACAGAATAACATCATCACAAAGGGAAAAACCATTTACTTGAATACATAAATTATAACTCTATAAGGCTTTAGTAATGAAAATCTATCGAATAATGTTACTCTATTATAACTAGTGTCTCATATCGGGCCGAGTGTTGATACTCGATGTTCCAATAAAGTTTTGTCAGGGGATCTTTGCCGGCACATAATAAAGTATTACAAAAGCCAAAGACCGTCATTGTTGCTGGTACTTCAATCCCCGACGCGTTGGCGCGTTTGAATGAACGAGTTGACTTGAATAATCTGGGTATTTTTTTAAAGGTTAATTTATTGCAAGTGGTCTTTTTATTAAAGCAATGTTTTAGAGTTTCCCCACACCACCTGAGAACACCCACATTTCGCCACAATTAAAAATTTTCAGAATTGACAGGAAAACTATATTCGCAGCGTTTAGGTGGTTTTTGTGAACTCGTAAGTGCTTTCAAATAAACGTACGCCACTACGCCGCAATGAAGTTTTTTGATTTGTCAAAAATGTTAAAGGGGAAAGTTTAATATTGCTACGAAATTATGTACCTATTTATACATGCACTTATTTTTACTGAGAAGGTATTTACGTAATTTGCATTCCAAATTAATGTTTACGGATGTCAGCGATGTGGAGTACTTTGATGCCTAAGTATCCTTTTGTTTTCTTATATTTGTAAAGTTAGTAATTTAATTCAGTTTATGTATAATAATATACTCTTGTTTATTTCCCTGTTTATTAAAATTGTAAAACAAAGTTCCTTTTAGAATAATTTTGGGTACTAAATAATTGTATTTTATTGCATTTTATCTGTGTAAAGCAAGACCGCCTCAACGTTGAATAACGTTTATGTCATTAATTATATTTAAATTAATGACGCTTTGACTCTTAATTGCGTGAATTATCATCATAATTAGCCTATAATTTTCCAACTGCTGGAACACAGGCCTGTGTTTAGAGGGAGTGGGCCGATATCTACCACGCGGGTCCAGAGCGTGGATTATACTTTTCATTATAGAAAACAGCTATCTCTAATGTTGTTAGAATCCTATTTTACTTGCACCTGTTTTATAACTTAATTCCTTTGACTTTTTTTATGATTGAGTAGTTTTTCATCTCAGTAGAATCAAAAAAATCCCTTGTTTGATTATTTCAAAAGAAATTACGAACCAAAACCGTGCAATAAAATTTCAATTGAATGAAATGAAATGCACAGATTTTTTTTTGTGCTAGAGACTTACATAAATTAATGTAGCGAATGTTTACACAAAGCGTAACGTGAAGTATGCAATAGTAGATTGTATCATAAGAGAGAAAATAATATTTTTACGGCGAGGGCGCTTTTTTTAATCCAGAGTGAAGTGAGGGATTCTTTAGTAGAATCCTGAACGTAGCGAGGGATTCAAAGTACGTCGCCCGAGCCAAAAATATATTTTGCGTCCGAGAGATACACTCTACTTTTCATCACCCACTATGAGAAAATAAAAGACGCCTCATATTTTAACCATGCTTGATCAAGACGGGTTGGCTATTACAGGCTTATAATTATTAACTACAAGTTCAGGTTTCCCCATCATGTTTTCCCTCACCGGTGTCAGTAATGTCCGAAATAAACTCAGAAAAGTTTCTTATGGAAAACACCACCTTTGGGTGCACTTAAAAGCGAATCAAGTCGTCCTTTTCGAATAGATGGGATGAAAACAAATTAAATGCACCGTTTAAGTTACATTAAACCAAGTGTAGATCCAGAAAAATTAGTTTAAGTTTACCTACACCCATTATTAAAAGCATCTTCCATGAATTTTAAATGTAAAGTAAATTATAAAAAAAAAGGAATCACTCGCCCGACAATCTCTCAAACTGGCAAGTAGCTAAATCAATGGCAACGCTCCCTGAAGGGTACAGATAAGGTTTTATGAGCTTGCCACGTCGTTTCTGTGCGGGAACAGCGAATGTGCACTACATAGGTTTGTACAGACAACCAATTACCTCCTCTTTTGTCCAGCATTTGATTGTTGTTATTTAGCCGCTCTATTATAATGAGAAACAAAAGAACGCTTAAAAAGTAACACCTTCTCGTAGATCGTGAAGAGTGGGTTTAGTTCAGTTTATCTTTTATAAAGGGTTAATTTTGTTTTTTTTAAATTAAAGTTGAGGATTGATGCTAGGTTATGTGTAGGCCTATGTTTGACGAAAACACAATTACATAAAATGTTCTCTATTGAAAAAAAAACCAAAGTTACCTGTAAACCGAACTATAAACCGCTGGTATTCAAAAACTACTTCAAATTAGATTATGAAACTTTGCATAATAACTGAACTTACTAAGTATAAAGCAGGTCTTATGTTTCTTAAATTAAAATTTTTGCGCCGTAAAAAGCAATTACCTAAACTATTCGAGGCTTGAAGCCGCCAGCCACTCAGGCCGCGAGTAGTATGGTGCGAGCGAGATAAAAAGTGAATTTGACCTGAGGTAGTATAGGTCCTTAATTTCTTATTTGTTTTATCATGTTTAGACACCGATATTCACTAGCTAATGTAATTTGACCCTGTATACAATATGTATAAAAAGCCCTTTCCGATCCGAAAGGGGCACACAGTTACTGCAATAACATAAACAGAAAAAAAAAATGAAAAAAAAAAAGTTATTGCAATTTAAAATTCACGTTTTTAGTACCGAAACTACCCCAATTTCATTATAAATTAGAAAAATTTCTATAGAAGTTATGACACCCACTAAATGACGGCCGCCCGCGACCCATGTAACCCAGTAAAATACCCCATTGAAAAACAATGCGGCGAATTTTTTTTTTCTTTTTTTTTTTAAATCACCACTTAAATAGACTCTCAGTATGATTCTTAACAACACCCTCACGGATCGGACAGGGTTTTTGTTACACGCTGTATAACACTAGCGACCCGCCCCTACTCCGCACTGTTTTAAAAACATCAAGACTCATCACTACATACTATAAAACAAAGTACTCCGCCACGTCTGTCTTTCTGTCTGTTTGCGATAAATTAAAAAACTACTGCACCGATTTTCATGCTGTTCACGTGTCACCAATGGATAAAGTGGTTCTCGAGGAAGGTTTTAGTATATAATAACCAACATCCACGCGGGCGAAGCCGCGGGCATCAGCTAGTTATTAATAAAAAGTATAGTTTATTATTTCAATGACACTGCATAAGCATACCTCAGCTTTGTTGTTGTACCTAAGATGATTATCATTGAAATTTCAACTTTATTTTCATTCTACTAAGTTAAATTCTTATGAATCACATAAAAATCCCACGCCATGCTGCCAGTGGGTGCAGGCTCTACAGTTACCTATGTCGAAACCTTTCGTCGTTAATTTTACGAACAACTAATTAGTGTGTCTAATTGTGAATCTGTGTTATTGGGCGTATAGCGAACTCACACAGGCTTTCATCTTCATACGAGCGCCTACGGGATGCGTATGTAGAAACTATTTGAATATTAGATGAAACTAGATGTGGCTAGGATGAGACATAATAAGATTAGATATTGTAACTTTCAATAATTTGTCGTGTGTCGTCATTAATGTCATGACTATAGTTGGGAATAAACCGATTTAAACTAACGTCTGTGGTTTAAAAACCGTTATAAACAGGTTTAAAACAGTTTAGTTACAGCTTTAAACCAAAATCCATGGTTTAAAAACTGTTTGAGATTTGTTTATAACGGTTTTTAACCACGGATTTTGGTTTAAAACGTGACGCCCCTGTGGTTTAAGGCCTCACCTCTCATGCACGAGGTTGTGGGTTCAAATCCAGGCCAGTACCAATGTGACTTCTTCAAATTATATATACCTACTTTCAGAGTTAATATTGGACATTACTGACATCTTCCAATTGTGCTCGGTTGTTGCCCGATTACAGAGGACGCAAGGTCCTGTATAAAAGTTAGAAAGCGTATAATCGAAGCTGAAACTGTAATCACCCCCTATTTATTATATTCTGTCATTATGGGTACTATCATGGTCAATATGGGAAGGATTATAGGTACTTCATACACACTTGTACCTACTTTATTCAGTACCTGGGTACTGAAAACATAATAGTTAGTTGGCACAGTTTTCCAAAACACATTTAAATTACTTACAGAAAATCTATTCCTAGGCACACTTTGTATATACGCAACCAGTATTTCCACACACGTCTGCGTATTATCCTGTGTCTGACACACAGGCTGTCGGGCAAATTCACTTACCTATGTTCTGCAACGCCGTCATATGGACACTGTTTAATTAATTAAAAAGCTTAATGATGTTTCGCTGTTGTTAAGTGTTCGAAAATGATTTTTTGATCGCTTACTTATGCTATTACTTTGATAGTTGTTTTATGTTGTGTAAATAATTTGATGACCCTAAATAATAATAAAAATTGTATTTTTCCTACCTTCATGTTTCTCTTACCTAATTACCAATTGAATAAAGCCTAACACAACACAACACATCAAAGAAGCGAGGATTCATAACACTACACAACATCACGCCTGTAATTCCCAAAGGGTTAGGCAGAGGTGTACCTATAGGTACTACAACCACATTTTGCTAGTTATATTTTAGTTCCATGTAATAGGGGCCGAGCCTATTGCCATCAACCGAGCACAAATCTGGACTCCAGGCAGCATAGAAATTTCAGATGGAAAAACCCAATACCACTTTGCCCGACACGGGAATCAAACCCAGGTCCTAATGCCCAGCACTAGCGCTTGTGACCACCAGACCAAAGAGGCCGAACGAAGTTTTATAAGCCCCAAAAATTACATTATCAGATTTTTTTTGGTCAAGTTTTTGAATCTTTAAGTAAACAGAGTATTGTACACACGGTTACACATCAAGTTATACATTTCCAGTATAAGCTGACCTTGCATTGTACGGAAATCCTATACAATGCGAGATCAGCTTATACTTACTGGAAATGTATTTCTTGATATGTAGCCGGGTATACATAATGTAAATAATCAGAAATTGCATTACTCGAGCGTCAACCAGTAGAGTTCATTATTGTAATGTTATGCGCTGTTCGAATACAATTGTGAACTCTGCAATGTCAGTCTGCATGTCGTTCGGTCATCGACCATGACACCACGTTGCATTGCATTATGTAGGTACTCAGTACGTTATTATTTTGCACGTACTAAAAATGTATTTACGGGCTAGTATGAAATTATACAGGGTTACTGGTAACTCGACGTATTCCTTGCAGGACGTCATAGTAGGGTTAAAATGCAACAAATTAAGCCACCAAATGTTCTACCGAAATTCAGTAGTTTTTAAATTAGTTAAGAGTTTTAGTTTTTTAATGAAAAATCCCAGATTAAATCATTTGAAACCAATTTAAAAATGATTTACGGCGCGACTGTACTGAAATTTAAGTTATTATCATAGTTGACGCCGTAGCAGACCTTTAAGAACAAAACATTTAATTTTTTGTAATTTTTGCTATTACTTCATAAAAAATGTAGTCTAGTGCAAAAAAAAATAATACACTTGGTGTAGTAACATTCAACAACACAACAAAAATTACAAAAAATTTAATGTTTGGTTAGTGATATTTGCCAAAGTTTTAGGCATTATTGAACTTTTAATTATTAACAAAGGTCTGCTACGGCGTCAACTATGATAATAACTTAAATTTCAATACAGTCGCGCCGTAAATCATTTTTAAATTGGTTTCAAATGATTTAATCTGGGATTTTTCATAAAAAAACTAAAACTCTTAACTAATTCAAAAACTACTGAATTTTGGTAGAACATTTGGTGGCTTAATTTGTTGCATTTTAACCCTACTATGACGTCCTGCAAGGAATATGTCGAGTTACCAGTAACCCTGTATATACCCTATATATCATTTCATATTAGCCCGTAAATATCCACTAATTCGCATTTACCAATAAGTGGTAATAACAGCGTTGTGAATAAAGTCATTAAAGAGATAGATATAATAAAAGGTGTATCTTTTCATACACGAAATCTCTGAAGGGGGCATTGTACTCATCATTATGAACAACTTTCAATATAGAAAAAAGCCTGAAAGCGAAAAAAAAAACAGCTGTTCCCTACATTTTGACGAGCTATGCGAACATAAATATAAGGAACAGCTGTTTTATTTTTTCGCGTACCTTTAAGAGATTTCGTATATGAAAATATACACCTTATATATACAAAATCCTACACCACCGCATTACCGAGTTACTATCGCAAAATATATAAAAAGACACGACTACCAACCCTACTGACTGATTAATCTATTATCTTATCATAGCTAATATTGTAGGCTTATTGATTGATTCGCACGAATTTCCTCAACCGAAACGGTATTGCAGGTAGTTTGTGTAAATTTATTTATTCGCGAATCGATTTCTGGTGCTGTCGATTCGCCCTCAATAAAATTAACTGCGTGCGAATCGCCTCAAGAAAAAACAATGTTCATTAAAAGTGCAAATTTGCCCGCTTCATAAGAGTAAATCCGCGCGAATCAACCAATAAGCCTAAGGCTAGCTAGGCTAAGGCTTGCTTCAGTTTAACAGATGAGACGATTTTTATTAGAAACAAAGGGAATTCTAGTACGTATATTGTTTCTTAAACGACCATATCCCAAACCTAGTTAACAAAAAAAAAAAAGTAATAAAAATGAAAAGCCAACTACGACTAAAAAGGTATAAACAAGACACCACAGCAGACAAATTAAAAATCCGGAGTCACACGTGTTAAATAATAAATCAAACAGGTTACGTGTGACTCCGGATTTTTAATTTGTTTGTCTGTGGTGTCTTGTTTATACCTTTTTAGTCGTAGTTGGGTTTTAGTTTTATTACTTTTTTATTTTTTTTATTTTGTGGTTATAATATATAATAATATTTTTGAAATGTGCTCATTAAGTCCTTTCATTTGATACCCAACATGGTACGACTAAACAATTTTTTTTTAGTTCCTCACTTTATGTCCTCTAGAGGGCGCCATTTTTAATTCAATGTGACGCCACATAGCCTATAACCAGCGGACAATCACGACGCTTTCAACGATACCTCATTTGTCAAATTTTGATAGGTGGTTTAGAAGATAGGAGGGAACAGATGAACATACTTACATACATACATACATACCGGTCGAAATCATAACCCTCCTTTTATCTTCGTCGTAGTCGGGTTAAAAATCAGTTCAAATATGCTGCATCAAATGTATCCGCTCACACTCCAAATGCATAAATATACGAAAAAATATCACCACTTTAACAAAAACGTTGGTACTTTATGACGCAGAAAATACTGGAACGCGACTGAAACAGAACAGTGGTAATCTATAATTCCCTGTGTAAACGCGTAACGTCAATGGACGATTTAAATAAATCCACTAGTTATCGCTCGAGAGTTCCCATGCACATAATACGTAACTAGCAATTGCGATTGCTAAATCGATGAATTCATAATTGCGTTGCACTTTTGATAACCTTTTCACGTGCTAGAATAATTCCTCCATTTGTGGTCTTTGTCTTCGTTTGTAAACAAATGGCATCGGTTTGATTCAGCTTTTTCTCTAAATAAACAGGATTGCGATAGACTTTGGAATTGATTATGATTGTGTTTACAATGCTGCAATTTAAAACAATTTAATCATGTTATGGGTAGACACTAGACACTAATTAACTTTATTGCAACATCAATACGAACTTTTCAGTTTTCTTTTCCACTTTCACTAGTTTTAATAACCGCATTCCTTGATCTTTTTACCCATTTGACTCTTTAATTATTCCCATTCGATGATTACTTGCATTGCTTGTTAAAATGAACCCCTACTCTCAATTATTCCAAAAGTGTCGCTGAAGTATTTTCATGCGTTTTTATTTCTTCATTTATCAGTTATTTGACCCGCATTATATTCAGAACTCAGAAACGAACGTCGTCGCAACAATTGCAGATCGCAATCGCAAGTTACGTGATGCGTCCCTGGGCGGCGCGGCGTCGACGGGGTTACGCTGCGAACGTGTCACTTCAGCACCAGTAATGGAATTCTCATGCTCGCTCCGCTCACGGTTTGCGGCGCTAGTAATACATACTTTAAATTTGCACCGGTACCTATCGCCCGCGAGCGCTCCCACAAGAAACTTTTCACAACTTTAAAGGGATCTAAATGGGCCTTATTTTAAACTTTATCTATATATAAAACGAGCGGCGAAAAAGGCGTCATAACGCGACGTCATTTTTTCGTTTCTTCACCTTGTTAGCAGACGCAAAAACTTGCTGGTAAAATAGGCGTCATTTGAATGGATATTGGACATAGTCTTTATTGCCATGTATAAAAAATTTTAGTGTTAAAAACAAACACAATTAGTGCGCACTGAAATGGCGCGAATAAAATTATTTGTACAATATCTCAATTTCGTGTTTTGATGATTTCAATTAATGGGAAATTTAATTAAGTGTACGAAGTTAGAATTTCTTTAAGAGCTTTTGAGTAGGCGTTTCACAATATTACTCTAAAATGGTTCCAATCGATTAAATATTACCACTTTTTAACAAAAAACACAAAGCGCTCGACCACTAGGGACGTCACTCACAATTTTAGTAAGAAAAAGAAAAAAGCTCTATTGTTCATCATTATTTATTCATTTTAATAAAAACTACATTAAATTACCTATATATTACAGGCAATTATATTTTTATGATTAATTTGAGCAATTTAATATAAAAATAAAAATTCGCAACATTTGCGAATTTCCACCATTTTTCCGCCATTTTGTCGCCATTTTCTTTGCGCCATGCATTCATTTTGCTGCTGTGCAATGTTGCTAGCGTGGCGTGTTTTATTGTTAGCTCTGTCTTTCGTGCTCACTATACCACAAGAATAAAAGAGATAGGGCACTTAGTTTCACAGATAATCGCAAAAACATCGAACTATCGTGGTACGTGGACGGTAGACTACTGTCAGTTAATGGTAGTACCACGGTGGCTGTCAGTGGAAGGGCTATTATAATTCTATTAGATTCTTTTATAACTTTATTGTCTATCATTACGATTTCATTAGACTTTAAAATTATATTGTGATCGCTAATTGTAAACCGGTGGAAGATTCTTAAAGCTTTCTGAAGATACTGTCTATGTTACTAAAGGATTTTAATAGAGATAATGAAGATAGAATTTTCCAAAAATATAACTCCTTTTAATCTATATTTTCTCAGTGTTAGAAAGTATTTTCATACTTTAAATTAGTAATACTTTATTCAGCTGCTCATACGTAACTATAATATTTATTTCCTTATAACGGAAGAGCTCTTCTATTCTTAGCCAGAACCATGGAGTGTTCGATAATAATTAATAGTTAGATTCTAAATGGGATTGTGGAGATGAGCCTCTATATGATAAATTATGCTTTCATACCGGCACAATGTATCTACTGACGTCGACCGTATTTATGCCAATGATGGTTTAAGGTGTCTGTCATTTTGTTTATAGATGTCGCAAATACCAGTTAAAACAGAGATATATAGATAGATAAATCATTTATTTGGTGCACACAAAAGAGATATCACAATACACAAAGCACAATTAAACAATAAGAAATTAGGTACATTTTTATACACAAAATCATTATACAACTCGAAAACTATCAAAAATTGTGGAACATACATGGGGTATTTTCGGGCATGAGATGTCTATTTTTTTATGACGTCACTATTTTGACCATCCTATATAGTATAAAAAATACAAGGTGCCAATATACAAAAATAAAATATTTTTTATGAAATAATGTGACACTGTAACACACTTAATCAAATAACGAACAGATTGATACAATAACTCATACGCAATTTTTCATGTTTATGAGGCATTGAGATACATAAAAGTGCCCCATGATCATATATTTTTTTTTTTTTTAAATCTCTACCTCCCCATTGATACTTGAGAGATCAAAACTTATTACGTACCGGAATTGTAAACCGCCAATCCTATTAGGCATGTGAACCAAAAAACAGCTTTCCAAAATATTCCCATTAATTACTTAAAGACGTTTCAAATAGAAGTGGAAATTTTAAAATGTAACAACATTTTCTGCTGCAGCTGGAATGTTTGCGGCTGATTGGATTTGTTTCGTTTTCCATTCAGAAGCTCCTGAGTTCCAATGGCGGGCGAATACTCGTTTTCAGTAAAACACTACGGTTAACCATTGACTGCGAGCGTTTCACAATATGCAGCTCTTTTTATTCCCTTCCTTTTATTTGTTTCTTTTAAGCACTCATTTATTTAGGGGCGGACTGGATTCTTCTTTTTCGCGTAGTAATTAATTTTTATCTTTTCTCAATTTGCGTGAATAATTTTGTTGGTAAATGAACAGTGGGGGCTGATTATGTATATGTTTAGTAATTTATTGCTAGGGGGTAATAAACATCCTGCCAGGGTTGCGAGAAAGTCCGAAAGGGATACCGGGACCTTGGCAACAAGCAACTGAAGGAACACGGGTGGGTTTTAGTCAGTAAAAGTTTGACACACCCTTCCGCTCCGCCCAGAGCCGGAGAAGTCATTGGATGATTTCCCACCCTCAGAAAAAAAAAGGGGGTAATAAACATTCGGCTGTTGGACTGGGCAACTAATTCCCTACATTATAAAGCATTGATATATACCCTGTTTAATTGCTAAGCCCTTGGCAAAACAGGGGAGAGCTGTAAAAATTGGTTCCCTGTTAGTTGTGGCATGACCCACTTTGAGGGAAATGCATTACGTAATTATTATTTTTTTAATTTGGCAATAGCCTCGCCCCCTATTACATGGGGCTTAAACATACCTAATGGGTGAAATGTGAGTGTAAATTCTATAGGTAAGCACCTCTGCCTAACCCTTCGGGGAATAGAGGCGTGATGTTATGTGTGTGTATGCTATTTTCATTATACAGAGTCAGAAATTCAAAAATCTATTTTCTTTTATATAGAGAACATTTTGTATTCCTTATCAATAAACCAGCCAGCCATCTGGGATGTCTAATCTCTCAAAAAGAGAAAATTCCAATCCACATTATCAAAGACAGATTACAGTAAATTAAAAATACACTTATGTAGCCATCTAACACATAAATTAAATAACTACATCCTACATCAGTGTCCATCCACAAAAATCTTAGCTAAGCATTTCAATTAAATCTTGAAAGGTTTCTTTAGGAATGCTTCTCGTTTAGACAAAGGAGTTACAAAAGCCGTTTCAGGTAATTAATCCCTGTGGAATTCTTTCAGCAGCAACAGTCAAGGAAAATAATCACAATTCACTACTTACTTTGACAAAAGATTAAACATTTATCTTCTCGATAAGGAATTGCGTAATATTATTAATTGCCTTTGTTATTATTTATTTTTTGGTTATATTTTATTTTTCATTTCGTAAATGTTTTCTGGTTGATTAGATATGAGGTATTTTGTGTATTGAGTAATTTTGTTTATTGCATATACATATATACAGCGTGTAATAGGTAATACGGGCCAATATCCGTGTATCAGATATGTGTGGTCTTAAGAGTAGGTTAGGTTAGAACAACTTTTTCCATGGGACAACATCGTTATCAAAAATAATCAGTTATAAACAAATATAACGCCAATCTCATCTAGATTTCAAATAAAATATGATTGACTTGTAAAAACAGTGTTTGTACAAACCTACTTACAAAATTCAAATCATTTATCATTATCATTTATCAAATAATGATTCGTAAACAATTTCCCCATTCTTTACTTGTAGGTATTACATAAAGTCAAATTAGAAAAATCAAGTGAGGCTTACGTCAAAAGTAGTGAAAACTTTGCTGGGAGCGGACGATACCTCGCCTGTGCAAATTTAAACAGACAGGCACGATAGCTGGCCGGCCGAGCACGAGAATTCCATTTACCTGACCGAAATGTCTAGGTCTTAGTTTTAAACACTGTGGCCACAAAACAAAGGCTATATTTTTCTACCTTAAAGTCTTAGTAAGACGGTCTGTGAGTATGAAGTTTGATCATGGTTTTTGTATTTTTCATTGGAATTAACGTCACCACATTATATTAGACAGTAGTGGTGGCCCAGTGGTAACGGGTGACTTACGAGTTGTAGGTCGTGGGTTTGAACCTAGTTAGGCATTTTACTTTGTATAAATAATTTCATTACCACTGCTCTCAAAGCGGTGAAGGAAAACATCGTGAGGAAAACGGCATGTCTTAGAACCAACGATTCGAAGACATGTGACATCTACCAACCCATACTGGGCCCGCGTGGAAGATTACAGCCCACCTCCTCGTCGAAGAGAGGAGGCCTGTGTCCCAGCAGTGGGAACATTATTAGGCTTAATAGACAACATATCGGAAAATACCTATACAAAACTCCAGCCTTTAGTAACAGATGTTTCATTCCCTAGGCAGGCGGTAAGCGCCCTTTGCCTTTTAGTTCGAACAGTAGGCATTTATTTAAAATCTGTTTAAATAGAATACTTACACTTTTTGTGTTATCTTTAAGACACTTACTTGGAAATCTAAAAAAGCTTAGTGTAAAGTAGTTTTAGGTTTCTACATGAGTGGGTGTTGCTTCAAATTAATTTTAAAAAGAACTACTTACTTGGACAGAGATCGCTGTGCCAAATAAAAACTTTTTACAAAAAAAAAACAACCGACTTCCAAGAAAAGTGAAAAATTACTTTAATTTTGGAAGTCGGTGTCTTTGCTTTTCAACTTTCGTTTTTTGCCCCCGACTTCCGAAATTAAAGTAATTTTTCACTTTTTTTGTGTTTTTTTTGTAAAAAGTTTTTATTTTTAGTGTGGTCCCTACCCCACATAAATTTGAATACCATTACCTGCTATTTAAACAATAGTGACGGAGTCAAATAAGATGTCGTCTACATAGACTAAGTGCGAAAAATATGTAATTATTGAAGCTAACTCAAAAACTATGTACGCAAGTAAAATTAATAAAATTGATATGGGACCACCTCGGGAGTATAACCTTTCGAACAAAATAAAGAAATTTATCGGTTGTCGGTAGATAAAGGTAATATCGGTTCACAATTGGCGAAAATACCGAAGACCATAAACAAAAAAAAACAAAATACATACAGACGAACATAGAACCTCCTCCTTTTTGAAGAAGTCGGTTAAAAACTAAATATAATCTCAAAACTAATGCTAGCCACACTCGTAACAAAATTAATCGTTATTTACGCACATTTAGGCCGTTGGAAGAAATTTGCGCTAATTTCATACAACACACGTCACGATAGACTCGCGCAAGCCTGAAGTTCCGCAAATAAATCGTCACGTGTGTGGCTAGCATTACATGTTGGAAGAAATTTGCGCAAATATCATACAGCACACGTCACGATAGACTTGTGCAAGCCTAAATTTGCGCAAGTAAATCGTTACGTGTGTGGCTAGCATTACGATAAATTAGCGATAATAAATCGTTACGTGTGTGGCTAGCATAAAACATCAAAAGCGAGTATCATCAAAAACATTATCAGTAAAGAGTTTAAAATCCTAATAAGGTACGGAACAACAGTACATTCGGTACATAACCTCCATTCGGCTATAACTCCCCAAGTATTTTACGTCAGCACTAACATCGAGTAATACCAACTGTTTTCACGTCGCCACTCACTAGATACCTTTTAAACCAGAAAATGGATGGTACAGAGAAGTTATAAAAAGAAATACGACATTCCTCCGTCTGTTTATTACTGTACATTAGTTATACAGCATCCGTAGTGTCGTCTCGGCATGAAATGGAACTAATGAGATTTTGATGTTTTTTTGACTATGCTTTTATTTTCCTTGGGAACGGTAAGATGTTGTTCGAGGCCACGTGAGAACACTAGTTGCAAATTTAACTGGAAAAGATAGTGGACTTTGTTTGAGAATGATTGATAGTTTTGCTCGCTTGAAAAACCGTGAAAATTTTCAGTTTCAAAAATAGTCCTGTATTTAAAGAGAAACATGAAAAGTTTATGTTAATAGGACAATTGATTTAAAAAAAAACAATATAATTATGTACCATGTCTATTACATATGAAAGTACAATTAGGTAAGTAGGTACCTATTTAGTCGATATTGATAGTTTCTCAGTAAAGTCAAAGAAAGTGGATATAATAGTTACCATCAGTGAATACTGAGGCTGCGCTTGGTAATGGCTGAGTTTCAATTGGCTTTGGAATGACTGACTTTGTTAGGTATTATTTAACACTGACATTTTCGCAGTTTCGGTTCGTGTAAATTTTTCATGATTTGGAAGGTTCATTCTAGTAGGTACGAAGCTGTCACATAAAATTCGGTTCTAACTGTTTAAGCCTGGGTTTGAGATGGCCGACACATAGCGACCGCAATTTACCGTCGAATGGTGTCACTAAAACGTTATTATTGAAAGAAGTTGGTGTGTTTCCCTTGAGATCGTTTTGATACCGTAAAGTCAAACCCCGCTGCCATAATTTTCATGACGGCTGTCACTGCGGCTGTTATGTGGCGGCCACCACTCGAGAGACTCGCGCTACGTATATACGCATACCAGCGAGTCATCACTTGTTGCCGTCGCGGACTCGCTGCTAAATAAATGTATAATATTTCTAAATTAATCAAATACAAGGCGAAGGTCGGTATAGCACATCGAGTCTTAAAAAGATTATGTAACACTATTATGAATGACAGAAAAGACGCTCTACAAAGCGGAACTTTATATAAAACTCAGTTACAGTTAGGGCGTTTGTCCACCGCTGCCGTCACCGAAAAACAAAATTATCCGAACCGAACGCGAGTCCCGGTGACGATCGAACGTGTTTTGTATTACATCGTGATTACATCGGTCGCACCGAACTACATGAAACTTCGTTCGTGATGACAGCGCTCGGGGACGGCTACTTCGGCGCCGCAATCTTGCTCTCGGTAACGTCCCGGTGATGGTGGCGGTGGACAAACGCCCTTTGTGGCCGTTAATAATGGCAGATGGCTATAAATACAAAACAGTTTTTTTAAACGTTCATAACAAAGATCATATCATTTCGTCAATTAGTAGTATAATATTGCTCTCCATCATAACCACTTAGTTACCAGTAATAAGTTAATATTCCATTCCGTATCCATTTAATTTAATACTACAAGCTCATTAATCACTCATCATTATGTGGATTAAAGATGATCGTAGCGTTTTACTTTCTTTCTTCAAGTTGGGGCGTGTATTAATAAGTTTATGTAACATCTTATGCATTGATGGAGAGATTTTAATTATGAATTAGGATGTGGAATAAGAATATTTAAAATAAATACCTATATTATATAAATTATATAATGTAAATCTACTCATACAAATAAATAAAATGGAATTGTCTGTTTGTAATGTCAAAATAACAGCTTTTTACTAAATGCATAATTCATTATTGATGTGTAGCCGTGTGTCGAATCATACCTATGAATGGTTCAGAATCGTTTTCATATATTTCCATACGATTTACTTCCTTGTGTTATCGTAATGCCGTGGAGGTCCACGTAAACATGGCGACGTACTATCGAAGAACTTCATATCTTAGCAGTTTCAAAACAAAATCCCGTGAACACGATGACCACATCTGTTACCGCCCCGGTTCTATAACGGCCGAGCGCTGCAAGCAGAAATAGTCCTTACGGTGCATAGATATGAACTTCTTCGATCGTACAGCTCTTTCTCGCACAGGTACACCGCTTTCTTACTAGTTTTTCTGGGTAAAAATAAATGAAGCTTGTTAATATATAATTTGTTCCTAGTTGCCACAGAAACGTGCGATTGAAACGATTCTCATCGAATAATTGATTATCGTTATCTAACACTACGGTGCTACACATTATTAACATTGACCTGGAAAGTAGTGCATTATCAAACTCCTCGAAGCACCATAGGTAGGTCAGTACAGATAGGTAAGTAAATACCTAAGCCAATTTAATAAACCAGTGAATTCAACTTCCTTTGTTTTGGGAACAGTTTTCATTGTTTCTCTCATAATAATGAATGAAAGGATTTTGTGTGACACAATGTGACACAATATTAGCAGTTTCCATGGAAACAGTCTCATAAATGCTTGTACATATATGGTCATCATCTGTCATACATTTGAATATCCTAATCCTAAATACGCTTTCACGCTAAAACGACTAAACAGATTTGGATGAAATTTAGCACATGGGTAGACCATGACCTGGATTAGGACATAGGATACTTATCCCTATATTCCCACGGGATCGAGACCTGGTATCCCGCGGGTCAAACCGTGGAGCGCAGATAGTGGTATAAATTAGTATTGCAGTGCAATCGTCATGATCATAATTGTTGTGGGTTTTCATCCATAAGATAATTTCAGTGCCTCGTTGATGAAGTGGTCGCAAGCGCTACTGCTGAGCATGAGGTGTTGAGTTCGATTCCCGGTTCGAGCAAAGATTTATTGGATTTTTCAACTGAATTTTATTTAATTTGAATGGTTTTAAAAGGGTTTTAATTACAAGAATTGGCCTTCTGGTAAGTGATGTTATGATGAGATGAGAGTGATGTTCCTGTGATTTTAAACAATGCTTGGTGAGAAAACATCTTGCTAATTACAAAGTGAGAAACATTTATTGCTCATCATGTATATGTTTAGGTACTTTTATGAAAGGCAGAGCTCGACACGTTAGGTAATTTACAACTTGCATATAATATAGCAATTTATATTCACTTGCACACAACGTGTTTTGTTTAACGTTCGTTCAACATCGCCCACTGTGCAAAAGCTTTATAAATTATTTAGAACTCTCAATGAAATTATTAAAATGCTGCACAGTGCTCCAAAATTTGCTCCAAAATATGCACCCACGTGTCAGCGTCCCGAACTAATATGCTTTTTAATCAAAAAGTTTGTTTTTAATGTGTGTGTTTTTCATTGTTTTTTTTCAAAGTTTGTGCACTGTTATGAAAACTGAGGGTTTTTTTCAGAGTATTGCAATCGTTAAAACGTCTCTCTTTAAGGAAAGTCTATCAATCACGGACATGTGAATAAATGGTTACCACGCATACCAATTACTTAGACAGCTACTTTGTTTGGGGCAGTTGTTCTATGAAAACATATACTTCTACAATGTTTGTAAATATGTGAGCACCATGTATCTATCACATACTAAATTAATTTGTTTGTCATTGCTCCATTTTTAATTATTTTTACCTATTGTGGTAATCGTATTCTAGATGCATCGTCTTCACATGTAATTATATAATTATTGATGTATACAAAATATTGTAAAATATTTTTAAAAGAGTAGCACAGCTGTCTGTTCAGTTAGAAAAAATGATACAATGGTATGAGATTTTGCATACTATTGTATACAATCATTTACATGAAGCAAAGCAAAACATAAATCAAATTATTAGCAATATGTCAGCTAGCACAGCATATATTTATAACCAAAACCCAATATACCAACTTCTAAACTATGCAATGGATTTTGATGCAGTTTTCACCATCATTTAGATAATTTTTTATTTATGTGTACATATGCTTAATTTGTTCTTGTTATTGTTGTTTGCTTGTTACAAAATTGTTATTTTTTCCACTCTGTAAACGGCATTTCGTTTATTTATAATTTGTATTTGTTGTTTGTTTTCATTTGTTATGTCGCAATATATTGCGCAACTAAATTGTCTCTGGCCTCACAGAGCATGTATGATGTCATGATGTGTATCTTGGCCTCTGACCACAGATCAGACTAAGTAGCTTCTGAATACGAGGCTTTTGGGTATCAAGTAAATGACATTCTTTTATTTTGTAATGTGTGCGTTTAGTTTGTGCAGAATAAACAATTTTTCTTTCTAATATTAAACTTACATTTTATAATAAAGAAATCTCGTTGATTTGTCCAGTCGTAAAAACCGTGCGAAGCAGGGACGAGTCGCTAGTTCATTTTAATTAAAGAGAAACAAGTTGATCTGAGGAAAAGCTTTCGTAATTGCGTATGCAGGCAGGTATGTACAACAACCGTTTGTAACAACACTCAAAAGCAAGCAGAATATGATACAATTACCTTACAACTTGCATTTTCCTAGTGTAATAATAATGTTGCAGTTAATTTTCAGCTTCCGTTTTATATTAAAAACACTAGAACTTCAGCACGGTATTCAGTTAGAGCCATATAAGACTATCATAAAAATAGGTATGATCATGAGATTTATGATTTATATTAAGAACATAATAATGACGGTATAATAACGACTTATTTATTATTCATATTGTCTTTGACCATAGATGCTATTTGATAGCAAGCGTACATATTATAGTATGGTCATATCCGTCTATCCTCAAAAATGGCTGAATCAAACACGGCTAAATGGTTATCCATCTTGATAAAGTATGACGTTCATATTTTATGATTTATAGCTAATGTAAAAATGAAGAACAGCATCGTTCAACTATGATCATAAAATGTGACAGATATGAATTCATAATCGTATGATACACTTATGATAGTGTTAGATTTGTTTTGTTACTTTGGTATGCAACACATATCTCACATAGCTATCTAAATACCGACTCCTCCTAGGTACCTACTGAGTATCCCAGCTGCTCGTCACCTGCCTGAGGGGTTAGGACCGGCGAGATAAATGATAATCTCGCTCTCAATGTAATAATAACTTTGACCAGTGATTTGTTGCAACTATTAGTAAATATTTGCAACTAATCTGATTCCGAAAGTCTCTGCGACATAACCCTGACTGTTTAATGCAAACTAGTAAAGTTTTCTAAAAATTATGGTTTTTAAAACACTCTTTTACTTAAAAAACAAAAAACCCGACTGCAAAACCTATAACCGAAAAGAAAAAAACAAGCATTGAACAACAAACAAAAGTTACACCATATTTCAGGTTATTGGTTTGTAATTGTTTATAATTTATTTTAAAAAAACCTTAAGGTAAAATAATAATATATAAAAAAAATATAGCCTATGTCACTCCCACAATTAAGACGAACCTAACGACACCTCGTATGTTAAAATCCATCAAACCGTTTAGGCTACAGAGCATGCCAAAGAAATAGACATATACATACATACTCTCTAAAAACATTACCCTCTTTCTTTGGCAGTTGGGTAAAAAATAACTCTTAATTTACGAGAAACGTGGGCAAATACATCCTTTATTAAAACTGAACATTAAAGCCATTCAAATAAATCCACAATTTTCTATACGACTCATGTGTCTAAACCTAACCTAAATCTGTATGAGTGTACTTTAGAGCATTGTAGACGAAGAAACAATATACCCGCTGTTTACAAACCGGCGGCTTATTTCGTGTGATCCCCCCCTCTGTCTAACACAATACTTTACTGTGGAAACAGTGACGTCATCTGCAGGGATGTGTTCTGCATGGCTGCATGTGTTATTTTGAATATGGATATTATTATTTATCTGTCTTAATAAATCGAAGGAAATAAAAGATAGGTTATTACCTATTTACCTAAAGAGGAGAACGGGCAAAAAATTCCATGGATATTTCCATGGAATTTTTTGCCCGTTCTCCTCCTTAGAAAACTACTACACTTTGGAATGGGGAACTAGCTTCATTTTTCTGAATGACCGACTCCTTGACAATTCAAAAGTGCCTGTAAATGGTGTAATGGAAATAAATGCTTTGAGTTAGAGTTTGATACATACATACACACACAAGTTAACGCATTTTTTTCATGGGGGTAGGCAGAAACTACAGAACGCCACTCGTACGATCCTTACATACTGCTTTTGCTCCGTTTACGTTCATACTCTTGTGGCGGCATCTACATCGCCACATGCGAACTACGCATCAAATACTAGACGTAACACAAAATCTTGCATCGCGTAATTAGAGTTTACCACGCGAACAACATATATACAAGATCCCAACATCAATCATTAGGCAATTGCCTGCCAGGCACGACACTCTTCTAGTCGGAGGACCCTTGCTTTACTTTAGAGGATGAGTGAACTTTACACCCTGTTCCTCATATCTCTAAACTCTTATCAGAAAATGTAGCAGTCGTATAATTGTGTTACATAATGTCAATTCACAAAATCATTCACGTTTAAGATATTAAACTAAAAAAAAAAACCTTTGAAGAGTTATCAGCGTCGTCTAATATCGATGTCTAATTTATGAAGGCAGGCATCATTGACAAGACTTGCACCTACTCAAAGGTCCAAAGGTCCTATCAAGGTTATCCTACCCTCCAAGCAGAATACGGCTAAATTAGGGGGGAAAAAATAATTTAACAACTAAATAAATAAAAAACCGGCCAAGTGCGAGTCGGACTCGCGCACCAAGGGTTCCGTACCATTATTTATAAAACCGGAAAAAAAATCATGTTCGTTGTATGGGAGACCCCTTAAATATTTATTTTATTCTGTTTTTTTTGTATTTGTTGTTATAGCGGTAACAGAAATACATCATCTGTGAAATTTCGACTGCCTATCACGGTTCATGAGATACAGCCTGGTGACAGACGGACGGACGGACGGACGGACAGCGGAGCTGTTTTACCGTTTGGATACGGAGCCCTAAAAAACGAATCCTAAAGAAGTGGCAACTTATTAAAACCAGTATTTTAATAATAGCAAATGGTGTAATTTGGCAACAAAGAGCGAAATACCTAAAATTGTGGGCGCAAGCATAATCCCTGTATCTTGGCTGAAAATAGGAAAGGAACCCTCCTAATTCACGCGAAGCTGGGAATAAATTTATTTAGCCACGGCGAAATTAAACACAAGTATTATTCATAATGCACTCTGAACGTAAGCGCGTTTCGCTGTTCCTGAAATTTATAAGTCGGTATTTTTGTAGGAGCTATGCATGATCGCGCTATTCGAGCTAAAAAAAGAGTTTGGAAGCGACGATCGAGATTTTTGTTTGGTATAGAATCAGGTACCGACATACTGAGGCCCACTTGCACCATGAATCAGTAAATGCATAAAGCTATATATATAGCATATAGCGCTAAACTTATTAAAAAAATGCATATTTTTGTATAATAACATGATGATTATTTTTATCAAATGCGGTTTCATTTGGGAGGCCATTTTTTAAGAGTAAACATTAAGCCTAGACCATGAAACGATGCCTTGATTTAAATGAACACGGTTGAATTACCATAAATGCTACTACAGTTACGTAGTACGTTTTAATGAAGTAGGTACAAAGGCTTATATTATACAGATATTCAGCTGAAACTAGTTTTCCTAGAGAATAAAGATAGGTTTTTGGAAACCTAATATTATGCTGTAGAAGTCAAGGATTTCAAGCCTCCATTTTATTTATAGTTGCTTCGTAAGACAAAACTTTGATCAGTTATTCCGTATTCGCGCGGACTTCCGTATTCCGTAAATATCTCACCGTGAAAACTAAGGTGAAGAGAGCTGTCAATATAGTTTCAATCCCTAGCTTCGGGTGGAATGACAGCTCACTTCACCTAAGGGTTCAAGGTGAGATTGTTACAGAATTCATACCGGCTGCTGTCGTATAGAAATCTTTATTTTTTAAATCTCCTGTACTATATAAACCGGGACACCAATGGTAACATTTGTACATCGAAAATCGCCCTTAATGCTACATCATGAAGGTGCAGTCTATCTGATGTGCGGTTTACTGTACAAAAATAGTGGAACTAGGCTGTCTTGATATAACTAGACAGTCTCTGCCAGTCTATTTTTGCCTGAAACACAGGTTTGAATTAACCTAGATCGGGCGGGTCGCTACCAAAAAACTTGTAATTCCAATCCATCATTACTTGCACCTCAAAATATTTTAGTTGAAGTTTATCTTTAGGTACCTACTATAATAATTGTGTGGAAAGTCTTACTGTTGTTGAAATGTACACTTTTTAAGTGTTTAATTATTATTCAATAAATATTATTATTATTACTATTTTTGGGCCTAATGGGATTCACAAAATCGCAAAAATACTTTATAAATAAAAAAACATCATAACATCACACTTGTATTCCCCAAAGGGTTAGGCAGAGGTGTACCTACCTATTGTACACCTGTATATCGCCAGCTATGTTTAAGTCTAATGTAATAGTGGGTGAGCCTATAGCCATCAACCGGCTACAAATCCAAACTCCGGCCTACTACTGAGAAATTTAAGATTGAATGGAAATATTCAGAAATATTTCAGTATTATCGTACTTTGACCTTGCAACAATATCTGTGATAATCTCAACGATTTGTACTATGATGTTAATAATAATATTAAATAAACACGTGCACGATTACAGTAGATACTAATTTGTCCTGATATCTGTAGATAGAACGTGTTATTGTTTCTACTACTCGTAATGGGCGATGTTTGTATCACTTCAATTACGTTTATTGAGAATGGAAACTTCAACGTTCATGGAGAATTCAAAATTGTATGACGTGATGTCTTTTTACCCGACTACGGCGAAGCGAAAACGAGGGTTAGGATTTTGACCGGTATGTATGTACATAATTGTTCCCTCATATCTTCTAAACCCCTCATCAAAATTTGACAAATGAGGTATCGTTGGAAGCGTCTTGATTGTCCACTGGCTATGTGATGTTACATTAAATTGAATATGGCGCCCTCTAGAGGGCATAAAGTCATGTTTTTTTTTAGTGATGTCATTTTGGTTATTATATAGATTAGCATATTTCAAAAATATATATAATATAACTCCAAAAAACAAAAAGAAAAGTTATAAAACTAAAACCCAACTACATCAAAAAATTCAACTTAAAAGGTATAAACAAGACATCTCAGACAGCCAAATTAAAAGTAGTTGGGTTTTAGTTTTATAATTTTTTGAACATAACATCACATCCGTTATCTCTGGTGGGGTTAGGCACACACACGTGTACCTAAATTACACACACATTTTACCAGTCATGTTTAAGTCCCATGTAATAGAGGGTCAGGCTATGGCCATCAACCGGGCATACCTTACCTATATCCGGACTCCAGTCAGCTATTGAGAAATTCGAATCCAGGACCTCATGCTCAGCAGTAGTGTTTGTGGTCAGTGATAACTGGGCCCGTGTCTACTCAACCCGAATAATAATACCAGATACTACGTCGTCAAAACATGTAAGCAGAAATCAGAATCGCCGAAATCGCCTTCTTGTCTTCTATGTTCTATTTAGACTATTGTTAGTTTGATGTGCAAGAGTGAGATAGAAAACTTTTCTTTTGTCATCAGATCCGACGTGTTTCTTAGCGAGGGAACGCTTTTTAGTCCAGACAATTTAAAGAACTAATGAACTTAGGCTAGGTAGGTGGTGGCTTAGGTATCATAATTGAAATAGACGTTGTAAATAATAATGATTAAAAAATTTTTTGGAAAACAAAATTAAATTCGTAATGACTTGTTTTAAAATATCGATTTTCTACCTGACTGTAAAAATCACCGTAATCGAGAGTAAAATATCTGGTATTATTATTCGGGTTGGGGTCTTTGGACGTCTGAGAGCATGGTCGTGCCGGAAACGCTCTCTGTTGTTTTTTTTATGATATTGGCATTTGGCAAGCGCTTGCCATCGAAATCGAACTTTGCAAAATCGGTATTTTATCGGGTGGTGCGTGTTGTGTAATGTGTAGTTTCATGGATTAATTCGAATGATGGTGAGTTTTTAAAGTGATGGTGGTGTTTTGTTTTGGTGGTGGTGGTGGTCGCCAAGTGTTCGTGCAGGCTAATCTGGTGAGATCTTTCCATATTACAGTGACTTGCTCCTCTCTGCAAGATACACGCCATAATTCCGTCATTTTAAGTTACTACAAGTTTAATTGGCTAAATAATGTACCCAACTTTAAGATAATAATAAAATGCGTAGGTGATTGTGTTCCAAAACCGTTGTTGAGTTCAAGTGACCTTTTTTTTTGTGAGTGGTCGGTGATGCTCTTAATGTCCCGGGCACGCATACCTAACGGCTTTGGAAACAAAACTCCGCGCAGCCCTTATATCCCTCGCCAGATGTGGGCGCCCGCACCGACTCTTAGGCCGCATAGCAATTGGTATTTTAACTTTTAAGATACTCACTATTTCAGTATATTATAGAATGCCACAACGGGGCATCTTAGCAAATGTGCTGTCAGTGAAAGTGTAAACTGTAGATTGATACTTTTACAATGTTTTTAAATATGTGAGCACCATGTACCTATCACATAACTGATTTATTTGTCATTGCTCCATTTATAATTCTTTTTGCCTTTTGTGGGACAGTAATCTTATTGCAGGTGCATCGTCTTCACATATAATTATATAATTCATGTATGCAAAATATTGTAAAACATTTTTGATAGATAGATAGATAAAACGTTTATTTGATGCACACAAAAGACAGCACAACATACAAAGACAAGGTTAGCCAATTTACAAAAAAAAATAAAAAACAAAAAAAAATAGAAACAATAAAAGAAAACTAAACTAGACACAGTGATGACAATATTGTCTATGACAAACTTTAAAAAATAACGAGTAATACAAAGTGCGGTGTGCGTCTCAACGTTGCACCAAATGGGAGTCCAACTCAGCATGTGTCAGGCGAATATACCTGACGCTGATATTCTGCTGGATCCCTACGGTGACATACGGACGTCGAGCAGATACATTAAATTAATATGTGAATTTGTGTACGGAGCAAAATTACATAAGTACCCGCAATTTAAATAATCTATTATACAGTTAAGTTTTGCATTAGGAAAAAAGAAAATTGTAATTGCATTTGAAAAGAGTAACGGTGGAGTTTCTTGCCCATTCTTCTCCATACGAAAGCTACCTATTGGAATGGGCAACTAGAATCAATTCTATTTCTTTGTTTTTCATTGACGTTCAAAAGTGCCTTTTATGTGCCTATTTGAAATAAATTATTTGACTTTGACTTTGTATAAAATACGACATACCTACTTTGATTTTCATCACTCAAACTGCTGTCTGCAGGCAGATTGCTAGATGCAATCCTTGAAAAGGGCTTATACTCGAGCTAATTTAATACAAATATGACGGGTGGTTATCAAGTTTTAACGCTTTTTGAAGTTTACTCAATCCTGGGCGCTATTTTCATTTACAACGTTATTGGTTGATGAGGATGGGTAAGCCTTACATAGTGGCCGAACGCTGTAGACGGGATAGTCCTTGCGATGCGCGCCCGCCATAGTACTATCGTGGAAAGCAATAAAAGGCGCATGGCCGCTATTATAGAACCTGGGTGGTAACAGAGGTGGTCATCTTGTGCGCGGGATTTTGTTTTGAAAGTGGTTGGATTATGGGTTTCGGCGATGTAACTATGAACAGAAAAGAAGAATTCGGGTGACGCGGTTCGAGATTTTTGTCGGGGTCTTATTAATTACTTGTGCCGAATAGTGTGCTTTTAACTCCGAACTATATTATTTGCAATCGCATCAACCCGAGGTGAGCCGCGGTGAGCCACAAGCCGAACTTGTACCGCGACGGAGCTGGACATAAACAACAAGGATCGGGTCCATCGTGATATGAATAGTGTTGCTGAAAACGCATCAGAACTAAGCAGAAAAGAATCGTAAAAGCAGTTTAACTCCACCAAAAGATTCACCGGAGAAGCTGGACTTGAACCATCCTGACAGAGAGAGTCATCATGAGAGACTTGATTAACCACGCCAGGAATAAACCAAGACAAAAGAAAATGTACAAAGAAGGAAAAACTGTTACTAAACGCATCAAGAACCACAGGACGTGCTATCTCGCACATGTTCACAGACGCGGCAAACCCCACCCATTATATGCAGCAATGCAGTACAAAGCCAAATCCAAGAAAGTAGGCTGACCGATTCACGCTTGGAACGCAACCTAAAACAGGACATGGCATGCTTCAACAAGGAAATCAACTTCTGGATGGACATGGCTGAAGACCGATACAAGATCACGAAAGCAGCCAGCGAGATAAACCTGAAACGGACAGCAGCGAGTCCATGGACAAAGACTCGGAAAACAGCAAAGTGTAGCACAGCACAGCAGGGAGATATAAAAGAGCCGAGAACGAAGCATTTCTCTCCCAATGGATTCATCGGAGCAAACTGGCGGCGACGTCGTAAAAAGATCCTCATCCTTAAATAAATATTACCCGTCTCTCCACTAGTTCATTGCTTACTCAAGGATGCATATCCGGTATGCCCGCAAATCCTTCCATATCCCGACGGGCACGGTCTATTCCCTACCATTACCTGCGCCCCCCGGTCTACGGCTAATTAAGTTTTTTAAAGCAAAGCATAAAGCAAATTAAGTTTTTTAGACAGACTTTCAAACAAGTCTATAGGTACCAAGTGAGAGACAGAGATGACGGTCTACAAAGCCGAAATTTTTAGGGTTCTAAGGAACCCTAAAAATTTCGGCTTTGTAGACGAAAAACGAAACCATTAAGGCTCACTCGTGTGTCTGTCGGTCTATCACAGCCAATTTGCTCCGAATCTAATGGACCGATTAAGTTGAAAAGTATACTTAAGAATTTCTGTAACTCAAACACGGACATGTAACGTAGGAAAATAAAATAATTTTGAATATGGCACTTTTGGGGGTAAATAAGAAAAAAAAAAGAAAAACAGTGCCTTCTTTATACTTTTTTAGTCGTAGTTGGGTTTTAGTTTTTATCACTTTAATTTTTTTTTAATTCTTTTGGGGTTATGAAATATATATTTTTGAAATGCGCTCATTAAGCCCTTTCATTTGATACCCAACATGGTACGGTTAGACAATTTTTTTTTAGTTCCATAGTTTATGTCCTCTAGCGGGCGCCATTTTTAATGTAATGTGACGTCACATAGCCTATAACCAGCGGATGATCAAGACGCTTCCAACGATACCTCATTTGTGATGTGTGGTTTAGAAGATAGGAGGGAACAGATGAACATACTTACATACATACATACATCCATACATACATATATACATACACACATACATACATACTGGTCAAAATCATAACCCTCCTTTTTTCTTCGCCGTAGTCGGGTAAAAAAGAAAGTTAAGCAAACCGTACCCTGTGACGTATCAAAATCAAGATAAAAAACCATCATTCAAAATCATCTCAAAATAATGTTACGATATATAAATTCCTCTGGTAGCTATTTACGACTTCACAAAACAGAATTTCCTTAAACCAGGGATTAATTAGCATTAATATCTAATAAGATATTAAGTAAGTAGATAGCAAAAAAAATTTAAGAAGAATTTAAGTAAGTAGAATATCTGCCTACCTAGGTATATCTGTTACTAAGAGCCGGCAGTTTTCCTCATTTCTGAAATTAATGTTGCATAATTAAAACACGGGACATAAGAACCTTATTACTGATAACGAGTTTTCTATTAATCGTCTGAAAATAACAGGAAAACAATGAATGAGAAAGGAGATTCGTGGTTACCTAATGATAGCTAGAATTACTTAAGGGCGTTTGTTCATCGCAGCCGTGACCGGGACGTCACCGAGGTCAAGATGACGGCGTCAAAGCAGCGATACATACATTTACTAAGGGCACGTGTCCGCCTCACGTCCGTGAGCCGAGCGCGGTCATCTCGATCGCCAAAGTTTCGGGTAGCTCGGCGCGATCGCTAGAATGTAGATTAGCCGGAAATATAAAACACGCCGTTCACCCGGCTTTTGTTTTGTCTATCATAACCATAACATACTGATCCGCCGAGTTCGGCCGTGATGGACACACGATCGCCGTCACCGGGATGTCACGTTCAGTTTGAATAATCTAGCTTCTCGGTGACGGCTGCGATGGAGAAACGCCCTAAAGGAGTTCATCTTGTTGTTTTGCTATGGGTTTGGTTTCCGCACTTAGTCCTTAAGGTGGACCATTGTGCGTGGGCCATGGCGGCCGTTTGGGGGTTATTCCAACCAGCCCACCTCCCTCCAGAAGTTAACTAAGTCAAGGAGTTCATCATTATCATCATTTCAGCCAAAAGACGTCCACTGCTAGACATAGGCCGGCTCGCAAACGTAATCATAAATATTATGATTGTTTGCGATTGAAGTGGATTCACAGACAGACAAATTAAAAATCTGGAGTCACACGTAATCTGTCGATTGATCTAACACGACGTGTGACTGCGGATTTTTTATATTTCTATCTCTGATGTCTTGTTAACAAGTAGATATAATATTAAAAAAAACGATATAGATAAACGTTAAGGATTCTTTACGGCAGAAAGGTTTGCGCTAAAATTGTTTTCACTGTACAGACAACCCACAAACGTCAATTTACTTCATCTAAACAGTAAATGACTGAAAGCTGCTGTAGTGGTTGCTCTCTTTTGTAACTCATTTGCGTGTTGTAATGTTCTTTCCCCTTGGAGGGTGGAAAATGGGATTCGTTACTGCTCAAGACGAGTTTTCAACGTAAACATCATAATTTATTTTATTATACTCCGAGGGGATGTGATGTGATGCAAGTTATTCTGTAATTGAAAGTCAAACAGTACTCATTTCTACAAAAAGTCTGATTTAGTACTTTAGTAGGGCTCAATAATCTTGATCTCCCATTAGTCTAGTCATCAG
Source organism: Lithophane leautieri (assembly GCA_949152455.1). Classification (NCBI taxonomy): domain Eukaryota; kingdom Metazoa; phylum Arthropoda; class Insecta; order Lepidoptera; family Noctuidae; genus Lithophane; species Lithophane leautieri. Next base: position 12,548,439 of record OX424459.1, read on the forward strand.
AAGTTCTGTTGCTAAGCATGAGATCCTGTGTCTACCTGCCTTATCAATTAGTAGTGATTAAGGTGAAAGCAATGGGCCGGTCATATTAGCCGTAGAACTGATGACCGTTTGGGTGGACGTATTCTAGAGTGGAGACCGCGAATCAGCAAACGTAAGGTAGGATGCGCTCAGGCTAGGTGGAGCGACGATCTTCGCAGGGTGGATGGTAGCAGCTGGATGAGAGTTGCCGAGAATCGAGCTGAATGGCGTGCAATTGGAGAGGCTTATGTCCAGCAGTGGACTACTATATGCTGATGATGATGAAGGCGAAAGCGCCAACAGGGTAACCTGCCAAATTAAAATTTTCTTACGTTTTTTGCAATTTACAGGTCAGTTTCAGGTCGTATGTTGATCTAAATATGATTCGCGGCCAAAAAATCGTTATAGCGTGAAAAGTTAACAGAAATTCACACAAAACGTCAGTTCATCCAGCCTAATTTAATTATGTCACGAGTGCCAGTTATTTTTGTACAGCTCGCTGGAGCTGCGGTCAGTGCCGTAAGCGTCTGCTGTAGACTCGTCTCATGTCCACATTTGCATAGACGTCGTCTAAAACACACGAAATTTACAGCGCATCGCCAAAGCGCCGCTTGTCACTGCGGCTAACTGCGCCTGTACTTTACGAAGAGGAATTTAATTAAATTAAACAAAACGAGGAAGATACATAATTATTCTATTTATTAGACTGGAAAATTATTATTATTTTAGTTTAAAATAATTTCAATAAATGTTATCGTACTTGAGAGCCGTGGTGGTAACGGCCCAGACAGGCTCTTTACTTTGTGTAAATTATTTCATCACCACTGCTCTCAAAACGGTGAAGGAAAACATCATGAGGAAACCGGCATGTCCTAGAGCCAAAAGTTCGAAGACATTTGTGACATCTACCAACCCGCACTGGGCCAGCGTGGTGGATTGAGGCCCACTTCCTCTCACCGAGAGGAGGCCTGTGTCCCAGCAGTGGGATTATAGGCTGATAGGTATATAAATATACTAATCGTACTTTGGTCAAAAAAAGCGTACTTTACATTATTTTTTAAAGTAGGGAGATTAACATCATAACATTCACTTCAAAAGTAAGTAATGATTAACTTCTGCTTAGCCTCTTAAGTTTAAGCAATGTTTATAAATAAAGGGGGTAACTTTTAGGGTTTTTTGGCAGCAGCAGATAAAGAGAAAATTGTCGAACCAATGCTGACTTGCCGATGGGTTCCCCAACGAGCCAAAAATCATTTGCTGGCTACAGTCGCAGCATGCTCGCTCCTCACTCGTGATTGTGGTAAGCAGTGGTCACTTTTCTAACCAAACCTACTGGTCTATAGGCCCTGCTGTAAAAATCCACCATATATTACAGAATTAATATACGAATTATAATATTTTTACAGAATAGCACAACTATTGTGCAATTCTGTAAAATTTCACCGTGAAAACTTAGATGATGTGAGTTTGAACTGAGCTGTCATTCCCTAGCGTCTGGTCAGATAGGCAGTTGCTCCATGTAAAATACTGGTACCTATTCAGCTGCATCCGGTTTGACTGAAAGCCGACCCCAATACAGTTGGGAAAAGGCTAGGCAGATTGATTGATTTTTAAAACCTTTTTCACCAGAGCTAAGCTAAGCCAAATATAATAATTATGTATAGATATAGAAAGAAGACGTCGCCGTCGTCCGTAACCTCCAACATTCTTCCTCCCGCGTCGGATTCGCCCCGTCAGTGTGAGTTCAGAAAATCAACAAGGTAACGATGAATGAGTGCGTAAAGCTGAACTAACATAGACAGACAACTCCGTCAATAAAAAAATTAAAAAACGTTATGAAATAGACTGTAATCAACATCATAAATGTTACTCAGACGTTACATACATCATAACGTAAAACAATTAATTAGACTAAAAACATTATTTTACAAAATTCACTAATAATACTTACACACTATCTAACAAATTAAGTCTTGTTTACAACGTTACTAGGTTTTTAAACATAATATTCAACATTGCATTTTATTTTATTTTATATCTACACGATGGAATCGATTTTTTGCTCTTTAGTATAATTACCTCACTCACTGACAGTCATTATCATTAAATTAATTAGTAAGTAATACAAAATCTCCTTTGTCCTCCTCTTTTCATCAATTTAAAATAAGTACTACTTGGTCAACTTTAAGACAGTATTCTTAATAAAATAAATATAAACGTTTTCAATTCACAGCAGCGACGCTAAATTCTCAGGTACTTTGGTCACAGACAAAATATACATAAGTCCATCAATGACCACTGGACCACAGTATAAAACCTTTTTTTAAAGTTCCTTATCTCTTTTCGTCTTGTTCGATGACAGTCAGTTGCCATTAACAGACACACAATAGACGATGCCTCCATTTTTCTTCTCATTAAAGCGTTTTTATGATAGTACTCAATACAAACAAATTTATTCTGTAACAGGGAAAAAATACCATTGTTATTTTAAGTAGGAACTGATCTGTCTTTCTTGCTCTTCAATTACTTTCTATAATTTCCCAATCAAATATCATACTTATTATCTTGACCTATGGAACCCTTTGTCGTTTCGGCTCTTATGAAACTAAACTTCTGCCTTCCTTGGCAGATAAGTGCATAGCACTACAGAGTATTTTCAAATACTTAATATTTTATTTCCACCTACAAAGTAATCAGTCCCTATGTTTGTGGTTGTTCCGCGTCCATCTTTTTCTGTCTTCTTTCTTTCATTATTAAGTATAACATATCAGGGATCCAAGTAACTAAGAGTATGACCAGAAGAACATTTTGCGCTGTTATGCATGTAACGTAGCTTCCAGAATAATCTCTTATCCATCCGAGGAAATATCCGACTGGGGGTACAATGATGCCCATGGTCAGCATCCCAAGACCGACGGCTGCGGGTACTTGATCCATCCTGCAGTTTTCAGATATCGCGATGTTCCTCGCGACGATAATCATACTCCTACCAACACCGTAGAGGCAAGACATGACAATCAATACTTCAAGATTGGTTTGATACGCCAAAACTGAAAATAAAATAAAATTTTGGTTAGGTAATAAATCAAATTATAGATACGGCTATGACTGTTGAGGTGAATATGCTTATCGAAAGTCAAATTCCAATCGATAATAGTTTTATCCGTATAATTTTTCCATTTTTCTTGTTCACGACTTATGTGTTAAAATATGTTAGATTAGGTACTTGAAGAGATAAATGTGTGACGTACTTTGTCTGACGATGATAAGCCATGTACTTGTCATAATGAGCATCCATCTGGCTTTTATTTTGTATTTGTCTTGGAAGATCGGCAGGATAAGACGTCCCACTATATCTGCACCAGCGACTGCTGACATGCAGTTTGCAGTCTGCTGCTTATCCATCGACGCTACTTTCTGCAAAAACAATGATGACATCAATTAACTCTGTTCCAATAACTGTACGAGCGGTTACATCCGTTTTGTGAACTGAATCATGAGCGTTATCTGTAGACTTTGGATTATGATATTATGGACTTAGGTATGGATTAGGTTATACGATGAATCATTTGGACTTTGATTTTGCCCGTCAAATATGTCCTACTAGCTTCCGCTCGCGGCTTCGCCCGCGTGGTATGTCGATAAAAAGCCTATGTCCTTTCTCAGGCTCTAGACTATCTTTCTACCAAATTTCATTTAAATCAGTTCAATCGTTTTGGCGTGAAAGCGCGACAGACAGACAGAGTTACTTTCGCATACGTAATGGATCGACCCGTGCGGCTGTTATTACTTAGCCACGAGCTCCTCACTTATGCACACACGTGTGTGTCATAAAGAAAACGGGAGAAGATATACACTAGACAGCTATTATTCTCATATATGGTGATAATAGTACTATCAGGCAGATTGCATTTTGTGTGTTCGCATCTGTCGCATAACTACATCGTCAGTTATAGTACTAGATTGTAAAATGATTATCAGCGATTATTGACACAGTGATGATCACAGTCTTACTGGATGCACAGTAAATAGATAAAACGCAGAGAAGTCTATAAATACTGATAAGGTAGTAATTAAATAAGAATAACTTCATTATTATCAGCGTTGTAATCGAATTAATACACATGCACGTGCACAGGTGACACACTTGTAGTCGTAGACATGCGAGCTAGCGTGGTATACATGTGCCTTTTCTGTATATGAAGAGGCCGACGCTCCGGCATTATCAAGTTTAAGTACTTATGTGAAAACGAGACATGTTAGCATTATCCAAACAATTTTATCAGGAAGGTAATAATATTCCAAGGGTGTGTTTACGTAGAAAGCTGGTAACCGACACCGATATACCAGTTTTTGTCGGCGCTGACAAGCGTTGGTGGTCAACGCTGATCAGCGCAGGCAGTTTTCATACTTTTTGCCAAATCAGCGCGAACCGTCGCCGTCACCAATAAGCGCTGACAAGTTCCTATCTGAATTAGTATCACTATCACATTATTTAAAATAACAGATTTAATCTACTTTTTGGTCTAATGAAGTTAACAAATAATATTAACAATGAACCCATTGTTTACAATCATTGGTATAGTTTTAATGAATCAATTATTATTGTGCGTGGGTTTTAATATTAATACGATAAAAGCACTCCCATTAATAACCTCCTTTGCGTGGAATTAATAACACTTAATAATATTTCGTAGAAAAGTTCTATCGAGAGACTCGTGGAAAAGGTGTTTGTTCATAATTTTATATTTTACGTAATATTTACAGAATAATTTGCTGAGTAGTTGTGTTTATTAATTTGTAATTATTATTTCTGGTAAAATAAGCGAAAAATCACTTTTGTAATTTAGAAAAAACTTTGCTGAGTTATTAGTAATTTATACATAGTACTTACTTAGTCATCTTACAGTAAATTCAACAGAATATTTATCAAATAATATGATAAGTTCAAAGACAGAAAACGCTCATCAAGCGAAAAAACAGTCCTTATCGCGTATACGCGTAATCGCCATCTTGGATTTTCATTTTCGCCCTGTTTTCGTCATCAGAGCCAGATACATCTATAGTTATACTTTCAAATTAGAATACCCCAGAACTTTTGGTTCTTCTAAATATATTTAAAACCTTCGCGATGTTTGACCCGATTAAGGATGACGTTATAGCTGAATACAAAAAAACACATAGTATTTACCTGTAGGAAGAATGGGAACAGCATACTGAAATTTTGTATGGAAGTGACAGCTAGAGCTGTGCCGATCACAATGTTTAGAAACCGCATATTCGACAGTAGAGAGATTCCAAATAGATCATACAGCTTCCTCAGCATATTTTGTTTTTGTGGTGACGCAGATACATGAGTGGCTCCTGAAACAAAAGACGACCGAATTTAAGTAAACGACGTGTACCACAGGTCACGGAGACGGCCGTTGCTGGAGGGTGACATTGTCAACACTTTCCGTGCAAACCAAGCGTGTCACAAGTAACGTATCGAAACTGGGCATTGAATGGCGGTCAGACAGAAGTTGTGCGCTCAACGCACTTTCTGTGCAACGAAATTTATTAGAAGTAACGTCTATGGACGCTGTTGACAGTGGCCGGAAAAAAATCAGCTGTTCCCTACATTTATGTTCGCATAACTCGTCAAAATGTAAGGAAGCAGATTTTTTTTCGCGATTTCTGATTTGGTCGCTTAGTAAAAGTTGTTCATAATAATGAGTAGAGTCACATGTTTAAGTATCGGTCACTAATTAAAGTCACCTTAGTATTACAAAAGATCTAAATAAATCTAAAATATTATTTAGCAATAAAATCTACCAAATTGATAAAAAAATATGTTAAACTGTCATAAATAATAATTATTTTGTCAACAAGACTTACTAATTTTCTATAAGTCGTGATGACTTCTGAATATATATTATAATTAAATTATATGAAGTGGTTATGTGTCTTATAGTATTTATTTGAGTAATTAAGTATCATTTTTGATATTTTTCTTTTTAATTTGTCTTGGTTTGATACTTTACAGAGGATTGCTGCGGTCTAGATTCCAAGAAAAATGTTGGAAACCTAGACAGTATTACTACAACTAATTGAAAGTCTACAAATAAGTAACGATTTTAGATTGAAACTTTTTATGAGAATGACCTTGATCACTGATGGACATAGATGAAACTAATGTGATGAAGACTCAAAGGCCTGAAATTCCTCTTACGCTGACGGTCACGTACGTCGGTCACGCGTGCGTAATACATTGTGTTCTGTATAGCACCTTATTGCAACGCTGATTTCCGCGGCGCGTACTACGTTGCTACGCGTACGCGACCGACCGTACGCGACCGACATCAGCGTAAGAGGAATTCAGGGCTAATGAATGAAATAAATACTATAGAAGCAAATGAATATTTCCTTAAAACGTCACTTTGTGTTCGAGTAATACATCTTCAGAAAACAGTTGACCTAAAAATAACGAATGTTAGACTTTTAAATTAACACAGAAACATTGCGTTACTTACCATTTAGACCATTTGCGTCTGATTTATTTATTTTTCCGCCGTTTAGTTCTTTATTGCTCAGGTTTTTTTTGCTTCCCCAGTTTTCTTTACCATTTTGTGCGTCACCATTGGCTTTAGATGTTTTTCTTATGACTGCATCTTTGGGTTTTTCTTGCAGTAAGTGTAGATTTTCATCTACCGGTACTTCTTCTTCCACTTCCTTCATATGCCATTCCACTGGTTGTATTAGCATGGTCCCGGCAATCTATAATTGTAAGAGTAAAAACACTCTGAATAATAATGGCGAACTACAAAATGTATGGATCAAAATAATACGAGTATATACGGTGGAGTGACATCGACGCGAAAACTGTTACCATAAATGCGGACACACATGATTCTATACAGCGCGGAGACGAATTTTTAAAGGTTAAAAAAAATGCTGTTTCTTATAAAATTGCAATACAGCAGATTTCTTTTTATCCCACGCAGAATGTCTCCAAAATAAAAATAATATGGAAGCTAGCTTTCCAACGTAAACAAGTAATAAAATTGTCACTAACCCCGTGCAAACTCAAAGCCGAGAGTAGCAAGCAAGCGCCACGGAACCCGAAATGTTCCAGGAGATACCTCACTAAGTGCGGCATTAAGGTCTGTCCCACACCTGTGCCGACGTTAGCGAGCCCCACTGCACGGCTTTTCTTTAGCTTGAAGTAGCTATTTATAGCCACAAATGACGAGTTTTGGATGAAACCCAAACCCAAACCTGGAACAAGCATAATAGATTAGTTGTTTTACCAAACAATTCGGATTTTCGATGGCATAACCGAAGCCTGTGGTTAGTTTTGGGACATTCTAAATATTAATGAATGGGTTTCCGAATTATGGTTCTATCTGGGTCAAAGTGCCATCATATTTTAATAGAATGTAATAATTAGCTGATGATACTTATGCTTTATTTATATTTAACTAGCTGCGCCCCGCGGTTTCACCCGTGTAAGTCTTGATCCCGTTGGAATATCGGGATAAAAAGTATCCAGGTTATAAACTACCTGTTAGCAAAATTTCATCCAAATCCATTCAGCCGTTTTTGCGTGATTGAGTTACAAACATCCAAACACACAAACTTTCACATTTATAATATTGTATAGTAGGATAGTAGCATAGTAGGATTATTAAGTCAACTCAGCACTCACACAACACTCAAAACAGCTCCAAGCCTACACATTTCCACAATACCGCATTATGCTAAACAATAAACATTGAACAACAAACAAGACAGTCTTACCTAATAGGACGCCGTAAGTTAACACCAAGTGCCAGATATTTGTCGAATATCCGCTGAAGAAAATTCCAGTAGTGCAGAAACAAGCTCCTGTTACCGCTACAAATCTTGTTGATGTCAACTTAACTACGGCCCCGGCTATTGGGCCGCCGAAATTTGTGACGAACAACATTGTACTCATTACTATGGCGGCTCCTTGAGTCCTGTGGCCCATAGCTTCTAACGCATCGCCGTACAGCAAACTGAATAGAGACAGCATTGATTGATTGAAGATCTGTAATGGAGAGTTTTATGTTAGTGTTGGTATGATCTTTCCTACTCGATAGACAGCTAGGGCCAATTTCACCAATGAAACTGAACGCGATCAACACATCTAAACCGCGTTCAAGAACTGTAATTTTCTTATTTCTTAGGGAATATTGACACTGACAGTTGTTGAACGCAGTTTAGATGTGCTGATCGCGTTCAGTTTCATTGGTGAAATTGGTCCTAAGTAGTTGCGGGTAGTGTTCGAGCACTACGTTGGAGAACCATTTAAATTACAGCCATTTGGTTGCAGTTGCACCCATAATTTTGTTTGCAGGTTACATGTAAAAATATGCCTCCCAATTCTTTACATAGTGGGACTATTGGGAGGTATGTTTTTTACATTGAAAACTTTAGACGGAGTAATGTCATTAGACAGAGCAATAATTATTGTGACAATTTTGACACGGTCAGGTTTTCAGACTCACAGGCTTTTGGTATATTATGACGAAGTTAGGTAGCTTTGCTAACTAGGTTTACCTATCTTGTTTTTCTAATAAATGATGATAACATTTATACCATGTTATCATGAAATGAAGTGCGCAAAATTTCGTTACTAATACAAAACAAACACTGTTGTTTTATCTACTGGCCGATCGATATCGGTTACTGATAACTTAGTAGCTTCCCTAATATGAGGTTATGTTATAAATTAAACGGCCTTCTTTATCTAGAAGGCCGCATTGACAAAGATAATAGTCACGTATATCCTGTTGTTGTTTTTGTGACTTAATTTCGCGAACGAAAAGAGCATTGCTTATTGGTAATTGCGATTTACGATGGAGTAGAGAAAATTAACAATATACCTAAAATGTCAAATTGTCAGCAAAAGTAAGATGGTATTCGTAAAGTTTTCTTTTTTGTATTGGCACGGCGAAAACACTCTTACCTTTGGTTGATTGGTCATATGAATGGTGATATGCTAAATAATACCGATTAAGAACATGTAGGTATTGTTTTTGTCTGTGGTATTGACCGTTGCGTTGATGGGATGGATGTAATAAATAGTATATAATTATACTTACATTAGACATTGCTGTCCCTAATAATACCATCCACCCCCATCCTCCATCGGGGGGTACTAATCTGATTACTTTTTGTGTCTTTGGAGATGCCACCAACGTGTTCTTTTCCGGTGCCATTTTTTATTTAGTTTTGTTTATCTATAAATTAGCTTAACATAATTTGATTTTCAAATGTTTCTCCTGGCTCCTGAAACAAAAATAAAAGGTTTTAAAAATTAAGCAGCAAGTAGGTAAAAAAAAAACTAAAATTGTAGTTTCACAATGAATATGATAGAGAGAGAGAGATGTTTCTTTTTTCTATACTAATGTTATTTCTATTATATTATCATTTTTAGAAGACGACTGTTAAACTGAACGCTTATCTACCTCTCAATGAGTTGGACACTCGCCTTTGAGGTGCAAAAACATAACAAGAAGGATTTTTACACCTCAAAGGCGAATGTCCAACTCATTGAAAGGTAGGTATACATTTAGTTTCAAGTAGTTAGGTATGGAATTCCCATTTCCCTGCTTAATACTAAGTGTGTCACTTGAAATCATGAGATACACTCAATAAAATAATTAAAAAGGTTTTAAATGCATAGGTACCTGCTTATAATTATCTCGTCACACGTACATTACAATGTAAACAATTAGAATTCCATCTACGCGTTGAACAATGTGAAACCAAATATTTCGTATCGTCAGAACCTGTATTTTGATACGTAAAAGTAATAATAATTTAAGTTCCGCATATTTACGTAAAAGATATCAATCTTTGCTCTTTGCTCAGTTACGTCGTTTTACGAGTGGGGTGTGTCTGATATGAAAGTGGTATAATTAGACCGAGTTCACACTTGCGACCTTTTATCTTGTGTCAATAGTAATAACGGAATTATACAGTTTTTTACCCTATATCTGTGTTTGTGTTGAAGAAAACAAAAGTAAATTTTTGCTCTGTTTTTGTAGTGTGTTATTGCAATATTACTCGTTTGGGGTCGTTGATAAATAGATTGATTATTGCACCTTTCAGCAAATAATGCTTACTGAGGTACATAGTTTACTATGTATTGATTTATGGTATTTTTAATAGTCATACGTGAACTGTTTACGGTAGATTTTTTGTAACCTACACTACTACACTTTGGCACTACATAAATCGGTTGACTCGGTCGTCTGTCGTGACGTCACAGCCTCTAGAGACCGTAGCCTGGTTATTATTGGGGAAGTAGTTACTCAGACTTTAAAATTACGTATAAGTGGGTGCCTAAAATCTTTTTTTATGTAAGTTGATAACTTTTTCCAAGTACCTACGTTATCCCTGTGAAGATGCAAGCCTGGAAAGGCCCGTGATACCTAATGAATTAACGCGCAGGGTGATATCTAGAATCTAGGCCAAAGTATCAAGTAATATACTATCCTATCACTCAACACTATCGCTAAATACTTTATATCTACTTTTTATCAGCACGGTAATTGCGTAACATACATTCAATGAATCGTCATTGAATGAAAATGAAACCCATTGCGATCGCGCAGTGGGTTTCATTTTGACAGTTCACTTAAGTTTACGTTCATTACGTTATTTACGTTGTTGAGCAGACGAATTATTCAATCCTATGCAGCAATAGATTAGTAATATCCTTCAAAACTCTCGGATTGTGATTGAAAGTGTCAGCAATTAGGGTGCAGGTCAAAGCTCATTCGTATGGTCTTAATAAAGATTTGATGTTACAACAATTAGGTATTATCATGTAAATATATATATATTTTTTAAACTTAATTGTCTATGTTTAAGTAGTTGCTTGTGTAATATTTATAATAGAGCCAATGTTCAGTGCCAGTCTTACATGATGTTATAGTTTGCATTACGGGATAATGTTTATTGAACTAGTTTTATTATTGTAAAAGATAATTGTAATGTATCTCGTTGGTAATCCTTAAATAAATAAAATAAAACAAACAATTGTTGCGAACCGTTTGATTCTAAACAGGTACACACGGCTACACATCAAGCTATACATTTCCGTACAATGCGAGGTCAGCTTATACTGGAAATGTATAGCTTGATGTGTAGCCGTATGTACCTATTGACCAAATCTGAAATCGTGAAATAAAAAATCTGGTGTTCCCTACATTTTGACTAGTTATGCGAACATAAATGTAGGGAACAGCTGATTTCTTTTCGTGATTTCAGGTTTGTTCCCATAGTAAAAGTTGTCAATAATTATGACTACAATGCTCTTAAGATGTGGTTAGTGTTTAACCAATAACCCTGTATAATATAGAAATAAATATATATAAAACCATGGGATTTTAGAGTAGTTTACGGTTCACGCACAACACAAATCTAATTTAAACTTATAAGACTTCGAAGAAAACCGACAGACACCAGCGAACCGGTGGAAAAGGAAAAATATGAAAATGTTATTCTTCTTACGACCCCGAAAATGTAAAATACCCGGTAGGGATACTCGTAAAGCTGTATAAAGATTTTTGTTTTTTTCCACGAAAACTGGTCCTGCATTGATAACGCGGTATCTACATATTTAGCGTTTACGTACGTATGACGCATTTTTAAAGGTCTGGTTTTTTGCTGAAACTTCCGCCCTCTGAACAATATTGTATGGCACTTTGAACTGTGTGTTGATGTACGGTGTTGCTATTTTTTTGGTATCGTTGTTTGGCGAGTAGGTAAGTTTTAAAATAGAAGATTTATTATTTGACTTTCAATATCAACAAAATTTGTGATAGGTTGGTACTTAAAACACTATAAAATAAATGACGAAAATCACATTCAGAAAAATTCAGAACATAATTATGTATCTACTTCCCTTAATTGATTAAACTGATAATCAATCTAGATCCATTGAAATCTCAGCTTAAGATAATGCGTATTTGAACCGTTTACCTTACTGATCAAGTTATTTTAGGTAATAACTAAATTAAATCAGTAACGCCTCGCCTTTAAGACTTAGGCCAAATATTTTTTAATATTCGGTAGCTAACCTAAAGAGGCGTCTAAAAGAAAAAAAAAATGTTTAAATCCGCGAAAGCTAGTTTGCAGTAATTGCTCAGGTTGATAATAATGCTAATATTTCCATTCCAGAAAAACGAATGTGGCGTTTAGTTCACTAATTGGAATAAATTAAAATGGTTTTTGGTGCAATATGACAATTAGGTACCGACTTTTTCTTTATGTATGACAGGACGATGGAGATCTGAGGGGCAATTTCCGTATTTTTAACAAAGTTCGCATCCTTAGGGCCAATTCTCGTACTTAAAAAACGTTGACATTCAAGTCGCAATCTGTCAAACTTATCAAAAATGTTGGTAAATTGACGGTTTTTTTGACAGATTGCGAATGAGATGCCATAAAAATAATGGAATCTCAATCTCAATTTGTCAAAAATACCTCTGATTTCCCAATCTGTCAAAAATTTTGACAAGTTTTTGAAATTAATTGGCGCTAAGATGAGAAGGATTTTGAACCTATAAATTACGGGAATGGTCCTTCTGTAACATTGTTATAGAAAAATGAGGAAAATTGGACTGCAATTAAATAAATAGGTCATTAAAGTTATTGAAATATTTAGTTCAAGGGATTTTTTTAATGTATGAATAGAAGATATATAATAAAATCATGCCGCAAATAAAGTTGTTTTTATTTTTATAAATCAACAAGTTTTATTTCTATGTACATTGTGAATAAACTTATCGCCTCCACTTTCGTGTGATAAAGCGTTTACTTTCTTTTTAAAGGACTTTGATCATTGCCTTCCAAGGTTAAGTGGTATGTATTTGTTTAGATATTATTACCTCTTCGCCTTTTTCAATTTTAATGGTAAACAAAATGTAAATTTTTAGCCGACTTCAAAAAAGGAAGAGGATGTTTGTCAGTATGTATTTTTTTAAATGTATGTTCAGCGATTTCTCCGTGATTACTGGGCCGATTTACGTGATTCTTTTTTTTGGTAGAGGAAAACTTTGCTATTGTAGATTTTGAGTAAGCTTCAATAATAGGATTTAATTCCACTTTGTGTATTCAGTCGTTACGGGTAGTCAGAAGCCCGAAAGTCTGACAACCAGTCTTGCCAAGGGGTATCGTATTACCTAGTTACAGGGTTGTGGAAGTCAAATAGGCAGTCGCTCCATGTAAAATACTGGTATTCAGCTGCATCTGGTTAGACTGGAAGCCGACCCCAACATAGTTGAGAAAAGGCTAGGCAAATGATTAATTCCACTTTGTGTATGTTGATGATGCTATAAAACTTCCAGTCAATGTTGTTTATACAGGGTGAAATTTCATTCATGGGCATCCTCTTAAGGGGTCATTGTACTCATTATTATGAACAACTTTAAATATGGGGAAAACTCCTAAAATCGCGAAAAAAAACAGCTGTTCCCTACATTTATGATTGCAAGCTCGTCAAAATGTTGGGTTCTTTTCGCGATTTGTGAAAGATGGTCACAATGATGAGTACATTGACCCATTAAGAGGATACCCATTAATTAAATTCACCCTGTATCTGTATAGTATGTAGTGGTCTACTTTGGGTGGAGTACCTAGGTACAACAACTGAAAAGCTCAGACCAAATAAAAAACCAAGACAGAGCGATGTCAACAGTGACGTGAGGCCGGTTTCGTAAACATGTGTGCACTTAGTTTGGTGTAGTTTGATTGTAGTGTCATTGTAAATAGTTGTAAATGTGTGTATGAGCGTGTATGCATAGTGCGGTGGTGTAGTTTTAGCATGCTTCACTGTATTGTTCGCAGAGCACCGTCTTGGTTTTTTATTTGGTCTGAGCTAAAAAGTGGAAACTATAAAACTTTTTTACAAAAACAACTGATTTCCAAAAAAATTGCTAAGTGAAATAACTTGTAGTGGGTTGTCTTATTCTTTTTTGGAAGTCGGTTGTTTTTTTTTTATAAATTATTTTTTATGTTTGTTTACTGCTGTATGAGTCCTGCGTCATATTATACCACACAGTCAGAATGTCATGGACCCCAAAGAAACGGATTGTATTTATAATGTCAATAAGAAGGTACTTTATTAGAGGCGTGATTATTACTGTACTGGTAAATAGATAAACTCAATTACTAAGCCGACGTCAGAGTTATAACAAGCATGATTCATAAATCATTTGCTTCATATTTAGACTGGAAACAAAAACTAGGAAATTAACTGAGCCATTTGTTTTTACTTACAAGCTTTTTATAAACTTGCTTCGGTTGTATGTTATTATTTGTTAGACAATAAGGCCAAGACAACAAATTATATTCAATCATCATCAAAGAAGAAACAACAATGACTATAATTTTATTCACTGATCTGGAATGTGTAAACAACAATGTAATTGTTTACAATATTGATTTCGTATCAAGTGTTTGTACTTTTCTACAACTAACAACTGTCACTTCAAGGTGTAGGTAATAAAGCGAGCTATAAATTAAATAAAATAAAAATTATTTCGGGTAATATTACAACCCATATTAGAAAATTTCTTAAAACCACTCATCAATAAATACAAAATCACAACACAAGTCATCAGTGGAAAGGCGAAAATGCTAAAGCGCCAAAATGGTACTTTTGGGAAATGAACTTTAAAGTTTTAACTTTAAAGTTCATTTACCATTAATATATCTATAGGTTATCCAAAAACATCTTTGGGTACTTCATTGTAGCTACACATTGATACAAGAACGCCAATTGTATAAAATCAAAATAAATTCTTGTCCACTTTTTTTTTTGAGGCTTGTATTCATTGTAATGGATGCGAATATGAGTCACACCTACAACTAAAGTTTTTGCATGATAAAAGTGTTAGGAAAATCCAACCATACGTTTAATTGGGATTGGCCATTTAAAAAGTACTTAACCGGAGCTATATTACACTTTATCATTTGTTGAAGTATTTATTTATCCCCAGTAGGTATATATTTTAAAAAATACGGACACTATTTTCTTCAAGTAACTAAAGTATTCTGTCCTCTGCACCTGCGCCTGCGCTCGCCGCCTCTTATTACCTTTGGGTGAGGTAAGACAAAACGTATCATCATTATCATTCACAGCCCGACTTCACCCATTGCTGAAAGTTTGCGAGTAGCAAAATCATTATCACTTCTCTCTTTCTCTCGCGTTGAAGATAATAGCTTGTATTTAACCGAACGTCAAATAATTCCCATTTCAGTTTTCTAAAAATATTTTTGAACATTCTAATTTAATAAATGCGCTTCTTTTTACCCGACTACGGCGAAGAAAAAAGGAGGGTTATGATTTTGACCGGTATGTATGCATGTATTTATGTATGTAAGTATGTTCATCTGTTCCCTCCTATCTTCTAAACCACTCATCACAATTTGACAAATGAGGTATTGTTGGAAGCGTCTTGATCGTCAGCTGGTTAAAGGCTATGTGACGTCACATTAAATTAAAAATGGCGCCCTCGAGAGAACATAAAGTCAGGCACTAAAAAAAAATTTTTATATCGTTCCATGTTGGGTATCAAATGAAAGGGCTTAATGAGCACATTTCTTAAATATATATATTATAACACCAAAAGAATTTAAAAAGAAATAAAAATCCGGAGTCACACGTAATCTGTTCGATTTATGCCCTAACACGTGTGACTTCGGATTTTTAATTTGTCTGTCTGTGGTGTCTTGTTTACACCTTTTTAGTCGTAGTTGGGTTTTAGGTTTTATTACTTTAATTTTTTTGTCTAATAATTCCTATTTTGGGTTCCTAAAAAAAGAAATAGGTACCTAACCAAGTAGATCTGCGATCAATTTAGGTGTGTCTTGGTCAGAGTTCTATCCTAGATTAGTTACGCCGACCAAATGTGAGAAAAGGCCAGAAATTTAAAAAGAAAGTCAATAATTTAAAAAAATTAAGTCATTAAATTATCAATAAGTTTTAAGATGAACAGTTAAATATTTCCCCAAAATAAATCATGCCATGGTCAGAGTCATATGATTAAAAATTCAGCAAGTTTTATAGCATTGCTGACTGCCCGGGAATCCGGGATGTCCCGGACGTCAATAGAGGCTCTTATAATAGATGAGTTTGTATATGCTATGCGATATTCCACAAAATAACTATCGAAAGTCACTGGCATTTAAACAAATTCATTCTGCGTCATATCCTGTAACAAAGTACCATAATCTGTGACAATACAACCCACCAAAAAACTACTGTTGAATAATGTTCTCATCACATAGCGTCGACTCACGCTACTTCATTTACACACGAATACCTACATAATCTACACTTTTGAGATCGTTTTAAACAAGTAGGTACAGTCAGTCCCAAAAAAATGTATCTATACATTTACAATAATTATTTTGAAGGTTTACAATCTGTTTCCATAACATTGTTTCAATGTGTACTTAGCTACAATTAATTACCCAATGTGTTATTATGCTTTTTGTATCGGTCGCCACAGTACAGCCTGAAGTGACAAAGGAATCATGAGAGTTACTGAGATAACGGTGACTTAAAAAATTAATTTGAGAGTTTGACTTATAGGACGTAACTCCACACAATGGTTTCGCCGAAACTTGTGTTACTGAGACAAAAATATAATTATCTTGTTTTTATAAATAGGTATTCTATGCTTGGTCGGATTAATACTACCTATGTATATTTCTTCAGGTCAACAGACTACTGAGCGGTACCAAGCGATACCTGTCTGCCGTGTGTGTGTACCGTTACGTAATAGGTACGTCCTCTGTAGGCAGTTATGTAAAAATTATATATACAACTACTGCTGTGTGGTACTCAAAAATTTAAAATAAGGTGCTGGATAGAGTAATAAACAGCGACTTTGTTACAAATTAAAATACTATAAAATTCAATATAAATTAGGAAGGTAAAATGGGCGTACATTTAGCAAAAAGCTATTCGAAACGGAATAAGATTCTAATTTGACTGTTTGTTGTTAGGTCATTTTCAACTTAATATTATTAAGTATATCATAAAAAACAAAAATAAAAAGATTTGCTGCAAACAAACTTTTGCAATGTAAACGAATGTTTGTAAAATGTACTGCGTTTCACCTAAAAATGACTCACTTACAAAGGTCAAAATGGTTTTATACAAAAACTGCGGTCCGTTATACCAAACTAAAAAAATCTTGGTACTTTTTAATTGGGATTGTAGGCCATAACTGTACGTTAAAATAACAATGGCTGAGTTTTTGCAGACCGTGTTTTTAGATTTCACATAGTCAACGAAAAAAAAGACCATGTCCTCTGAGTTTGTTTCGGCATTTCGTCTCAGGAATCAGTCAGCTATGAAACGCCGGCGCCATCTATGTAGTTTTAAACTATTGACCAAAAAAATTTCGTGCAAATGTGTCAATAAAAGATGTACTTACAGAAATAAACATCATTTTCATCATCGTCATTTTATTTCAACGTTTTCGATTATTTTGGAAGAAACCGAAACTTTTTTCTAAACAATTATTTTATATTATTTTGTGATAAGTTCCTTCAAAATATAATAATGATATTGTTCGCCGTACACGCAGTTTCATTCCGCTAGGACTAGCACCGGACATTGCCATTTGTCGTATAGCTAATTATACCCGAGATAATCTCGCTAAGAGAATTGAACTACCAGACCATGGTTCCCGTAGCTAACTTTAATACTATTGTGACTAGAAATTTTACTACATATTAAAAATATATTGCGTCCTGTTACCTATAGTATTGTATTTAATTTCAAACGAGTGTTTTTTCCGTTGTGGTGTGCGGTCTATTCATTTATGAAAATCAATCTACCTAGCCTTAGTTGGGGTCAGCCTCCAGTCTTACCGGATGCAGCTGAATATATTATAGCAGTACGTTACAGGGAGTGACTGCCTTTATTGTTACTTCGACAATCCAGTAAATGGGTAAAACGATAGGTACCCCTTGGTAAGAATGGTTGCCAGACTTTTGGGCTTCTTACTATCCGTATTGTCAAAGATCTTTGAATGACAGCCAACATCATAATAGTATATAATGGATGGTCACCCATCCACAAACTGACCGCGGCAAGCGTAGCTTAACATTCGATCGTCCCGTGCCGCTATTATTTTTTATCCACGAGCCCCCTAACGTATTTAGGAAAATACTAGCTGCACCCCGCGGTTTCACCCGCGTCAGTCTCGATCCCGTAGGAATATCGGAATAAAAAGTATCCTATGTCCTATTCCAGCTCATGGTCTACCCATGTGCCAAAATTAATCTAAATCCGTTCAGCCGTTTTAGCGTGAAAGCGTTACAAACAAAACTCACTTTGGCAGTAATCATATTAGTGTATATATTGGTATAGTTAGAATACAACTATTATAAGTACCTAGTTTTGTTTATGTTTACAGTGTTTAGTTTAGTTTTGTTTTTTATACACGGCTACACATCAAGCTATACATTTCCAATATAAGCTGACCTCGCATTGTACGGAAATCCTATACAATGTGAGATCAGAAGAAACTGGAAATATCTATCTTGATGTGTACGTATATTGCTACCGTGTGTACGTATATTGCTAAAAAGTCAATCGCGTTATTTTTAACCCGCAACGCGAACGCGAATGGCAGTTGTGTGGTTCTGAAGTGTCAACACTTTGGAATGATCAATTGAGCGTTTTAAAGTGTTATTCATGTTTTTACAGTTGGGATTTTATTTAAAGCGATTCAGTTTGATTATAAAATAAAAAGTCGACTCGAAAGTTGTCAGGGAACGGGGATGGAATGGATTTAAAATAAGAAAGCAGATGTGATGATTTATGTTAAAAAAAAAAAAACTCAAACGTTGTCAGGGAACGGGTATGGAATGGATTTAAAATAAGAACGCCGCACCGGCTGATATATTGATTTATGTAAAAAGAAAAACCTATTACTGTTCCGCTGCAGGGCAAAGGGCTCTTCTCATACAGAGAAGGCACGAGCATTGATCAACACCCTTGCTCAAGACGGGCTGGCGATTTCAGATCCTAAATAATAGTATAACCTATGTGAAAGTGAGTCCGTTTGTTTGCTATGCTTTATCGCGTTAAAACGGCTGAACGGATTCGAATGAAAGGCATATGGGTAGACCATGACCTGGAGTAGGACATACTTTTTATCGCGATATTCCCACAGGATCGAGACTTACGCGGGTGAAACCGCGAGGCGCAGCTAGTTATTTATACAACCAAGTTAAATTCAGAAAGCACATAAATCAGCAGTCTGTGTTTTTTTTTACAATAAAGTATAGTAAATAAATAATAAATCAATCAATCTGTATAGCCTTTTCCCAACTATGTTGGGATCGGCTTCCAGTCTAACCGGATGCAGCCTAATACCAGTATTTTACATGGAGCGTTTGCCTATCTGACCTCCAAAACCCATTAACTGGGTAATACGATACCTCTGGTAAGACTGGTTGTCAGACTTTCGAGCTTCAGCAGACGACTCGTAACGACTGTCAAAGATCCACGATTGACAGCCGGGATCAACGGTTTAACGTGCTTTTCGAGGCACGGAGGAGTCTTGGTGTGTAAAAATAACCTATCGATGGACCAACCCTGGCAAGCATACTTAACCTGATGGATCGACCCGTGCGGCTGTTATTACTTAGCCACGAGCTCTACTGAGGAGGAGCACATGAATTGAAAAAGTCACATTGTTAGTCTAGGTACTTGCCCGGATTTGAAACCACAACCTCGATGGTTTATGTGTTTTCATAAAAATACTGGATGAAAAAAAACCAGTCTATGCTTTTTTGCAGCAAAGCCAAAAATGTTCTCGTTAATTTACGTAATTAATTACGTAAACACTTATTATAAAACTGCTTATCAGAATTATACCATTAATTCTGTGTTGATTAGGTATTTTTAGTATGATTGTATTGATTGTCATCTAGGTCGTAAACGAAACCTGTATGTTTGCACACGCGATAAGCTAAGGCTTAGATTATCGCGTGCGCAAACACAGATTTCGTATCCGTTAGATTCTATTAGGGATACCGTGATTTCGGCGCTAGCGCAGGGCTGCTATTCAATCACAATAAACTGTATCTAAGGCGAAAGCGTCAGAGTAGCTCTTGAAATCAATCAAAATTTCTTACGTTTTTTTGCAATTTGCAGGTCAGTGTTAGTGTGTCCGCGAACGTAACAAATATGTCTTTACAGCATTTTATTAATTACATTCATTGTCATCACCATCTGTCTAGCCTTTTCCTGACTACGTTGGGGTCGGCTTCCAGTCTAACTGGCTGAAGCTGAATACCAGTATTTTACATGGAGCGACTGCCTGTCTGGTCTCCACAACCCTCTCTACACAAAACTCTCTAAGTTCAAATTACCAAACTGAATGAATATTTCGTAATCTCATGACATTTGAGGTCAATTCTAACACAATAATGCACCCAAAAATTATACAATTCAAAAATGATTTGTAGCTAAAGTCTGTTTTTGAATCTCGTAGACTAATTTGACATTTCAAGTGCTTGTTGTTTGTTTTTTCAATATGGAGTTTGGCATTTGCACCTGTCAAATTATTCTACGAGATTAAAAAACAGACTTTAGGATTTCTCCAGGTGACATTGGTACCTATAGGTAAATAAATTATACCTATGCCTGCCGGCCGGTACCTACTTAAAATATTTCATAATTTTCGCTATCGTTTCTTGTTACTAAAAAATCCGTATCAGGAACAAAATGCAAAACTTTCTCATAATTTAAAATTTATGGCTAAGCCAACAATCATGATAATGGCACTTAGCCTAAGTAGATACAATTCTTCACGTCACCTCGTATGTTAGATAAACAGCTGATACGATATACGTAGGTACTGGATGTAGATAGTTTTTATAATCCATACAAAAAAGAAAAGAAAGTAAAACAAAATGGCTTTCTAAAGGATTTCCTCTCCCCCTCAGTAATAAAAACTACCTTACTGGTTGAATAAACATTCATATAGTGCAAAAACGAACTTTATGACCTTGAGCTACGGTCTAATTAGTTTTTCGTGCTTTATCGCGATGTCGGATACACGTTTCGGGCGCTCAAAATGTGCAGTTAACGCCTTCGAAACAATTCTAATAAACTTTATATGTATCATCATAATGATATACTTTACATAATTAACATACTTTGGTTAATTGAAAATAATGAAAAAAAAATCAGGAAAACTATGTTTATTTTTAAACTTGTGAATCACAACTTTCAGCGAGATTCATAATATATGGACAGATTAAATCATTGGATTTAATAATACGAAAAATCTTTTTTTTGGATATCACGACGTGTTTAAAATATTTCCGGATTATGACTTTCGTTATTTTTGTAGGAAGTATCTACTATTATTGTTTTTAATTGAAGGTAGGTAGATATAATGTATGTGCAAACATTGTTATCTTAACTAGGTCAATCTATTTGTTTACTATTTTGCAATCCCCAAAACAATGATTACATCGCGGACGTAACAATCGAACCTGAATAACGAAAAATACACCTATTTTCTTGGTTATTATTTTTAACGGCCACACAGGTTAAAATAGAGAGTTCTAAATGTATAGCCTTTGTAACCATACATATGAATACTGCAACGTATCCTTTATCTGTTTTGATGCCGCGACCTTTGTTCGCTTTCACCAAAATATGTCCAGTGTAGTCAATTCCGGTATGATAAAAGGGTCTACTAGGGTTTAATCTGGATGGAGGCAAGTCACCCATGAGTTGATGTTTTAGAATAGGATCGTGTCTCCTACACTTTACGCACGTTCTTAATCGTTTTTTGGTAGCGCGGTTTCCTCCAATAATCCAGTATTTTTGTCGTATAAATCCACACGTCATTTTCACTCCACCATGGAATACTAATTTATGGGATTCGTCTATTATAAGATCAGCTAATTTAGTTGCCGTAAATCTTTTGTTTGCTTAAGTTTGCTTGTACCTAACTAAGTTTTTTACTATATTATTTTGTGGATAACGGTGCTGGTTGCGTTATTACCTAAATGTTCTATAATCCATGTAGTAGTATTAAGCATTATTACGCAATTGTTTGTTGTCCCAAAGAAAATAAAATAAAATAAAATAAATAAAATAAAATAAAGAAACAAACAGAAAAAATAAAAAATACAAATAGTGCCTTACCTACAATCACAGTTACTTCTAAATTCAAAATTGTATCACGTATAACAATGGTCCGATCAACGAGTTCGCAACGCAACCGTCACAGACTCATCAGCTGCTTTCTTTATACGACCGTTCACTGTGGCTGCACTTACATCAATGAACATTGACATCGTATATCATTAAGCGAGGGAACGCGATAATACTCGATGCTACCTTTAGTAACTTATCAGGATTGTTGCTAAGTATTGGATCCATCGTCGGTTAATATTGAAGAGCTTGATTTGTCAACAGCTAACGCCTCTCTAATACTCTCTATAGTATTTAAAAAAAAACATCGAAACGTCTCTACAATCTCGCGTATCTTCCTGAACTTGCACTTCCACTACATAGTGGTTTTTTTTAGAGTTTGGTAATCGACCTTTGTACCCAACAACGAGACCACTCTTGCAAGGCTACTAGAGTCTATTGAAGTCTAGACTGAATTCTAGAGAGAGTCTATTGAAGTCTACGCCGGATTCTAGAGTGTCTATTGAAGTCTATACTGGATTCTAGAGAGAGTCTATGCATATACTTCAATGGACTGTCTCTTGAATTCAGCGAAAACTTCATTACGCTGGATTCAAGAGACAATCTATTGAAGTCTATGCAGTATGCTGCATTAGACTCTGGCTTCTCTAGCTCTGTTACTTCATCACTGATGAGATATCAAGCTTGCAAAATTAAATAATCGTCTTGACTCATTCATTACTGTAATTTATTACACTTATGTGGGTTTTTTGTTGTCTGTGGAGTGTGGTACCAAGAAATTGTGGTTGAAAAAATTAGCTGCCCGCAGTTTGGCCAGTTTCTGTGAGTGCACGAAAGTGCCGGTTGTTGAAACCGGTTTTTCGATCAGATTTGCAGGTGATGGTTCATGTATTAAACTGTTTATATCATCTCCCTCCCGCCCGCGCTGTTATTTCGTTTTACTTAGCGTTATTTTTGACTTTCTTTCTTTTTGCTCTGCTCCTAAGAGCTAGCCCTAACATAAAGGCTTCCTAAAGAAATGGGCTATCCAATGCAAAAAAAAAAAAAACAACTGTTAGTTCCGGCGATTATCCCGTACATACAAACTTACAAACAAACAAACGACAATTATAGATATATCCACGTGGGTTGGCGGCTGAATAGAAATCAATGAAACATTATTCCAACCGCACAGAGTTTATATTATCATGTAATAACTAATTAGAAATTGAAACCATACATTTTGAATTTTCTTCCTGGAATTAATCCAAATGTGGGCAAATATTATACAGTCAATATGGAGTTTCCTAGTTTGTTTTAATATTCTCTAACACGATTGAAATGATAAAAAGAACGTGAATGTTAAAGATAATTAATTAATCAAGCCATTTATGAGTTTTAAGGATACTCGTTGGTAAGCTATCCAATATTGAGAACATTCATATAGATGGTTCTTTATATGTATGTGAAACTAGCGTACAAACAATGAAACAAATTCTCCCATACATGATACTTATGGTTCACAGCAGAGAATTACTAATTTAATTGCATTAATTTACGATAAAACTGTTGTAATAAATCATGTTTTTATTACATAAGACAGTTGTGTACAACGATTGATATCAGCGCAGCTGTTTATGACAGGAAGGCATAATTATGAAATAATGTGTAGTAATAAACAATATCAGTAGTTATCATGTTCTTATGACGCGTCAATGTCCAATATTCAGCTCGTGAACATGTACATTATTACGCTTCTATTTCGTATGTACCTTTTTACCCCGAAAAGTACCAGTTTGTTGGAGTCACAGCAAGTTTGGTAAGTTGCACTTATAATAATTTTCAAGTGCCTTACCCCGAGGTGCTCCATCTTCTATGCCACGCTAGGGACCTGGGTTTGGCTCGAGATCCATTCTCGAATAGAACCTACATCAGAAGTGTTATGTTCATTAAATATTAAACATCTCATACAAATACATACTTAAAAAAAATACGTATACAGCACCAAAATTAACAGTTAAGAAGACATTAACCTAGTCTAGAATCTTTTTAAAAGGCTACTTTTATAAGCTCATACACTATTATATACAGCCAAATAAACAAAAATATCGAGTGTATAAACTACTTATCATTCAGCGCAGGTCGAAAGGGTCAACCGAGAGAAATGGCTCAGAATTGTACCCGCGAGCAAAGGGTTAACCTACCTATGAAACACTTTATCAACTTGTTACTATTAGGCTGTATCATCCCACTGCAGGGCAAAGGCCCATGATATTATTAATATTAAAATAAGATATTTTGATAGGTTACCTAAATTCAACATTCGATTTTCAAAAACGGCACAATTCCACACAATGTTAGATGACACGCGAAACTTTAGGATGGCATAATATCGTAATTATCGAGAGCGAAAAAAAAACAAGACAAAATGTAACTTGGCTAACTAGCCAAGTTTTGACATGCCACTTGCAGAGCGTGTATAACTTATATACTTCTTTTTACTTAAAAATCCATGACTTCCAATTATTTCGTTCCATAGGAAATGTGGACCATTGCGTCAACATGAACTATTGCACTTTATCGGCCCTATAAATCAAACAACAGTGTCTTTGAAGAATCCATCATAGTTCTTGTAGTAGTATCTCTACATCTCTCCCCCGACAAATGGAGAGCTACATACACGACGAGATACACGACAAATGACACCTTTCCTTGTTCACTACTAAATAAGTACTGCTTTAAAACTCTTTACTTCATGATTTACGACAGGTACAGTACCACACATTACGGGTAAGACTTGTACAACGAAAATCACCCTTACTGCTATGATATAAGGCGCTGTCAATGTCAAATTGTTAACAGCGGTTGACCCTTGACCGTAGGTCTTACTCAGATCTTTCACATTTGCATAATTTTGGTATAATGTGGGTTATGCCATCTTTACAGAATTTTACATTTATAATGGGCTATCTGATGACTACAATTCTTGGAAAAAATGTTTCTAATATTTTTAAAACCAGTTTATAGTTCAAAAGCGAGGTCTGACTATCACGTCACAAAACAGTTTTACAGGATAACCAATGTTTAAGTTAAAAATTCTGAAAGTGTACTACTTTAGAACAAAATAAAACTAAGTTTAAGTATTACTCTGGGTTTACACAGTACTGTCGGAGAAGCAGACAAACTTTGTGATCATGGCCAGTAGTCACGAACGCCATAAAAGACAGGAAATGTTTTCAGTATATAAAGCTTAAACAAAAGATTCAGGAAAACATAAAAAAAAAATATATTTTATAGTTCTCTATCTTTTAGCCTAGCCCGGGAGTTGTAGGTCGTAGGTTCGAACCCTGACAGGCGCTTTACTTTGTGTAAACTATTTCATCACCACTATTCTCAAAACGGTGAGGAAAAACATCATGAAGAAACCGGCATATCCGAGAATCTAAATCTTCGAAGACATGAGACATCTACCAACCCGCACTGAGCCCGCGTGGTGGGACGGCCCACTCCCTCTCATAGAGAGGACGCTGTGTCCCATCAGTGGGAACATTATGCAAACTAGCCTGCAATTATTATTTAATCTTGTATGTATTCGTTTTAATATACACACAGAGGTGCAATTCGTATTTTCCCAATATTCGAATTTAATCTCAGTATTCTCAAAATCTAATTTCTAATTTACTTACCTACATTCGTGACAAGTTTATGACATTGATTATCGCTGAACTACGATTGCGATTAGATTTTGAATGTTTTCATAATCATCAACCTTCAGATGAATCAGAGAATAATAGTTTATTTAAAGCCTATCTCTTACTGTCACAATACTATTGTGCAGAAAAAAATTCAAAACAAATAGGTACCCGTGAACAGTATCAATGTTTTCTACTACCCATATTATCACAAAGAGAGCGATTGCGACATTCGCTGTAGTTTATGAGTCAGCGGCAATTCTCGGTACGCATTATGATCATGTTTGAGCACACTGTGCTCGAATATGTTATGACGTATGCGGCGCTACACACGATCAAGATCAAGGTGAACGGAGCGTAGACCTAGTTAGCATGTTAGCATAATTAGACGTATCTTCAAGATGTAGTGATAAGTTATTAATAGATGTATCTTCCGTACATCATTATGTACATCCATACCAATATTATAAATTCAATCAAAAGTAACTCTGTCTGTCTGTCTGTATGTTACCTATTCACGTCTAAACCACCGAACGGATTTTGACAAAAGGCAAAGAGATAGCTGGCATCCTGGGAAAGGACACAGGCTACTTTTTGTTTCAAAAATAATCCTTTAGGGGGTAATATAGGGGAAGAAAGTTTCTATAGGAAACCCATAATTTTTTAAGTATCCCGTTAGTATGTTCCCATGGGACGATATCCGACATCCACGCGGGCGAAGCCATGGGCAAAAGCTAGTATACAATAGTTTTCTTGCATAGAATGTAAAGAGAGACAATATAGTAGGTAGAGCTTTGTAAAAGAGCTCGTCCAGGGAAGTATGTTCCACCATCATACCTCTATAAGCCGCCACGCAGCGTTGTTGCTTTGTTTTAAATCTGTTTATATTAATTTCAATAAATGTAATAATCCTAAATATAATTTTAAACTAAACGTATCAAAAATTAAAGAAGTAGCACAAACGAAGTTTCTAGGCGTAATTATTGATGAGAATTTGAGTTGGAAAGAGCATGTGGATAACGCTGCAAAGAAAATAAATAAATTTGTATATGCTGTTAAACAAATCAAAAATATTACAAACTTAAAAACAGCTCTCATGACCTATCATGCACATGTAGAATCGGTACTACGTTACGGGCTTATATTATGGGGAAATAGTACAGATATAAACCGAGCATTTGTTGCTCAAAAAAAGTGCATTAGGGCAATTTACGGGATGCACTCGGAGGAATCTTGTCAACCCATATTTAAGAAACTAGGTTTGTTACCGCTGCCGTCCCTTTATATATTTGAAATATGTATATTCGTTAATAAACATAAAGACCTGTTTATATCAGCCAATGATATTAATCCACGGAGCCGGCGTGATCCACAGAGACTCGTTCTGCATGATCTTCCCAAGCTTGCTAAATATAATAAAAGCTGCTTATATAAATGTGTTAGTATATATAATAACATACCGAGTAGCATAAAAAACTTAAACTCCAGATTATTTAAGAAAAAATTGTTTGACTGGTTAAACTCGGAAAATTTCTATAGTCTTAAAGAATTTATGGATAAAAAATTCTCATGTTAGTATTAAGTGAACATATGCATGCTAAGTACAATTCTGGCAAAACATGTAAGATCTTTATTGTAAATTATTGTAACACTATGTATACCGTGTTTTATGCAAATAAATACTTACTTACTTACTTTAGTTTCAAGGGTTTGCGGTACCGGTGTTAGGAACAAGGAGATTGACCTGCGATGCCTCTAATATTGGAATGTCTTTATGAGACCATTGGTTGCCATCAGAGTTGGTCTGAGCGGGTCAAACATGAGGTCTGTCTACCTACGAATTAAGTTCAGTCACCATTAATTAGTCTTACATCATATTTTTACTTGATCGATTGATGGCTAAGCAATGGGCTTCACGGTTCCTTGAGTTGCGGGGTTGCAATAATATTTTGTTGTGTATTTTATTAAATAAATGAGTCAGTTATCATCAGTTAATTACCAAAAATACCTACACAATAAAAACGACTCTGTCTGTTACTTGCATGGAATCCCCGACTGGGAATTACCATCTGAATAACTTAAAATGTCCCGATTGATACATTATCATCTATGTGTTCAGAGTCTCGGGTTCAACGACCCACACTGTGATATCAGCTGGTGTCGACTGACGTTGATTGACTTGGAGTGGCCAACAATCGAATAGTAGTGAGTACCATGAGCCGAAGGCTACTAGTTGATTGTGATTGGTCGAATATTTGATGTGGTCTTACAAAAACATACAGGATTTTAAACAAAATTAAAGCAATTCTTGAGTTAAAGTTAAGATTTTGAGTTACATTTTTCTACGGTTACAGTATTGTTTGTTTTTTATCGTCCCATTATTAATTCAAGGCGACATCGCGGCAAACCAAGAAGAAGATGGAGCGACGAACGTAACTCTTACCGAAAGGACTGGCGCGTAATGGCAGTAGACAGACTTGTGTCGAAAAAAGGGAAAGGGAGGGCTTTGCCCAGCAGTGGACATTAGGGGCACAATACTATTTAATAGATAGATAGACAGCATGATTTAGAAAAAAATACATACCTAGTGATTAGGTTTTAATAAACTACTAGCTGCGCTCCGCGGTTTCACCCGTGTAACTCTCGATCCCATGAGAATATCGGGATAAAAAGTAATCGTATGTCCTGGTCCAGGTTATGGTCTACTCCTGTGCCAAATTTCATCCAAATCCTTTAGCCATTTTAGCGTGAAAGTGTAACAAACAAACAAACTCACTTTCGCATTTATAATATTAATATATAGTTAGGATTAGGTACAATCATGCTTTAAACACCGAAATTTTCTAAGCAGGTAAACGCAGGAAGACCAGTAAGCCTCTGACAATGGCTACATGAAGAAAACGGTTCAGGAACCAAACTTCACCGAACAGTCTGTGAAACAGTTACTGGCAGTTATTACTGTGTAAGTAATATATAAACCTAACCTTCGCTTGCTTCTAAACTATTATATACATCTAAATAACATACTCGTAGTATCGAGGAAAAAAACCGGCCAACTGCGAGTCGGAAATGCACATGAATGGGAACCCTTCTAATCGGTCCAGTACATGCGAAGAAAATCGGCTGTGATAGACGGACAGACAGACAGACACCTATCCAGCCAGCCAGACCGACAGACGAGTGATCCTATAAGGGTTTCGTTTTGTCATTCGGACGTACGGAACCCTAAAAACATATTTTTGGTCTTTGACTGGCGCTCTGTGTTTCGAATATAAATTCCTACGTTGCATAGATCTCGAGACTAAGAGAGCTCGAGGAGATCGTGGCTAAGTAATAACAGCCGCACGGGTCGATCCATCAGGTTAAGCTACGCTTGCCGGGATTGTTCCGTGGATTGGTGACCATCTTTACATATCGAGACTTCTCCGTACCTTGGAAAGCACGTGAAGCTGTTGATCCTGGCTGTCATTCGTCGATCTTTGACAGTCGTTACGAGTCGTCAGAAGCCCGAAAGTCTGACAATCAGTCTTAACCAACAGGTATCGTATTACCCAGTTACTGGGTTGTGGAGGTCAGATAAGCAGTCACTCCATGTAAAATACTGGTGTTCAGCTGCATCCGGTTAGACTGGAAGCCGACCCCAATATAGTTGGGAAAAGGCTAGGCAGATTGATTTTTTTGCATAGATCTCGAGAAAAATCACTGTGACAACGACAAAAATGTGACTTTATAAAGGTTCCATTTTTCTTTTAAGTTCGAGACCTTAAATAAAATTGCGTCTTTTATTGTTTTTAGTAGTAGGTACCTAATCTAGTAGGTAACTGGATCATGAAACCAAGTCGTGATATCTCTACGAAGAAACAAAATAAAAAACTTGTTTTGACGTAGGTAATGTACAACAAACTTTGTCATTGTTATCTTTAATTATAATAGCTTATTAATAATATTCATCGGAGTCACTTCATCAACATAATCGACTACGAATGGTCTTAGCGCTCCCCAAGTTTTTACCCGACTGCTCCAGAAGGAGGGGTAATGTTTTTCGAGAGTATGTATGTTTGTACGAGTATGTATATCTATTTCTTTGGCACGCTCTGTAGCCGAAACGGCTTGATGGATGATAACATACGAGGTGTCGTTAGGTTCGTCTTAATTGTGGGAGTGACATAAGCTATTAAAAACTTATATATTTCATCTTAAAATAAAAAAAAACGGACGGGAAGGTTTTTTTTTTAATTACAATAATATTGGTATCAAATAAAAGCTAGTTACTAGTATATTCCAAAAACGTAGATTAATAAAACTAAAAAGCTTGAATTAAAACAAATTGTTTGAAAAACAAAAAACCCGACCGCAAAAATCTATAACTGAAAAGAGAAAAACAAGCATTGAACTTTGTTTTATGTAAGGTATTCCAGGCGAACCAAACCAATAACCTGAAATATGGTGTAACTTTTGATTGTCCCGCCTGCAATACCTTACAAAAAACAAAATTCAATGCTTGTTTTTCTCTTTTCAGTTATAGGTTTTTTGCCAGAGCTACAGTTTGGCTAATATGGCACGTTTTTATATTCCATAAACGAAACTGCTCGTGATAATATCACTGATAATATCTGTTAGGTAGGCGCCAAGAGCGAAATTTACGTCGCTCAAGATAAGTTGACAATTAATTTTGCGTCAATTGTGGTGTAAACCAAAATATACATCGCAAATTCGGCGACTCACGGTTTATAAGTTAGTAACTTTTTCCTTATCGGGAACGTACTACCCGGATAATAAAAACTAAAACCTGACTACGACAAAAAAGTCAATCAACTAAAAAGGTATAAACAAGACATCAATGACAGACAAATAAAAAATCCGGAGTCACACTTGTTAGGGCATAAATCGAACAGATTGCGTGTGACTACGGATTTTTAATTTGTCTGTCTGTGATGTCTTGTTTATACCTTTTTAGTTGACTTTTTTGTCGTAATTGGGTTTTAGATATATGACGTTTTTTTTTTTGTTTTGGGTTTATATTTTATATATTTTTGAAATGTGCCAATTAAGCCCATTCATTTGATACCCAACATGGCCTCATAAAAAAATTTTTTTTAGTTCATGACTTTATGTCCTCTTTACGTCTTTCCATTTAATGTGTCGCCGCTTAGCCTATAACCAGCGGACGATCAAGTCGTTTCGAACGACACCTCATTTGTCAAATTGTAATAAGGAGTTTAGAAGATAATGAGGGAACACGAAATAACATACATACATACCGGTCAAAATCATAACCCTCCTTTTTACTTCGCCGTAGTCGGGTAAAAATAAATACAACATGTACCAGAAAGGTGTGGTCAAATTTAAGGGTGTGGTACAGACCATCAAACTGCACAATTTTCTTCATGGGACCAAAATCGTCATCGGGAAAATAATCAGCTGTCTCATACAAATCTTCCATAGGTACTGTAAGGAGTTTGTATGCGAGGCGCAACCTCGCGTGGTACAGGCTGGCTAGAGGGCAGCCGTGAGTTTTGAACGTTCCAACAATTTAGTTGAAAATAGAATGGAAAGATATTCAGAGACGGCCTGAGGCTGGATGACGGGTGATATAATATGAAATGTATCCTTGATTTTGATTAATTAATATAATTAGTTAAACTATCAAGTGTTTTACTCGATCCGGTGACGTAGACTCTTTCGGAGTCTACAGTACCTACTCGACCCAAATATATGTGGACAGCTTAATTTTTTTTCGCGATTACTATGTTGGTCCCATTAAGAAAGATGTTCCTTTTTATAGTCTGTACCATATGCACCTTTAAATATGATATTCGATGTATAAAGTAGATATCACATACTTTTTGTTCATTTTTTTGTCTTTCAAAAATAAAGAAAAATAAAAAAAGAAAAAGAAAAATAAGAAAGAAAAGAAAGAATGAAAAATTGTTCATTCTGAACAAACTAAATGCACACATTAGAAAATAAAAGAATGTCATTTACTTAGTACCCAAAAGCCTCGTATTCGGAGGCTACTTAGTCTGTGGCACAGAGTACATTACCAATCTGTGGTTAGAGACCAAGATACACATCATACATGCTCTGTGAGGCCAGAGACAATATTTTTTTTTTGTTTATTCATCATCTTTCACTCAAATTAAAACATATGAATACATAATGAATCAAAACTTAAAAAATTACTAATTTGTGAACCGATTCAGTGATGTCGGATTTCGGCATTCGACATCTATTACTCGCCTACAAAAATATCGATCGGAATGAAAGGAGCAGATGAACGTTCATTTTTTGTGATTCTAATGAAACAAAAATGATCATTCACTCGAGTGAATGTGAAGCATCTGATATCACCTTAAGTCATACTTTAATAAAAATGTGATAGTTACCTAGATAGCATTATTATCACATTAATTAATTTTTCATCAATTTGAATCGTACCTAATCTGCCATAGTAATCAAATATTTTGATTATTGGGTAATCATCATCATTAATGGTCGTGTTAATTTGGAGGCTATACGTGTTCAACACGTGGGTGTATGGTGCATTGTTTTTACAGTTTTTTTATGAAAGAAGAATAGATCATAATCTTCCTGCCCATGTTACTTGTGCTCGGCGCAACACGTTTCCTTTTTCCACTCTCCCCTGTCAACCGTCACACTATCATTCACTCCCTTTTCTTTCATATCATTCCTCACACAATCCATCCATCTTTTCTTTGGCCTTCCTCTCCCGCTCCATCCATCGACACTTATATTCATCACTTTTTTACTCACATGCGTTTCCTCCCTCCTCATCACATGCCCATACCAGTCCAAACGATTACCTTTCAACTTTTCTGTCACTGGCGCCACTTTTAAACTTCCCCTTATATACTCATTTCTTACTTTATCCATTTTCGTCACTCCACACATCCATCTCAACATTCTCATCTCCGCTACATGCATTCTATTTCATCCGTCTTCTTCACGGCCCAGCATTCCGATCTACACAGTACGACAGGACTTATCACGGACTTATAGATGAATAGATGAACTTCGTAAAAATAAGCAAGCAAAGCAACTTTTTTACAGAGCAATTATGAGTACCTACCTACATACCTCAGTTTTTATTACTATCAATCAACAGCATCAGGTATAACCTAATTCTACTGCTTGATTGTTTAAAATCAAATGCATAGGTATGTCGTAACTATCAACAAACAGTGCAACAGTGCACGTTCAGTATACATAGTACTTTTCCACATCGGGGCATGTTGATTTTTATACAACACGTTTTCTTTTTGTATCTTCGAAAGTCACTTATTTTTATTTATTATAATTTTATTTTATTTAGTGTCGATAACTCACATAGACAATAAATATATAACAACTAACTATTTATACCCCATTTGAAATAAGATTAGACATTTAAACCTTTTTTACAGTCCGTGCAACCAATTTTGACTATTGCGTTGGTAGCATGACAAATGGCAGATGCGGTAGACAGTTGGTATTGTGTAACCATTTTTTATTTTAATGCCATCCTTATTGAACGAACTGTATAAAGGTTTGTTTAAAAGGCTAATTTTATTTCAAATGGAGTATACATTAGGTACTAAATTAAATGACTGATTAAAACTAACTACACAAATAAACAATAAACTAAAATATGGCGTCGGAAAATTCCTCCGCATCGCTGTCAGCTGGTAATGTACCCAAGAGACTGGCGGCCTTGCCACGTTTTATGGCAATGCTTAGCCTCTGACCAAGGTAAAAGCCAGCCTTTGAGTCACGGGAAGCGTCAAACAGCCGCTTATTGCAGGTGCAACTGTTTTTTTTAAATTCCAGATTCCAGCAATATTTTTAAACTTTACCACGTGTTCCATTCCATGTTCCATAACTCTAGGGTATTAATGAGACCATGTTAAAGAATCAACTGGCATAATTATGAATTACTAGCTTCCACCCGCGGGTGCCATCTATCTCCTTGTCAAACTTTATCGAATTGCGTTATGTGGCTTAGGCGTAAAAAGGTAACATACATACAGACAGACAGACAGACAGAGTTACTTTAGAATTTATAATATTAGTAAGGATTTTTCATGCAAAAATAATTCGACCAAGTCACGTTTATGTAAAACACTTACCTACATGAAATATAAATTTAAAAAAAAACAAACTCTTTGTCCATAAAAATATGACGACGTCGCATTTTTTTTAGCTTTAAATAGGAATGATTGGTTTTAATGAAAATGATTTACTCGTGTAATTATCAATGAAACTTCGATAAGTACACACATCGAGAGTGTGTTATCTTAGAAACTATGTATTTTTGGAACACTTGTTCTAGGACTTTTTGTATTATTTTTACTTATAGCATATAACCTTAGTTATGATATATCAAAACGAATCAAAAGGAACACCTTGTATAATACCATGCTCATGTTTATTGTTAAAGTTAATAAAGTGAATAGCAATATTCTCATCTCTCACCACTTCCCAATCTATTTAACCAATTAATCTGCCTAGCCTTTTCCCAACTATGTTGGGGTCGGCCTGCAGTCTGACCGGATGCAGCTAAATACCAGTATTTTACATGGAGCGACTGCCTATCTGACCTCCACAACCCAGTACCTGGGCAATACGATACCCCTTGGTAAGACTGGTTTTGACTTTCGGGCTTCTGACGACCCGTAACGACTGTTAAAGATCCACAAATGACAGCTGGGACTAACAGCTTAACGTGCTTTCCGAGGCACGGAAGAGTCTCAGTGTGTAAAGATGGTCACCCATCCACAGACCAACAACGGCAAGAGTAGCTTAACCTGATGGATCGACCCGTGCGACTGTTATTATGTACTTAGCCATGTGCCAATCCCAATCTATTAAACCGTGTAATTCAAAATATGACACAGTCAGGAAAATAAATTGATACGCAAATTGTCACTGTACGTCAATTTGCCGTGTTATAACTATTTTGTGCAACCCTCAAAGAATTACATAACATCACCCCTTGTTTCCCCAAAGGGTTGTGCAGTGGTCTATCTATATTACACCCACATTTCGCCTGTTATATTTAAGTACTATTTAATAGGGAGCGAGCCTATTGCCATCAACCGGGCACAAATCCTGACTCCGAGAAATTTCCAACACCCAAGTAAAAACCTAATACCTAACACTTTGCCCAACCTGGGAATCGAACCCAGGGCCTCATCCTCATTCTTATCCCCACCTCATGGACAACTTATGTTGGTAGTCAATTTGCTTATCAATTATTTTGCCTGATTACCTACCTACAGCCTATGAACTAATTTTTATCAGTAGAAAAAAACAGTGAGTTATTTCCAACTTTTTGCCCTTGACCACTTATCGCTAGTTTTACAAATCGATAAGATATCTATATCAATAAAGAACCACAATCTGATGTGTAGTCACTTTAAGAAATCGAGTTTACTATCTACCTTTTAAAATACTAGGTATAATTATGACTGATTAATCGTAATCGTAAAAAATTCGGAAATTTTCCGCTGTGACGGAATACTGCAGTGCCTTTTTTTATTGCTCTATTTGGGGATACTAATTCATGTTTTCGTAATAAAAAAATACAAAACTAATTTATGGTTTTTGAAATGGGTTAAATTTTTAAATAGTGTAATCAATTTTAAAAATACCAGCCAATTATTGTCGCACATCAGGCATTGGCCTCTTCTCTTAAAAGAGCATTTGAGCATTGATCAGCACGCTAACTTACTACCGGGATTAAAAGTACCCAATGTGTTAATCCAGGTTATAAACTATCTGTGTGTCAAATCCGTTTCGTTGTTTTCGCACTAATTCCGAACATACATCCAGATACACAAACAAATGGAAAAAGTTAAAAAAAAAAACGATATCAGACTCGTCTACACCTCGAAGGAATTGTTTTTTTTTTTTTCAAAAATATTAAATGTACAGTTTTAACTTCTATATTATTTTATTACCTACTTTCCAGGTTTTGAACCCACAACCTAATATTGTCCTTAACTATGATTATGTGTATGGTTAAATACTGTGCAAAATATTTAAGTAAGAGCATGTGAAAAGAATGTAGTTTCAATAAATCCGGTGTATGCCATAATAAAAACAATAATCTGATTACAAAATATCGCATGACAAAGTCACTTTCTTCAATGCAAATCTTTTTTGTTTAACGTAAACGCATATGTTTACGTTACGGAAAACAAAAAATTCGACACAAAATAAAACGTGAGAACACACATTGTACTTTCCTGTAATGTTTCCTGTCACTGCATACTACAGTCGAAATCTAACTTCTGTTTAAACTGAATACTGGATCTACGAGTACATGGGGTAGGGGAACTATTTTATGCTTTTCCGAAACGTTCTATTTAGCGTTGCTGGTATCGAGTTCTAATTTTGGTAACCATATTTCTAATTTGGGCGGTCGGCTTTTGTTTTTAATTAAGAAGAATAATTTAAAATATTTTTTTAATGTTTTGCTTTTAGTTGTACAATGCATACTTTTTTCACTTAAAGGCTGGCAGAGCTGTAGTGGATGCACGAACTTAACCCATTATAGTTGATAGGGGCGAGCCTTTTTTACGAACTTTAAATGTTTTAACGATATTTATTAATTTATTGTTTTGTATATGTAAAAATTTATACATATACAAGGTGTATCTTTTCATACACGAATGTTCCCTACATTTTGACGATCTATGCGAACATAAATGTAGGGAACAGCTGATTTTTTATGCAGTTATGGTCCCATAGTGAAAGTTGGTCATGATTATTAGTACAATGACCTTAAGAGATTTCGTGTATGAAAAGATACACCTTATATACATTAAAGTTGCTTTACGTGTCTGTCTGTGTTAATGCATTGTTCTAACTACGCAACGGATTTTGATGCGGTTTTTAAGAATTTATTCCGGAAGGTTTACGTGTATTCTTTCATTACTATTAACTAACATAAAATAAAAGAAATCTCGATGCTTTGTGAAGTTTAAAATCCGTGCAAAGCAGAGGCGGGTTGCTAGTATTATTATAAAAACACTTTATCTCCTATGTGTAAAATGAGTGTAAATATTATTTAGAAAGTGTAACAAGAACTTATTTCGAACCGCTCCCGCCACAATCCGTTCGGCCAATCAGGGCAAAGCTTCTAGAATAATCTAGAAGCTTCCTAAAAATAGAAAACGCGCACCTTGCTTTGACATATTTTGGTCTGACGTCCGTCGACTGCTCCGCAGCTTTGAAAAATATTTCACACCCTGTATTTTACATATATTGAGTGAAATGTGTATGTTAAAAAAGTTTTTAATTACATTATTTCAAAATAATTATGTGTAGTTACGATTATACAAGGTCCAAATTAAATGAGCTAGAGAAACTCCGCTGATGTGATGGGGTATCGAATAACAAAAATGGTAACAAAAAACAAAATTTATTTGATGAAGTTTTTTGTGGGGTCATTGACCGCAATTACTGAATGTACTCCAAATAACTGAATGAAACTCTTTGTCACTTGAATGAAATATCAGTTTTTTATGAAAAGAAAGAAAAAACGTTTATTTGCGGTAAACATGAAGCAAAAAAGAAAAAATAAGAAAAGATTGGGGGAAACATGCGTCACATCCACGCAAAATGGCTATCGCTCTGAATTATGCTGCGACCCTATGTAAGACAAAGCCCCAGCGCTGGTTTTCAGTGACAGCCGGCACAGAAATATCACAGACAGACAGTCGATATCTAAAAACAATAAAACAAAATAAAATATATTTTCTCAACTTATACTTCAAGTAACATCACTACACCCCAAAAAGATATCAAATCTGTTTTTTTTTATCGTCTTTGATATCGATCGCAGTTTCGCTAACTAATTTCATTTGACCCTGTATACCACGATAATAACTTACCTTTTAAACACTCATTCTATTAAAAACCTTTTGAAAAAAATTATAGTGCACATGAATCACAAAGCATTGGACTATTACACTCGCGGACAGTAATATGTGACACACGTGCAAATGTGACAGCTAATGACTTAACACTGATTTAACAAACTTGGTCTTTAATTCTTTTCAAACCTAGTTGACAATAGAAGTCTTTTATAACATCAAAGAATACCTATATCAGGAAAGAAGTATGTCAGCGTTTAGAAGTTCCAATAAGCTTAGCTGGTGCTTGGTCATTAGGATAATTTATTTTTATTTCTACCAAAACTCAGCTCGTGTTTTTGTAATATAAGAATTGTAAAATCTTTGTAATCCATACTAATATTATAAATGCGAAAGTATCTCTGTTTGTTTTGTAGTATCTCTGTCTCTTTTCACGCTTTAACGATTGAACAGATTTTTATGGTGGCACACATTTATACCAAGACTGGGGGTTAGGACATTATGATTTCTTAATTATCCTGGTAGGAAGTTCCCGTGGGATATTTTCCGACCTCCACGTAGGTGAAACCGCGGGCAAAAGTATGATTAACATTCAAAGGTTCTCATTAATCTGCAAACTATCTGGTATTATATAATAATGACGTAGTAGACCCAACCATTATCCATATTCTTTATCATTGGTAGAATCATAATACTTATTCGTCCCATATCTAAGCAAAAAAAAATCTAATCAAATTAGGAATACAAATTAGCATCGATATTTGATAAAGACCACCACTGAAGCGTTAACATTATCAAAATCACTAAAGCAAATCTCGCAATCGTAAAGATAAATAAAACGGGCATTTCTGAGTACAGGAAAGCGAATTTGTGAAACATTTATTCAGAATGTGTTCAGGGTCGATCGTACGAAGATAAACCGAGGCAATTTCGAGCAGCCAAGGAGCCGTTAGTTGGTGAAAGCACGGCGACGCAGCGGGTACGGAGTTACTAAGAAAGGGATGTGCCTCGTGACAAGACCCAAATTAACGAGGCAGGCTCCGCTTGAAATTTACATGGGTATGCATGTTGCGCTCCTAGATAGTGCTGTACTGGCAACTGGATTTAGTGCCACAAATAGTTTCGGAACTCCGGATCTAAGCGAGCTACTCGCATAAGGAACTGTAATTAAAGAAGACTCGAATGAACTGTGACCGGGCTTTAATTGTATAGAGCGTTTTCCTTAATTTGAACGAACAACGTTCGTACAAACAGCCGTAACTGTTCCAGTTATTTGCTGCGTTGTTAAGCAAGTTATTGATGTTAATGTTTTAGATATTACTTGTACTTTTAAATTCGTTACCTAATTGTGTAAGTATGATAATAATAAATGATTTTTGGCAATTTAAATTCATTCTTATCACTGGTCCACTGCCGCTATTATTTACTACTAGCTGCGCCCCGCGGTTTTACCCGCGGAAGTCTCGATCCCTTAAGAATATCGAGATGAAAATATTCTATGTCCTATTCCAGGTCATGGTCTACCCATGTGCTAAATTTCATCCAAATCCGTTCAGCCGTTTTAGCGTGAAAGCGTAACAAACAAACAAACTCACTTTCGCATATAATAATTATTATATTATATTATTAAGTTAGGAAGTTAGAATTAAGATTAGGATTCTTCGAGGTTGCAATTTCAAGTTCAAAATTGTTATTCTACTGTTTCCACATTGTAACATTTTAATACAGTAGCTTGATTAAAAAAGAAACGGTAACTTTAAAGTTGAACGATAAAATATAGCATTACGTTAGTTACATAAAATCTACAATCGTTGGTATTTCCTGAATAAAATAAAATAAAACAAACCTGTATAAATTATCGATATTGCCATTACTATACCTATTTATTTTACGTACTCATTGAACGAAGATTTTAAGAAACATGCCCGCTGCGGTCACGTTCAGGGAACCGATAAAACTAAGTTACACATATCTGTTATCAACAATCTCCGTCGCAGATCATTTAGCAATTCAGCAGGATACGAAAATCGTCCAAGTTTAATTAAAATAAACTTAAGTCGAGATTTATACCGTTATCAGGAGGAATCGATAATTTATTCCTTCAGTTGGGAGTGTGTACTGTGTAGGCTATTTGAGTGCAGTTACAGGCTCCAGCCTCGCATACTGTAACACATAGCTCCGCAAA
This sequence comes from Lithophane leautieri, assembly GCA_949152455.1. Lineage (NCBI taxonomy): Eukaryota > Metazoa > Arthropoda > Insecta > Lepidoptera > Noctuidae > Lithophane > Lithophane leautieri. The sequence continues at coordinate 12,588,411 of OX424459.1, forward strand.
GCGCTTAGCACGGAATTCGATTCAACTAATGCCACCTAATCCTGACCGGTGGCACACAAATGGCACAGGGTGCATTTCGAAAGGCTGTGTGCAATTTGCAGTTGGTGATTGATGATAATCCCTGGCGCATCTGTGCGGCGACAAAACAATGCACTCGCCACGTCTGCAGTGCTAATACAATTTTTCCTGGGCGTCGATTGTCCCTATCAATTTTCTTTGTCGTTTAGGTGGACGGAGATATTGATATTGTGAATGAGAGTTGCTGTCTCATTTTTTTTTGAAGAGTTTTAATCATTTATCATAAAAATAATTCGCTTCAAAACTCTGTGTTTTAATATTTATAGCAACAACAATGTCCTTTAGTTCAAATTCAAATAGGTACGCGGACATGTGCCATAAGTTAAGTACACATGCAGTAATTTTAGTCGGCAGTGAATCTGGTAAATCAGTTGCTTAGAATATGTGTGTGTGTACGTGAAATTTTGCAATCACCAGCGATTAACCGTGGACTATACCCCTGCGCACTTTTATTTTCACCATCCACGCCGATTACGCCGATGACGCCGCCGCCATCGGCGCACACGTGTAGTACATAATCCCAAATTTTGGAGTATTTTAATGCGCAATAAAAATGTGCTGTTCTATGCTAAATAAATCCCCGTCAGTTCCGTTGTGTAGTGCGGCGAGGCGGAACGGGGAGCGGAAGGTACGCCTTCGGAAGCAGGATGGTGTAAGATAAAGAGAACATTTCCTATGGCACGTCTGGGGAGATTTAGCAACATTCCGAGACGCCTCTTTTAATGTACCGCCGACTAAGAGTAATTCAGTTTTTATGAGAATTTAGTTTTGAATATGGTCATTTTTAAGGGGTATTTTGAATTATTTTGTCTCTCACTCAGTATCATCGTTGAATAGGCACTTTATGAGTTGAGAAGTTAGGTATCTACTATATTTTTATCTTACTAGCAAGTTTGTTGCAAAGGATTAGAGAAAGGGTCCGCGCACAGAAAGCAGAGGAAGCCTTAAATTACAATTTAGAAGGCGACCGCAGTCACCGCAGCTGCAAAGCAACGTATGACAGAAAACATCGACACTACTCGTTTCTATGTAACCCTTTGAAAATGCTTCCGTATATGGCTACTGTCGCCTGCTGTTGCGGTCGAAAAGCTACGGCAGACAGCATTTCAGTAGTGCGCACAGTGGGTGTCACTTAGGCTGTCATCAGACGGACTGCATTCTTGCAGTTTCAATGCAGTTTAGTACCTACGACTGCAATACTCGTAATGTACTGGTAACTGCATTGAAACTGAAAATTTGCAGTTGGAATGCAGTTGAAACAGTTGATATGCAGTCCGTCTGATGGCAGCCAAGCGGACGGACGTATGTTTTTTGACAGATGTCTGTCTTAGTAATGAAGAAGAGAAATGCCGCTGCCGTAGTTGTAACATCTTGATTGTGATTATAACCACAGCGGCAGTATCGCTTGCAGTTATACTTATACAGCGTGTAACAAAAACCCTGTCAAATCCATGAGGGTGTTATTAAAAATCATACTGAGAGTCTATTTATGTGGTTTCAAAATTCGCCGCATTTTTTTTCAATGGGGAGTTTTACCGGTTTATTACATGGGGCGCGGGCGGCCGCAGTCTTAGTGGGTGTCAATGATAATTTATAATGAAATTACAGTAATATTGGTACCAGCCGCACGGGTCGATCCATCAGGTTAAGCTACGCTTGCCGGGGTTGGTCCGTGGATGGGTGACCATCTTTACATACCGAGACTCCTCCGTGCCTCGGAAAGCACGTTAAGCCGTTGGTCCCGGCTGTCATTTGTGGATCTTTGACAGTCGTTACGGGTCGTCAGAAGCCCGAAAGTCTGACAACCAGTCTTACCAAGGGGTATCGTATTACCCAGTTACTGGGTTGTGGAGGTCAGATAGGCAGTCGCTCCATATAAAATACTGGTATTCAGCTGCATCCGGTTAGACTGGAAGCCGACCCCAACATAGTTGGGAAAAGGCTAGGCAGATGATGACGGTAATATTGGTACAAAAAATGTGAATTTCAAATTGCAATAATTTTTTTATTTTCAATAATTGAATTTATGTAAATTATTTTCTGGTAATGTTATTGCAGTAGCTATGTGCCCCTTTCGGATCGGACAGGGATTTTGTTACACGATGTAGACCTGTTTAAAAATAAACTAATGACATAACTATCCTGTACTATAAACAATAATCAAATCAATCTAAATCTATATCATATTCGGGTTAAATCGCCCATTACATCAACAATTATGTCATAATCAATAGCTTTGCAATAATTAGATAATATTAGCATTATTATGTCATAGAATCTATTACTTAAGTCTAGAATCAGCCCTTTACCACTACAAAGCATTGAGATATTAACGGCTTTACGGTGAATTATTAAGGGGAAGCTCGGCGGTGGGGTAGTTGCGTAACACACATGAAATAGCAATTGATCGCAATGCCTTTAATTTTGACAATTCAGTCACGTTCATTGCGTTATTTACGTTGTTGAGTAGAAGAATTTTTCAAACCTATGAAGCAATAGTTTAGGAATTTCCTTCAAAACCCTTGGATTGTCATTGAAAGTGTGTTACGGCAGGTATTATTGCTAACAGTACCTATATCAGCATCGGACTGTCTCGTAGATCTTGTGGTAGCAACTAGTCACAAGCGCTACTGCTGTGTAAAAGGTCTTGGGTTTGAATCTCAGATGGCGAAAGTTATTGGGCTTTTCCTGTAGAAATTTCTCTGTACCAAGCTGGAGCCTAGATTTGTGCCCGGTTGAACTATAGGCTCGTACTCTATTTCGTTAGTTCTCTTTAAGTTCAAGAGTGAAGTTACATCTCTGCCTAAGCCTTTGGGAAAAACTGGCGTGACCGCTTGATGTTACGTATGTAGTTTATAAATGCCCGTAAAAATCATTTCGTTCATTCATTGGTAATCGCTATTCTTGTTTCTCATTTCACGACTCTATTATTATCCTAACTAATATTATAAATGCGAATGTGAGTTTGTTTATTTGTTACGCTTTCACGCTAAAACGGCAGAACGGATTTCGATGTAATTTTTCACAGGGGTGGATCATGTCCTGGAATAGGACATACTCGTAGAATACTTTTTATCCCGATACAGCCTTCACGACGATCCCGGTAGGAGCTGATAAAAATTTAATTAGCTGTCCGTACTAATAGTGTTATTAGCAAGTTCAGAAACAATACAAGGGTTGCTCGTTTTTGTCAGCAAACAAGAAACACGTTCTTTTGAAAAAGTTAACTCGGCTTTTGGATTAACCACATCTCTGTTGCTACAGTTTTGTGATATTTGATGGTGTTGACCATAGATTCTATGCCTGAATCTGATGTTATTTAAAAACACAAGTTCGTAAAAGTATTGTACATTTAAAAACAGTTTTAATTTTTTGAAAAAACCTTGGTTACTTCTCCAAAAACTATATGATCGGAATTTTATGCTAGCTAGTAATTAAAGTATAAAGAAAAAAAAATCTATTAGATTCGTTTTTATCTTAAACCCGTTTTTTAAATCTAAGTGGATTTTATTGTCTTATTTAGCCAGACAGACTGGCAATCCCTCGTCTTATTTCTAAATACTTTCAGCATTTAGCAATTAAGCTTCTACATCGAACAATTAATTATCCCACAACGATATTCGTTTCTTCTATCGTAAACTTTAATGTAATTTAGTCACAAACAAAACAATTTTGAACAATTTGTTTCGAAATTTAAGCGAAAACTAAAGTTGGATAGTTATAAGGACCGTAGTTGACGACTGCTGACTTCTTACTCAAGGAACAATGCTATTTTAGGGGTATGAGGAACAGGGAGTAAAGTTCACTCATCCACCATAGAAAAGGGAGGATCCTCCAACCAGACGGGTGTTGTGTCTGGCGGGCAACTGCCCAATGATTGATATTGGATTTTTGTATATATGTTCACTGCACGGTAAACTCTAATTGCGCGATGCAGGATTTTTGTGACGTCAGGATTTTTGTGTGGCGTCAGGTCTTTGATGCGTAGTTCGAATGTGGCGATGTAGGTACCGCCACACTGTGAATGCCAAAATTATAAATGACGGTTTTTGAAGGAGTTAAAAGTTCCTTTTACATATTTTATTTCACTTGTTATTACCATTTTTAGAGACCATCAGAATAGCCGGCTTGCTTGAAATTTTAACGTATCTCCTAATTTCCGTTTGCTTTGTTTATTCGCTGTACCGTGTTTTGAAACCGTCAGAAATTTTATAATTACAGCTAAAAATTTTACATGAAATTGTATCGTAATGTGTAAAATCTCGAGTAGCGAAGCGGTGATGCGTCTAGCTTACCTTTACCACGGTTTTTATTACATAATCCTAAACCTAACTAATATTATAAATGCGAAAGTGAGTTTTTTGTTTATTACGCTTTCACTCTAAAACGGCTGAACGGATTTAGATGAAATTTGGCACATGGGTAGACCATGACCTGAAATAGGACAGAAACTTTTTTTCCCGATATTCCCACGGGATCGAGACTTACGCGGGTGAAACGCGGCGCAGCTGGTTATTAATAACAATAACTGTTACTATTATAATTTAAAAAATATATATAAGAAGAATAAGAATATTATTATTTTGTAAGAAATTACAATCGAATGTGTTGATTCCTGGAACTCACACGAGGATTCCCTGTGTCGTGAGATCCAGGCTCCTTCGTTCCGTTTTCATTTTTATTGGTATACATTGTAATAGGTATATGGATATATAATAATTCTACTACAAAACTAATGTCTTTCCATCCCATGTTACATTCGATTTATTAGATAACTAGCTAAATGTGGATGTACCGTACAGATCCCGTGCCTACCCTTTCGGAATACAAGCGTTTTGTCATGTTTTAGGCTCTTACATACTGGGGCAATTCGTCGCGCGACGCGACGCCGCCGCATCGTTCGCCGTCAGAAATTGTTTTGTTAAAATTCGCGTCGCGCGACGAATCGCCCCAGTATGTAAGAGCCTTTACAAGATAGTGTTGATTGAAAGATGACTGATAGGAGCGACACGAAAGACTGATCAGGTTTTCAATCACTTCTTGTGCAGGAGATAAGTAAATCCCTAACATTATTATAAATAACGCTATCAGCGTCGGTATTCAACCCTGAAAGCTTCCTTGTCTGACGTACCTGCCTAAAATAGAGTTCTGCAAATAATAATATCTAGAGTGACGTTACCAGGTATGTGCATAAACAGGTGTTAATCTTTTTCTCTTAATCTTTTTCAATTAGACAATCTCGTCTTTGTTCACCTTCTAATCTATTAAAACCGTGTCTATTTAATAATATAACTGTCAATGCGACACAATTGTCAAAAATGACACACGATTGTCATTTTCACAACAGGTGCTGTATCAGAAATGAATGTATGAAAAGAACTTGTAAAATTGTCGGATTGTCAGATTGTCGCCTGTCACCTATCACCTGCCACCTGTCAGATTTATTAAATAGACCGCTAATAGTAAGGGGTGATACGGTCCACGGTACACACACTTGCTTAGCAGTAACCTACCTATTCACTGAAAGTTTGAAAACTCTCAGATTATAACTCATCGAGAAACACAAGACTCCGGCTTTGCGTTCCATTCTTTAAGCAGTACGCACAGACAAACATTATTATTTCCGAAACGTTTTATGGCTACTTACAAGTATCCAGTATTCCAGACAATCTCTGCTCCAAACAAAATAAAACGGCTATTTGATCCACAAAAAAACGAGAGACTTTGGTAGAGTAACCGAAATGTGTTTTAAAAACTACTTAGGTAGGTATTGATTTTTGGCACTAATCTGTGCCGTGTCTTACGACAGCATTACATTGGCACCCTGCCATTATAGATAGCCAGACATTGAATTGCCAGTTATCAAGAAACTATCCATCCGGATTTAGGAACTACTGATCTAATTTAGCAGGTATTTACTCTGACAGATGTTTCTGTATTAGGAACCTCTGATTTTGTACGAAAATGTGCTTCAAGATTCTGCATTGTGTTTTGATTAGTACCTACCTTTATAGTTTGATGAATTATCGTCACATTATAACACTGTTTACCTCTATTATATATCGGCTAGGATAGGTAGGTCTAGTTAGTTTGCGGCAAAATACTAGCAAATTATTGGCGACTGAATGTTTGCACCACGCATTTATGACAGAATGACATATGCAGCGGAATTTCCGTTACGTGCTAACGCGCTATATTCAAAATTAGAATCTTCGGCTTATTAAAAATCTTAAATTAATTCACTGTGAGATAACCCATTATCCTGCACCGTTGGGAAGAAGCATGAAATTTCGCACAAGAGTTCCTTGGCATATAACGAAGGTAAGCATGGAGGAACAATTTTTGAAAATCCATTCCCTAATTGGGTAAAATAGAGGATGAAAGTTTGTATGTGAGTTCGTAATTTTTGCCAATGAGAAATCATTAGGCACATCATTAGCCACAAAAAGTTTGCTAGTAGGGTATTTTCTTTTAGTACACTTTTCTTTGCGGCTTTTTGAATTGGATTAGGCTAGCCATGTCTGCTGCATTTTCCAATCAGCTGTTGGCCAAAATAACCACTTTATGTACAGCTGAGACAGCCGGAACGCGCCGCGAAAGACCCCGTAGCAGATGGCGCGACAAACTACAGAAAACAAACGACCAATGGTCCACATTATCACTGGATCGCAAGCATTGGAACTCATGGCCCAACTGTGGGATGGCCAATAGTAACAGTAACACATTCTTTTTTATCGTTTTACTCTCAGAATTATTGCTCGACGCATTTTATTGTTTGGAAAGGATTTTGAATGGTGCCAGTACCGGAACTGAAATGGTAGGAATACTGTCATTGTTTTATCGCATACAGCATGAAACTATTTTATTGGAGTGAAAGCGTATTGATATCGGTTTACTACGACTATAGAAGTGTGTACTTGTGTAATGCAAACCAACTGATTTAAAAAAATAGTCCTAACAATTTCCTGTGGTTAGATTGTGGCTAGATCTGCACTTTTTTTGTACGAAAATTGTTGGACAAATATCCCACCACGTTAAATATCCACTTGATTCACTTGAGTGAAGTTTCATTTTTTTTTCATTCCATTTTCACACGACTCCGACAGAAGTGAAAATGAAATGAAAGGAGCATATGAACGTTCACTCCTATGTAAAGGAATTAATGTTCATCTGCTCCTTTCATTTCATTTTTGGATCATTTGGTAGGCGAGCGAAAGATGCCTAGTACCGAGATAAAACATCCTTGGATCGGTTTATTAATGAATTTATTTTTCACTTTTGTTTTCTTTCGTGTGAAAGATGCCGAATGAAAGGCAAAAATGAACCAAAAAGTGAAACGGCTGATATTAGCTTAAGCGATGATGCAGCCTAAGATGGTGCACGGTTAAATTATTTAGAGTTAAGTATCCTATTCAATAATGACTAAATTCTTGTTCTAGTTACCGGGAAACAAAATTAGCTATTAATATAATCTAATTAGGAAAACGCAGTGACTAGCGTCTGATCTCCAAATTATTTTAACACAAAACATCAAGCCTTTATTCCCCGAAGGGTTAGGCAGAGGACATTTCGCCAGTTATGTTTTTAAAGTCCCGTATAATCTGGGGCAAGTCTATTGGAATGATCCAGACTCCGGGCAGCTACTGAGAAATTTCAGATGAAAAAACCCAATAACACTTTGCCGAATCCGGGAATCGAACCCAGGACTTCATGCTCAACACTAGCGTTTGCGACAGTTAATTAAAAGCAGATATGCCATTACCTATTAGGTAGCTATCAAACTGAGTCCATAAATTATCTACAACCAAAAGTTTTGAACTCTAAATTCGTTAAAACTCCCAGATCGTCAACAGCAGTAGCTTTTTTTATGGCAGCAAGGGGGCTGACTATTACTGCAGTCGGGTAGAAACACCCAAAAGATACGGCGCTCTTTTGAAAGCCTATTGACGGAGACAGGTGCGTTGTTCGGTTGTTTTCAAACTTTTTCAAAGACAAACTTCGCAGACAGTGCGGTATCAGTGCGTCTCACTTTTTTTTTTAAACCTTCATTTGCGTTTACTGTGCAAAGAGGGCTTTTGTGTTTTGTTTTGATTGTGAGTTTTATTATCTGGTGAAATTGTTAAGAATTGATGGGAGTATATTTGATTGTTCGAAGCAGATCTCGGTTATTATTAATTAAAATTAAGTTTTATAAAATAAACTGTACACTTTAATTTAGAATTACTCGGTTTGATGATTTTAGAAAATTTCTAGCTGCTGGGCTACCACTGTAGGCCAGTGGTATGGAGTTGCGACTTACGATTTGAAGGTCGTGGGTTCGAACCCTAGTTAGGCTCTTTACTTTGTGTAATTTTTTCATCACTGCACTCAATACGGTGAAGGAAAACATCGCGAGGAAATATGTAAGTCCTGGAACCAAAAATTCGAAGACATGTGACATCCACCAACCCGCACTCTGGATCCGCATGGTGGATTATGGCCCACAGAGACAAGGCCTCTGTCCCAGCAATGGGACCATTATGGGCTGATTATGCTATTAGGATTTGAACTATTGAAGCACCATCTTTTTTTCTATAGCACATACATAATAACAATTTTCATTTAACTCAGACAGATAGATTAATATTATCAGCATTTACAAACAATAATGTGCGTGTTTGCTTATGAAATGTAAGAAAAAACAAATCAATTGTTATAGTAAATATTATTGTTATAAAATACTTGAGAGTACAGTCAGCCCCAAAAGGATGATGACATCGACAAGAATTTATTTGGATAAATGTCTTTAATATTTGTACAATAAAATTGTGGCAATGTGTAGCCACATCATATTATCTACACATTGGGTATTAAATTGTTGTTTTGTGTTGGATTTCCTTAGTTTGTGTGTTTGTCGTCATGCAATATTTAATTAATTGGCAATAAAACAGAGCTACAAGACTGTCTTGAACCTTAGATTGTAGGTACTGTACTCTTCTCTAAAAACGCGCCGATTTCAGCTTTTTAGGGTTCCGTACTCAAGGGGTACCAACGGGACCCTATTAATAAGGCTTCGTTATCCGACCAAAAAAAATAAAAATATTGTTAAATATAGGTACAGAACCCTTCGGTTGCGAGTCAGACTCGCATTAGACCGCTTTTTTTATTCTATCTAGCCTATGGAGACTATTTATAATTTCATTTTCATTTAAGAAAACAGTTAAAATAAAATCGGTATATCAGTAATGTAGTCGATTTGTAGTGAAAATTCAACCTGAATGGCTCATTCCAAATGAACTTTCAATGAAGTTTCAGTCACGTTTATTTCATCATTTTAATTCCCAACAAAAAACCTTATTTTTCACGTTAAAAATTCTTTGGAAACTGGCCCGAATTCGTTGAATGATTGCCATTGTAACTTGGAACAATGAAGAAAGCTCGAAGAAGTTTACAATCAACCGTGATGTGATTGTTTAAGTACGCGATACGAATAACTTTTTTTCGTATTCAATTTTATCGCGAAAAAATCTTGAATGATTTTTCTGTTAATGAGAGTTGGTTACAATTTTTTTGAAAGACGACAAATGGAAATGTTAAAATATCGTGTCTGAGTTTTTTTTTTTGGGGTAATTTAATATGTGATTTAATTTTTTCATGTAATTTTGTTTGCAAGAAGCACATTTTTTTTATGTGATTTTTAATGCACGGTCGATGTGGCGACCAGTCGATGGCCTATGTCCAGCAATAGACTTCTTTCATCAGAAATTATGATAATGATGATTTTTTTTCCAGTGTCTAGTGTTGACAACCTATACTGAAATAGCTTACGTCGCATCGTGTTAAAAAATTAGCTATTAAGAAAGATTAGTTCTTCGGGGGACTGCCTAAGATCCTAGAGTATGTTCAATATAATCAATGGTGGAAGTTCTAGTAATGAAACACAATATTTTTAAAAGGTAATGTGAATGTTCCGTCACACATTTTACTAATGTGGAAATTGCTTCCTACCTAAATATTTATGTACAATTTTTACACAACTATTTACACTTGGTACTCAATTAATTAAATAACTAACTAACTATACAAATAATTAAAAATCACAAGCAAAAGGAGACTTAGGCGTCGAAGTATTTGTCCATATATTCCTTATTAGCGCAACCATATCGATATTTGTTTATCAATTCGTCTGTACCCTTACGGTTTTATTCATAAAAAAAGCTTATCGAAGGTTTAAAACACTCTTTAGTTAAAGTGTTCGATAAGCCTTTAAAACGTTCGATAAAATTTTGTATTCATAAACGTTCTATAAACCTTCGATAACTAATATGTCGTTAAAATTCAGATATAAATCAAAATGTTGCCATTTTACTGAAGTCGTCCACCACACCACGCCATCATCGACCAACTCATCGAAAAGTCAAACGAGAATGTCTGTCTACGCGCCGAATTATTGTGACCATAGACATTATTACGTACTCTAAACTATTTTATTGTCTACTGTTTCGACACTTTTGACGCGGCGCGTCTTTCAAATTTGTCAATGAATTTGTTATTATCATTCAAGGAATATAATATCTACTCTCTGAATATATTGGAGCGACGAAAACTTTTGAATAGTTACTTATTTAAAAAAAAATGGAATCAAGACAGGAGACCAGTGTTCTAATAAAAGGCAATGTGACAATTGGTTGGAGGAGGATAGGCTGCCGCCTACAGCCAAAATGTGTTCAAAGTAAGTTTTTTTTTGTAAACATTCTCAATTTCTCATATGCTTGCTTGCTTTTGCTTCTATTCCTTAGATTGTTTTGAACGAATTGGTCAGTGAGAGGTTCTTCATAATAGAAATCGCCAGACGTTTCCCTGTCCAAATTTTAAAAAATCCCAAAGAAAATAATGATTCACTACACGCAACTCGCAATTACAATACACGAAATATATCAGATAAATTAAAATGCCGGTCAGTTATAAATGAAAACCTCAATATAATGAAGAGAAACAATTTATTTATTACATTAATTTTGTATTTCAGGTTAGAAGTAAGGATAGCGCTGTACTACAAATAGGTAGCAGAAACTGAAAAGTCCTGCAGAAAAGAATACATGAGGATGAAGCACAGATGGCAAACGCAAAACAAAATGAGAAAATTTTGTTCTAGAGTATTATAAAAATAAATTAAACTGATACTTTTCATACAAGCTTTTTATTAATTAACTACTAGCCAAAATGTCTCCTTTCTTGGGTTGGGCACTTGTATGAGTTTCATTGATATTGCTACCCTCTAACTGCATGTCTCCATGGTCAACTGCAATGTTGTGAAGTTCTGCTAGCACCATTTAATGGTTGTGTCTCCTTTCTTGGGTTGGGCACTTATATGATTTTTATTGATATTGCTACCCTCTAACTGCATGTCTCCATGGTCAACTGCAATGTTGTGAAGTTCTGTTAGCACCTTATGGTTGTTTTCACAATATCTAGTTTGCAGGTAACGCCATTCAAAATATATTGAAGCGGGCGGTTTTCAAGATGTACAATTCTTTAATAGAATCCAATCCAACCTTTGTATAGGTTGCATTACATAATAATAAACTGAATTGGTTAAATAGAAGTGCACGATAAATTAAATAGCAGCTCCTTGAAGTACGATTGTTTACGAAACTGACATTTGTAGGCTGACACAAGACATGTTACATTTGTATGTCAAATGTCATTTTCTTATTAATCAGCTGATAGAGAGTCGGCCATTTTTTCCTTATAGCACTGTTAAAGTAGGGTTCTGGCTTCGATAACTTTATAGTAGGTTTATAGAACGTTTTTGTGCTAAAATGCGTTTATGAATAACGATATTTGACAACCAGACATTAGCAAGGTTTTAGATGTTCTATAACTTATTATGAATAAGACCGTTAGTTTCTGACTACTATTTCATTAAATCAGGGAATTAATTACCCAGGTATAAATAAACTAAAAATAAACATACCTAAGAAAATACCTGAAAACCTTTACTAAATGCAATTAATCCTTTATTCTCATTCAATTAACTTATTTTTTTATCTGTCTTTACCACAATTCCATTAACCGTTCTTCAATCCTTAGAAAATCGTTTGTGGTTTATTGGTAGTGCTAATCTTGAGTCTCCTTCTAGTTCGGAGCTGTCAGTTGCATAGCAATAGTCAGTGATTGGTGCAAGTGTACATTGTAGTTAACTGCTTCGGCTATGCTCCGAAATTTAGTGCCATCGTTACGATATTTTGATTATTTTTTATGGTTTAGGTATTGGGAATTTATGTATTTACTAAATAGTTGGTAAATACTTACTGGGTAAAATTCGACGAGTTTCTTAAAGTATCTAGTATAAAACAAAATCTATGTAACATAAATTAGGTATCTATAATTCAAACTCAAACTCAAAGCATTTATTTCAATTAAACCATTTACAGGCACTTTTGAATTGTCAAAGAGTCGGTCAGTTAGTCAAAAAGTTGAAGCTAGTTGCCCATTCAAATTCGTAGATCTCTATGGAGAAGCACGGGCAAGAAACTCCAAGGACACTCTTTTAAAAATGTATATAGATATTACAAAATCCTGGGTACAGTATTCTTGGTGCTTCTATATGTGAGAACAATGTCAAATTAAAATAATCAAAAATAATTCAAAATATAAGATTAAAAATAAGCCCTGGCAGATAAGAGATGCCCAGTCTCAACTGACGGCGCCCATTCACGAACATGACACATGGATCAGCACTATCCAGCTCAACCATTTTGTAGGGAACCGAATGATCCAACACACGCGCCACCATCAGCGAGACATTTAAGTGAATATGACATACTCTCATCTGCCATGCTCTTTCAAGTCAACATACACCATGATGAATTTGATCGATACCGCTGTTCCGCGCCTTAAGAATGCGCGGCGAGGCGGTGGGTCTCGGTCAAACTATACCCTTCTTTGTCATTATTATGAATTTCAATGAAGTAAAGAGCGCAATAGGTTATTGCATAATAACTTTAGTAATGACATTACGTTAAACATTTTTGACTTGTAAAGTCATCTACAATTCAGTTTTAAAAATAAAATATGAAGGGAATAAAAATAATTCAAGTTTTCATATTGTCCTCAAATTTGTTCCTACTGAAAAGCAAAATGCTTTTATTAAAAAATAAAGAGCGTCACAGTAAAAAGGAATGTTGGTTTTTTTTTTTTCATTGGCCTTTTATTTCCATCGAGTGACATGCATTGTTGGCATAAAACAAATAACGCAATACCTACTCATCGTCAAAAAGGTATTATTAAAATATTGTTGAGGTGCAAAATAATAATAATTATAATTAATGTTGAACACAAAATAGTCTTATTAACCTAAAGCGAAAAAAATAACATCAGATCAAAGTGTATGCAAACATAACAAAGTGTAAGAAAAAACAAAATAATAAAATATTACTTTCATAATTCTCAAAAGAAAACATAATTACCTACTTGTTTAATTTTGTATGCGACTTACATCTGCATGCTTATCGATTTAGAAGCAAGCGAGAGATCGCCAGTTCGTTCTCCAACAATTGCACTCTGAACTAGAGACAATAAACATAGTTAAACTAATTATGAGGAACCCACTCCAGATATAAACTTTACCTTACCAAAGGCTGATTTTTCTAACGCCAGCTATCAATGTCCAAGAAATAATTTTGAATTTTTTACAGTTTTTCCATACCAAAACTGTCAGATGTCTATTTTATTCCACGAATAAAAGATATCTCGCGTTAGAAAAAGAAAAGTTGAAAGGATTTTAAACGAAAAAAAGTATCATATATTCATTGAAAAAAAAAATAAAAAAAAATAAAGACAAGCTTGATAATTCTATGATCACTATTAAAAACTGTTCCATTTTAACTAGCTTTCCTTATTCTCATATGAAATCTCCTCTACAAAAATTCGGACCGCACCTGAATGAAATCCTTCAGCTTGCACCAATAATTGTAGATCAATGAAGCCCAGGATAGCTGACGTCACAGCTTCGGGAGAGGGTGTGGGGTTGTTGACACACTCGTGCTGACTCCCGTCGTCTCGTGCACTTACTAAGTAATTTATGTTAGCTGTGTCGTGTGTGTGTGTGCAATCTGCAGGATTATCGGTTACGGTGGTCTGTGGGTTTTCAGTTTACAGTTTAAGCGTCGGCAGGTTCATATTCTTTAATTTCTACACATTTTACTTTTACAATGACGTTCTGTGGTTAAGTATTGTAAGTATTTTTTTGTTATAAGAATATCACTTCATTTTCAGAATATTAGGTACTTAAATTAATAGACAAAGGTATCCAAAGTAACTTGATTTCCAATAAACAGTGTTCAAGATTAAAGTTACCAAAGAAACTAAGTCTTTCACAATGTTCACTTGAAGTCTGAAGTGCGTCTGTTATTTAGTTTTCTCTTATCGCTTCAAAACAATATTTTGGCATAACCAATTAATAAACATCGTCGAAGTACATTTTAAATACTAGCTATCTGTTGTTTCCAGGGGTGTACTCACTTCTAAACTTGTGCTTTTATATTTCGAACAAAAGACCTGGTAATAACTCCCCTCTTTTCTTCGGGCATAGACAACTGAAACAACTATATAGACTTCTTGGACGAAGTCCATTGACGTCCACGAAGGTGTGTAGTTTTGGAAACTTTTTATAGGAAAAACTTTTGTCTACCGCTCGGAAGAAAGTCCTTGGTTATAAAAAATCCTTTGATGTTCGTACAGAGCTTTATTTATATAATGTGTTGTTTTAATATGTGCGTATTGTTTATCAAAGATAAGACTATTGGGTGTGAAGGAAAATAATTGTTTATTTACAAATTAATCTAAAAAGAGTAAAAATAAATTAGTATAGTGTCAATTCTTAATCGATAATACGAAAAATAGTATTGATTTTATGATCCATAATATTTGTTTTGCTCTTTATCAAATGATATATTATTTAAACATAAACACTTGAATCGTTCTGATTCCTATTTGTTATTGATGTGTATATGTGTATTTTTCTTTGTTCCAGATATTATGAGAATCCCCTGGCAGAGACAGTAAGAAATGCAATAAAAAGCCAACTTTTCCTAATTTTGTTTATTGACGAAGACTTTTTTTCTAGGGCAAATAATATTTTGATTTAAAAGAAAATTAAATGCTGTATCAATATGACGGAAAAGGTTTACGTGGTGGAGATAAATGAGAACACATAAATTGACAATTTAAAAAGTATATTTTTATAACAAAGAAAATATGGTAGCGTAGGTAAGTTTATGGTCACAGAAATTCCTTTAACTCCCTTCGGAGTAATTAATTTTGTTTTTTTTTTACTGAAAATATCATGCGAGATTTATATACATCAAAATTTTGAATTTAATGCACGTGTATGTAGTGTTATGTAGTTTCGAACTCAAATGGATAGTTACGAGACGATCACGTTGGCACGGCCGCAGTCCAAACTGCGCGCTCGTATGATTTTAATTAACATGAACAAAAGACTTAGAAGTTACTTCTAATTAAGGCTATACCCTACCTCAGATTCTATCTCTCTCGCACCATACTACTCGCGACCTGAGTGAGAGCGAGACGGAGTGGGGCGCTAGCGGGTCTCAAGCCTCGAAAAGTGTAGGTTATTTACGGTGAAAATAATGGTAATAAGAAAAAAAAAACATAAGACCTGCTTTGTAGATAGTTCAGTTATTATGCAAAGTTTCATGATCTAATTTGAAGTATTTTTTTAATACGAGCGGTTTATAGTTATTTTTAGAAGTAACTTTGGTTTTTTTTTCTATCGAATTTTTTTTTGTATTCGTGCTTTCGCTAAGCATAGGACCTAACATCAATCCTCAACTTTAAGATATATTTATTTCAAAATGATAGCTGCAGTATTTTCGTCATAACAGAGGATCATGCTAAGCAATTTGAGGTAGGGTGCGCCCTTAAGCAGATTACTCACGATTTTTGTGGTCAAAACCTGCGTCATCACAGGAGCTATCTTAAAACAATTGCTACTTCCAACTACCGTACTTGTTCCTAAGAAGCATGAACACAACAACATCAGTGCAATTTATTAACAATTCAATGTATCATAAAGTAGTGGTAGTACAGTAAAAGTTGGGAACACCCGTAATATCCGAGTGTGTTGGAGACGTAACGTTATTGCGTTATAAAACTATAAGAATCCCCTGTGAGTGCACTTTGAGTTGAGTTTAACTTGTGAACGATCCGCAAGTATGAACCGGAACTTAGTACCACGTTTTGAGTTGTTTGTCCACTACAAGATATGAATTTATTGGATATTTTTTATTAGATTTGCTTCAATTGTGTCTTTGTTCTTCAGTTGTCTCTCATGTCGGAGCTGCATAGTTCAGCCATGGTACAACAGCATGGGCATTAGATTGCCCCGTTGATCTTGTGTTTGCCGGCATGAAGTCTTGGGTTTGATTCCCAGGTCCTGCAAAGTTTTTATAGGTTTTTACATCAGGAATTTCTCAGTAGTAGCCTAGAGTCTGGATTTGTGCCCGATTGAAGGCAATAGGTTCGCCCCCTATTACATGGGAGCATGGAACTTAAACATGGCTGGCGAAATGTGGGTGTACTATAGGTACACCTCTGCCTTACCCTTCGGGTATTACCAGCGCGATGTATTTTTGTTTTTTTTTGTTACTATATCTTCTTTTAAAATACTTTAACTACATAATAACAAAATAATAACAGAAAATACGTATAATAGATAAGCAGTTCGAAACCCTCAAAATAAACGGATTCTAAAATAATTTTGTTTTTCGTTTTGGTTTTGCCAGAGATCACGATCAGGCTTAAAAAAAAAATGTAGGTAATTACTCAAAAACAAATTATTGCCTTTGATGTTGAGAAGGTTTATACAAGCTGATTGGATTCGTTGGCTACTTATTTCATAGTAAATTTAATTTATTTGTTATTTTATTATTATAAGGCTAGTTAATATTCAGATTTTAGAAATATTTACACCGTCTAGTGTTTCGATTCAACAACAATAAACAATTAATTTTGGAGTAGGTACCTATTAAAATTATTATAGCTTATTTAAATTGTGGTGGGGGGCAATCACAACAAAGAATGTTTTTTATAGAAAAGCAAGAGAAAATTTGTGTTTCTCTAATTTTATTCGATTATATTTAAAATGTTGATCGGAGTTCATGCACCTCAAGTTGGTGAAACTTACAAATTAAAGATGAACGGACAAGGTAGGTTGGTATATATTGCCTAGGCAAATTCCTTTCATTATTTCGAAAAAAAAAAGTACTCAAGAAAAAAACATTATTTTTCCTATCGCTGCATATTTTCTACACATGCTTGTACATGCATGTTAATAATTTGACTTTTATTAAATTATCTACAAAAAAAAAAACAGCACTCCAAATCCCGTAAGTGCTCGGCGACACGCACTAGCTCAATTACATCAATAGCTACTAATCCTGTCGCTAAGACGATTGAATCGACAAATACACTGACTCCAATCTGCATAGATACCTCAAAAGGGAGGGAGCTAACTTACTATTCAGAAGAGTATCCGTGCCTTCTGAAGTTTTGTACCTAGGTACTAGAGTTGTACTGCCAGGCGCTCGTCTACTATTAACCCAATATTAACTACTTACTTTGATATTAGACGTGTAGAAAAAAAGTATGTGATAAAAAAAAGTTAAAAGTATTTACCAAACAAAAATGAGACCGTAATATGGCACTCTACTAACCACACAGTCCAGTCTAGTAGTTACATTGCCCCCGGAAAAGCACCATCCACCATATAAATTGAAAATTCGAGCTGAAATTGTATGCAATTAACTGCCGAGATAAGGTATTCAAAGCTATCAACTACCTTTTTTTCTGAATTCCAAAATCTCAATTTAGAAAAAGACACGGTTTGTATAAACTCCACTAAACACTGGACCCGTGTAAATCGAGCGACCACTTACATGTAGTTAGTTTACGCTTCAATGTTGATCCGTGGGATTAACAATAGTCTATTAATTTAGTGCAACGCTGGTCTCAGATGCTGTGAACCGGCCGTTCATTACTCGCAAAGCTGAGGATAACTCTATAATATTGCGTCGCATTGCGATAATGCACTGCATATTACTTGTCATTAGGCACAAGCCAGGTAGATCCGGTAATTAGTTTGCCCAATGAGGGTATAATTGTCCGTAGTACATTAGCTATGGGCGATTAAATAAATAATGTGATATTAGGTGTTTGTGGGTTCGCGTTGATTCAATTTTGGAGCTGGGAAACTAGATTTCGTAATAGCTTTGATGTAGGTGACTACGTATAGTATGCAATGGTACTCTTATTATTAGTTATAAGGTTGGTATAGGCTAATAATATGTATATAGTCGTTTTTGAAAATTTATCAGCTGTAGTATTGTTTAAATGCAAAGTAAAACCACTCCTGGTTCAAAACTGAAATCATTGTGTAATAAAGTGCTAATTCCGCCAGTAAATAGTTTTATCACAGAATTAATAGTGGAATTAGCACAAAATTTAGTAAATGATGCAATTATGATTATGAATGATTGTTTACGAATTGTTTATTCACGATTGTTCTAAGAAATAGTAAAATTTATTTGGTAATAGTGCATGGTGCTGGATTCACCTCATAAGTCAGCTAAACTAAACTAGCCAACTGAAACTGCAAAAAATTACACACATTCGGTAAAACGAAACCTCGACTAAAACTAAAAAAGCTGATGACAAGATGATGATATCTGCCTAGCCTTTTCTCAACTATGTTGAGGTCAGCTTCCAGTCTAATCGGATGCAGTTTAATACCAGTATTTTATATGGAGCGACTGCCTGTCCGACCTCCACAAGTCATTTACTGGTACCCCTTGGTACGATACCCCTTGGTAAGACTGGTTGTCAGACTTTCAGGCTTCTGACGACCTGTAACAACCGTCAAAGATCTAAAAATGGCAGCCGTTACCGTTACCGCCGCTTAACGTGTTTTCCGAGACACGTAGAGGTCTTGGTATGTAAAGATGATCACCCATCCACGAACCAACCGCGGCAAGCGAAGCTTAACCTGATCGATCGACCCGTGTGGCTGTTATTACTCAGCCACAAGCCCCTTACTACAACTAAAAAAGCTTACACTACTAAATAAGATGTAGCTACAGATTTGTTCCAAAACTGGGTAACATATCAAATCAGGGACATAAAGTAAAAAGTTTGCCTACGTTTCACCGCACTGCAGTCCGGAAGAATAAGTATCCACCACAGCTGAATCTTTATTTTACTTTCAAGTAATCGTTCTTTTTTGCAGGTTAAAGATGGAGTTTTAAACTTGATGTGGTAATAAGCTAGGTTAGCTACGATTATCTCAAGACTTGGAACGTCTATTTAAATCATTTCTCTATTGATTTTTTCTTAAGCAGCACTGATTGACGAAAATTGTCTGAAACTTGAACTTACGAACATAAAATCACGCCCTCTTCCGAAGGGGGTAGGCAGAAACTACAGAACGCCACCTGCTACGATCCTTGGACTTATTTTTGGTAAGTTGTAGCTTTACTATTCCTTTAATTATGAGTTTTTTTTTATTTTTGTATGTGATTAAGTTCAGCATAAAATATTCACAGAACTGCATTCGATGCACGTAAGCTAACTAGACAGGATTACGCATGCACACAATGTTTCCGAAAATCCAACTTCACTAAACAACTCTACTGCTAAGTGATACGTTCAAATGTCATGTGTGCCAAGTGGATACATATTTTATGTTGTTAAAATAAAAAATAAAAAACAGAAGCACTTCTTTACGGGAAGTCTCAAGCCCCATCAGTATTCCGTACACCGTTCGACGGGAGGAAACAAATTCCCAAAATTGAATTTTGGGAAACGAGTTGAATGCGACACGGCAGGGTATACAAACTCGAAACACGAAACGAGATTTTTGTCATTTTAACATTGACTTTTATGATTGTTTTACGACACATCTTGCCTTTATAGAGTTTCATTGGTTAACTGGTTGATACTTCCTTTCTCAGCAATTGGGGATTTGTGTTTTTTGTAGCTAAAGTGTCTGAATGAAACAATGTCTTTTCCTTGTAACGATTAGCTAATCCCAATCCTAACTTTATATATATAAATATATTATATTAAATATATTATATTATAAATGCGAAACTGAGTTTGTTTGTTTGTTACGTTTTCACGCTAAAACGGGTGAACGGATGTGGATGAAATTTGGCACATGGGGTAGACCATGACTAAGAATAGGACATAGGATACTTTTTTTATTCCGATTTCCCCACGGGATCGAGACCTACGCGGGTGAAACCGCGGGGTGCAGCTAATGTCCTAATAATAATCTTTTCATGGTGATAAAAATAACACTGATGGACGTTTAGCCCCTCAAAATGAAACACACCAAAACATTAACAATTATATTTCTTAATCAAAAAACCTAGCTATGTAAATTCAGAAATGATAGATCTTCTAAAAAAGCGACCAGCTCGAAATAAAATCATGGCCAACGTTATTAGATACAGAAAGAAAATCCTACTAAGTATTCTACTATCCTACTAATATTATAAATGTGAGTTTGTGTGTTTGGATGTTTGTTACTCAATCACGCAAAAACGGCTTAATGGATTTAGATGAAATTTGGCAAACAGATAGTTTATTACCTGGATTAACACATAAGATACTTTTTATCCTGATATTCCTACGGGATCGAGACTTACGCGGGTGAAACCGCGGGGCGCAGCTAGTACTTAATAAAGTTATGTATTCCTATGTATTTTTAGATTACTAAAACGATCTAGTAGGTTAAAGATGAAAACAAATTGATGGTTGGTTGGATAGGAAAAATATTATTAAAAAAAACAATAATTATAAATTTAAGTTTAAACATAATGATATTGTTAAATAATCAAGTACAATAAAGAACACATAAGATTAAAAATAATATTAGTATGTTTAAGTTTGTAAAATAATTTGTTAAGTTCATTGTATAGAAGTCTTCTGCAAACTTAGAATCTTCTTTGAGAACGACTATTCCCAAAATGGTAGCATTAGTATTAGATATGAGAAAGTTAAGTTAATGCCGCACAAAGTTTGACGGAACTTGTGGTCAGATTAACGTTATAGTTATTAACACACTAGCGAGCTCTTGCTTCGCACAGTTTTTACGACATAACAAAACATCGAGATTTCTTTAAACCTTCTGGAAAAAAACTAAATGTTAATGAAAACCATATCAAAATCCGTTGCTTAGTTTAGAAGAACAATGCGGTCACACGAAAAGCGCCTTTAGTTTATAATAATTATAATTAATATTATGTAAGTGATACATATAATATTTATACGACTTTATAATAATTTTCGTAAAGATATACACCTAAATACAGACAAGAAGAAAGGAACAGAAAAATACGTACAAAGGCAATGCATAGTTCAAGATACCACGTACTTATGTATGAATTCCAGAAGTTTGGCTTCAGCCTATGGCGGTAATAAATTAAGTTGCATGAATAAGTTAAAAATAACAAAATAGATCGTTTCTGAAGTCTTAACACTCTCTGATTAATAACATGTAGGTATCTTGATTTTAATGCTCTATTAGATTGATTGGCCGATAAATATAACAGTTGTCATGAGGTTCGCAAACAGAAACAAGAAATAGACTTTGAGTTGAAAACTTCACTTACACTCATTGGAAAGCCCTCGAAATTCATAATTTATTTGCAAAAAACGTAAGAAATTCTGAAATTTCGCGGGCCACATTGAAGTAAGTAAATCACCATTAGTAATGCTAAAATAGAGTTCGACAAATTCTCAATTCGGAAACTATTTGGGTTAGATTGTATTTACCGAACTAAAATTAACAATCGCGTTGTTTTTGCAAAAACCTCATTTCAAAAATCAAAAACAAGATAAATTAGTGTGTCAGTGGAAATTATCACTAAAGATGACCTCCTAAATATTAATCTTCGATAAAATGAATACGATAAATATTGTATTTTACTATAACGTAAACATTGATGAAAAATGTTATAAAATCATCTTCATATTTAGATTCATATCGTGATATTATTCAAGTCAAAACATTGAACGTCATTTATCTTTTTTAGTGCCTCATGGATATAGTTTTGAGTCTGCTTGGGATCCTGAGTTCGATCCCCGAGTCGGGCTAAGATTTGTTTTACTTTCCATTAGAAAATCTCCACACCAGCTTATGGATTTGTGCCCGGTAAATGGTAACAGGGTCCTAATATTTAACGAGACTTATGTATTTAACTCAACTGGCGAATTTCGTTGTACTTTAAAAAATAAAGCTACCGACCCTTTCGAGAAATTCAAACGTGTTAGTATTTTTTACGTCATTAGCTATTTTAGGTGACTTCAGCTGCATTATTTTATACAAATTATCGTCCTAAGATTTATCAAACTATCCTGAAGATCTCTGTGGTATGAAAACGATGTATTAACGGTCCGTATTTGACCCAAAAACTTAAACCCAATTGGAATCGGGGACATTATAAGGCTCGTTTGAACTTTCATATCTTTGGCTGAATGCAAAGATTTGCTTGCTCAGCTAAGATGCGCTTGGTACAACATGTAATAATACTTATATGTAGTACTATATAGCTTCCGCCCGCGGCTTTGCCTGCGCGTTATGTCGATAAAATATAGCCTATGTCCTTCCCCAGGGTGCCATTTATCTCCTTGCCAAATTTTGTCGAAATTCTTTTAATGGTTTAGGCGTGAAAATGATAAAGACAGACAGAGTTACTTTCGAATTTATAATATTAATATGGATCTATAGAACTCTGGATGCGCTGGTTTCTCACACTATTTTGTATTCATGCTTTTTCGATAGCGTTCGACGTAATCGTAAACACAGTAACTTTGTTAAACATCTGTAGGTAAAAACTTGTAGTTTACGAACGCTACGCAAAATAAACTACAGGATTTATTTTGTTATCTCATTCAATAGGTGTTCTTGTTTTAAAGTAGGTATATTTTTCTCAAACATGCTTGGAAATTCAGGCATTTTCTCAAACATGCTTCGAAATTCAAGCATTATTTTGACAACTTTCTTCGAGATAAATCGAAATTGCTATACTGGTCAAAAACAAGTGACGATGCGACCAGAAAAGTTACCATGAACATCCATATCTGGCGTGTTTAGCGGCCAAATAAATTACTAGGAAAACTCATATCTGTCATGTTATTTAAAAATGGAACGAACTTTTTACTTCAACACATGGCAACCAAGGAGGTTACTTATCAAAGATTTTATTTAAATTCCGATTTGGCTTGCAAATAGAACTGTTTAAAGTAAAGAAGAAACAAATTGTCGCATATAAAATTATAGTTGTTCGTTATTGATTCTGGAATTTTTATTTAATTTACTCAGTTTGAATTTCCGCGCATTATTTGGGAAAAGTACCCACGAAAGGACTCACGCATGTGTGCCTCGGTTTCGCCTCGGCCCATATTTTCACGATCAATCCCCTTATTGCTGGCCGCGATAGTAATGTACTATTAGGATCTCATCAGTGAGATTCAAAATATATTCTATCATATCAATATGACTCACTTTACTGATTCAATGTTATCTAGATTTTTACCGGTTGCTATTAATTTTCTAGGTCAGTAATTACAATCACAATTATACATACAGTGGTCGTCATTAAGAAACCCGATATTGAAGGTCAAAGTTTGCCCGATTTTGAAAATAAGTCAAAGTCAAAGAATTTATTTCAAATAGGCACATAAAAGGCACTTTTGAACGTCAGTGAAAAACAAAGAAATAGAATTGATTCTAGTTGCCCATTCCAAAAGGTAGCTTTCGTATGGAAAAGAATGGGCAAGAAACTCCACCGTTACTCTTTTCAAAAATGTTTTACAATATTTTGTATACATGAATTATATAATTATATGTGAAGACGATGCACCTACAATAAGATTACTGTCCCACAAAAGGCAAAAAAATATATAAATGGAGCAATGACAAATAAATCAGTTATGTGATAGGTACATGGTGCTCACATATTTACAAACATTGTAAAAGTATACGTTCGTATACGAAACTAAAAGTTCCAGCTTCTTTTTTTACATTTTCAATAACAAGTCCTGTACCGTTGCTTGCATCCATAAGTACAATGTTTTACGTGCGTAACATGCCACACCAAACAGTGATTTTTCAAACCAAAAATAAAATCTCAGCAATAATGTTTGCACAAAGTTACTTAGTTTGATGTACAGAATGCGTAGATGACGGCTTTGCAATGGGTTTTATTATAACCTGTATTTAATGGTTTTAACCCAACTGCAATTCAAAAGTCTCAACAAAATATTAGACTGAAACGAAGACTTATCAGATATCCGAGTGAACTTGTTTAATCTTATTTAAATATCCAGAGAGGGACAAGAAAAAATCAAGGTATTAAGTCTTACAAGTTAAAGTCTTGCATAAGTCGGCACGGGCATTAAATTTTAGTCTTTGTGCAATTTAACTACTGCAGCTGAAGAGATTATCCTCTGAAAGTGATTTCACACAGTTTAGCTCCTAGACTACGTGAGGGTATTAGCGAATTGGGGTGTGTTCACGTTTTAAGTTTTTTCAGAAAATACTGATTATAGTCATACATACGATCACCTACTTATGCCACATTGTAATACTTTTACGAGTAATTTTCTTGCGACCCGTAAAGTAATATTTTTTATAACTAGACAAGCAAGACTGCAGGTTGTTCATTATTGTGATTGTTTACGTCTGTAGTGAGTAGAGTGAATGATTCATTAGGATTAGCGTTAGGCCAGTTCCTAACGTTGTATTTAGGAATACTCAACAAGAAAAATTTGGGAAAGTAAGTACCTAACTTACGTCGTTCAAAAAGGAAAAATATAAATAATTAATAATATTAATTTTCTACATTTGTATCTGTATTTTTTATGGTGTACATAATAAAGAGTATTCTATTCTATTCTATAAATATATTTATTTATTTATTTATTTTATTATTTATGTACACACAGTAAAATACATAGAGATACAACATAATTATAATATGAGTACAAAGGTATATAATAATAGTCAGCGGGGTTATTCCGTAACACACTTACAATGGCAGTGCCTTTTATTTTGGCAATTCACAACAACATTCATTGCGTCATTTACGGATTGACATTTAAGCAATGGGTTATCGATTTCCTTCGAATTGTGATTGAAAGTGTGTTACGCAATTCGAGTGCTGTTTAATTTAATGCAATCCATTGCTTGGCAAATACCTCTACAAGACCACATATATGTATAAGATCACGCCTCGTTTCCCCAAAGGGTTGGATAGAGGTGTACCTATAGTGCACCTTATGTTTAAGTCCCATGTAATAGGGGGCGGCCTATTGCCATCAACCGGGCATAAATCCAAACTCCGGGCTGTTACTGAGAAATTCCAGATAGAAAAACCCAATAACACTTTGCCGGACCTGGGAATCGAGAGCTCATGCTCAGCAGTAGGTCTCTGCGACCTCTAGACCGACGAATCAGTCCCTACAAAACAAAATTAGGTTTACTAAATCCCTCTCAACCTACTTCCACCTAACTATCTTCAGTATTTAACGTATCTACGAAAGTTAAAACCACTTGACCGATATAAACTCTGGAAAGCCGTAACATTTGAGTCTAGGAATTGCAATAGCAGCAGTGAACAGGCCGTAATAGGTCCCTAGTATCGCAATGGACGCCACAATGGACCATTTCCCTAGTTGACTCTCGCAACTTGTATGAAATGACAGCCTTTCCCCCGGCAGGGGGGAAAAAGTGTTGGGGGTATATTCAATATTCGTTTATTGTGTGTGAACGACCCTGATGCACGTTATCAACAAACATCAGGACAGTTTATAAAGGTTAGAAAAAGCAAAAGAAAAGACAGTAAGGGGTAAGTCCGTTTGGTACGAGATAGCTGCTGGAACATGACTGAAATAACGCCTATCTCATATTAGGTTGGCATTTAGAAGCCTGAAAGTCTGACTACCAGTCTTGCCAAGGAGTATCGTGTCACCTAGTAACTGGGCTTTGGAGGTCAGATAAGCAGTCGTTCTATACATATAAAATACTGGTATCCAGCTGCATCCGGTTAGACTGAAAGCCGACCCCAACATAGTTGGGAAAAGCCTAGGAAGATTGATTGACCTATACACATACATGGGCATGATGAGTTAGACTAGCAACTTCAACGTGTAATCTGCTTAAAATTAGAGGTTCTGTTTTCCAAAACAGTAGCCCTAACAAAAGATGGCACGAGTGTGAAATGACAAACTGTGGTAATCATAATAAAAATGCAACTACTGCAACTGTTTTTATGATCTGTCTGTTCAGCCTGATCGACTCTCTGATCAGTAAATTGGCTGTCTAAATAACGTTATTTTATTTTATCATCGGTTTGCATAAATGACAAGTAATAACAAATTAATTAATAAGCGTTTCAAAAGCCATTTCAGGAGACAAAAGCACCAAATGGCTGTTAATATGAACTTTTTGATATTACCGATACTGAAGTTATGATGATCTTTTTTTTTCTTGAAAAAAGCCACAGTATTACTCCATACTTCCATTAGCTACCAAAGCCGCAGGTAAACTCAGAATTCAGTTAATATTTAAACTTACTAGCGACGCGCCGTCTGAATTTCTCCGTATAGGTACCACAGCATAGACTGACCGCGAATAGCGTTACTATGCTCACAAATTGGTATTCAACCAGCAAAGCATGGCCGTGCGTCGAAATATAAACAGTGCTAACGTTGCCATATTACAAATAGAACTTTGGTTTCTGATTCATAAACGTTGTTGGAAATTTCATTACAAGAACCATGCTTTTGCAGTCTGATTGAACTTTATTTATGGATTTTATTAGCCGAGGTATGTACGTAGTCTCCGTGTCTTTAAATATGGTTCTGTAACCAAAAGGAACCCTATTACTAAAACTCCGCTGTCCATCCGTCCGTCCGACTGTCTGTCAGCGGGCTGCATCGCATGAACCTTAATAGGTAGACAGTTGAAATTTGCACAGATTGTGTATTTAATATTGCAGACATAACAAAAAAAAAGTTAATAATTCTAGCATTTAAGAAACGTGTTTTTTTCGGCATTTTTTGCTTGATCTTAATACGGTACGGAACCCTTCCTGTGCGAGTCCGACTCGAACTTGGCTGGTTTTTTTATTCTCCTTTTTCTACCGCCACAAAAAAGAGTTATCCTCAATGCTATTACACGATCGTCAACAATTTGCGAAAACTTTGGTCTTATGAATTGGCTATCGATGTTTGAATACTTATTTTATTGACTCCCTCAACTGGTCACAGTTAAAAGTTTTTATGATTAAAGTTGGCAATAATCGTGTATGTTATGTAGCAGTGGTGGAACAGTGGTAGCGGCCCCGACTTACGTGTTGTAGGTCATGTGATTGAACCCACCCAGGTGCTTTCACAATTGCTCTCAAAACGGTAAAGGAAAACATCGAGAGGAAACCAGCGTGTCCTAGAACCAAAAATTCGAAGGCATGTGACATCTACCAACCCGCACTGGGCCCGCATGATAGATTACCGCCCACTCCCTTTCGAAGAGAGGAGGCCTGTGTACCAGCAGTGGGAACCGTTTAATTACGGAAGTAAGTACCTTAAAATATCTTTTTTGTTAGCTTCTTGGTCTACCATGTTTGTTACGTTCCAATTGGAAAATATTGAATTGATCCTCTAAAAACTCATTGACGTTCTAATGATGGACGCTTTTTTAAGATAATTAACTTTTTGGGCTTCTAATCATGCACCCTTTTTTAAATAAATGAGCCTCTTTTTAACTATCTGGCCTTTTCTCACCGTTGCTCGCAGTTACTTGGTTATTTAGTATTTATAGGACCCGAAAATTGGAAATATTTGAGGTTCATAAAAAGAAGCACAATCATTTTATTAGATTATTCAATTAAATTTTTAGGAAAGCAAAATAGGTATTATTTGAGTTAACAAGCTGTACTTTATTTCAATCAACTTTGCCTACAACGCATTTCCAAACATAAGTCTGACCCAGTTTGCACCAGAATACTGTTTTGGTAACTCTGCAAATCGCGTTGGTCGCTCAAGTGTGGCTTGAATCGACTATTGTGAATACTGTATAGGCTTCATATAATGCTATGGCCTTTTCGCCCAGCACCGTACTGAGTTGCGGCACTCCTTATCATTATTCAGTGCAGTACAGCAATATCAGGCGGTATCTTTAGCACGCAGCTTCGAGAAACGCCCCTCTATTTCAGACTTAGTACATAATGGGTAAAATGTAGTCTTTGTAAACTTATTTCATGCAAGTTGCTTTCCAATAGTTATATCCTACTAATATTATAAATGTGAAAGTTTGTGTGTTTGTGTATTTGTGTGTTTGGATGTTTGTTACTCAATCACGTATAAACGGCTGAATGGATTTGGATGAAATTTGGTATACAGATAGTTTATAATCAGGATTAACACATTGGATACTTTTTATCCCGATATTCCCACGGGATCGAGATTTACGCGGGTGAAATCGCGGGGTGCAGCTAGTGGATATATAATAAGTTCAAAAATCATTTATGGAATTGCCAATCAATCGTTTTAAAATAGCGTTATTCAAATGGCATATACAAAAAATATTCTACTCTGTGAATAATTACTTAAACTTTCAGGGTTTGGGGCAACTTTAAGCAACGTGTACGAACACGTTGTTTAAAGTTACGTAATGATTAGTGACTGTTTTACCATACATTTTTGACGTTTAAACGTCTCTTAACCTTACGCAACGTTTATGAATAAAGGGTTCACACTGTCATTTATAATTCGACATTAAAAAATGAACAAATGAATGAAGATGGTCGGGCCAACTGTAATGTGTTACAAATCAATTTCGTTTCATTTCATTTGGATAATGGTAGTAATAACATCTTTATAGATGCCTACTGAAGTATTATAAAAGATTTTTTGTTCTGGGAACAGCAACAGTATTAATTTTTCACACAATAAAAAGATTTTCATCGCATCAGGCGTAAAAATCTAAAGCTGAACAAAGGCCTTCCAAATGAATACAAATCAAATAACATAATATGTGAACATGGGTGTAAAGATACGTACATGAGCCATCTTATATTGCAATAAATTATTTTGTATGATCCGTTCTCAAAGAAAAACCGTGAGAACAGTTTTGTGGAGTATAGTTTTAAGTTCAAGAAATGAAATGAAATGAAATGAAATGAAATGAAATGAAATGAAATGAAATTGTTTATTCTGTAAATAGGATATTGGAATCACTTTTACACGTCATATTATAAAATATTAAAAATAAGCTAGATGAGGTCGGCGTTTCCTATCTGACTACTCTGAGAAGAAAGGCCGAAACAAACTCAGAGGTCGCAGTCTCTTTTAAAGTCCAGACATAATCTTGGTCAGACCATATGAGGACCATGTAGATTGGCGTCTGAAATGGTATTTTGAGGAAAGAACCACAACGATTTGAGTGGACCTGTCCAGTCAGTGCAAGCATTTGTCAGTAATAGTGGAGCTCAACTCAGAACTTAAGGAGCTCAACGACTCGACGAACAATACCAAAGAAAGGACATTTGGGTAGGTCGCATAAAATACTCAAATTACCAGACCATCGTTAAAACTAACTGAGAACGAGAACATACAACAAGACTATTGTGAACTCTGTATAAATGAATAATAATAATCTAAGCAGAGGTAATTTTACCCGACTGCGCGTCAGCAAAGACAGGGTCATGTTTTTAACGGCTATGGTTTTGTTTTAGGTAAACTGCTACCCCTTTATATGTACAATCCCTTACATGACCTATTACACTAATGACAAAGAGAACCGAAACCCTCGGGTGACCCAGATCTTACAAGGAGGTACTGCATTGCTATTCTGTAACCATCTCACCGTGAAAACTTAGGTGAAGTGAGCGTGGAGTGAGCTGTCACTGCCTTAACATCCGTATGCATCGATGACAATGACAGCTCACTCCACGCTCACTTCACCTAAGTTTTCACGGTGAGATGGTTACAGAATAGCATTGCTGTAATCAAGTTCTGGAGAGAGGTGGACTGGTTGGGATAACCACCAACGGCCGCCATGGCCCACGCACAATGGTCCACCTTAGGAACATAGAATTTCAAAGGGATGCTTCCCCAAAACACTACCCAAAAATATGTCTAACGAATTTTAATTACTAACTAAACGACGAAAGTAATTAGGAACATTACAGCACGTACGTAAGCTTATGGTCTTAAAAGTTATAATAGAATGAGCACTTTGTCATGTCAAGCTTTTAGCAGCCTCTTTAATTTCTCTTTGTGCAGTAAATGAAGACATTAAATCGTTTACGTCAGGGCATAATGAGAGAAAGTAAATGAATCAGGACTACGTACCTGCAATATGAGTTAATGAATTGATGTAATATTACAAGGGCCTGGAGTGTTGTTTACATAATAATGTTCCTTTTAAACGTGTCTGCATGACCTTCATGTTTGAGATGGAAATTACGACATGTGTCTTTATATATAGGTAAACATTAATAAAATCTTAACGAAGAATTTTTGCCCTTTTGTCCTCCGGATTGGCGCAAAAACGGCTTAACGGATTAGAATGGAATTTTGCTTACAGATAGTTTATAAGCTGGATTAACACATAGAATACTTTTAATTCTGATAGTACTTTCAAGGATATTTTCCGACATCCAAGTGGGCGAAGCTGTGGGCAAAAGTTAGTTACTATTAAAGCATGTGATGTCCCGCAAAGGCCTCATACTTTCTACATGTCTGTCTTTATGTATCCTTACATATTATAAAACAAAGTCCTCCGCCGCGTCTGTCTTTCGTCCTGTTTGCGATAAACTCAAAAACTACTTAACCAATTTTCATGCTGTTTCCACCAATGGATAGAGTGGTTCTCGAGTATATAATAACCGACATCCACGCGGGCGAAGCCGCGGGCATCAGCTAGTATAACATAAATCAAGGGCTCTATAGCAGATAATTTAGTATAATAGAGCCTTCTTATAAACAAAACTAGTAACGAAGAAAAAAGTTTATCTTAAAATGATACAATACCCAGTTTTTTTTTTTACGTAAATGAAACAAGATCATTTGTTTTTTGACAGTATCTACCCTAAGTAGGTACCTAAATATTTTCAGTGTCTGCTAGATTTATTTTATGTTAATAGCTTGTGTAGGTATTTTATTTACATTAAGGCATTAGCAACTCTCATTTCATGGCATTAAAAAAATAACAACGACAAGTCTAGGGAAGCTCTATTAAAAAAAGGTCCTTACTTTGTACTAAATTACAGCAGAAATCACTTCTTGGCACTCGTTATATTTTCTTACACGATATAGTAACGATAAAAGGTACAAGCGATAATAGAACATAATTATGTAGTTAGTTTAGTAAAATAGATGTGTCAAAAAAGCACGTAGTAAAATAATGATAGCGTAACCTTTACGTAATAAAATGAATAGCTTCGAATAAAGTCTTTATTATGATTCCATTTACAACAAATGAGTTCGTGAGAAAAGTCCTTTTGCAAGCCGCTGAAACCACGCTCTTAAAACTGTAAGTTTTAAAATAAATATAATTATAAAACGCTTACAACTCTAGTGTGTAAATGTCTCGATTAGACTAAAGGGTAAAATTATCTTCTTAATGAGAATGAATGATCATTGATCACCACGCGTCTTACACGGGGTTTCTGAAGTGAGAATTTGAAGTTGAAAACTTATCAAATTTTCTTATAACGTAAGGAATTTTGATTTTCGCTGGCTACATTGAAGCACTCACCGTAAGAGTTTGACAAAATATCAACAGATTTTTTTAAATTCAGGAATGGTGCGTTTATTCTCAAATACCATAATTGGCGATGAGACAATTACTGGCTGATATAATTAAGAAAATGTAATCACCAATCCATATTATGATTTACTGTGGCTCTAGAGAAAAAATCAGTGCTTGCTAAATCCGAAAGCATTGTGTTCGTAGTGCTTGTATCACAGCCTGAGTTCTATCCTAGATTCAATTTTAAGAATTTGCTCCACTCGCCGTTCGCATGCTGAATACCAATGAGATCCAAGTTATGAGTAGTGCTTTCTAAGTATTGTTCAGAGCGTTATTTTAATCTATGACTTAACTTTATGAAATTTTATTAAAAAATGCTCTGCAATATTCGATACTGGTTTAGTTTTTGATAAAAATGAATTTATAGGAAGACGTGAGAGTTTTTTACAAACACTAGGTTTGTGTTGTTTTAAAGGCTTAATTTGGAAGTTATTAAGTAACGTGGAGGAGCTCTTGGCTTAGTAATAACAGCCTCATGGGTCGATCCATCAGGTTAAGCTACGCTTGCCGAGGTTAGTCCGTAGATTGGTGACCATCTTAACATACCAAGACTCCTCCGTGCCTCGGAAAGCACGTTAAGCCGTTGGTTCCGGCTGTCATTCATGGATCTTTGACAGTAGTTACGCGTAGTCAGAAGCCCGAAAGCCTGTCAACCAGTTTTGCCAAGGGCTATGGTGTTACTAAATAACTGGGTTGTGGAGGTCTGATAGGCAGTCACTTCTTGTAAAATACTGGTATTCAGCTGCATCCGGTTAAAATGGAAGCCAACCCTAACATAGTTGGGAAAAGGCTAGGCATACTGAATTTGTATGTTACTACATAATATTGCATTAATTCAGCAGGTACCTACCTATCTTTCACGTACAGTTAAGCAAAGGGTGTAACCAATAACGTTTCTTGAATACAGTTAATTTTTTATCAATAAATAATAATCATTTCATTACTTTAATTAAATCACAACCAATATTAATACCATAATTCACTTTACACCAAAAACAATGTTCAAAACCCATTCCAGTAAATCGCAGTGCTATCAAAATCTTCATACGTTTCAGTCAATAATACGCCGCTGTCTGGCACGGTATTCGCACATAGCACCAACGGAAATTGAATGCGAACTATCGAGTATGGACAGAGCTGACATGATGCCGATGGACGTATACATTCGACTGACATATCTGTCCATCAGTCCGGACAAAGACAGCCATCTAGCGTCCGAAACATCAAAGACTTGTTGACATGTTTCAATTATGAACGAGCCGTTGCGATTGCGTTACTAACAGTTTTTATTTGTATTTTGTTTGGTTTTTGGCTATTGTGATGCATAGGTATTTTTTGTTAAGTTTTAATCACGACGGATTTTTTTTTGTATGACTTAATAGAGGTCAAGTAAAAGTGAACAAGTTAGACAAATCTATGGTTCTTTAAACTTTAAAATAAATTGTTTGTTATTTGGGATGTTAAAATAAATGTCATAATGAGAATAAGAACCAACCGCATTTCAAGCATCGTAGCATGGTAACTGACTTTTCTAAATTATGTCAATCTTGATATTGACTAATTCCCAGTAATTATAATTAAAAAACGCAACGTTGGGTATATTAAAAGGAGAATAAAATTAAACGCTATCAGTAAATACCTTATTAATTTTGCTGGTGCATTACCATCTTCTTCTTTTCGTGTGGCTAACCTAACCTAACCTGCTATCAGAGATTTAAAGCCGCCGAAGGGTCTCTGACTTGGCTTCACATGGCGTTGAGAAATATCTCTCAGGCATGCCGGTTTCCTCATGTTTTCCTTCAACGTTTTTGAAGCAAGTGATAACTAAACAATACGCAAATGAATCTGAAAACAGAAGAGGTGCGAGCCTTGGGTTCGAACTCGAGACCTATGACTTGGCAGTCAGACGGACACACAACTAGGCTATCACCATTATAAGTACTTACATATGTAATTTTGCCTTTGGTTAATTTAAGTGACGTCTTTATTCAAACAGGTACCTCCTCTTAAAATTCATTATAATATTGCCTTATTCATAATATTAAAGGAAGCCTAACTATATTTAATTATACGCAGAACCATTAGGTACTGGTTTGGTCTCTATTCAATATTGATACAGAAATAATATTCTAACATTAATTAAGTTACATTTTGTCGGTATTCCAAAATTGGCTGAGAGAGGCTTATGCGATAAATTTCCATGTATACCATAAATTTCATTAAACTTTTAAGTAAAAATTATTACCTGGTGCCTGCTCGGTATTAAAGGCTCATAAAATGTATCCGTGTAAAGACTTTTTATACAACAGCAATTAGATTTTTCGATGCACATTGTGTGTGTTCGTTAACTTTGAAAATAGCTTGCTTTGATAAAAATTATCGAGAATCGAATACTACGCAAGTAAAGATTTCAATACGATTATTACATTATGATTTTTAAATCCACTTGGTTAGCCAATATACCTATTTTTCTTCTCAAATCGAAGCGGCCAGTGCCTTTTTATTATTTTAATAAAATTGAATAATACGAAAAGGATTTGCGCTACTTATCTGTAACTTAGCATTACTAGTTATTTTAGTTTACGAATAGCTAGATTTGTATTAATTAATAATAGGTAGGGACCTCTCTCCTTGGTCTAGTGGTTGCATGCGTAACAGACTGCTGAGCATGAGGTCCTGGGTTCGATGCCCGAGTCAGTTGTAATAGCAATCATGTCATTTGGTTTAAATAGGTTTTTATTTTTAGTTTCTTATTTATCTCATATAGATTCTCCTCTAATAGACCTTGTGAATGTGAGAACGTTGTAGGCTTAGTGAACTGTAGACCTTTTTTTTTTTTTTTTTATGGAACAATTTCAGTTTCTTTTAACTACCTACATGAAACTCCGTGAAAGGCAGGCCTACACTGTCCTCCCATAACTATTAACACTGTAATTCGAAAATATTGTAAAAGCC
The DNA here is from genome assembly GCA_949152455.1 of Lithophane leautieri. NCBI lineage: Eukaryota > Metazoa > Arthropoda > Insecta > Lepidoptera > Noctuidae > Lithophane > Lithophane leautieri. Next base: position 12,623,329 of record OX424459.1, read on the forward strand.
AATTATCTTTTAAAAGAGTAACCATGGAGTTTCTTGCCGGCTCTTCTCCATAGGAAACGACCAATTGGAACCGTGCACCTAGCTTCTGACGTTTCATAAGTGCCCATGTAGGCTTATGTGAAATAAAATATTTTGATTTTGATTTTGATTTTGAGTCGGACAAAGTGTTATTGGGTTTTTCCATTAGGAATTTGTTAGTAACAGCCCGTAGTTTAGAAGTTGGTGGTATGATACCCACGTGCCTCAGAAAGCACGTTAAGCCGTTGGTCCTACACCTGATCTCTCTGCGGTTGTGTCGGTTTTCCGATAGTCCGATGGCACTATGAGAGTGAGGGAAGAGAATGTACACCTTTGTCTGCGCATACACTTGTGCAGTATAATATCTTCCGCGTCGAAGACTAGTCTCCGCTGAGTTTGGCCGCCATGTCCGAATTTGGTCTGAAAGACTATTATTACAACAAGAGTTATGGATGGACCCATTTAATAAGAGTTGATAATATGGTATGAAAACATTCCTTAAAAATAAACTGTTCAAAGTATATAGCAACTTCATTTACACAAGCCAGAAGAAGCCCAAAAAAAAGTTCCGCTACTTAAATTATTATGTTGCCCTCGAAATAAGTGATCCCGGCCACTAATAGGCATCATGCCGAAGTTTCTTACAAAAGCAGAAAACTTTTGGTCGGAAGCCACGTATCTAAGTAGCAAAAGATTTCCCGACTATCGTGAACTTTCAATAATCCCGGTAAGTCGATTGTAGCCGAACTTATTTCGGGAGACGAGTACGTAGCCGTTTTAGATAAAGCAACATCTGGTTTATGGAGTTCCCTCAACATATATTTTGTATTTTCACGCTCGTTTTCGCTATGATGTGAGCAGAAGTTTGAGAGGTCCTATTCTTGGTAATAGCTTTATTCTAGGGTATGAAAAGTTGTTTGATACGATAGGATCGCTGTTCTTTGTGAACTGCCTTATTTATTTCCAAGATAATAGATAGATATTATTTGTTCTAGAGATGGTTGTTCATCATTTATTTAATATATCTATAGTACGCTTACCTACGGCAATACTGCAACGCAAGCCTAGCCTAACTAGCATAGACTTTTAAAATAGTTCTTAAGTAACTTAACTGGCAACGGGCAGGGCACATTGCTCGCAGAACAGATGGCCGATGGGGCCGAAGGGTTCTGGAGTGGCGACCGTGTACCGGAAGACGTCCCACAAGGTGGACCGATGACCTTGTGAAGGCCGCAGGAATCCGCTGGATGCGGGAAGCACAGAACCAGTCAAAGTGGCGGTGCATGGGGGCGGCCTAGGTCCAGCAGTGGACGTCTTTCGGCTGAAATGATGAATTATTCAGTGTCGAGTTTAACGAACTTATAAAAATCTTATATAAAAAAAATCTTCATATTTCACCATGAAAAATACATAAAGAACAGATTTAATTTAATACACACGATTTAATATTACTCAGTCTAGATATTACATCAAAACTCGGGTAATCGTCGATCAATCATCTAGCTGCACGTGTGTAGGGTACTTTAAGACTAGAAATAACATAGGATTTACATAAATAATATTTTAGGGGTATGAGGAACAGGGTGTAAAGTTCACTCATCCACCATAGAAAAGGGAGGATCCTCCGACCAGACGGGTGTTGTGTCTGGCGGGCAACTGCCCAACGATTGATGTCGGGTTCTTGTATATATGTCCATTGCACGGTAAACTTTAATTGCGCGATGCAGGATTTATGTGACGTCAGGATTTTTGTGTGACGTCAAGTTTTTGATGCGTAGTTCGAATATGGCGATGTAGGTACCGTCTCAATATCCCTAGTTGACTACTTCGTTGGTCTAGTGGTAGCAAGCGCTACTGCTGAGCATAAGATCCTGAGTTCGATTCCCAGGTCGGGCTGTGTTAATTAGTTTTTTCCATCAGGAATTTCTCAGTACAGCCCAGAGTCTGGATTTGTGCCCGGTTGAAGGCAATAGGCTCGCCCCCTATTACATGGGACGTAAACATGCCTGGTGAAATGTGGGTTTACTATAGGTACACCTCTGCTTAACCCTTTGGGAATTATCGGCGTTATGTTATGTTAAAATCACTAGTCAGGAAACGAGGCAATCTCTAAGGGTTACAACCAAAAACTGGGTAACTACTCTTATTTTTCATTATAAACCGCAAATTTATTGGAAACATAGTTGAGAAAAAGTTGCACAACTGTTGCCCGTAATATCATAAATGTTGCACAAACCTTGTTCACCATGAATATGAATCATTAGCATGTTTGTTTTAAATAAGGAACTTTTGCATGCTGCTAGTAACACTGCGACATGGAAATATGTTGCCTGCAACATATTTACTTTCATAATAAAATTTATTACTCTCATAAACACCAAACATTATGAAATATATATAATATGGAATATAGAAAATCAAATATAAGTATGAAAATATGAATACATAAATAACAAAATAATTTAATAATAATGAAAATACTTCTACTTACTTAATAATTTCATAATAATTACCAAGATTATTCTTATTCAATACATAAAATAAAACTAATATACTATACCTATTTACAATATTCCAATAATAATATACTACCTACATAATTAAACGCATCTAATAATTTATAATAATATTACATTTCTGCTTAGCCGTCTTCCTCTCTCCTTATTTTGCTGTGCCCGATAGGGTCCATATTGATATTTTATTTATTATACCATCTATGTAACATGGAATGCAATAAAAAATTGAGTATTGAGTATTTTCCGCAACACAAAACGTAGCGTAGGTATAGCTTAGTCTACTCTGAAATGACGTGCCATAATACCGCATTACCGCATCACCGTATGCGTAAAATGCAATAATGGACAAGCGTTACGCGTATCTTTGTTTCGAAATGAATCCTGTGGAAATATCAAGACATTTATTTTTCAAATGACAAGAATCAGCCTTTGTATGAAAAGCTAGTTTTATTTTAAAAGGGTTATTAAAACACAGGAGAAAATAAGCATGGTTTTATTCTTCTGATAAAAATCTGTCTCTTCTCTCTCGCAGAGGAAACGGCGCCAAATGAAATCTTTTACAACGATCTGTTAATTTAAAAAGATGTTTATCTTTGTATGAAGGTATTGAAGAGGTCTGTTATGATGTGTTTTCTCTTATGAGTGGCAAATTTTCTGCTGGAACACAATGTTAACTGAGTTGTATGAAAGTTTATGTTTCTTTGGTTCATCTAAAAATATTATTGAAGATCGTAACTTATATTTTTCTTTTGTTTTCTAATTAGCTGCCTCCTCATTTTGGGTTTCATGTATCACATTATCTTTTTCATGGCATTTTTCTGGCCAATTTGTGAATTAAAGTCATCCTAGACTGAATATTGGAAAATCTAATCGTTTTATAAGTAGAGTCAGGGAAATGGAATGTTTAGCAGATTGACTACCAACTTAAATTGTCCCTAAATATATTCAAATCACAACTGCCATTGTATGAAATGACTGTAACACGGCAAATTGACGTAGTGTGTCAATTTGATACACAATTAATTCCCCGACTGTGCAGGTTGTAGGTAGGTACTAGACACAACTTAGAAAGGATAAATTACGGCTCTCGCAGACAGGCGTGACGTTACATCGGTGAAGTTTACATATAAATTGTTCCACCAGAGTCACGTCGCGCCTGCCTGCTCCCGATTCATTATACTATCGACATGCATTGGTATGACGTTCATATTATTATCTACTTACTTTGGGTTTTTATTTAATACAGCTGTAATAACGTCATCGCATTCATCATAAAGATATTATAAAATGAAGGATATCTTGATAAAGATATCTAGTAACACGTGATGTGATGATATATTATTCCTAAAGACATTATTTTGCTAAAATATAAATATGGAAATATACGTAATTTTTTGCGCCAAGATTGAATTTCGCTTTATATTAATAATATCTGTTTTAAGGTCAATTAGCAACGCGTCCATACTAGCCCCGGCTTTAACGATTTGAAAAAAAAACATGATTATTTTATTATATTTACGTTTAATATTTATGTCTGATACACGGAGATGATATGGGTAGAATGGGAGTGACTACTGAGATGCCGTCCACTGCTGGACATAGGCCTGGGACTGGACTGAGATGACGACTAAAAGAGAAGTATGGAAGAAAAAGACGTGTTGGGCCCAAATAAATTGAGACAAGGGCAAGAGACTGATGTTAATTATGATGATTAATCTACGAGTATAAATAATAAATAAATAAATAATAATAAAGCTGAAGATTTTGTTTTTTTGTTTGTTTGTTTGAACGCACTAACCTCTGGAACTACCGGTCGGATTTGAAAAATTCTTTTTGCATTAGAGAGCCCTGTTTTTGAGGATGGTTAACTGCTATTTAATATCACGCTACAACCATAAGCAGCCAAGCAAAAGGAAAAAAAGTAAGAAAGAACGCTAAAGAAATACGAAGTAACTGCGCGGGCGGCGATAGGATGCAACGCGATGGGGTTTTCACGCGGACAAAAGCTAGTGTAGGTACGATATTCAACATAAACCTTCCGAAATAAAACTACAAACTTATAGTGAAAACCGCATCAAAATCCATTGCGTAGTTTAGAAGAACAACGCAGTCAAACAGCCAGACACAAAAAGTGACTTTAAAATGTATAGTAGTAATAGTAGTAGTAATAGTTTTTGCCAACGACTCCGCCCGCGTGCATGTCGGGAAAATATATCCCGAGGGAACGTACTACCGGTATAAAAAGTATCCTATTCACTAATCCAGGTTATGGTCTACCCGTGTACAAAATTTCATCCAAATACGTTCAGCCGTTTTACCGTGAAAGCGTAACAAACGTAGCGTAGGATAGATATATATCCTGCCAGGGTTGCGGGAAGGTCCGAAAGGGATACCGGGACCTTGGCAACAGGCAAATGAAGGAACACGGGTGGGTTTTAGTCAGTAAAAGTCTGACACGCCCTTCCGCTCCGCCCAGAGCGGGAGAAGTCATTGGATGATTTGCCACCCTCAAAAAAAAAAAAAAAGGATAGATATATATGTAAACGTAGGATAGATATATCTCATCTAAGTTTTTACATGCTAACTTCCTGTTTTTGCTTGAAATACTTGTTAATTTGCTATATGTTAGTAGCTTACAGAGCTTTTAATAAATACTTTTTCTATTAAGGTATCATCATATTTTTAAGAACTAACAAAGATATCTGATAAGCTTTGAAGGAAATTGGACCTTAGAAACGTGTCACACTGTGCAGCTATTCGTGCTCATCATGTAAACGCCTTTTACCGTGCGTTCTTCGTGGAAACGAAAAATGAAAATATTGCAAACGTGTTGGTGACGCGAAAATTCGACGGAAAAGTGATCATGCGAAAGCAAACCTAGTAGATAATATTTATATCAAAAACTGTATTATGTAAATATTTTCACACTTGTTTGTATCCCACTAGCGGCTCGCTTTTACTTGACACGATTTTTATGACTTGAAAAAAGATCGAAGTTTTTTAATTGTAGTAATAGTTATGGTAGTAGTTGTAGGTAGGTACCTATGTAAAATTCAATATAAATGATGGTCAAAACCCCATCAAAACGTGTGTGGTCACACAGACAGACACGAAAAGTGACATAAACTTATAATAATTATGTATATATATCACAGTAAGATGGTTGAAGCCGTGATATAGTTATATCCCTAGGCATATAGCTATATACCGAAATATAGTTATATGAAAGCGGTTCATAAATGTCGGAGTGCCCTAATTTTATAATTGCGACCAATTTTGACATAGCGCTCGCCAGCCGCTGCCACGGCACCGCTCACCGCTCGCTTAGCTCGCACGTAGTTGGTCACAGTTCTAACCTAACCTATTTTGTCGGAGTGCCCTAATAGTTATATTACTAGATCGTGCTCGTATAATAGTTATATTCCTAGTAAGACAATTATGAACCGGTTTCATAATAAAACTATAATTTACGGTATATAGCTATATCCCTAGGGATATAACTATATCACGGCTTCAACCATCTTACTGCGACCTATAGAATATATAAACACAGTCTTATTTTCTTATTTCCCGCCAATATTTGAACTTCAACTGAAAAAGCTCGTGTAGCTACTACACTTATGATATTCTGTAGTGCTGTAGACCGAAACAGTACTAAACAAACCGGATTTTCAATTTCCTTTCCGGACCAAACACTTTCCTTGAGAGAGCATTTTTTATACTTTCACTGTGTACCGCGGTACCTATTTATGAATGTACTTTGTATGTGCGGGTGGTTACATGTTCACATGAGTGAGTTTTCTATTTGAGTCTTTTTAATTACTCTTCTTTTAATAAATCTTGCTTGTTCTTGTATGTGGGTGTCCGAGAACGTGGGTATCATAAAAGTAGGACCAACTGGTAGTTGCCTGCGACTTCGTTTGCGTGTATTTGGTATTTGATCATTTTTAGGGTTCCGTACCTCAAAAGGAAAAAACGTAACCCTTTCAGGATCACTTCTTTGTCTGTCCGTCCATCTGTCTGTTTGTCAAGACCCTTTTTCTCAGCAATGTGAGGAGGTATCAATTTGAAATGAATACAATTAAAAACAAGTATACATGTGAGGTGACTGTTAATGAGAAATACCGTGTGTCTACAATCTACTGTTAGAGTTCGTCGACACGATGCCGCCACCGTGCCGCCCCCGCACCGCCGCCGCTCCGATGCCGTGCTGTTCCGCTTAATTAATTAAAGTATAATAAAGCACGTGCACTTTAAAAAGCAGCCGGCGATGGAATAAAAAAAAACAGTTTCAACAATACTAGCGATGTGGTGGCTGCACGGCGCCGGCGGCGGCGCGGCAACAGAAATACATCATCTGTGAAAATGTCAACTGTCTAACTATCACGGTTCATGAAATACAGCCTGGTAACAGCCGGACAGATAGACAGACAGCGGAGTCTTAGTAATAGGGTCCTGTTTTACCCTTTGGGTACGGAACTCTAAAAATATGGCTTTTATCCTAATTATCCTTACTATCCCAATCCTTGTTACTCTTTCACGCTTAAACGGCTGAATGGAATTGGATGAAATTTGGCACAGAGGTAGATCATGACCAGAAATGGGACATAGGATACTTTTTATCTCGATATTCCTACGGGATCGGGACTAACGCGGGTGAAACCGCGGAGCGCAGCTAGTTTTATTATAAATTATGGTCTCTTACGAGTTTTACGCGAATGAAATTGCGGGCACTTCTGCCGTCTTCTGAACTCGTGTAATACAGAATATTTTGATTTTGATCCTGACTCCAGTGTAATATAGAATATTTTGATTTTGATGTTATGAAGTCCAGAACTTTTCCCAACAGTGAAACAGAGTCGTAATACAAGATTAAAAATTTAACGACCCCAATAACTGAATACATACAGGTCATTCGCCCAGCACATATAGTTAGTGAACAGTCAATAAGCTTTGTGCTCTTAATTCGCAGATCAGTACGAAATATGACCTAAGCCGTGAAACAACAATAGCTAAACGTTTATTTTACGACCACATAGAAATTAAAATTAAATGCTAATAATTATAGTGAAAATGATCTGCAAATTATGACAAGAAGCATTTTGAATTAAATATCTATACTTTATAATAATAATATTATAGAGGTAACATTTGTGTTTGTATGATGTAGGGGGTAATCTTCGGAACTCCTGATCCGATTCCGAAAATTCTTTCACTATCGGGAAGCTACAGTATTGCAGAGTTATTTAAGGATATTTTATGTTAAAACAAGAAATTGCACGCGAAAGAAGTCGCGGGAAGAGGCTAGTCTGCCTGGGTTGCCGGAAAGTCCGACAGGACCTTGGCAACAGGCAACTGAAGGAACACGGGTGGGTTTTAGTCAGTAAGTCTGAGACCCCCCTCCTCCGCCCAGAGCGGGAGAAGTCATTTGATGATTTCACACCCTCAAAATAAAAGGGTAGAGGCTAGTGGAATATAAAATTATACTTCATGTTTTTGTCTCCGTGTTAACTCACAATTGAGTACTAACATAATCGTTCTATTGTTCGACCTACACACATTAGTTAATTTAAGTACATTGTCAATTTATGACGTAATCCGTTGTCACATAATTATTCACTCACACTTTGATACCCACGAAAAGAAAGGAGACAGCCCAATAATTGCTTGTTAACTCACAGCAACACTTGGTAGGCTACCCATTAGCTTTTATCAACCCAATTACACCTATAAGAAATCTATGTACAACACAACAATAACACTCGCACAAAACCAATTTAAAGCCAATTCCTAAACATTCGGCCACAGTAGCCCGTTAAGCTTAAATTAGTGAAATAGTAAAATAGTGTTGTACGAAATTAAGCAAGTTCATAATGAATATTTATTGGTTTAATACGAACCAGCTGGGCACTGGTACTGGCGAACAATCGGCGCTGCATACGGGAATTGCCACAATAAGTGGGATTTTTTATTGCTGCAACTACGTGTACACACTTCCGCAGAAAGTAATCAAAGTTGAATATGGTTATGAACAAATTTTGACAGTCTAAGTCAAATAATTTGCCATTAAAAGGCATTTTTGAACGCCAAAATTTTCAAGAAAATAGAATTAATTCCCTTCCAAAAGATAGTTTCGAAAAGGGAAAAATGGGCTACTATGGTCATCTCCTTTCTTTCCGTGGGTGTAAAAGAAAAGAAAAATAGGTTTATTTGTCACAGAAACACATGCATACAAAAAGATAACTAATCAGCAATATTAAACCAAATAGATCTAAATACAAATATGAGATCACGAGTTTACAGATAAGTAATCGGCATCTGCACGTCATGACTGTGACAAGAAGGCTAAAAAGATAAGCTAAGCAGATGAAGACTATAAGCAAGAAGCCATCTTTCACTATGCACCAGCCTGATTGGTGATTATATAAATTACTGTGCTGCTGTTTTACATAATGTTCCACCGGTCAGCCAATAAACATCACAAAACTCATAAAATCTATTGCCGCATTCATACATAGAATTTGTCACCATTATCGGTTCGTAACAATCCTCTCCGGATCGCCGGTCCAACCCGGAGTCGTCCATAAAATTGTATCTTAAGAGACCGTCATCCAAACGTGACCAAAGTACGTTTATTGTCACATATAAACATCACACCTTACCTTTTTGTAATTCTAATATATTTCCAAAGAAACCAAGCCAGATTTTTTTTAAAGAATTTCTTTGGGTATCCGCGAACATTCATATTATGTAGTGATTATTATCTTCTCTAAAATAAATATGAAAAGCTGTTCGTTGTTATGCGCATCACTTCACAACGGCTGGACTGATTTGGAAAATTGTTGTCCGAATCAGGTTTTTACGAAAAGAAAAATAATAAAAGTTGCCGGGAAAATTGGGAAATTCGAGAAAACTGAAAGTGCTATTTCTATTGGAATATTGTATGAATCATTGTAATTTGGACACATCCGTCCGGTCACCTAGTTAGGTAATAAACTAGTCTACATATACATATTGTAAATGAAAGTCGCATTTCCTGTTTGTCTGTAGTCAGCGCGGTTGTTCTTCTAAACCACGCAACAGATTTTAATGAGTTTTTGACCAACGTTTAGAGAATTTATTCTGGAAGGTTTATGTGTATAACAAGTTGCTATTAAAGTTACATTAACTAAGAAATCTCGATGTTTTGTCAAGTCGTATAAACCAGCGCAGAAGCAGGAGCGGGTCGCTAGTTAGTTAATAAAAATGAGTAAAGAAATTATTATGTCTGGATAAAAATGGAAAACCTATGGCTGGAATGTAAATTTTAATTATTTAATTTCTCGGATGACCTTTCACTGATCCTTTTTTCAGTCTCTTCTCTTCCACATATTATTATTTCTGTTATAAAAAGTGTCGGTAATCGTTTAATCAATAAAAAATCTTTCCAATTTTATAGATGAATAAAAGTATCGACGCTCACATTTTCCTCGTCTAATTTACTTCATCCACAACCCTTAACCTGCCAACATTTTACTGAATTTACCTCTTGCCTCTTGGTACAACATTGTCCCACAGGCACGTCACTACAAAGTCGAGGCGTCGAGACGACAATCTTGTTTGTACTGCTAAATAAACCGAGTACCTACTGCTATCAAACCTTAGGAAATCACCAGAAATACGCTGTGGAGTGGCTTTCCTAGAATCAATTTGTTTATGACTGTCGCTGTCTTGTGCTCGGTGTTCGTATCATGTTTGATTTTCTTTATAATACTTAAATATTTGATCTGCACTTGTTTTTATAAGAATTTTGTTTAATTCAGATTTTCTTTCGAATAAGTACCTACTTATTTTAGATAGGCATTCGTTTTTCGTAGAATTTTGTATAACACAAGATTTAAAAAAAAATGTTTCTGGATTTAGTGGTAAATATGAATTTGATAGAAGAATATAATTATCCAATTACTTGAACCTGTGAAATCATAATTTTTTAAAGATTTGTATCTCTTAAATCTTTTAAAATATATGCGCACTTCACAATATTAATTTTCATAACAGATGTTTATTCCATCCATACGTTCAATAACTCATTGTAATTACAATAAGTTGCAAATAAATACATTAAAGAAAGTAATTTGAAAAGGTTTTCTTGATCTCTACAAAAGAGTTTTAGTAACTGTAAAAACGATTTTTAAACTATTTTAAATGCTGTTACTGCAGTAATCGTTATATATATTACTGTAGGTGGAGAAGGGGTTATAAAATAGACTGACTTTAATGGTCTCGGCCTAGACTAGGTCAAGACAGAATACAAAGGTCCCTTTGAAATTCTTTATAAAAGAGAAAAGTGAATATCTATGTACCTAGTACCTAAATGTTTTTTAGATTCAATTTCACATCAGTTGTTCTTTTGTGGTCGTACTGTAATCGCTCTAAAAGAGAAAAAAATATTTTCTGTATTACTTACTTAGTGTGATAATTAAAATATACTTGTAATCTATAAATAATATAAACTAAAGTCGCTTTTCGTGTATGTCTGTGTGACCGCGTTGTTCTTCTAAACTACGCAACGGATTTTGATGCGATTCACAAAATTTAGAAAAAAAAATCTGGAAGGTTTATGAGTATAATACACAGATTTAAATATTAAACGTTTATATAATAATGAAATCTCGATGTTTTATCAATTTGAAAATCGTGCGAAGCTTCTGGTAATTGATAAAAAAATATTTTTACAACCATTTTTTTCGGTGCTGCTTTCTGAGAAAGGGCAATTTGGAACCAGGATTTCATCAGTAGCAGAAGATTGATATGAAAATTAAGCTTAAAAAATCTTGTTTAAAAAGTCAAAGCAAATAAATCTGATCCCGGGTTGATAAAAAAATTTACCTTACCCTGAAATTCCTGAATCGCCAACAAAATCATAAGCTTTAAAAATGCTCGAACTTATTACAAAGGAATGTCCACTATACTTCTGTGCGCCTGGTACCTAAGTCGTATATTGTAGCGAAGACATTGCAATACGTTTGTTTGTTCCGGACCGTATCTTCCTTTTTATAAGATGTCTTCAAGACGCAGGAGTTACGGGTCGGTACACCTTGTGAAGTTCTCAACTGTTTAAGAGCTCCTGTATTGGCTTTTTAACTCTAAAGCCATCGTGAATATGGTTTGTTATTGTTTTTAGGTCATTCGTCCGTATTTTACTTACCTAGTACTCATACGTTTTAGGCTCTGTTTGTATCATAGGATCAACATCCGTCCGTAATTTATTTGAATACGTAGATTACCTACGTCTTCCTACGCCGAAGTAAATCTTTACTTTGAATAAGAGACTACATTCCATTCAGAATATTAATTACCTAGATGTCAGATCTAATGTTATTTAGTATCTTAAATAGGGACCATCGCCTAACAACTAGATACTTACTTATGTTTAAGTAAGACTATCTTTAAATTCCTCCCTACCATAATATCGGAAGACCGTTCAAAGTATCTCGATAAACAAAACCACGCAGACCTCTAACTTAAGAAAGAACATGATAAAATTTTATGACCTCACACGAACTCTGAGGTACAGTCAAACACATTCCATTGGAGCATGTATGCACTTATGTGTGCAATAGAACGTGAATGTCCGTTAGTTCATAGTTTGGTACGCTTCCGTGATTCCTTACATTGTCCGGGCATTGCCACCGACATGAATCTAAATGACATTTGGACTGCGGGTCATTTGCGTTTCAACAAGAATTGTTGGACTTGCATTTTTGTACATTATTTTGGATTTTGCTATTGTTTGCAGTGTTTTCTACTAGTAACTTTGTTTTATTGATTATAAATACACATCAAACACGTATAACGTAAGCTATACAGTACTATGCAGTAATTTTCATTCATACTTGGATACTAAACTCAGAATGAGTTAAGGACCCAGAGTCAATGAAAATGTTTTTGGGGAATGTTAATAGGGACACCCCTATTAACATGGGACCAATGGGTTATGTTCAGCTACGCATGCCCAACGTGCCATGTAATTAGTGATTTAGTACAATCCGCTAATTTAGACGTGCGGTGTTTGGCGTAAAGTACATAATTGCACACACCATTGTGGTACCCCTAACATGTACTTCTCCTTTTTCTATGACCCTGGTATATGAGATAGTTCAAACCAGGCAGAAAGGTTGGTATCAATACTGTCTGCCCAGTGGCTAAAGACTAATTTTACTATCAAGTGAAAGCTCTTTTAATGCTATATCAGCCCCATCCCTTTACACACAAAATCATCTGCGGATTGTATGAGACTGCAAACGATAATTTTATTTTAACTTTTAGAATATCGCCTGAATTGTAATGCTATAGTGCCGAATTCTACATCACTTCATCTTCCAGGACTTCCAAAGGCAGAAATAAAACGGAGTTTACCAAAATAAAACAAAATGTCTACGGAAAGCTGTCAGTGTCAGTGCATTATGGCCGTGACAGGCCGGCTATCGCCTTCGTTCTTCGGTCATATAATTTATAAAAAAATAAACGGAAATAAATCCCCCCTTGTCCGCTGAAACTTGAATAGAATTACAAGTAGCTTATATTCGGTCACACAGACAGACATGAAAAGCGACTTTAATTCATATTATGTATAGATTATCTTAAGGAATTCATAGCTAAGTAATAACAGCCGCACGGGTCGATCATTCAGGTTAAGCTATGCTTGCCGGGGTGGGTCCGTGGATGGGTGACCATCTTTACATACCGAAATTCCACAGTGTCTCGGAAAGCACGTTAAGCCGTTGGTCCCGACTGTCATTGGTGGATCTTTGACAGTCGTTACGGATCGTCAGAAGCCCGAAAGTCTAACAACCAGTCTTACCAAGGGGTATCGTAATAACCAGTTACTTGGTTCTGGAGGTTAGATAGGCAGTCGCTCGTTGTAAAATACTAGCATTCACCTGCATCCGGTTAGACTGGAAGCTGACCCCAACATAGTCGGGAAAAGGCTAGGCAGATTGATTATGTACAGAATATCTTAGACATCTAATTACATTTCAGAGGGCCTAGACAAGTGACAATCGCTTCCAAAGCGTTTCGTATTTCTACAACGACTTTCAACAGAATTGACATAAAGCTTTTTGATAGCTTGTATCAATCCTATACATTTTTTGCTTTTCCATCATACTTACCGCTGAAAGAATGTTACTTGGCCTCAGTACTGACAACTTTTGTCGATACGAAATAAAAACAAAACATTGACACCTATCAATAATTTCACTTACAATACCGGCCACAAATAACCCACAAATTACTCGACACCACCTCGCTGATTACCAATAAAGAGTCTATTAAGAAAGCAATCATGGCCGTCTGTCAGTCTCCCAATGACTGGCCGTGACGAGCCGAGGTCTCAATGTCACGATAAATAGCCCGTAATACACTTAGGTGGGACGAGGATGCCGTAATAGCCCGGGGCGTAACGTGATTTGCTAGTTCTCTATTACCTTAATTCTCCACAAGTATTCGTCCAACAAAGGAGGGATCTTAATATAATATCGACTGTGGAGACGTCTGTGTGCGTACGCGGTGTTCCCAATTTGAATTGAGCTCAACAATTTGTATCGAACATTAGTGCTTTGCAAAACTTTGTGTTACCCTGTCAGTGGGGTTCATTAGTTTTTGATAGCGGAGCGAATCTATTACAAATATATTATTTTCAAGGGAAGATACTAAAATCTGTACCATTAAAAGTTTATTCGTTCTATTGAACATCCATAAAAATAGACAAATTTTGGTAGTCCATACGACTATTTTAAATTGCAGCTGGTAGGCAAATAGAAACGTCAAATGAGCCATCGCGTGAGTTACTATCGAAACGCTGAATAATTATTAGAAAATGCTTCGTACGATGCAAGTCACGGTTGCTTACTCCCGATACACATTTGCTGTTTATCGGCGTTTGATTGGATTAAACATTGGTTACTGCAAAGTTCCGAAATGTGTAGCGTAAAGTTGTTCGTGGAGCCGCAAGTTCCGTTGTGTAATCGGTAGTTGTGGTAAACCAATCAAGCTCATACTCAATCTGCGGGAGCATGTTATAGACGGGCATGTTCATTAATAAACACCTGTTTTGATAGTTAGATAGGCTTGTATTGGAAAAAGTTGCATCTTTCTTGAAAAATTATTATCATACACAGCCTTTTCTAAATCACTTCAAGGCAAAAGTCCTGCCATAGACACAATTTTTCCGAGTTTTGCGCCCGTCTTGTCTAGGTTATTGCAACTCGACTAATTTAACCATAGATCTCTAAACCAAAAACAAAACAATATGTCGTATCTTGTAGCATTGTGCTAAACAAAAACAGGCCATGAAAAAAAATGCATAATCATTTTAACCGCCAACTTCACACCTACAAATCGTTCGCAAATTAGTTAAGTAAATGTCAGTGGTTATTTTTATAAGTAATCGTTGAAACTGATAGGTAACTCTTTAACTAGCCTCATCCAAGAAACGAGGAGAAGTTTCAATTCATAAAATTTTGGGAGTGCATCAAATAATGCGGGAAGCTATCTCCACCCGAGCACCATAATAACCTATTTTACTCACTTGCGTCTTAAGAGTTGCTCGGTAACTTTAACAGCTAATATTATCAGGTTTTTAGCTCATTTTACCCTGTAAATGAGACCCTGTTAGGTTCTTTGACCTCAATTTCGTTCTGAGTCAATAATATTAGTCGTTATTAAGTGGGCTTTCTCTTTTTCGCCGTCTGCGTAATGTATAATTATGGCTCTGTATATGTAAATAATATGCATACCGATTTTAAACCTTGCTAGGAGCAATTCTACTTAAGTTTGAAATCGGTACCTATGCATATTATTTAAAAAGATAGAGTACATTGGTTTGATGAGGAGTAAGAAGTGATGAAACGCATGTGACTAAAAAGAGTGATGAAGACATAAATGTTGATGGATGGAGACGGAGAGGTAGGCCAAAGAAAAAATGGATGGGTTTTGTGAGGAATGATGTCAAAGAAAAGGCAGTGAATGATAGAGTGACAGTTGACAGTGGAGAATGAAAGAAGAAATAGTATTGCATCGACCACAAGTAACATGACAACAACAAGGGCAGGAAGACGATGATAGAAGAAATTGGATTCTTTGTTTAAACATATTAGAATCACCAATCAGATATGGGCAAATAAATCTGAACTACGTTAATATATACCCACCTATTTCTCAATCCATATCCCTCGGATCTTCGTAAAGGTTCTCAGAATCCACTTTATTTTCTAGCAATTGGTCGAGTTCTCATCGCTTACCATAACAACCAGTGAATCCATATTATAATTATACTTAATAAAGCATCTCTCATCCATTACGAATCATACATCTGTCTTTCGTCAATCCAGTCCAAAAATTTTGAGATATTCGCCAACAGTAACATATTGCATGTTTCCCCTAAGGGTGAGGCAGAGATGAAGATACCATAGAAAACACTACACATTTCGATTGCCTCACGACAGCAGCCGAAGATTGCCGGAGTCGTCCGAAGAATTATAACTAATTCCTTCATAGGAATTTTGTTTTCTGGGTTTTCCATTCTATTGATTTCTCAAAGTATAATTTGATTAAATTCTACTGGTCGTTGTATTTCATCCAAATTGCTTTGAGGTATTTAAGTTTCACAGGAAAGGCTTATTCTTGGCATTATTAAATTAATTTGTTGTAACAGTTCCTGGAATGACTTGATGAAGGCCTTTGCAGTGGGCAGTATTAGATAAACAAAAAAAAACAGTTCCTACCTAACCTGATCCATTTGGTCGGGGTTAGTTACTGGGAACGAGATTGAGAAGAGGCCAGAAAATTAAAAAGAGGCTTATTAATTTAAAAAAGCGATCATCATTAGAAGTCCACCAAAGTTTATAGAGAAAAAAAGCAATTATCATTACAAAATCAAAAAGTTTTTAGTTGACAGCCCGGATTCTGGTTGTCCTCTAAAAACTTCGACCTCGACTTTGGCGAGCCCATTGCCATCAATCGGGCACACCGGTTCATGTCAATAGGCTGGCGAAATTTCGTACTATAGGTACACCTCTGCCTAACCCTTCGGGGAATACAGTGATTTTATGTGGTATATGTTTATATAGTTATGGAAGTAGGGATATGAGGACATATTTATCCAACCTCATTGATCCTCCTTACCGCCACGTCCTAATATCATGGCCGACGCTATCAGCTGTCGATCGTTGTCTTAAGTGCACTTCACCGCGCCGTCACTCAGTCCGTGTTACTAACACGCCTGATATTGGCATCAACATGCATTATGATTATGATACGTGCCACTGGTTTCGGTTCAGTCACTAGTCGCTATGTGTTATGATTTCGTAGCAGATATTATGTCGCAAGGCATTTCTCAAGGATCTTGTGAGATAATATTTTGGAAATAGTAAGACTTTCAACTATTTTGAAAATAATCTGTTTTGAAGCTGCTAGTTTTTCGTGGTAAGGGAGCTTTTTTGGGCTTTTCGAGAAAGAAAATCTTATTTATAAGAAAAACCAATACTTGTCTTGCGATGAAGACCGAAGATTGTGTCACCGATGAATTCACTGACTCATTTATCTGCCTACCTGCCTGGCTTACTCATTTATTAACATCATCATTATTTAGGTAATAGGTATCATATTTTTTTTTTTTTACTTTCAAAAGTGCCTTCCTGTTTGAAATAAATGATTTGACTTTGACTTTGATCTTATTTAGAACCAATTACAACAAACTATAGGTATACACAGATACACAACTATACACGTTGAACTATATTATTATACATTTCTATTATTAGTGTCCTATTACATGGGACGTTATTATAACAATGTGGGTTTTGGCGCGATGTTATGATGTGATGTTGATGTAACAACACAAAAGATTTTACTTTAAAACAAAATGTTTTGCTTCAATTTTGTATCTAATTTCATATCGATCTGTACCTACATATTACACACGCATACTTTTTAATAACATGCATTTCAAGCAAAAGTTTTTTGAGATTTATGGGTTTTCCATACCTACTCTAAGCTAGTTTATCCAGAAGAGACTTCATTCATATACGAAAATGTATCAATTGGCATTATAAAAAAAAACGTCAAATTTGACGTTTTTCACGCTGACTGTACCATTTTTCCAAAATCTATGAATGCAATTACCCAAAGTTAAGGACAGTTTCCTATAAACTTTTTGTTGTAGCTATAATTGCTTTTTTGCTTTCTGGAACAGTTAAGGTACCTGCCCTACCTGCGCCACAAAAACTCACCCTGAATAACGATTTTTCGGAGCCCAAAAAAGACACTTGATTCTAGCTACTCAATACAAATAATACCTACAAGAAAAAAACCCCTTACACAATCTAGAATGTTCCCATCTTCCACTTTTCACTGTTCATTAACCCTAACGGTAATGCGTTAGTACATCTTATAGCTACATTTGGTTATCATTACTTTGTAATGGCAATACAAAATATTATAACATTGCTTGTAATATTCAATTTCCCGCGAGGTTAGGCTATCAAGTCGGTCTAGGTTGTAAAATATTCGCACTAAACATGAGTTTGACAAAGAGGGGTTGTGACAATTTTCTTAGAATATGGCTATTGTGTTGTGACAATTCTCATAGTATGGCTATTGTGTAAACTATAACGGTTTTCTTACTAGCCCGAGATGACTTTGAGATACATAGTCGGGTGGTTCAGGAGGAGCTCGTGGCTAAGTAATAACAGCCGCACGGGTCGATCCATAAGGTTAAGCTACGCTTGCTGGGGTTGGTCCGTGGATGGGTGACCATCTTTACATATCGAGACTCCTCCGTGTCTCGGAAAGCACGTTAGGCCGTTTGTCCCGGCTGTTATTAAAGGGTCTTTGACAGTCATTTGGTGATTCTGATAATCAGTCTTACCAAAGGGTACCTATCGTATTACCCAATTACTGGGTTGTGGAGGTCAGATAGGCAGTCGCTCTATGTAAAATACTGGTATTCAGTTGAGTGGCATCCGGTTAGACTAGAAGCCGACCCCAACATAGTTGGGAAAAGGATAGGCAGATTCATTGATTTGGTAGGTACATCTGTGGCTCTATCGTCAAGGACTAAGTAAACAGTTAACGTATGTACATAAGTACAATCTTGTAATCAACAGAAGCTTGCTCTAGAAATATCCTTTGTCTCCTCGAGAATCAAAAATATCTAACAGACAACGAGTCTGATATGATGATGATCTTAAATACATAAATATATAATTCTGAGCTGCAGTGAAAAAAAAAAATGCAGCCAGAATAAACGTTTATCAAAAAACAATCCACTTCTACACAATTATCTTTTCTTTATCTTAACAGCAACCAAATATTTTAATTTGAATCAGTAGCAAGACAAGTGAAAATCACTTCTTTCACCAATAAACTATACATAACCCAGTTATAGGTAACGTTAGGACGTGTATCGACGGCGCGCGGTCGGGCTAGTAACGTGATTTCCCAAATCGGACATCTCCCGCTTTGAGTGCTCTTCAAACGTTCACTCAGTAAAAGGCATATCTCCGATGCGCACTCAGCTGCCGCCCCTTGAAAACGTGATACTCGAATATATGTACACATAGCTTAACCTATATGCTTTATACAGGTAATTAGAAGAGGAAAGTTTCGATATTTTCTGATAGTAGGTGCTGGTATTAAAAATAATTTGAAAAACGGGATTCTTTTGTTTGGGGGAATTTTTATACCTGCTTTAAAAGAAGGTGCAGTGTTTTTTTAGCGAAAAAGGAGGAAACCTTCCGGATAGGCAAGGATTTACGCTTGACGGATTGCGGTCCAATAAATTGGCAACTTGCGCGTATATATTTCTGGCTCTTTGTAAGGCAGCGGATTCAGAGCCAACCTTTGTGGAGTATTAAGTTCGTATTCCGTATCTGTCTGTTTATTGAACTTTAACAGCTCAAGTAGTTCTTAATTTCGAATGAAAGGAAGTTGCGACCTCATTTTGGAACCTATTAAAAGTAGTACTCAATCCTTTTGAATGAAAATTTTACTGTATCTATGTCTTTACTTTGGGAATTTGATATCTTTTGAAACATAAAAACACTGTATAAACAACTGCGCTTAAAACCTCAAACAATGAACATTATTTTTCACGCTGTAAATTCAACTTAAAATATTTTTTTTAACTATCCCTTTTTTCGCATGGTTTTTTGGCTATAATTTTTATCAGTAGACATTTTCTAGGCTGTGATAGTGCTCATAGATGGCCGATTGACAGGCAAGCCGCATGACCGTCGTCGATACTCGATACGACAATTCATTAATTTGTCCTTTTGATCACTTTCTATGGAGCTGAGAATATCACTACATGGCTTACTTACACATATAATAATAATATTATTCCAGCTTAACATGTTATCAATTAGTGGTGCTAATTGTTCCGCAACACTCTAGGGAAGCGTGTATTCAATATGACGTAATAAAAACATACGGTGCAAGCACAAAATGTTGACATCTGAACTATTTTGACTGGGGCCAAGTAAATGGGTTAATGAAGGAGAAAATTACGTCATCCATCTTAGTTGGATTCCTCTTAGCATCGCCGTGCCGGGCTTAATTCACTTCATTAATGTTTTTTTTCTCTCAGCGTTTTTTGCTACTGTACGAAAAAACAAAGATAAGCAGAAAAAATAACAACTCCATAAATGAGATTTGTTGACGTTTCTCTCATTTCGTTTTGTATTACATTTTAAGATGTTTTTTTTGTCTTAACTTCTTTATAATGAGGAGATTGATGCGGTTAATAGGACGTGGAGATTAAAGACTCATAGCTCAGACAACTATTATGTTAAATCTAGACGATAGTTCACAGTCTAGTGCTTTGTAACTTGTTTGAATAAAATTAATGTTACTGATAAAGTAAAAAACGTAATTAATCTAGGCGAGCAATTTAAAAGTACGAAAAAATTTAAACTTCGTTCTAAAATGGTTTCAGTTGCCAATATAATTAGAACATCTTCTAGTAAAGGAGTAGCTAATGTAAAGATGGCCAGTAATCTAATACGTTTACTTTATGTACCTAGTCGTTTTGAATGAAGTAGTGTGTAAGATCTTACCTAACACTCTCGTATTTCCAGTATAAAGGTCCTTGAATTTGATTTCAGAAAGTTAATAAATTTGCCAGCTACTGTAGACACAAAATTGTGTTAGGTCGCTAAAAACCTGCACTGTTCTGATTTTTGGGGATGTTGTTAGAATATATACCAATAGTGTAAAAGCAAGTTTGCAGCTTCGGAAGACCTGTGCGGTGTGCGCGTGGTGCTGGAACAACCTTTTAAATTTTCGGACATCTTTCAGTTTTTGACTAATAACTTCTCAAAATATAATGATGGATTTTTCCATAGAATGCAACACCCGCTGCGGCGCGCGGCGCTCAAATTGATAGTTGAAAATTTCGTGGTTTTGTAAGCACTGCGCACTTAGCACAGGTCTTTCGAAGCTGAAAACTTGCTTTGACACTATAATTGGTAGGATCTATCCTAACAACATCCAAAAAAATCAGTACAGTGTAATTTTTTGCAACCTACGATGTTTTTAATGACTGGACTAAAATATTAATATTGTGAAATAAAATTCTAGGTGCCGTGATCAACTGTGGGTGGTTTAATAATAATATTTAAAGGTCTAAGTAGAAAAATCGATATCGAAGGCAATCTAAATAGTTAAGATTTATTTCAACGTAAATTCATACAAAACGCTTCTTAAACTCTTGGTAAATAAGAGCTATTTTACAAGGGATATTCTTTTGTACCTAAATATTTATGTGACGAATTATGTGAAATGTATTATCATAATTTTAGAATACAATTAAGAATATTCGTATTACGTGTTTAAGGATAGAATACAAAGGTATAATTTTTTTGTTATTCATTGGGGTTATAATATTTATATTTTTGAAATGTGCTCATTAAGCCCTTTCATTTGATACCCAACATGGTACGATTAAACAATTTTTTTTTAAGTTCCTCACTTTATGTCCTCTAGAGGGCGCCATTTTTAATTTAATGTAACGTCATATAACCTATAACTAACGGACGATCAAGACGCTTCCAACGATACCTCGTTTGTCAAATTGTGATGAGTGGTTTAGAAGATAGGAGAGAATAGATGAACATACTTACATACATACATACATACGTACATACATACATACATATACATACATACCGGTCAAAATCATAACCCTCCTTTTTTCTTCGCCGTAGTCGGGTAAAAATAAACCTGTCGTGCCCAAAAATAGAACATTAAATAACGTTCCGTCAAAATGTGATGACTTATTCAACAATACAGAACAAGTAATGATACAATACGTAGACTGACAGTTTGAAACAGAATCTTAAAAATCCATTAACTTCAAACCAGAAACGAGATCCAAATACCAACTAAAATTTCGGTTAGGAATCAAAAGGGCCTATTAATACCCTTATTTCCTGACGACGTTAAGCTGTCAGTCCCAACTGATAACACTAGGTGATAACGATACATTCAAGGTGACGAAGTGTGGGCATGACATAAAGCGACGTCCGACCATCACCCTGTTATATATGGTGGGTAACTGAGATCACAACATACGAAGGGCGTGGCTTGTCGCAATTAAGCCGATGACCCACTGGTGAATCTACAAAGTGGACGTCCGTATACGACGTTGATATTTAGACAAGGCTAGGGTTACGATGATACCTAAATAATATAATGGGAGCAACTGTAGACATAAAGTCTCTTTTCATACAGAGAACTATTAAGAGAATATTGACGGCGTGTTAGAAAAAAGAAAAGACATTTATTTAGCAAAGAATAAAAGGCACAAAATATTCGTAAAAATTAAAAAAATGTCCATGTTTTTCTTCTCCGTCAGTAAGTCAGAAATTAGCTACATGACACAGGAACATTACACTTATAAACGAATTATAAAAGTAATGCAAAAAATGAATGCAATAAAGTAATTTTTGAAATGTGCCAGTTTTTAAACCCACTCCAGCCAGCGCACCATCCTGACAACCCTAGCATTGCTCCTGAAATTTTGATATCGCAAAATGTTGCCATAAGCAATATTGTTTGTGTATCAAATACGTATTTACGCTCGTTTTCCTTTCAGCGGGCAACATTCCAAAAGAAGACGCGGACTGTGCCGGCTACATTTACTGTACTATTGGATTGAAGATCATGATAATGGAAAGGTACGTTTAGGTGTTGCACTCAACTTTTATGGATTTTATTCATCTAACGAAACTTTTTATAGTCCATCCAACCTTTTGTGGATATCTGGCATACGAATGAAGACTTCGAAGCCATTTCGCGTCAGAAAAATCAATAAATGTTGATGCATTGTAACATTTCATGCCAATACAGCATCTACAAATTATTTACGACTTTTTTAACTTAACACTATCTTAGATTTTCACTGTCAACCTTGTTATCAAAATTCAAAATTTTTTACTTTACGTTTTAAGAATCTAGCGAACCGCACGGTTTTTACGGCTTTACTTTTTTTAATAATAAAGTTTTATACACACAACCCTTACAGAATAAATTCTCTATACGATGGTGAATATCGCATCAAAATCTAATGCGTAGTTTAGAAGAAAAACGTGATCACACAGACACACACGAAAAACTATTTTAATTTATAATACACAGATAAGTTGCACTTAACATATAACCTCCTAAGAATCAAATTAAGATACAACACAATCCAAGATGACTGTTATTAGTTATCAATGAATATTCAACGCGTAAGCCCGATAGTTCGTTAACGTCCAAACATCTCGGCACGGCACTTATCCGGCACATTCTGAGTGCCGGCACCGTTATCTCGGGGCATGCAGATGCCAGCGCTGGCTGCAAATTTGAGATGGACTAAGACATAAAATAATGTTAATAATATATTACTTTAAATACTTAGGCCTATCGGAAATTCATTATACAATAATCTCATATTCTACTAAATACCCG
Source organism: Lithophane leautieri (assembly GCA_949152455.1). Classification (NCBI taxonomy): domain Eukaryota; kingdom Metazoa; phylum Arthropoda; class Insecta; order Lepidoptera; family Noctuidae; genus Lithophane; species Lithophane leautieri. The sequence goes on from OX424459.1 coordinate 12,646,857, forward strand.
CAGTTATCGAAATACACCTACAATAATAAAAAAATCCCACGACGTTAATTCCATGTATCTTCGTGGTTATTTCAACTTTTCATAGAATAATGACTAGGTACACATGGCTACACATCAAGCTATACATTTCTAGTTCATGCTGATCTCGCATTGTATAGGATTTCCGTACAATGCGAGGTCATCTTATACTGGAAATGCATAGCTTGATGTGTAGCCGTGTGTACTTACGAGTATTTTATTTCTGTATGCGGTTTGTACAAACACTTTTAGATGAAGTCGGCGTTTCCTATCCGACTACTGTCTGAGAAGAAAAGCCAAAATAAACTCAGAGGTCACAGTCTCTTTAAAGTAACACAATCTTGGTCGATCATGTGAGGACCATGTGTTGTCTGAAATGGTCTTTTGAAGAAAGAACCACACATATTTGAGTGGACCTGTCCAGTCAGTGAGAGCTTTGTCAGTAATCGTGCAGCTCAACTCAAAACTTGAGAAGCTCAACGATTCGATGAACAATATCAAAAAAAGGACATTTGGGAAGGCCGCATATACAGGATAAAAATAAATTAGCTAGCGAAACTCCACAGATATGACGGGTGTCGATATCTAAACACGATAAAACAAAAATAAATGTTGATGATCTTTTTGTGGGATCATTAAACGGAGTTAGTCCAGTTTAAAAAAACATTTTTTGTTGTGTAAACTTCTTAGACGTGATAGGTATCGATATATAAACACGATAAACAAAAATAAACAGATTATGTACTCAATAAATGTCTTTATAATGTTGCAAAAACACCAAAATGCTACTAGCTACCGTAGTTTTTTTTTAATTATTATTTATTTAAGGGAATACAACCAGTAGTAACAATTATGCTACCCACTACGGCCTCCACAGATTACAATATAAAGTATTTTAAAAAAACTAGCTGATAACACAGATACAACCTATACCAGAACTCAAATCTGGATGCCAAATGAATCTGATAATTGGGATACTGGTAATTTATATTAACGTATCCTCATTTTGTCTACATCGTATTGAGGATAGTTATAAGAAATGTCAAATACATTATCAAGATGGAAAAATAACTTCAGTATCTAGCCTTGCATTGAAGCTGATGTTTCATCCGATCCTAAGATAAGTTCGTATCATGTTTGACATCGACGTTTTTATTTTTTCAATTAACCTAAAAACTCCCTTTAAAACTGTATTGAAACTAAAAATGGAATAAGTAACGTTAGATAATAATATTTATAATTATATTTTGTAACATTATTTTGATTTAAAAAGAGTTCCGTGGAGTTTCTTTCCTGTTCTTCGCCATAAGAACCTTCTACGCTTTGGAATGGGCAACTAGCCTCATCTTTCTGACTGACCGACCCCTTGACAATTTTAAGGTCCTGTATTGATTTATTCGAAATGCTTTGAGTTTGAGTTAAAATTGTTTGTTTGTATGTTTTGTCCGTTAAAAAGGCAGAAATTAAACAAATCACACATAACTAAATATTTTTTTGGCTTTCACCTTAAAATAAAAGTTTTTATCCATATTACATTTATTTACATAAGGCGCACCTCACACCATCTAAATTAAAATCACAGCTAAAACAGAGCCACTGCATTCTACATCTACCTAAAAACTAAAGCATTAAAAACTATTTCTGTGTCACAAAAGTCTGCAGTGAAAGATAATGCTCCGGCGATTCTATCACGGTGTATGCCCGATATCGCTAATCCGATTTCAAGTCGGACCCGCCCGTCCGTTCGGAACATCCGTACAAAGAACTTCCATTAACTGACAAAAAACCTTGAAAAGTTTTACCTTAACGCCTTTCGCTGGCGCCGCCACATCTCACCTACATAGACTGTGACAATAAAGCGTATAGATGAAAGTACTGTGTAACCAAACCTATATTTTTATTCGCGTTTTTTGAATGTTCTTTTGTTTTGCGCGCGTGTTTTGGGTTCGGTTCGAATAGCACTGTCTGTGCTGTTACGTTTTGTTTCCGTTTAACAGTTAGCAGATGAGAAAATAACATCGAATTTGTGGGAAAATAAACCTGAATGTTTAAATAAACTAGAGTTGCAGTTGAAGCTAATGACGTAAAATATATTAAACGGTTGCTGAATGTTAATGTTATGTTACCAAAATTTCGCTAAAGAATTTTGCCTTAATTTATTATTTTTGTTTGTCATAAACAATTTTCTGTTATCACACTTTGTTATTATGAGGATACAAAGCCTTAAGAATTAACGTTTAAATAGGTACCTAATGGCAAATTTCTCGAAAATCTATGAAAAAACGGAAAGTTGAAACGTTTCACGCTTTGGTTTTTCAATTAATTTTATTAACTAAGTATAAATATCCGCCGAAAACCTGAAAGCAATTAACTGACATAAAACTAAGTACCTATTAAAAGAGCGATCTTAAAATTGTAGTCATTTTATATGAGCTCGATCATTGTAGTGAGCAACGGCTGGCGTTTCGAGATTTTCGGATAATATGGATAATCCGCGCTGCTCGAAATGAAGCTACCGGGGATCCTTTGCCGTTCATCCGACTCGAAAATTATTTATTCATTGCCCTGTTTATGACTATGATTATGTTGTTATGTTAATACCATAATAACCGTAATGTTCAGCATGTAATATTAATGAGAGTAAAGCTTTTGTTTATTATTTGTTGCTTAAGAGGGTTATATTATAGCCCTTTTAATGTTATTAGGGATTAAAGGTGAAATCTTTCGGTTGCAAAAAAAATGGCATTGAGCAATTTTGATAAGTTTTTTGGAGTAGATAGTAGATATATCTACTCCAAAAAACTTATCAAAATTGCTCAATGCCATTTTTTTGGCATTTTTTCAGATCAAAGTAACATTCTTTTTTTATCGATACCATTTTTTGGTTAGCTAGCAATTTTGATAAGTTTTTTGGAGTAGATATATCTACTATCTACTCCAAAAAACTTATCAAAATTGCTCAATGCCATTTTTTTGGCATTTTTTCAGATCAAAGTAACATTCTTTTTTTATCGATACCATTTTTTGGTTAGCTTTAATAATAGCTAACCAAAAAAAAATGCAATTTTGATAAGATAATAGCTAACCAAAAAAAAGCAATTTTTTTGGTTAGCTATTATCAAAGCTAACCAAAAAATGGTATCGATAAAAAAAGAATATTACTTTGATCTTCAGTCATACATTACGTCCAAAAAGCACGCTTCACGAACTGCTATGCTCTTTCTACATGACCAGAGTACTTCTAAATCCCGAGCACGAAACCACACAGTCACAATTGGAACTCATAATGATAAGTGGGCAAAGCAAACGGATCGAGACCGCAACGTTCTATCATGAAGCAATAACATTGAACTCTCACAAGTACCGATCCACAATATCTACTTATTATATTCGTTTTTGTTCTTGTCTTAGGATCTGAAGTCAGAACATTTATTACTGTCTTATTGCTTGTGGAGTGCTTGAGGCCGCGGGGCCAACAAGCAGTTATTATGTTGGGACTGGCGAAAAATGAGCAAGAAAAGATTTTTGCATTCTGCAACGCCACGGAACACTTTAAAATTTCAATCCGCATAACGATTAAACAAACATTTTCGTTTTTCTGTTTTTTTCAACTCGTTCCTCGGAGTAGTTTCTAATGATCTTCTTAGAGTGGTTTTAAGTACTAGCAGATTGCAGATTTTGGCGTATATTTTTACGTTTATCTTTGGGGCGAAGGAATATTGATGTGCAGTTGTTTCGTGTTGCAAAGGTTGACTGAACCGTGAATGAACACAGTGGATTGACGACCTGTGATACATGCTACACACATATCGATGGCAAACCCAACACATAGTTTTTTGCCAATCTTGAGATTCTATTACCAATACTACACTATAGAAACTTTCCTTATTTTTTTTTTCTTTTGTATAGATTTGACTCATGCGGGTACTACGAGCTATAATAATAATACACAAATAAGCAAAGATTGGCAAGAATGTATCCACGACACTTGGCCAGTAGCCAAGGTAATATAATTGTTGTCATTAATTTTACAATACCATATGTTAATACAAGGCTCTCGTTTAATGGTGCGTAATATTTTCAGCGAAATATTTTTCGCAAATAATACGCAATATATTCCTGTAAATATACCATACCTACATGAATATTGTAGTATTTTATGTAGCTACAAATTGGTGCAAGTTAATTGCTCAATTTAATACGAGCAACTGCAAAACCAGGCCCTCAAAATGCGTTCTCTGTTCACTATATGTACAACGTTGCAGACAAGCACAATAACAAATATGGTCATGTACATTACATAACACTAGATCAAAATTTTGTATCTTGAATTAATGATTATTTTATGTCTGAAAGAATATTCCTTATCAATGAAAATTGCAAAAGAAGAATGTGAAAAAACCATGTAAAAATAAAGATAGATTTTTTTGTAAGCGATTCCCGTAATATTTTGAAGAAAAAATAATTGAACTCGAAAACTATCAAGATTCGCGAAACTTACATGGGGTATTTCCAGTTACTAGATTTAGGGCATGAGGAATCTAGTTTTTTTTTTATGACGTCAGAATTTGTACTACCCTGTATATGCACGTATGTAGAAGTCTGGAACATATCCCAGCCAATAAACAAAACACGATACTTTATTGTTAGGTTCCAAAGTACTGTGGCGCAAAAAGATTCCTCGGTGTTATGCCATAATGCGTATAAAGGTACATTTGGTAGGGATTTATGAAGAAGGCCTCGCCTGGTTTATGATGACAATGGCGCGCCGCCCCGAGCACCACCTCATTTCCTCACTGAAAGTTATAAAAACATATTGAAAATGAGATTCCCGCACTGGAAGACCTAGCGAATGTTATCTTGTTTTGTGATTTGCCTGTTTTTATGTACGCCTCCGAGGAAAATAAACGTACTTTAGAGAAAGATCTTTGGAGTACACTGAATAAATATCTTCATCCCTTATATTTTTTTTATGTCACCGTCTGATGTATTGTGTTTGTTGCACGTGTTTATTAAGAGTTTTAATGACACTTTCCTTGTCGTTATAATTAATTAGAATTACTTAAGTAGGAACGTGAAAATGTCGTATAATTTAGTTAACAAGTTTGTTACGCGCGTAACTTGCCATTTAGCTAAAGCTCGCACACCGTGCCTGGATCTAATTATATCGTGTAGGTAAAACAAACTTATGTAATTTTAGGCTTTTAGCAGCATGCTATCACATTCTCTGTCTGAAACATTATGTGGAAAGTTATGAGTACTTAAAAAAAATACCTTTATGAGTTGCATGCAAATTTTACTCGCCGCTTGTGTTCCACAAACTTGCATTATGCTCCATAATGGTATCGCTACACTGATTATTTTTAATATAAAGTTAGCAATACAAAAATCACAGCATTCATCGTACATCTAGATCGAAGTTTATCCAAGATCCCAATCTACTATCAAGAGACTAAGAAAAAGAAATGAAACTTAATTTAAAAGCGAGAAAAGCGCTGCCAATTAACAATATGACACTACAGCAAGTTAAAAAGAACGGGCGGAAGACAAAGCTCCCGTTACGCCCGTTATCCGTGCGAAAGCTCACAAGTTGCTGTTGTCTGTTGAGTACCACTATGTACAGGCAAAGATTGTCTTGTCAAGAGCCGGCGCTCAGTGCTACGCGCCCCTTCGAACAGAGCGGACGCTACGCCGCGCTCGTAGACCTCCCCTCGTAGTCTTGTAGCGGCCATACGTCTACGAAAACTTTCATTCTCAATCGTAACTTTCTAAATTTGAAATCGGTTTCTGAGTTGGTTTATTGATTCGTAATTGAAGTGATTTATGAATTGAATTGCAAGTGGACAACTTTTCTATTAGGATTCGTAAGTATTTTTATTGTTATTTTATAAATAAATAAAGTAAACGGGTTTCTCTACACTTAATATAGTTAAACAGATTGACGTGATTTATTACAACAAAAAAATTAACATACAATCAAATATTACTTTCCAAATCATCTCTTTTAAGCTTACATCTTCTCATTATTTGCATTAGTGGGTGTGTAAAATAGAAAACATCTTCAAAATAAATCTTCCCTTTAAAAGATATGAAGAACATAATTAAATTAGGTAGTCGTCCGTGATCTAGCCCAACATTTCTATTCACTCGTGTCATAAAGAAAGGGGAGCTCCGATCATGGCGACAGGCCCTTACGGTTTTATTCGGGCATCCTTTGTTTACTATTCACTGTATTGTCAAAATCGCTTTACGTTGCCAGTACGAGATTAAAGGAAAAATAATTGGTAAAACGCTTTGTAGACTTAGCTTTAGAAGTACCTTTTCTTCATAACTAATACCCTCGAGTTTTACGTCCATTTCTACCTTTTAAGATTGGTCAATCACGAACATTGACCATTGTGCCTCTGAGTAGGACTAAGGCACTTGTGTGTACATTGTATGGAATCGACGCAACGTAATGCCGAGATACAATGATGAAAATGCCTTGACCCGTGATTTATGAAGTCATAATAAAGTTAAGAAAGAACTGAGAAAAACGTATTTTTTCTTCTTTTTTATTTCTTTTTTTCTTTATGTTAAACTGAAAATATCTACCTCCAAAAACACTCACATTAAAATCTACTGGAAAACATGAAAATGTCTTCTAATAAATATTCATTACTATGGAATCCGTCACAAGAAAGACGTAAATAAATCGCGTAATAAATTAAATTAAGCCTCGGATACAAATTAATTACGTGGTATTATTTGATATTACGGTATTCGAAATTTCAAATACATAATTAAAGGTTTGAAATTGGAATTTGAAAACAAAATGGGTTCTTCCCCACACGAATAGGCTCTTGATATTTTGAGGTTTGACTAGTATCTTAACAGTACTTTTGGCTAGTGGCATAATATTATTGGCTATGTTATATTCGACTAGTTTCTGCGCGCGACTTCTAAATTCTCTTGTGTTAACATGAAAATATATCAGACACATGGCAATACTGCAGCTTCGCATTCGTAAAAGAATCATGATCGGAATAGGATCAGTAGTTCCGAAAAATACATACAAACTCACAAATACCTCTTATTAATATTATTTTATTTTTATTACTACAGAAAAAAAAAATACAATTCCTTTAAACAATTACTGTTCAATTAGCCCAAACTAAGGCCTTGACTATGATTGTCGTGAACTAAAACGTAATAAAAGGCTAATAACACATGTCTAACAATGTATTCATTTATTTACGTTAGTTTAGTCATTAGGGTAGATTCGTGAGTTTTTCGTTTGTTATTGAAACTAGCCGGAGCCGTGTGTATAGTGCAAACAAGCCACAAAGGACGGTTTTGCACATTAATGACTAAGGTCCTGGCCATTCAGAAACTAGAAAACAAATTCAAACGTTACAGTCGAATTAATTGTGATATTTGACATTTTAAGTTTTTGTTTGTATAAGGAAGTGCTTAAAGTTGTGGTAGGTTAGTTACATGGCTATAAAAATAGAGGGAGAAACGATGGATGGACGTTGAGAAAGATAATATGGCTAGAAAGGGGGTGACTACCGAGATGACGACTAATAGAAACTAACCCTAAATAGATCGGAATAAGAGCAAGAGAATGATGAGGTTAGTTACATTTACCCATTTATCTGTCTAATTATTAGTTTTGTCATAATATTTATGCTTTTAGTGCATGTTTACCATGTGGTATCCTGGTATAGGCCTTCCCATTCTCTGTCAAAGGTAGTTCTGAGAACAATGGCTCTGAGCTCTGGGGGCCCACCACCACCGCTTACAGCAGTATTATTTTAATCTAACTTCGTGGGGGAAAGACAGAGCTTATACGTCCTGTAGAGCTTCATCTCTTTCCTGCACTGAAGTAATATTAAAATAATACTGCTGTAAGCGGCGGTGGTAGGCCCCCAGGTCTACCTACGCGTCTAGGCAATAACAAAAATCAGAATTAGTCTCCGTAGAGTTTTCGATCTTGTGGGAAAAATAAACCTACGCAGAAAAACTAAAATGCCACAATCTTATTACAAGTTTATGAGTAAACTATAAAAAGATACCTCCAGTGTGTTCATTATAACTTGACCCGTGACACGATTGATAACATTGAATTTTGCAGTCATATGATTTGTAGTACTGTTCTGTTAGTCACCATTTTGAACTCTATTAGTATTGGAACTAAGACTGCAAAATTGAGTGCTATCAATCGCGGTCATGTTAGAATGAACGCACTGTAGTAGTAAAGTCAGAGCTTATCAAATTGACACAATACGTCAGTTTGCCGTGTTTATAGCCATTTCATACAAACGTCAAAGAATAATAGTTTTATGAAATGGTTATAAACGTGGAGCGGGAGAGGTGACGATGCGGCGCGGGCGTTGTGTCGCTCCTGTCATATTTCGCTTGCGCAGCGCCTGCACACCGCCGCGCCGCCTGTGTTGAAAGTCACGTCATAAAAGGTCTATTTTTGCTTTAAAACCAATGTGATAGATAGTTTCAACCTTAGTGAAGTTCCAAACTACTGGAAATTTTTGCGAAAAGTGGTACCAAAAGCAATTACAAAATTGACTGTACATACCTAAATCTACATCTGGCTCTAGTAATCTGCTTAAATCAAATTTTAACCGACTCAGCAATTAAGAAACTTCCATAATACTATACTGGCTTATCCCCTAAAGATACACACAAGATATTTGATCGTGTTACACATATCTAAATACACTATTAATTACTTAAGAATTTACTTACACGTGGCTGGCTTCGGTATATGTATATAATACATACAAATATGGAATAATCTGTGTATTTTCTAGAAATACATGACTGCAGAATTACTCACTAAAGCTTTGGCTTCTTAAGAAAGCGGTGAACGGTTACACAATAACGGCTGTCTGAATACTCAACTACGACAAAAAAGTCAACTAAAAAGGTATAAACAAGACATCGCAGACAGACAAATTAAAAATCCGGAGTCACACGTATCTGTTTGATTTATGCCCTAACACGTGGGACTCCGGATTTCTAATTTGTCTGTCTGTGATGTGTTGTTTATACTTTATACCTTTTTAGTTGACTTTTTTGTCGTAGTTTGGTTTTAGTTTTATAACTTTTATTTTATTTCTTTATATTGTATTCGAAATAACATATTTTTAAGTGATTTGTTTGAGTCGAATGAATTGAATTATTAAAAACTGGCTTTAGCATATTTTCTTGACAGCCATTTAACCATCATTGATTTCTTTTCATGCTACACAAAACACATCTTCTTTCGCCGTCACTTAAAATAAAGCCCTGTAACTGACAGACAGACTGACAGACGTTAGGCTTAGTTTTAGGCACTCTCGTAGACACTAGGCACAAAATCCAAAAAAAAAGAACCCGGCTTAACCCGGCTAGCACTAATGCCAGTGTAGGTACAGATTTAAAAAACTCGTCGAGTGCATAACGTCCACGTTTTTTTAAGTCGGTTGAAAAGTAACGAGTTATATCTATGTCAGTATTGAAAATAGTGGATTAATAACCATACATAATAATGTAATGAGCAGGCCAACGGTTATAATAATTATTTATAACTACAAAATTGTTTTGAAGGTCAAACAAAAACTGAAATATTCATGCATGGTGTCAAGTGCGGATCCAGGATTTATTTCTGGGTTTGGCAAAATCGGCACTTGGGCCAGACAGATAATTATGAAGTGTCTCCCATATTATCTTGTGTTGCGTTATACTGTTATTGGGATTCATTCTTTCACAATCAAGATAAAGAGCCTATTTCTTCAGCGTTCATCATTGAAGCAATAGTCTTAATCGGTTACGAAAATAATATCAAACATCATCATCATTATCTTGCCCGTAACCCAATTTATTTGATTCGGCGCAACACGTCTTTTTCTTCCATACTCTCTCTTTAATGGTAATATTACTCTCTTTTATTTTGCATGTATAGACGCTATACTATTGCAGGTTAATGGGAACGCCCTCCGTTAGATAACATACTGGTTACGTTACTTAGGACATGTATTTGGATAGTTATTACAAAAACAAGTGTTATAATGAATGTTATTCTATTCCATATTCATGAATGTATTGTTGTAACGTTACAATAACATCTAAGAACGGTTATCAAATACTAATTTTATTCGCCGTTTTATTTTTATTGGGACTATTTCCGATAAAACCTACTCTATTTCTTATTAAATCACCAAAATATTGATGTGGTAACAACCATTTAGTACAAAATACATTTATAGGGGAACGATCACATCATCATTAAGCACAGTATCGTTAGTGGAGCGCTTTACGCCGAGTACGTTAACGAACTTACACCTGTCTTACAAGCAAACGCGGCCTCGCGGCGTGCAGTCTTGCGTCTTGCGGTAATTTAGGCAACAACGTCTAACCGTGTAGGTATAAACGGAGTAAAGCTGTTTATCGCCGGCGGTACTGTAAGATTTCAGGCAGCGAGAGATATTCAATGTTTTCAAACAAGTTGATTCATTATCACACCTCTATAGGTAGGTATGAAACTATTGATGTCGGGAAGTTATATATATGCTGATCGCGTGGTAAACCCTGCTTGCGCGATGCAGGATTTTACGAGAGGTCAGTGTGATGCGTAGTTCGCATCTGGTGATGTAGATGCTGCCATACACCCATCTAACTAAATTATATTTATTTAAAATTTGTAAAATAAAAAATTGGTTTAAAAAACACTTTTACACGACAAACATTAATTATGTTGTAAAACTAGATGAGGTTGGTGTTTACTGTCTGCCCACTCCGAGAAGAAACTCAGAGGTGGCAATATCTTTTAAAGTCCAGACATAATCCTGCTGAGGCCATAATTATGAGGACCATGCTGATTAGTGTCTGAGTTGGTCTTTTGAGGAAAGAAACATTAGATTTGAGTGGATCTGTCCTGTGCACGCATTTGTCAGTAATCGTGTAGCTCAACTCGGAACTTTAGGAGCTCAACGATTCGATGAACAATACAAAAGTAAGGACCTTTGGTAAAACAACAGTCCATACGTAATAGTCGAATCTTATCATTGATTTCTCATCCACATCCCGTAATCTGATTGATTTCAAAATGCGAACACACTGTAGCTTTGGTAAAACTAAAATGTTAAATATGTGAATGTTGTATTGGCCCGACTCTCATGTACGAGGTTGTGGGTTCAAATACCCATGAACTTTTTCAATTCATTATGTACTTCTAAGTCACTAACTGCCGAAATGTGGGTGTACTATAGGTACACCTCTGCCTAACCCTTCGGGGAAACAAGGCGTGATGTTATGTGTTCTAAGTTTATTTTGGACATTACTGACATCGGTGAAGGCAGACATCATGAGGAAACATGGACTTATAATTAATATAAGTCAGTAATTGCCAATCCGCCTTGAGTAAGCGTGGTGATCAATAGAATATCCATACAAATGCTCATGCCTTCTCTGTATGAAAAGAGGCATTTGCCCTCCAGAAGGACAGCATAGGCTGGTATTATATGTTTTTTTTTAATGCTGTTTATTCCAAAGCTAATGTCAAACTGACGTAAACAAATTGTTTAGCTATAGTTTCAGCTGGAATACTATGACAACTACTTCGTATGGTCATGTGCATACTCAACGATCAAAGTTTTACGCTCAATGGCAGTTTTGACGACCTCTCGCCGACCATACTTGGGCCTTACTTGTCTCATTCCGGATACTGTTAGTACAGCCACATATCTGAGCTCCTAGCACTAATGCGCGAAGTAAACGTAACATAAATTCAAACAATTTTTGAATAGAAAATACAACTTTCCTATAGCATTTTGCTTTAAATTTATGTGATAAGCACATTTCGTATCACTCATATTATATATAACGTGTATCTTTAAATACCAAAAAGGGATCATTGTACTCATCAGTATGAACAACTTTCACTTTGGAACCAAACCATAAATAGCGGAAAAAAAATCAGCTGTTCCTTACATTTTGACGAGCTATGCAAACATAAATGTAGGGAACAGCTAATTTTTTATTGATCACCTTCGTTGCTCACTTCGTGTTGAAGTTTTTAAAGTATTGTATTAGTCAAGTTTATCTAACTGAACAGCTGCTGGGGAGTTTGTTGCGCCACTTGTTCTTACCAGTGAAAGCACTAGGAAGTGGTGAAGAGTCGACATTTTGGGGGACTGTCATAAATATGTAATTTTGACGTTCGAAATGTGCTGATTCTCACCCTAGTTTGATTATATAACTTTTGATTTTATTGATTCCAGGTTTTTATCGATGTTTTCTTTTTGTCATTATTTTATTGGATGTAGAAAATTATCTTTTTTTTTAAATGGCTTATTACCACGTCATGTCATTCTTTGAAAAATACTGAATTATTTTGTGTCCTACTTACTCCATAAAATACGTAGCTTGGAACTAAATAGACATTATCATGCTAAAGAAACCCTTATTATAAGCAAGTTAAGCATTTAATCGGCACTTATATATCAGCAACAAGCAGCCAGTTACTTCTTTGATTAGTTTCATGCTTCATGTGAAAGTTACAGAACCACTTTCCCCTTAAGTAATTACCTTCCGATCAATTCTGAGCCACGAAGGATAAACATAAGTAACAAAGGTAGGTAAGGTACATGGAGAAACACAATATAAAAGGTAAAACTGGGATTCGAAGAATGTTTTGTCAATATTCAATTTGATTTAGGTAGCGTATCAATTTAATTATAGACTGTTTTTATCTGATAATAGTCAATGATCGTAGGGTTCCTAGGTTATCTTTTCACTTATATCTATTTGTCTGTCAAATATAAAATCCTACTAATATTATAAATGTGAAAGTTTGTGTGTTTGGATGTTTGTTACTCAATCCCGCAAAAACGGCTGAATGGATTTGCATGAAATTTGGCAAACAGATACTTTATAACCTGGATTAACACATAGGATACTTTTTATCCCGATATTCCTACGGGATCGAGACTTACGCGGGTGAAACCGCCGGATGCAGCTAGTAAATAATAAATTCAAATCGACTAGTTAGTTACTCTTTAAGTCAATTTTAGAAAGATTATGATTCTTTTTAATAATCGCTCATACCAAGGCTAGGAGCTCGTGGCTAAGTAATAACAGCTGCACGGGTTGATCCAGCAGACTAAGCTACGCTTACCGGTTGGTTCGTGGATGGGTCACCATCTTTATACACGTACCGAGACTCCTCCGTGTCTCGGAAAGAAATCGGCTGTCATTCGTAGATCTTTGACAGTCGATACAAGTCGTCAGAAGCCCGAAAATCTGACAACCAGTCTTATTATATATTGTTCTTCTCTCCAGGTGTATCGTATTTCCCAGTTACTAGGTTGTGGAGGTCAGATATGCAGTCGCTCTATGTAAAATACTGGTATTCAGCTGCATCCAGTATACTGGAAGCCAACCCCAACATATGTAGTTGAGAAAAGGCTAGTTAGATTGATTCGCTCATACCAAAATAAATTATCACAAACGCGTACCTACACACCCTATATTCTGTCCTTGTTATATTACTCACAAAGATGTGAAAAAGCAATAGATACCTACCGCATAACACGGTTTCATTCAAGCCACTTTCGTTGTCGTAGCCTCCATTACATACAAGGAACCAACATTGGAACCAATATAAATATTTGTCCTATTGCGGAAATCGAACTCTACCAAGCATAGGGCGAGCACTCGGAGTAGAGAGAAATTTTCTGTCGGAAGAACTCAATAACACTACCGGTCCTAGGAAAACCAGGGCTTTTGAACTGATTCTAGACTAACAATATATCGAATTTCGATATCAAACATGTGTTAGTAGTTTAACGATTTAATACTGGTTGAAAAAAATCTTAACACCACCACGGAACTTTCACCATCAAAATAACTATCATAATTCAAAAACTATATTAACCAAAGCGAAAAATACTGATATCAAGAGTCCCTCGCCTAGCATGCACGATCGACTGGACAAACTATTATTTTGTCCAAAATAACAAGAACGTCAAAGGCATATCCGTATGTTTAATCGTCGGCTGCGCAGTACAAAGTAAGCCATGTCATGGAAGTGAATAGGCAAAAAAAGCTGAAGGATAACGTAGAACGAAATGTTAAAACATTGGCTTGGATTTTTGTACATTATCTATGTTCTATTTTGTGGAAATTGCTTGAGCGTTAGAACTGACTGGTCTCTTAACAGGTGAATCGGTGATCCATAATGTGCGCTTTTATACATTTCCAACTTGACGATATTGTTGTGGTAACGTTATCGTGGACGGAAATTTTAAAGCGTCTTAATTATATATTTCCATATATTTTACTACCCTGTATTATCGTGATGCCGTGGACGTCTACGATAATAATTATCGTCACGTTAGAAATTATAAAAATGCCCAATAGGTATCTGTTTTAATTAATTAATTTTTTGCTTGGAAGATTTATGGACAAATAAAACAATAACTTAAAATTATAAATAGTCCTGCGCCAATTACACATTTTAACGAATAAAAAATAAACTTTTTTTTATCTTCAGAAATGTTTTTTTTATTGTCCACGCATTCAACTATTTTAAGTTCATAGCTTCTACGGAGACATTCAACTAATCCATTATCAGCCTGTATAAATATTTTGCTGAAATTGGCATTTCTATAACCTTCTCTCTATCTTCGGCCTATCTCAATAAACCGATAATATCAAGTTAAGCGGTCATAATATTATAGTACATCCTACATGGAGAAGCAAGTAATAAACTTACTCGATAATCTGCAAAACTTTATTTTCTTTTCTCGAGAGCAACCAATTATGGTACCTATATCTTTCTATTACCTAGACTTTGCGAGACAATAATTATATTCAATCTGCCTAGCCTTTTCCCCCCAACTATGTTGGGGTCGGCTTCCAGTCTAACCGGATGCAGCTGAATACCAGTATTGTATATGGAGCGATTGCCTATCTGACCTCCACAACCCAGTAACTGGGTGATACGATACCCCTTGGTAAGACTGGTTATCAGACTTTCGGCCTTCTGACGACCTGTAACGACTGTCAAAGATCCACGAATGACAGCCGGGACCAACGGCTTAACGTGCTTTCTGAGGCACGGAGGAGTCTCGGTACGTAAAGATGGTCACCCATCCACCGACCAACCCCGGCAAGCGTAGCTTAACCTGATGGATCGACCCGGTGTGGCTGTTATTACTTAGCCACGAGCTCCTTTGCGAGACAATAGAAACTATAAAACTTATCTAAGAAAATTCTTCTACGTGCACCGATAAACAAAGGTTATAGATTTGTGACCATGTCTCATTTTTAGGGTACCATAACCAAAGGATAAAACGGGGCCCTATTACTAAGACTCCGCTATCTGTCTGTCTGTCCGTCTGTCACCAGGCTGTATCTCATGAACCGTGATAGTTAGGCAGTTGAAATTTTCACAGATGATGTATTTCTGTTTCCGCTATAACAACAAATACAAAAAAACATAATAAAATAAATATTTAAGGGGGCTCCCAGACAACAGACATGATTTTTTTGCTGTTTTTATAGATAATAATACGGAACCCTTCGTGCGCGAGTCCGACTCGCACTTGGCCAGTTTTTATTTATAGCGGAGAAATTTATTGTATAGATTAAAGCGCATTTTAATGTATAGCTTCAACCCTAATAATTACGAAAATACATAGGCAGTACTTGAAAAATAAAATCTAAGAACACTGAAAAATAAAATATTCATATCCGCTAAGGGTTCAGAATTTCAGTGTTTCCATAAAATGTATCTACTAACTCGTAACTTTTGCTGTAGGTAGGTAGTATATACTAAAAGAAATCTATAACCCCAAAGCATTTCAGAAAACTGAAAAAGCTAAAAAATTCTGACAACGATATTCTTTTTCAACACACCTTTAAAAGCCGCTTCCTACAACAAATATAACCAAAACCATTCCCGATAAAAAAATATCCCACAAACGCCGATACGAACAGCACTAGGCGTATAATATACCCGGGATAGCTCCTCGGGTTAGCACCCCGGGATAGCTACCCGGAAGGGATGCGTGTTCGGCTCGCAGATAACTGAAGAAAGTGTCGAAGGGTCCGTCTGCGACGTCACACACTATCTCTCGCCTCACAGTCATTAACGGCAGTGTTGTTGTCCGAACTTATTATCGTTTAATTTATGACCACACATTACCGCTTAAGGCGCCATTAAGCCGCTCCAGGAAAAGACCCCGGGAATAAATAAACCGGGAAAGTTCACATGATGAACACCCCTAACTCGTTTCGCTCTCGGCACGTGCAATCGTTAATTTTGTCCGTCACAGATCATAAACTGTTTATTGTTTTCTATTAGCCGTCGAAAGTTTCATAATTTATTTTAATGGTTCTTGCTGGGGATACCTACAAAGTGCTCTCTCTATTGACATATTTATAGCGAGTAAAACTTATCCTGGATTAGATACAAAAATATATAGTCTGCCTCAAAAAGTATGACAGTGTACCTAAAAAAGATTGTCAAGTACAATTTGTGTTCCATAATATTGTATCAATGTGTAGGTACAATTAAGAACTCAATGTGTAATATGTTTTGAGGCTACACAGGGATACAATATTAAAGAACAAAGCTACAATCTTTGTTCTATAATATTGTAGGTATCACAAAATTAATTGCGTGTAAGAAGTTGTACTGTACTCAATTGTCAACATTCAAAAACTCATACAGTCTGATTTACTTAATCCTCTTTGAATAATTATTGTAATTTCTAATAATTTGCTCCTTTTATTCCGCGTTTAATTTTTTGTGTGAAAGACAGATTAAAGAATAAACATTTTTTATCAGTGCGAGATAGGCTTTTTCATTATATCTTAAATTACATTATTATCCAAAGATAAGACAGCCAACCAATAAGAAATCAACGTTACACCAAAATGTATACAATATCTCAACATTACTCTATTTTATAAATATCAAAGAGCCTTATATAATATCACTACATCAAGTCTCAGACTCGATATTTTATTATATCAATCAAAATCGAGTATTATATCGTAACGAAATCGATTACTATCACGTTGGAGGTAATTCAAGGCCTCATAGAAATTCAAATGTTATTATAATAACAAAGCGCGTTAACCCGCAATAGTAATAGCGCCCATGTATGCTAAAAAAAATATTACCTTTCACATACTACACACACATACTACATAAAAGTAGTGAAATATTCACAAAACTATTAAATTGATACGTAAAAGAAACACACTGTACACGCACACTTGTATTTCAACATACAAAGTGTGACAAGTGTGCGTGTAAAGTGTTTCTTTTCCGTATCAATTAAGGGGGATGCGCCAAGGTAGCCCGCTAAATTCAAATTTTCTAACGTTTTTTATAAACATTAGAATCAGCAATACAAGTTTCTAAGTTCATACAAGTGCATTGAATGACTATTTCATGAAATCATGACATTTGGCACTTTAATGAACTTAGAGAGTTGCATTGTTGATTTTAATGTTTATAATTATATAAACCCATATTTGTTACGGCCGCTATTCATATTTAGATCAACATACAACCTGACACTGACCTGCAAATTGCAAAAAACTTAAGAAAATTTCAATTTCTCGGGCTATCTTGGCGCATCCACCTTAAATATTTTTTGTGAATATTTTAAAAAACACTTTTTTTTAATGGTAATGTTTTTTTAAAGCATGTATAGACGCTATACTGTTGCAGTTTAACAGGAATGCCCTTCGTTAGATAACATACCGTATGCATAGAAATAGGTACATGGAACACCCAGTATTTACATTTTTGCTCAATAATATAACAAAATAAAACATCACGCCCGTGTTCTACAAAAGGTTAAGCAGAGGCGTTTGTTACATCCACATTTTGCCAGTGTTATCCCTATTACAAAATCCCTTTTCTATGGATGTATCTATTGCCATGAACCAGACGCAAATAATGAATATGCATGTAATATTTTTTTCACTTATTCAGTAAAAGACCGTAGTAAGTATAAATCCAAGAAAGGTATTAATTAAGCAAATTCAACTAGTTACTTGTCACTCAAAAAACTTATTAAACTTCAACAATATTATACTGCAGTTCAAACGTCCGTTACTGCCGCAGCCATGTTGTGAAAATGTTCACAAAGTGAAAATAACGTAAAAGTTTTGAATTACTTGCATATGCAGACTCGAAGTAGCTACTGAAAGAAATCTTATGGACCTGACTTGGGGACCGAATCTTGGACGCTTGCGACAATTTGTTCAAATAGGCAGTCAAATAAAATATTTGTACTATGTAAAGGTATATTAATATACAGGGTGGCATATATCAAAGCGCACCATGGATTCAGCTCAAAATTTTTCATTGGTTATTAAAAAAAAAAAATGCTGTTTCATCATAAATTTTGACCGCGTAGGCAGGGCTTGAAATACCGTTAAAAATATGATATCGTTACAGCCTTCTGATGTAGATATCGTTAACTATTAAATAGCGTTATAATATTTAACGTTATCTCTGGCACATTTTACCGTTAAACATACGTAATGTTAAAATCTACGCTATTGAAAATTTTACCGTTATAATTTAGTTTTGTTACCGTCGCTCTGGATATCGTTAAAAATTTCAGACTGCATCGATGCTAAGACTGTGCCGTACGACTATTTGCGTGTATAATAAGTATTCTCTTTGCTATTCTGTGATGTGCTTGTTCTTGTGAATATATTTGGTTGGTTTGTCCGCCGGCCGCCTTTGAGAAAACGGGCCAGCAACGTCGCATAAAATAACAAAAATAATCCCGGTAATGTTTTACCGCTATTTTTACAATAACATTAAAAATACCTGTAATTTTTACCACAATTTTTAACGTTATTATTATGTTATGCTACTAAGTAACGCTACCAAATCGTACCGATATCCAGATATCTCTACAGAAATACCGTTACTTAACGTTACTTTTAATGTGAATTGGTAACGTTTTCAAGCCCTGCGCGTAGGTACTGCACTTTTCTATTAAACAGCAGATTTTCAGAAACAACAGATTATGGTGCTGAATTCATGGTTACAGTTTGCGCGTTGATGTCCCTGCCACCCTGTAAACCAGACATCCTTATACTTATTATAAATACGAAAGTGAGTTTGTTTGTTTGTTACGCTTTCACGCTAAAACGGCTGTACGGATTTGGATAAAATTTGGTACAAGGATAGGCCATGATGTGGAAAAGGACATAGGATATCTTTTATCCTGATATTCCCACGAGGTTTAGACTTACGCGGGTAAAACCGTGGGACGCAGTTAGTAGAATACATGTTCAAACAATTTCATTCCTATCATTGTGAAGGAAACCGCAAAAACAGATGAGAATCATTAATAAACTCACGCACTCAAATAAAAGACAGTCGTTGACAACAATAGGAGGCGTTTCTAATCTCTAATGACACAGGCAAACAAACAAATCACATGGCCACATGGTCACTGTTTCCTTCAAAAGAAAAACATGGCTTATTTGTCTCCCCTACTATACAACGTGCCGTTTGTATGATATTATAACGGCGATCCAGGCAATGAATTAATTCTTATTATTCTTTATAAAATAAGATAAAAATGATTTAAAAAAAATTATATATCAACATATGCTTAAAGTGCATTACCTACTTCATTATAAATTCCAGAATCAATCACGAACAGCGATTATTTTTCACGCGCCAATATGTTCATTTGTTTCGCCGGTACTGTGCCGGTACTGTGTCGGAACGGTTGCTTCACTGATATGTGTGAATCGACCTTTAATCAGCTCTGTTTGCAAACCAAATCGAAATTTAAATAAAATCTTTGATATGTTACCTCCTCGGTTGCCATGTGTTGAAGTAAAAAGTTCGTTCCATTTTTAAACAACACGACAATTATGATTTTTCATAGTAATTTATTTGGCCACTAAACACGATAAATATGAATCATACTAACTTTGCAGGCCCCATAATCTAGAAGAAGGTTGTCAAAATAATGCTCGAATTTCCAAGCTTGTTTGAGAAAAGTATTTATTTTTGAAATAACTATAAATAGTTATTTCCGCTATCTATCCCGTATGTTGTACCTGCCATGTTTTGTCTCTGCATCACCCTGGTTGACTGGTAGAAAATACCTCAGGCATTAACTTCGCCTTTGTACAGTATACTTTGACTTGTGCTTATAGTTTTAATAAATAATAAAATACAGTTTTTCTACATTAATCGAATCAATTTACTGACGTAATTTTTCTTTTAATGTAACTGCACGAAATCAGTAACTCTTTCTTACTATAAAGCTTGAAATATCCTTTTTGTTGATTTTGAGAGACACGTCATATCGACTACAGTGATAGGGCCGACGTTATAAACTATCAATAATGTCACAGTGTATAATCACACAAAGCTCAGCCCCACAAAAACTTGGGAGTTCGACAAACGATGCCGACTCTCCCCTTAATAGGAAGTTAATTGAATTACTTACTCCATATAGGATAGAGAGCATCAGTCCTTTATTGAACCCTCTGATAGAAGGTTACAATAATATTCTGGGTTCAATTAGGTATCAATTTATTTTGGTCACATATTCGATATAAAGTATACGTAGTTGCCACAATTACGTGGCATAAATTCTAATGCCACTATGTAATTTCTATGTACTTGTGTACTTGGCATATTAAAATTTTACGATATCTGTGTGCTTTTAGTTGGTGCTTGCTAATATTAAAAATATTGTTACTAAATAAATAATTATTAAGTAATTGGTTAGGATCTGCAAATTGGATACTATTTCAGAAACAAATTGGCTTTTAAGGGGCCGTGTTTTGTGTCGAAAATTGTACGGAATTATGATTAGGAAGGAAGAAAAGACAAAAAACCATTGAGTATAATAAACTTGGTCAATGTTTTCACATTTATTTATTCCTATGATAATAATATGTTAGCTCCATACAATCTGTTCCAATTACACTTGACAACCGCAGATTCTACTCTTCATATTATATCATATCATATCATATCATACAGATTCATCAGCTCTACACATCACCTTATTCATACTTAAAATCCCGGATATCACGGACGAATAGGTACATTCAGAGAAGAAAATAACCAAGAAAATATTTATATTAAATATACAGGGTGTAATGCTCTGAGAGAGACGACACGTAACGCCACCTGTCATGTTAAACATGAGTTACCGACCCGTCGACTGACACCGCATAAAGTGAGATTAAGGATCCCTGTTCACTCCTAAAGGAGTATCTCAAGAGCCTTTGTACAAAAGGAATACGCTAGATCGTTGCAATCTTCGGGACTATAGGATTGTGCGGGGCATACACAAGTGGCGTGGCGCGGGCGTGGCGACGGCGTGGCGTGTGTTGCGCCGCTCCTGATTTTCGCCTGCGCCACTTCCGCGCTCCATCGCCTGTTTATGTTGCACACCTCGTCGCTCCTATACATTTTGTATGAATATGAAAGAAGCGGCGCAACGCCCGCGCTATACCGTCGCGTCGCCACGCCAACGCCCCAGCCACTTGTGTATGTCCCGTCCTTAATATCTAAGGTGTGATTTCATCTAGTCTTGGATGTAAGGTGTTAGTTTCTAAAGCAGGACCTGTCCAGGTACAGACGTGTTCTGTTTGTATGGGACTTTTAGTTAAAAAGGCGTGTCACGTTTGTGTATTACGTAAGCTGTTAGGTACCTACTGGTGATCTGCAAGAGTAAACCCAGAATAAATCTCACACCAGGATTAACAGGCTTTTGTTAACTTAACAAAGAATCAAAAGCCTCGTATTCAACCAATAAAAGTTTGAAAATGTTGTTCATACTTATTCTACTCTTTGATGTTGTTCATTGGTTGATGTCAAGCAAGGCTGTTACAGGTTAGAACTGTGAATAACCAGGCGTGAGTAGAATTAGTCGCAGTAACTTGGCTATTTAGTATTTTTAGAACAGCGAAATAGGAAACATATAAAACGAAACGTTCAATTAAATACATGCCTGCAAATTACTCTCAATAAAAACCGCCTTGTAACCGCACGTTTGAAATATTTTTCCGTTTACCTAAATAAATATCAGAACAGAGTGCCATCATACATGTAGACCTACTTGCTATGGATATGTAAGTACACATGGGTAAACATAACACATACATCCTATTTACATCCTTATAGACCTCCACTACTGAGCATGGGTTTTGCGATAAGGAACGATCTTTGGGAATAATGCATGCATATAGTCACTTGACAGGGTATGATGATCGCATGTTGTGTTATCAGTATTCAAGGGATAGCAGCTGTCCAAACAACTGATATTTTGGCGGGAATAACACGGTTAGTCAATTTATCAGTAGTAGGTAGAAGTCCTTGTGAGAGCTCGTTGGGCAAAATTCTGCCGTTAACCTCCAATGCTGCCATTAGATTGGCATGTGAAATAACAGGCACATCAGGCTATACAACTTTGTCTGTAAGAATAATTAGTTATCTTAATAATTCTGGTGTCCAAAGTCGGCAATGGCCAGATTATATTAATAAAATATTTTTTCACATAAAATACTAAGCTGTGAGGCTTATTAGTTTATTAACAAAGCAGGCAATTATTATAATGCCTACTGTACTTAATCAGAAGTTTAGTATGTAATCTCGTGTTCTAATACTTATTATTTTATTAAATTACTTATATCTACGTTATGGTATCGCTTCCTTGCCAACACTAGTAAACAGCACAATGGCGCTTTCGGTTGAATATATTGCCTGCGTGTGAAGACCGCGTAACCGTAGGAAGTACGTATACAAGTAAACTACTATAGATACCTACATTTTATTGTGAATTATGGACATACGCTGATAGAACCAAGGGGTTTTCAAGTATTTTTATGGGACTTGAATTACGGCAGCAGCATCCATATTAAAGTAATATCGTGTCTGTTAATAATTTGTCATTTTCGAGTTCATATTCAGCTATCAGCATTAAGGCTCTTACATACTGGGGCGATTCGTCGTGCGACGCGAATTTTAACAAAACAATTTCTCACGGCGAACAATGCGGCGGCGTCGCGTCGTGCGACGAATTGCCCCAGTATGTAAGAGCCTTTAAAATCTCGGAGATTATTCTCGTTTCTGCCCCTTCTTACAGAAGGGATCAACATTAAACAGTGTTGAGATAATCCCAGTTACCTTGAATTTCCTAGAACTCCATTGCTAACAGAATTAGTAGAAATAAAGTGCTCTCCCAAACACGACCCTTTATGCATACGTAACGAGAAAACTGTTGCCAAACGCTAAAAGCTATATCTTAGGCTTGTTACTTACTTACTTATTATTACTTATGCCCGATTCTTGGTTTACCAACTGTTTGTAATAATAATATTAGTTTCCCTAATACTAGCTTATTTCTGTCCCACCGCAGGGCAAAGGCTTCTTCTCATACAGAAAAGAGGACTTATGAGGCTTACCATCTGTTATTTAGTTGCCTAGCCCTTTCCCAACTATGTTGGTGTCGGCTTCTAGTCTAACCAGATGCAGCTGAATACCAGTATTTCACATAGAGCGGTTGCCTATCTCACTTCCACAACCCAGTTACTAGGTAACACGATAACCTTTGGTAAGACTGGTTGTCAGACTTTTGAGAATGACGAATGACAGCCGGGGCCAACGGCTTTACGTGCTTTCCGAAGCACGGAGGGGTCTCGGACTAATGGATGGAGGCTTACCAACTGTTATCGGTTTCAAAATTAAACTCAGACCAATCCACTGAACGGGAATCGAAACCATAATTTTCTTTGAAAACGCCCTTGGGAAACAAAACCTTTCCTGAACTTTGTGACTATGCCAATGATGACTAATACTTGTTCTGTCTTGTTTATAACAAAATAGTTTCTGTGATCATAGATCTAAGTACATCGTCTGCACATAATATATAATAATTATAATTCATCTGCCTAGCCTTTTCCCAACTATGTTGGGGTCGGCTTCCAGTCTAAGCGGATGCAGCTGAATACCAGTATTGTACATGAAGCGACTGCCTATCTGACCTCCACCACCCAGTAACCGGGTAATACGATACCCCTTGGTAAGACTGGTTGTCAGACTTTCGGGCTTCTGACGACCCGTAACGACTGTCAAAGATCCACAAATGACAGCCGGGACCAACGGCTTAACGTGCTTTCCGAGGCACGGAGCAGTCTCGATATGTAAAGATGGTCACCCATCCACGGACCAACCCCGGCAAGCGTAGCTTAACCTGAGGGATCGACCCGTGCGGCTGTTATTACGTAGCCACGAGCTCCTCTGATAATAATTATAATTAATGTATACAAAATATCGTAAAACATTTAAAAAAAGTAACTATGAAGTTTCTTGCCCATTCTGCTCCCTATAAAACTACATTTTGGACGCTTAAGATCAATTCTATTCAAAAGTGGAATAAATTATTTAATTTTGACTTTGACTTTGACACGAATAAATTCGAAAGATTTTGAAGTGAAAACACAACAGCCTCAATCAATCAATCTGCCTAGCCTTTTCCCAACTATGTTGGGGTCGGCTTCCAGTATAACCGGATGCAGCTGAATACCAGTATTTTATAACACAACAGACTATCCTATAGCATTTGGGTTTAAATTTTTGCGACAAGCATAGTACGTATCGCCATAGACGTGAATAAAGTCTTAAATAAAATAGTCGTTTGAATTTACGTTTCGTTTATTCCGCGTTTTCGTGGTTAGTCCACTGTACTTGTGACTTAGTACACTGTAAGATGAATACAATTCCTTTGATAATAATCGTTCCCTAATATCTAGAAACAGTCACTTATTTGGTCAGCCGAAGCCAAATAGGTTCTAGACAAAAATTAGAGGAAATTTCTTTTCGGCCGTTTTAAAAGTGATTACTTCTACAATAAAGACACACGAACAATCAAGGTCTGTTTAATAGCAAATAAACTTCTCAACTAATCAATTCTAATTGAAAATCGAACTTGTCAAAGAGCTTTATGTTGTCTGTGAAAAGTTCATAATTAATTTTTGGTGACTGGTTTGTACCTTGTATTGTTAATTACAGGTATTATTTGTAGTAAAGTTGATGTTAGTGTGTTATTGACTTTTTTAGTAACATATTTGTTGTTGATATGTTACTAAATAGTTATCCCCGAAGGTTGGTGTAGGTATACAGGGTCTTGAGATCTGACCCTGTAAACACCAACCTTCGGTGGATACAAGTGTCGTGCTATATTATACAGTAGGTTAACTAATAAAGTGCGTTCCCATTAACCCGCAATAAGAATAGCGTCCATAAACGTTCAAAAAAAAAAATATAAGTGGTGCAATATTCACAAAATTATTATATTGATACGTAAAAGAAACACTCTGTACACGCACACTTGATTTCACTGTAGAAAGACAACTGTGCGTATACAGAGTGTATTTTCTTTTATGTTTATATTTTTTATGTTTATTTTTGTTTATTTTTTTAATATTTTTCTTCAATTTAATAGTTTTGTGAATATTTCACTACTTATATTTAAAAAAGTTTTCTTTTGTTTAGTATTTTTTTTCGTGGTATCAATTTAATATTTTTTGTAAATATTTTACTTTAATAATAAAAATAAAATTTAATAGTAAGTAATTTTTTTTTTTGAATTTATAGACTCTACACAGGTTAATGGGAACGCCCTTCGTTAGATAACATACTGAATACTAAATATAAATCTAAATTAGCTAGCGAAACTCTGCAGATGTGATGGGAATCGATATTATCTAAACACGCTAAAATGAAAAAAGAAGTTAATTTGATGATTTTTTTTTTGGGGTCATCAACTGCATGATTCGTTATTTGAAATATACATTTTTTTAAACTGATTTTTTGTGTAATCTCAGAAATTACGGGTATTGATATCAAAACACGATAAAACAAAAAAAAAATCTTCTTAACTCATACCTACTTCAAGTAACTAAATCGAGGGGTGAAAGGCTATTTGTTTGAAGCGACATTTTGGACGATATTGAGTTATATACATATTCGGAATCAGTGAATTTTTCTGCATCGGATGAGCCGGGTTTCGTACAATTCTGAGCACTTTTTTGGCGCTTGAAACATCAGTAAAGTTAGGTCAAGTTTGAATCTGACTTGACTGAAGCGACACAAATTTTATACAATTTTAGTAAAGATGGACTTCACACAGACCAAATATTTTGTGATTTTGACTTAAGCTGTTTGTCCTGACATAAATTTCGTAACATAGGGCGTTTGAATAATTTTGCCTGCATCTGAAATCCATGCTTGATGTCGTTTGAAACATTTAGCCTGCACGTGGAATTTATACCTGGAATTTATTATAAATACTTAATGTGAAGTGCTACATAAATCATTTTGGTCTCAAAGTACTATTATGATACTTCAGCTGCATAAGCTTAATAGCCTGATTCTATATTACTATCGCGATGGTAGCTATTACATTTAACCTTACACTAAAACAACACCGAGTGTTGCTTAAATCCTTTTTCCTGAACCTATAATATACAGTTTATGGCGCTTGAATCATTTAGCCTGTTTCTAAATAAAAGTGATTTGAGGTAATTTTGTATGAAGCGACATATATTTCTGGTAATAATAGCATTACAAAAATGAAAACTAGACTAAATTGTGCGGTTATTATAAAGGATAACAACATAGAACACTTTTTTGTAATAATATTAATACTTTTTTTATAATGATTTTATTTTTCTAAAAATGAAACTTTGAAATGCTCTCCTGTAAAGTTCCAAAAATGTCGCTTAATACAAATAGCCCGCGAACCCTCGAAATACCACTCCAAAAAAGACATCTTTTTTTTTTGTCGTGTTTTGTTATCGGTATCCATCACGTGTTATCAGTTTCGCTAGCTAATTTACTCCTACATTTTGCCAAGTTTTTTTATTAGATCAGAAGTTTATATCTACCGTGTCGTCGTTTATATCTATATCAACTTACAAAAATATCTTTTCTTAAAACATTTTTTTTTTCTATATTCTAATAACACAACATTTCTGTAGGGTAGGAGTATACTTACGCAGGTAAATAAGTAATTCTTTGTCCTTTTCCTTGCTTATCTTTCATGGAGGCATTTATTTCAGATTTGTTCTTAATTAAATATTTCAACATTTCCCGGAAACCTTTTGACGGCTTTTGAAGAACAGTGTACCATGAAAGTTCAGAATAATAATAAATCATTAATTTTATTATCACCAATTAAAGACGACCAAAGGAAAGTACTTATGTGAAAATAAAATCTTTTCAACCCACTGTGTTAAGGTCGGCTTCCGGTCTACCCGGATGCACCTGAATACCAGTAGTTTACATGGAGCGACTGCCTATCTGACCTCCACAACCCAGTTGCTGAATAACACTATATTGATAACACTGTCATAGTCTAAGTAACGACTGTCAAAGATCTATCAATGACAGCCGGGACCAACGACTTAACGTGCTCTCGATAACTGATGAGTAATGGTTGGTCATCCATCCTCGAACCGACCGCGGCAAGCGTAGCTTAGCCTTCGATCGACTTGTGCGGCTGTTATTATTTAACCACGAGCCCTTCGACCAAAGGTATGTATGGACATATTAATAATTCGGGCCTACTCCTAAAATGATAACCAAGTACGAAATTGCCACGATAATAATGATGTAAGCTTTGTAAGTACGATTCCAAGTAAAATTTTGCACTGAGTCGCAATAAATTGTCGTGATAAAGAAACTCAGCCAAACTAAAAAGTAGGCGCAGAACAGTGAACAAAATCCCTAATGCATTCCCCTTTTTGTTTTCTTTTTGCAAACTTAATTCTTTTTTCGCCAGAAAATGTAGCCGTTCTATGCCAGCACTAGATAATGAATCGCTGCGATTAACCACAGCGTGTCTTTGCTAAAATAAACTTGGGTTTTAATAATGGAGTCTTTATTTTAGTCATCGTGAGTTACTAAGATTATTTAGGTGATTAAATAGTTCGTTTAAATTGAGAAGGGAGAAGTTTGATTATGGTTTTATTTTTATTTATAACTACCGACCCGCCCCTGTATCGCACGGTTTTTACAAATTGACAAAATATTGGGATTTACTTAATAAGTTTTTTTTTTTTTTAATGAATTTACTTAATACTAATTAATTCAACATTACCACCTTCCCAAATAATTATATTCTCTAAATGACGGTTAAAAACGCATCAAAATCTGTTGCGTAGTTTAGAAGAACAACTCGTCACACAGACAAATACTAAAAGCGACTTTAATTTATAATATCTGTATACATACAAGTATAGATAGGTCTAGAAGCTTAAAATAACCAGACCGAAAAATGATAATATAAATAGCAAATATTGTTACGGTCAGCTTTATCTAGACAAAAATAATGGGTTACAAATTATTTACCTTCCAATTCCAGGATAATAGAGACATAAATATTTAGAATTTTTTGGCTCATTTTTATACCAACATTTACTCCGAATTTTCGAACATTTTATTTAAGTACATACTCATTAAGAAAAAATGTAAAAGATCATATTTTTTCATTTATTTTCATACTTAGTAAATGGTGATCTATACAGAACAGATAGGTAAGTACGCTAATTATTTTCAGAACTTACCAATGTGAAAGCTTTTACTGATGTTTATTTTTCGATTTTATAGCCCCAACCATAAAATTACCCACCTAATTTAATACTTCGACTGCAACAGAAGAAAATTCACGGGGTCATTACGGAAGGGGTCAAATTCTAAATTCTACCGACAGATCTAACATTAAACATGAGTATGTTTGACATGTTTATATTTACCTAGAGCGGGCTACACAAACAAAAACGCTCTTAACCACGTAAATAACAAAGTCGCTTTTGGTACAAATGATACGCATATGAGCAAAAAAAAGGTTTTGTTTCAAAAATATACTCTATGTTGTGGAATTTAGATTTGATATCCGATGTCAGGGTAGGTGATTCGAACAGGTACTTACACAAAGAGTTTCAATACACTATGGCGTTTCTTTCGTGAGCAGTAGGGCACAATTTGCTGCGTAAAGGTATGGAAGATTACCTAGACAGGCGGACGACGATAAGCGCCGAGTCGTTATAGAGGTTGTCGGAGACCCTCAAAATATAAACATGGTCCAGATGTCGCAGATAAGCGAAGAGAGCTTTTTGGCCTAATGGCAGATTACTTGAGTCGAATATGTTGTGAGCCCGCCCCCTCATGTCATGACTTATTGAATGGAAAATTCTTCAAGATCTGATAAAAGCGATCGCTCTTTGACGCTCTAAATATTTTCATAAATATTGCTGTATTCCTCAAATAGGTCATCGGAATAATTGATACCAATGCGAACGTAAATTATTTACAATCTAGAATCATCTGTTATTGGCCTCATAAAGGATGTATTAATTCATTTTGAATTAATCCGTGCGGATAGATTTTCGCTGTGAATGAATCACAGCGAAATATATATTTTAATATTTAGTTGTAATTATTGCAAGATAATTCCTAAGACCTTTCAATAATTACAAATAATGTGAAAGCTGTTTATCGGTTTTTAAATGTATGTGGCTTACGTTCTTCTGTTAAAAACTGAACCCAATGTTTAAAAAGGACAAAATGGATACGAAATTTTCATCCAAATGACTATTCATTTTGGTGTAATTTTTACAGCTAACTCAGAAGCATTCAAAATAAAACGCGCTTAAAAAAATACAATTCAACCATGAGTAAAACTGCACATTAAAACTCCATTTTCATCTCAACGGGGCTTGGTTAAACCATTCATTGTTATGCACACACCCTGTATTCATGACGTCACTGCACAGACGTCTCTTGTCTAAAACATTGTTAACACATTTTTCTGTTTTGTTAGGTTAGGTTGTTATTCTTGAAGCTCCATGTTTGTTTTATAAATCGATTGTTTGTATACATTTAATCACTTTATAAATATGCCTATACAACGCGTAATATAGCCCTGAAAGTAGTTCGTTTTGAATAGACTAGGTACTGCGGGGTAATTGCCTAACATACTAACCATGAAAATGCCTTTCATTTGACAATTCAACGACATTGACTGAGTACTAACCATGGCAATGCCTTTCATTTGACAATTCAACAACATTGACAGTTCTTTACGTTGTTGAGCCATGGAATTTTTAATCATTACGAAGCAAAGGAGTAGGAATTTCCTTCAAAATCCTTCAGATTGTGATGGAAACTATGTTAAGCAACTGGGGTGCATAATCGATGATACACATTAAAATGCGTATTTATTCATTATCATTTGTTTAAAAAAATCTTATTTTAATAAGAGCGACTGCTTTAGAAAAGCAATCATTAGACCACAAAGATCTAAATTGCTCCTAATCTGTTCTGTAACTCGTCACAATTTTATTATTATAGGTAGGTACAGACAGATTTCAGTGTCATATCACCCAACTAACATCCGGCACTGAACATTGTCCTCCCAACGCCAGGAACAATGAACGGTCAACGTATTGCTGTTATCAACATGATTGGAACACGAATTAGTTATCTTACTGTTTCTGTACATATTCTGTACATACTTGTACCTAACATAAGTATAATATTATCTGTATAAAATAACTGTATAGCTGTACAAAGAACTTTTCGCACGTGGCCAAAATCGGAACTAACGTCGCCATCCTGTTATTACAATACGTTTCATAAAACAATTTCAAAACCCCTTTGCAAAAAAAACTGGCACTTTAACAGTCATTGGCTTTTCTATGGATAATATTAATAGATTTACATGTCATTAGCATAAATGACTAGTAATTTCTTATTATCAATAAGAATATCGTTTTTTGGCTACACCCCTCTTCCAGCAGCGCTACAATTTTACTAGCTCTTATTGCTTTTTCTGCCATTACAATCGACACAAAAACATCTGTTTTAAGTCACAATAAGGCTGGATTATGCGACAAACATAAATTATTCTACTAAAAATAACGAAAAGTTAGTTTAATTGCCAGGATAACCTTGTTACCGCAAACCCGCAAAAAGTGAGTAAAAGTCACAAATTGAAAAAGGGATTATTATTGGTTTAAACAAAAGTTTCGAATTTGGAATTAACTTTTTTCATACCCAGACTCTTTATTAAGTGCCAGTAACATAGTTTGGCTATTAAAACCTCTTTACAACTAAATGATTACCAGTAATGTAAAAAAATCAAAGTCGTCCGTTTTTTTTTGCAAACGGGTGTATGTTGCACATTAATGTTAACCAACAGCGCCTCCTGTCAGCGTTATTCGAGTGCCAAAAGATCCTTGTAGCAGTGTACTTGATATGTGTATTTTAGTTCACGGCGCCGCCGCCGCGGCGTTTATGTAAACGGCAGTAGTGGAGTGCATCATTTCAGAGTAGACAAGCTATATGCGCCGCGGCGTGTATGTAAACTGCGGTAGTGGAGCACGTCATTTCAGAGTGAATAAGCCATGCGCGCCGCGGCGTGTTCGTAAACTAGGGTAGTGGGGCGAGTCATTTCAGAGTAGACAAGCTATAGGCGCCGCGGCGTGTATGTAAACTGCGGTAGTGGGGCGCGTCATTTCAGAGTAGACAAGCTATATGCGCCGCGGCATGTATGTAAACTGCGGTATTGGGGCGCGTCATTTCAGAGAAGACAAGCTATATGCGCCGCGGCGTGTATGTAAACTGCGGTAGTGGGGCGCGTCATTTCATAGTAGGCAAGCTATACGCGCCGCGGCGTGTATGTAAACTGCGGTAGTGGAGCACGTCATTTCAGAGTGAATAAGCTATGCGCACCGCGGCGTGTATGTAAACTGCGGTAGTGGGGCGCGTCATTTCATAGTAGACAAGCTATACGCGCCGCGGCGTGTATGTAAACTGGGGTAGTGGGGCGCGTCATTTCATAGTAGACAAGCTATACGCGCCGCGGCGTGTATGTAAACTGCGGTAGTGGGGCGCGTCATTTCATAGTAGACAAGCTATACGCGCCGCGGCGTGTACGTAAACCTCGGTCGTGGGGTGAAGATTTACAGATATGGAATAATTTGCTATCATAACACCCAGTTTTATTTTTGGGTTTATCTACATACCTACCTACAAGCTATACGTATATTTTCGAACCGAGGTTTCATCAGCATTCCGAGTCTAGCCTTTTTCTTGGTCTGTAACACTTATTTTTGCCTCTAATCAGGAGTTTTATTTTTTCAGTAATCAGCTTTAGTTACAGTTCTAACATCCGACTTTTTCATGTGATGAATGCTGAAGAATTTGTGGTTCAGTTAAATTTATTACATCGTCTCATGAAGAATGAAATACCATAGACATTACCTTATGTAAAAATGTGACTATGATGTGCGTGAAACACGGAAAGCAGACTAAATTTTCCATGGTTTCACTAATAAAATTGTAGAATGTTTCTCTGATAATCTTAGAATATATTGCAATTCCCCTTGTGTGCTTAGTCGCCCCAGGGGGTTCTCAGCAGCCAATTACACAAGACAGGACACTGCTAATGAGTACAAAGTAAAGAAGCGAACTCTTCGGAAAATATATACCTACTTCGAGAAGAAAATATAAAAAATACCTCGTGATTTTCTCAGTTTAACATCGAAATTTTCCAGTGTTTTATCAGAAAAACTACAATTCTAAGCTTATTTTTCAGTAGCAGTCCGGATTCTGGATTTGTGCCTGGTTGATGGCAATAGGCCGAATTATGAATGCACTATAGGTACACCTCTGCTAACAACCCTTTGGGGAAACTTTAAAAAGAACTTCAACTACGGAACATTTTGAAAATCACCCATGAATTAAAAACATCCTCTCTCACAAACTCGTTGTGAAAATTGCAGCGGTACATTACATAATTCTTCTTTCTTTGTTACACTAAAAAACATACAAACGAGACAGGAGTGCAAATTTTCTTTTAGGTAGCAAAGGCAACAGGATGATGCTGTATTCAATATGGTTGACAAAGAATTTGTACTTCCCGCGCAAGTTGCACGGTTTTCTGTACTAATTAGGTTGGCTAATGAATACTGGGGGTTCATCCGTAGTTGTCTGGGTAATTAACAGCTGAGATAGGAAATATTAATATTTATAAGGCCCAAGGGTGGAGAAGGAAATTTTCGCAAGTGCTCGTATAATATGTTCGATTCAAAGTGTCGCTCTGAATTTTACATACTCATTACATACCTAATAAACAAGGTGTTCGTATTCCATTTCCGTGTTTAGTGTGTGTTTAATTCATTTGATTAACGGCAGCTTGGTCTCCCCTCTAAGCAGAAATAATTGTAATTTACTGCGCCAGCGCCTGGTTCCCGTAAATTAATAATCATTATAGGTACTGGTTATTTGAAATGAGTGCAATATACATCATTATATAGTCGTAAAAATCCTAATAAAACAAGAGCTAATATTTGAATTCAGGTGTTTTAAATGCAGGAGGTAATTTAAAAAAATTACATGCCTCGTTGGTCTATTGCTGAGCATGAGCTTCGGGGTTCCATCCTCGGGTAGGGCGTCGTGTTATTGGGTTTTTCCATGAGCAATTTCTCACAAGCAGCCGAAATTATCAAATAACTTCTCCCGCTCTGGGTGGAGCGGAAGGACGTATCAGACTCTTACTGAGTAAAACCCACCCGTGTTCCTTATGTTGCCTGTATGTTGCCAGAGGCCTCGTTAATCCTTTCGGATTTTCCTGCGACCTTGGCAGGCATCGGCCCTATCGGACCCCCTCAGTTGTGCTGGCGTCTCTTTGAGGCGCGCGTGGAATACCACGGGCCTGATCCTTATCGGACGGCGAGCTACCCATTGCTCACCGACCGTAAGCCCACGCCTGCGGTGGCCGGGAATCGACCTGGAATTCCCGACGCCCAGGGCGTCTCCTGCGATGGCTAGGGGTTTTTTGCCTCTCCCTCACGCATTCCGCCTTCTCCTTCAAGAGCATTACTGCTTCTCAGTAGCAGCTTGGAGTGTGGCAATAGGCTCGCCCCCTATTACATGGGACTTATAACAGAACTGGCAAAATGTGAGTTTGTACTACAGGTACACCTCTGCCTAATCCTTTCGGGGTAACGAGGCATGAAGTTATATTATATTATGAATTATGATATACGAATTAAAAGATTAATTAATTATTTATGTTGATTTGATCGTTTCATTTAAATTAATAAACAATTTATTACAATCACAGTGTATATCAAAACATTAATATGTAACGCACAACGTTCCCCTTAACCGTATCTCCAAAGGTAAATTAGCTTGGGTTAAAAAGAGGTCTACCACAGTAATTCAGTGGGGTCGGATTTCAATCCGTAAGCCTTTGATCGGGAGTTTAATGTCGGCATTTGGCAATTGTCGCTTCATTAATGAAGTAGACACGCAGATAAAACACTTATGGTTTTTTTGGTGAAGAGGTCTTTCTTTATGGGATACTTAATTTGTGAAGTTTTGGGTCTTTGTGGGCGTTTAAAATAAGAAAAGGACCATTATTTGTTGGCTCTTCGCCAAGAGTCTATAAATTTGAAAGATATAACTACATAGACTTCGATTAGCAATAATAGTAAAGCTCAACGACTGAAGCATACCTTGACTAGACTAGGGTTTTATCAAAACGCTGGATTTATTCAGGGATATGGTAAAAAAAATATGCTGTCGAAAATCATTCGAAAATGATGAAAGAAAGAAAATTATTTGTTCTTTCTTTCTTGTAGTAGAATCGATGAAATCTAGTTTCGAATAAATCGTTCCAATTTTATAATTAACCCTTACGCGGACTGTAAACGCCCATAGACGTAATAACAATAAAACTTAAATTGTGTCTCATTCAGTGTCCGCGAAAGTGTTAAAATTGGAGGTCTTACCAAAACAGCTTTGCTGCGGTGTTTATTTATATTATCCTGAGGTCTTTGTCAATTCTCCTGTAATTGTTCTTTAGCAAAATCGTTAACTCACTGCCGATCAATACAATCTTCATAATGTCAAATCAAGTACCTAATAAAATAATAATAATAAAAATGTTTATTTCTTCACTTAAGTAAATAACTATGTCAGGTTTGGAGTCACCTGTACCTGTACCTAGAGTAATTATAACCAATTAGGTGTTATATGGACTCCGCTTCCTTATATTACCTACCAAGATTATCAATGAAATCCAAAGCTTATTTAGTTTATAGAATAGAAACCTCCTGCTATCTCTGTCGGCTCTTCAAGCTCTATTATATTTTATCTTCTAAA
Organism: Lithophane leautieri; assembly: GCA_949152455.1. Lineage (NCBI taxonomy): Eukaryota > Metazoa > Arthropoda > Insecta > Lepidoptera > Noctuidae > Lithophane > Lithophane leautieri. The sequence goes on from OX424459.1 coordinate 12,682,108, forward strand.
TTCGAAATAGTGTATATCTCATAATCTTATGCCATCCCAACTCATCATCTGCCTAGCTTTTTCCCAACTATGTTGGGGTCAGCTTCCAGTCTAACCAGATGCAGCTGAATACCAGGGTGTAAAATACACCTTGGCAAGACTGGTTGTCAGACTTTCGGGCTTCTGACGACCCGTAACGACTGTCAAAGATCCACAAATGACAGCCGGGACCAACGGCTTAACGTGCTTTCTGAAGCACGGAGGACTGTCGGTATGTAAAGATGGCTACCCATCCACGAACCCAACCCCGGCAAGCGTAGCTTAACCTGATGGATCGACCCGTGCGGCTGTTATTACTTAGCTACGAGCTCCTCCTCGCCATCTATTCCTATGCCATCCTAACTTTCGCTACATATTATAAAACAAAGTCCTCCGCCGCGTCTGTATATCTGTCTGTCCGCGATAAACTCAAAAACTACTTTAACGATTTTCATGCTGTTTTCACCAATGGATAAAGTGATTCCTCGCCATCTATTCCTATGCCATCCTAACTTTCGCTACATATTATAAAACAAAGTCCTCCGCCGCGTCTGTATGTCTGTCTGTACGCGATGAACACAAAAACTACTGGACCGATTTTCATGCTGTTTCCATATGGATAAAGTGGTGAGAAATGTTTTAGTATATAATAACCGACATCCACGCAGACGAAGCCGCGGGCATCATCTAGTAACATTATAAATGCAAAAGTGAGTTTGTTTGTTTGTTTTGCTTTTACGCTAAAACGGCTGAATGGATTTGGATGAAATTTGGCACATGAGTAGATATGGTGGTGGTGGCTGACCTGAGTTAGGACATAGAATACTTTTTAATTCCGATAGTACGTTCCAATAGGATATTTTTCGACCTCCAAAGGGTCGAAGCCGCGGGCTAAAGCTACTTATATAATACTCGAGGAGGTTGCTTTGGAACTGTCATGCAGGCTAAAGTTATAGAGTTTACCTATACCTACTTATTTTAATGAATTGAAATAAATGTTATCACAAAATATTTGCGAAATAGAACCTTATTATATTGGCTACACCTGTATCGTTCTATAATTCAAGTCTAAAATGTCCAATTAATATGTGACAACTTAAATTAATTAAAGTCTATGAAAACAATTGAAGGAAAATTAAAGGGTTTTCTAACCTTCAGTGACATGACATCTAATTTGCCGAAGCCATAGTTTTCAGACCATTCGCCAAAAATATAACCAGACGAAAAAGGTTAAAAAAATAGATTATCAATATTCTTACTAACGGTTTATTTTCCCAACGAATGACTGAATTTCAAATCTAGGCGGAATAACTTGAAAAGGGGCAAACAAAATAAAATTACAAATAAAACCAATTTTTTTGGCATTGGGAGCTTTTTACACCTCCCGAGGTCGGTAAACCCGGAACGTGTACGAAATAAAAATGATACAATAAACGCGAAATAATCCCCAAAGGCATTTATGTATTACGAAATATATTAACAGTCGGAATAGATATGAAAAAAAAATATTCAAACAGAATTACAATATTTTGTCGGCTGAAAATTGGAACTGTTGAGCTACCTGCCTATTATTTACAAAGGAATAATTTGTCAATACAGAATAACGGAATTTGTCCGAAAGTCATATTTATTTTTCAGTATAAAAATCACTTCAACCTAATGTTTATAAATTGGTCCTTCGATCCGCGCGGCATCTACTGACTTATAAATTAAAGATTCGACTGAAAATTATGTTAGGATACCCACCCACGTAACTCCCTAGTCAATTTGCTTTTACTTAATAATAAGGATGGAAAAATACTTCCAGACCACATCTTGAACAATCAAGGGCGCCCCTAAAATACTTACTGGGAACTATTTGAATAAAAGATGGTCCAGAACGGCAAATTTTCAATTATATATGTAGATACAACTTTATTCCGCAGCTTTGTTTGTCACCGTGATAAAATAAAATGTCAAAAGGTCGTATTTATCACAAAAAGTTTGCCTCACAATGTAGTTTGATAATAAAACTTCTGAAAATATTAAAACAACAATTAAGTATTTGCGGTAATTTCATCATAATTTTTTACAACTCTATTCGTGAAATCGGCGGCGCATAAATGAAGCGAGAACATGCAATTTATCTCGAAACACATACCTACGTATAAATATACTTATGAAACTTAACTGCTCAGCATAAAACGCCATGCCGTTAAATGTGATTTTATTTTTATTGCGTCAACAAAAACAAATCGTTTTATGTTCAGATTTAAATTTCAGTGTTCCGCCGAGGGCTGAATATCCCAACTGTAATAAGGCGATGTTTTTATTACAGTGGGCCCTTCTAATAAGCGGACACTGGTTGTTTGTTCACAAACAATCATCCCATTTTGTAATTTTACACCTGTATCCGCTAGCAAACGAAACAAAATTAGAAAGACCAAATAAGTTGAAAAAACAAGACTCATTTCTATGGTTTCTGGTAGAGTTCGTAGTGATGCAAACAGTCTACGTACGCTAAATCAATAAAAAAGTAAGAAGCACAGCAAAATCGAACATTAATTTACTTTCTAAAAGGCACAAGAAATTCTTCATCTACTTATAAGTATATTATAACAATCTTTTGTGTAATACCTTAGAATTTCTTCAAGAATTCTAATTGTTCTAAATAACCCAAGCAAACAAAACGATCCCAGTCTGTTTACTTAACGCAAAAGTTTTCATAATAAAACGGTTCTTGCATTCTCGAATAATTCAAACCAAAGATGCGAGGAATTAGAGAACAGGTAATTAATAACGATATAAACACCGAGCCGGGCATATAATAACTGCATTATCCCATAAATATTCATGAGCGACAAACTTCTAGTGGGACTGGTGACGAATTCACCGACTTATCCGCCGCATCAAGTTCGCCCCATGAATATGTAGCCACGTGAAGGCAGAGACTAAAATAAGGGTTCATATTAAAACGACCAATTACCCTAGATTCCTGTACAGTTGTAGGTAAACTCCTCAGGAAAACTTCCTCAAAGACGTTGGAAAGACGTACGTACGGTGGACAAATATATTGGACCGTCGACGTACACGTCGCTTTTCTTTGTACTCTAGTGGGGACGCTAAGAAACTACACTTCGTAAGGACTGACACAGTGAGTTAGTTATTTGAGCTGGATTGACTGTATCTTGGGTGAACAAAGGAGACACGAATATTATGCATTACTCCGTCCAATAACTAGGAATATTAGCTTAGTGCTACATAGCAACATAAACGTATGGTAACTCTTGTTATTAGACAATATAATGTTTTGATAGTTTCCAATAAAATACATACTAAGATCGGTAACTAAGCTACAAAATACATGAAGGTAGTAATAATATCATCCTCTTATCAGGTCTTCTTACATAAAGATTAGCTCGCGCGTCAGACCAAGTATCGCTTAAATAAAAATCAATATCGCAATCGGTTACGAGTTTCTTCTCACAGTCCATTTGCTCTAAGAACGTAGTGCTTTCTCAAAGGGATCTCTCGGCCCTTATTTCGAGATCCTTTAGGACCACACTTGAAGAACGGCACGCCGCCTTTAGGGCCCCGCTTCCGCCCTTCGAGAAATGCCCGAGATAAGAGAGACGTTTTGGCGCCATTCATGTTTATGGCAGGGCAAATGGCCCTAGAATACTGCGCACTTATTATAAACAAGTACCTATACACAATATATTTAAAAACGCTTCGAGAGATATTGAAAACTCGTATTTGTTCAAAGCGAGTACGTTTCTACCGAAAAGATCTCACCGATGTATTTTATTTGAATAAGTTTTTAAAGGGGTTGAATATGGCTTCCTTTAATATAATTTTTTTATAATATTAAATATTTTCCAATAACTTAATATGCTTGATGGCTTTTGTGATAAAAGACGTAAAATTTTCTTTTAAACATGATGCTCGAGCTCGACTGCTCGACCCTCGTTGAAAAAGAAGAAACTTTTTCATCGCATAATTCGTAAATGTTAATAGAATTTGAGGTCGCAAAAACTAGCGATGTCTAGTCTACGCAGTCGTTATTTCAAGTGTGAAGGGACGGGACGTGGCGGTATTACTCTATTTTACAAAATGTAGTCTTCGTAAAATTTTATGGCGACCGTTTTTGGAGGGGGAGCTCGAAGCTGTGACCATTAACATTGTACCTATACGGGGTTCGCAGGTTCTGTGATACGCCGCCGCCGGTACAGTTTTGCGCCCAAACCGTTGATTCCAATTACTCGCTTAACTGTTAATGTTGTTCTATTAGAAGCTATATCTTCCAATTCCGGTGCGTTCTATAACGATATTAAAAGCAAGCCTCATCACAAGCTTCTCTTTAATTGTGACTTATTGGCGAATATAATTATCTAACAGTTTTGTTAAAAAATACCAAAAAATATATATATATACATATTTTCGTATTGTTTAACAATACTGCTTTATTTAACATAACGCAAAACAGTAATGTTAAACAATACCAAAAAATATAACGAACAGTTATCATTCGGCATAACATTTTTTTTTTAATGTAACAACTATCACCACTGCACCGTCTGAACAAAACAATAGGAAACGAATACGCGTTCTTTAAAAATGAGGGGAACAGTACGGAAACGTTGTTAACCGTCGACGCATCGTACGCGAGCACTAACTGATATAAACAAGCCACATTGAACGTGTCCGAAGCGTACAAAAAGTAGAAATTGGAATAGAGGTAGAGGTCCGTACTCCGTAGGTCGACACACGCAGAGTTTAGGCGCGTCCTCTGGGGCACTTGCCAAACAAAGTTTTTGTTTTATCAAACTGGTAATTCTCATTTTTTGTTTTATTGCCCCAAAGCTCTGGAGATTTATAGCTAACCACTTTGCATTAATTTCGCATTCATTACAGACCTCTTGAATATTGGACGTTATTTTTTTGCATCGAGATCGAGTGTAAATTACAGGAAAATTATGTACAATGTTTATTCAGAGTGCGTTTGGAATAGTATTATAAATTAATCCGTGCATAACGCTGGAACGGCTCTCGCATTAGAGCTTTGTACTTTTTACAATAAAATTATTCAAATTACTCGCGGGAGGAAGGAAAAATTCTAAATATCGCTTATGCCATGTTCTGTAAAAATTAAATACTTACCCAAAAAGTTTCAAGCATTTTAAGATCTCGAAGTAGGCGAGCAATTTCATTAAAAGGTACATTTTAACGTCGGCTGCCCGCAGAGAATGTGCTCACATGTTTTTGTTAAAACGCGAATAAATATTAACGGCTTGTTAAGAGTATACTTAGTTCTAATTTGTTGGGACATTAAAATAGTTTAAAGTTAAGTAAAACAAAGGAGTTAAGGTCACATACAAGCCGTATTCTCTTGAGTTTGTTGGAAACCGCACATAGCTTAAGTGAACCATTAATGAAGATTAATTGTTGACGACGACGCACACTACACACCATACACACTACGTAAATGTTTGAATAGATAGCTATACCACAGCTGAGAAAATTACATTAAATAGAAAATGATTTTGATCCATTAATCATCATCATATTGTTATACTCATAAAAGCATGGCGTACCATTACCTCCCTTTTATGAAGGTGACCGCTAGACCATGGACATTATACGTGGTAGGTATATATATGAAAATAATTCATCATTAAAATTTTGTTTTTGGTCAAAAGCGGAACATTGTCCGTTTGGGTGGAAGGACCAAATCGTGTTAACATGTTCGCCACGCCCGGTGCATCGTAATGGTCGTTTTAGCTTCGCAGAAATCTAATAGAGAAATCGAATAGAGAATTTAAACCAGTTTTTGAACCTTATCGAGTATATTTGTTAATCTTGGAAGTGGTAAGACCACAAATATAGATATAACACGTACATATTAATTCTTCAAGGACATTCTAATTAACTACAATGGTTTCTGGTACGCAGGTGTACCGCGCGGGGTCATACAATATTATTGACAACTAGTTTCCGCCCGAGACTTCGTCCGCGTGGTATATCGATAAAAAGTAGCCGATGTCCTTTCTCAGGCTCTAGACTATCTGTGTACCAAATTTCATTTAAATCAGTTCAGTAGTTTTGGCGTGAAAGCGCGACAGACAGACAGTTACTTTCGCATTTATAATATTAAGTAAGGATTATAATATAATAGTTGGAATAATCGTAAAAAAAACAGATTACAAAACGGCAATTAACTTTGCCCATTTCCATAAAATAACCGCAGTAGCCGCAGTAGTCATACCTTTTTTTTTTTTTTTTTGAGGGTGGGAAATCATCCAATGACTTCTCCCGCTCTGGGCGGAGCGGAAGGGCGTGTCAGACTTTTACTGACTAAAACCCACCCGTGTTCCTTCATTTGCCTGTTGCCAAGGTCCCGGTATCCCTTTCGGACTTTCCCGCAACCCTGGCAGGCATCGGTCCTATTGGACCCCGTCATTTTTGCTGACATCTCTTTGAGGCGCGCGTGGAACACGACGCGCCATCGACCCGGGCCTGGTCCTTATCGGACGGCGAGCTGCCCGTTGCTCGCCGTCCGCAAGCCCGCGCCTATGGTGGCCGGAAATCCGCCTGGGATTCCCGACGCCCAGGGCGTCTCCAACGGCGGCGGTTAGGGGCGTGAGGGCGCAAACTTTGCCTTTCCCTCACGCGTTCCGCCTCCTCCTTCGCGAGCATTACTGCTTCGCAGAAGGAGGTGATGGCTTCCCATGCCCTCTCGCTCCGTACCATGGCCTGAACCAGGGCCGGACGCGAGAGGTCACCGCCGCCAATCGCCTCCGCGAGGACACGGCGGTGCTCCGCCCAAGCAGGGCACACCTCAACCGTATGCTCCACCGTGTCCTCCGGGCGATCCACACAGTGGTGACACCCGGGCGTTTCCTCCCGCCTAATCCTACACAGGTACCTCCCGAAGCTGCCATGTCCGGTGAGGACCTGTGTCAGGCGGAAGGTGAGGACGCCGTGGCGCCTCTCTATCCACTCCTCAAAGAGGGGACTTATCGCCGCTATTGTGGCGTGCCCAGCACTGGGTTGCGACAATCGCACTCTCCATGCCGCCATGAGATCTTGCCGGAGCTCTGTCCGCTGTGCCGCGATTTCTCGCGGCAGCGGAGTTACACCCCGGCGCTTCACCTCCTCGCGCCACTCCCAGATGTGCGCGAGGACCTTCGCCTCCAGATCCCATGGCGGTAATCCGGCAAGGAGGCTCGCCGCCTCACGGGAGACCGTGCGGTATCCCCGGGCCAGCCGAATGGCCATGACCCTTTGGGACGCGTTCAACCGGCGTGCTGGCCGCAGCCTAAGGGAACGCGCCCACGCAGTAGTCATACCTACAATGTATGAACATCTCTTTGAACATTTAAAATGTATCTGCCTATTTCCCTCGTCCAGGAAAAAAGATATAGTTCTAATTAAACTATTAAAATTTTCGCATGTCGCTCAAAGGTGGTGAAAAAAAAAAAATTCGTACTACCTACGAGTTTTGTACAAAATAAAAATGGTTTAAAATATGAACAGTCGTCGAAAGAATTTGAAATAAAGCGTTACCGTCTCTAGTCTTGAAATGTGAGACACCGAACAAGGTGGCGTAATACAATAGATTTCATAGATTTCGGACGAGTGAAATCGGAAATCTTGAAAGAATTTAGTACAGATATTGTTTCATTGCACAGTGAAAATGGTTAGATTGTCAATATATTGAGTCAACAACTGTGATTACTAAGTATTGTTGTGTATCTTGTGTCATTATTGGAACAACTTTGTGACCGGACTTGAAGCTTTTTTAAATCAGTAAATTATTTAACAATTTGAAGATACAAATTACAGGTTTATAATGCAGCACAAGTTGTCGAAAAGCAGAAATGAAATAGGCACTAAGACCATTTTTACCCTGACTTTACTTACTTAAGTACACTGCCAAAAAAACACGCAAGAATTTTTTCTCTTAAACCCAGCCGTTGCTAAGACAAATCTATGTATTCGGACACCTCATTTGCCACCGTCGGTCTATAAAGTCTACACGGAGGAAATCAAGTTCTAAGGCGTTTTCTTCTAGCTAAATACAAGTGTTATTTGATTCACAAGCATCCTTTGTTTGTAAATTATATCCTATATGTTTAAATTAATGTCCCCGATGTAATCTAACATTAATACACATTGTTGATTTGGGCGGCTACATCCGTTTAAGGGTTTGATTCTTCTCATGATACTGAAATTACCCAAAAATGAATGAATTTTATATATATACAAAATACAAAAAAAAAATACATTTCTTCGGGAAAATTGTAATCCTTTCTTCTTGATGTCACCGTAGTTGCTACAAGCGTTTTGATAAAGATTTGTGGTATAAAAACTTTTTACAAAAAAAGACAACCGACTTCCAAAACAAACACTAAAAAGTTAAAAATTACTTTAATTTCGGAAGTCGGTGTCTTTGCTTTTCAGTTTATGTTCTTTGCCACCGACTTCCGAAATTAAAGTTATTTTTTAACTTTTTAGTTGTGGTACCTATCCCACACAAATTCGAATATCACTACCTGCTATGTAAATAACAGTGACGGAGTCACATAGAACATCGTCTACATATACTAAGTGGGAAAAAATACGTATTATTGAAGCTAACTCAAAAACTACACAAGCAAAGTTAATAAAATTTATATGGGACCACATCGGTGGGACCCTTTCGAACAAAAAAATAAAATTTTAAATCGATTCACAATTGGCGAAACATATAGATGAAGATACACTAAAAAAAAAAACATACAGACGATCATAGAACCTGCTCCTTTTTGAAGAAGTCGGTTAAAAAGATTTTCTGATTAAATTCATCTTTCTATTCTATACGCAAAAATAAAATAGGGACCTGCCCCTGTTTCGCACGATTTTTACGACTTGACAAAACAACGAGATTTTAAAAACTATAATTATGTTAGTTAAATATTAATGTTCTATGCACATAAACCTGCCGGAATAAAGGCAGAGCTGATTGATAGACGATAATGCAACAAGGACTATATTTGGGCTTTAAGTATTATTCACCAGTTATGTATTACAAAGATTTACTCCATTTTGGTTTATTGCCAATTTATTTCAAACTTAAACCAAAATAAGGTAGACAGTAATGTAGGTCAATCCTCCCGCCAACCCGTATTTTCCTTAAAACGGGATAATGTACAACAAACTGCTAAACGGTACAGTACAAAAGAGTTATCCGTGTCTCCATACACCGTTATTCTGCAAAGTCTCGCTTATCGCAAGGAAGTGTCGAGTAGTTCCCATTGTATCCTATAATAGCCGTAATCGACTGCTGAGCCCGCGGCTAACGACTCTTTGATTAGAACTAAGCATTAACACATTTCGCTCTTGGCGAGAATTGCCTGAGAAACGTTTTGATCATATAGCTATGTGTTCTAAACTCTAATCAACTTGTAAGGAGGAATACGTTGATTTATAACTATGTGCCTAATCTTGTTAGGTTATGAAGGTTTCGTGATGTTTAGACGTTATCACACTAGGTTTCACATAAATCTGTATATATGTTTATTTGGGACATATCCGAAGTTTAGTTGTGAGACCGTAATCACACGTTAAACTATGGATACCCGATTCATAGAAAAAGTTTTCCATAATATGACGTTTGACTACACCCTGTTACATATTCGCCATCCTAACTAATCCTAAAATATTATAAATGCGAAAGTGAGTTTGTTTGTTTGGTACGCTTTTACGCTAAAACGGCTGAGCGGATTTAAATTAAATTTTGCACATAGGTAGACCATGACCTGGAATAGGACATAGGATACTTTTTATCCCGATATATCCACGGGATCGAGACATACGCGGGGAAAACCGCGGGGCGCAGCTAATGGTTCCATAAATATAAGAAGGTGCGACCAAAACTTATTTACGAAATCCTTTGTTGCATTGCTTGCATGTGAACAATCAATCTGCCTAGCATTTTACCGCCTAGCATTTTCCCAACTATGTTAAGGTCAGCTTCCAGTCTAACAGAATGCATCTAAATACCAGTATTTTACATGGAGCGACTGCCTTTCGGCCCTGTTATGACAAAACTTTGCAACCCGGGTTACATTGTTTTATGGTAATACAACTCAATAATACACTTCACTGTAACCTGAAGTTCGGATGAAATGTTTTTGCTAAACGCTGTATTCTAGATTTACCGTGAAAGGTACAAGTGTGGTGCGGGCGCGCGGGTGAGGCGTGCGCGTCCTTGTATTTTGGTAAAACATTGCAAGCTTAGTTTGCTGCGTTTTATCGAAAAATATAACCAAAGATTTGGACGAATCTGCTTCAAACACTTTTACATGTGATTACGTTGTTATGTCACAACAAAGACGAATATTGGCTACCTACATGTTGTTGTAACAAAACATGTTTTTTTATAATTGTGAGGTCTCTTTAAAAAATACGTTATTATGACGTTAAAATGAAAAAGAGTAAATATTATGTCAAATTAGATTAAAAAAACAATAATAAGTTTATCTATACTGGATAAACTTTGGTAATGAGCTAAAGATGTAAACTTTTAAACCCGTTTTGCTCAAATTGATGTTTTACAGATTATAGCGTTTTTTTCTAACAAGGCCGCTATCTGACCTCCAACACCCAGTGACTGGGCAATACGATACCCCTTGGTTGTCTGACTTTCGGGCTTCTGACGACCAGTAACGACTGTCAAAGATCCACGAATAACAGCCGAGGACAACGACTTAACGTGCTTTCCGAGACACGGAGGAGTCTCGATATGTAAAGATGGTCACCCATCCACAAACCAACCCCGGCAAGCGTAGCGTTACCTGATGGATCGACCCGTGCGGCTGTTATTACTTAGCCACGAATTTGCATGTGAACATTCAGAAGAAATAATGTTCCAACAAGGAATTAATCCATTATCATTTTAAACCTTTCTCAATACGCTATAATTACAATGTACAAAGGTTGTGTTATAACATTTATCTAGCGATTACCAAATAATATTAATGATGTGTTCACGTGAAAAGGCGTGTCGCGACTGATTTCCTCTGTAGATTAAAGTAACTACGTTGAAATTATAAAAGCAATTTATTGTACGTAGCGCAATGAAATCTGTTTTGTTTACATTATGGTTATTAGCTATCCTTTTGAGTTAACGTCCGTATGGATAATAGGTTGTTCCATTTTTATACTGCATGGTACCTATGACTTAAAAACATGGTTAAGGTTCAGTCAAAGTAATTTATTTGCTTTTAAAACGGTAGGTAATACAAAAGGTTTCGCAATATTTAAGTTTAACTCGACTTCGAACTTCAACTTTGAACTCTACTTTGAATTGGTTTTGATTGATTTTAAGTTAAATAATAGAGTTTTAAATAATGTGCTTTTAAATGTGGGGTCATTGGTTTGACTAGTAATTTTGTAGCTACTATTGTGGCTCTTAAACACATTTTATGATTAGCATAAACAGTATTTTGAAGTGCTTAACATATTTTTATGCTGAGCATATTTTATGCTAAGGAAATTGTCAGAAGTAGCGTTTAAAATTGAGCTTGCACCAGTCATCAGTACAATGTGGGTGTACATTTTAGTACACCCACATTTTTACTTTGGGGAATATAATCATGGCGTATTTGTGTGTGGGGGGCGCTTCTACCCCACACACAAACACGCCAGTTAGTGTTTGTGTGAGAGTGTAAGTGTGTGTGTGATCATATTTACCTCTATACGCTATCGTAAACTTGTTACTTCAATTTTAGATTGTTAATATTCCAACCAGTACCTAGCTATTTGCTCTCTGCATTTACTAAATTATACTCGATTTGTTGTAGCTGGAAGTCGGTTGATGAAATATCAACAATACTACTGTTACTAACAAGTACCTAATCATAGCTTCTCCAACGAAGTTTGTTTTCTAAGCAACAAAACTTGAATTTTACGTACTTAACTCTAATTAATAACATACTTACCTAATAAAATATACTTGAATATTGAACTTAGTTACTGCACGAAGGATGTATTTGTTTGTTTGTTACGACTGTGCAGCGGAACTGCTAAACCGAGGTTATATTGAGATTTGACAATTTTTTGTCTTTGTCTCGAAAACAAGTGAATAAATTGAGTTCAGTTTAAATTCGCCAAACACACCAATGAAACCACGGGTACGTAAGGGCCATCTGTCGCTACGAGCAATAATATTTAATCCACTTAAACGTCCCTCACAGACGAATCTCATTCCATTACGTCCCTTATTACACTGCATCGAACGAACCACACCTATAAACTATAACATTGTTGCAAATCCTAGCACCAAATCACTTCAATGTCTAGTGGGGCTAGTGGAAATCATTTATCTAAAAGCCTCTCCCTTCCGCTATCAAAACTAAATCAAGTAGGGCGAAGAACATAAACTCGGCCGCCCTTGCAGTTAGATAAAATGTAAAGGGAAGTTTGATTCACTTGACTCGTGTGACATCCCACGTAGGAGACCCCGTCCACCTCCCGAAGCCTCGTAACGACCTCTTTATACCCAACTATCTCTATTTGACTACGATTCATATCTCCGGGTGGAGGACACTTAGACGAACATTATTGGAAAACTCAAACCTAGTCCGGATTCGATACCTAATATCAAATCGCAGGAATCGAATTTTATTCAGTTCGTATTAGATACACAGAGGTTTTCCTCGAAGTTCAAATTCCTGGCAACTTCTTCTTTGCAATACCCTTTCGCGAATTTTAAACACTACGGCACTTTTATCAGCAATTTCGGTGTGCAAAAAAAGTTTGACGTTACCATATTGCATTAATTGCTATCTGTATTCCGCAAATGAGTGCTACGTAATTGCCACTTATACTTCTGCTGAGAGGTATAATCATTTGTGACGATTCTTAATTACTTAATTCCCGATTAACTTCTTAATTACCGTCGGCGTCGGCATGCGAATGAAGCTCTGAAAAAAGCCGTTGGAGCACGTCTTAGTGGGCAAATATTGTCGGTGGCCTCGTCTTAGGAGGTTCATCTCGAGATAAGCGTGTCTGTGAGACGAGGAGGCCAGCATCTGTGCCGGTAATTAAGCGCATCTGCCTACGTTCAATTTTGGAACGCTGGATGAGTTGCCCCGCGCTCCTTCGGGTCCATTTGGGAGGGTAAGAGCAAATTGCTAAACTTTCAATTAAAGAGTTGTTATTCAAACCGCTTCCAGTTCCTCGGTGGAATTATATTTTATTTCACAACGAAAACTCTTATTGCTACTTTTGGTACTTGTGGTACCTACTTGTTTTCCGCTCTACTTAGCCGCAGTTGAACATTTCTCCAAAGGAAACTGTGTGAATTTATTAACAATTGTGTACTTAATATAAATCTCCATTCTGGGTTCGTATAGCGGTTTTAAGGTTATTATCGCTTAATTTTGATTTTGAATTAGAAATTGATGATAATCTCTGCAACTTCTACCAAGTGGTATAATTAGAAGAATAATCTAAGACTGTCCTACACATATGACATGTAAAAAAGAAAATTAATAGAGTCCTAACGAATAATATAATAATAATCCTCACGGACATAACAGGAACCGTGTCAAAATCTGAATTTAGTTAGATACTAACATTTTGTAATGCTGCCTGCCGTCAGAAACAATGTAAGCTCGCCATGAAATCTTCTGCCTTTGAAATTACCTAGATACGAGTATTGAGTATCTATAAAAATGTTACGTAAGGTCCGCGAATGTAACGTTTCTTTTATCTCCGACACCAACTCCAGGAAGATGTAGATATGACATGAAACTAAATTATGAACTACACAGACCGTTATTATTTTATAATCTTTATAAGCATTTGACGATAGTTAGGTTTTAAGTTAGATACAGTCAGCCTCAAAAAGATGACAAATATCGGCAAAAGAACTCATTGTATTGTCGTGAATCTTTATTCCATTATTATTGTTGTATCAATGTGTAGCCATAAAACAAATATTACACATTGGGTACGTATTTGTAGCTACACATTGATACAATGTATTAGACACAACTGTAAACGATCAAATTCTCGTACACAGTACCTATTATATGTGATTTATACCCTTGAATCTTCGATTTATATTAGTAAAGAGACCACGGGTCAATATTGAACAGGCAATTTAAGGTATTATTTGGTCAAATGGTCACACAGTACTTAAACCCGACCCAATTATTGGTCCTTAATACAACCTTGGTCCTTAACAATATTCCACCTCATCAAATAATATGACTACCAGAGGCTGTTGTGTAGACATAGTTATTTCATCCATTAAAAACAATTTTGTTTTAAAAACAATATAATACTTTATTTTGTTATTTGTATTTTGTGTTTCATGAACTATGTCCAAATAAACTTTATTCTTTCTTTCTTTCTTTTCTTTCATTTAAATAAGTTACTACTACCTACACAATTCCGCATTACCTGTATAAAATTATAGGTAATTTAACTGTTTACAAAAAAAAAAGGATAATTTTAAAATGGCTGTCAACAAAACTCTGAAAAATTTACGACAGTGACTTTCGTTATGTATAATACTCCAACTTCCAAGAAAAACAAACAATACTGGTTCATTAAAAATCAGGAATATTTTGCCCAACTGACCGACTTACCTACGGTGACAGCATCTCGATTTTGATAATGAATTGAAAAATTTAACATTGATTTTAGCTAGTTCCCTCAGCACATTAACTTACGATGTAACCTCAATTAAAAAATCCTCCAGGAGAAGTTAAAGCGTGTCCCTCGTTTACTACTAATCCTGGACTGGCTCTTTCCACCACAACACAAGCTACTCTCCTCACAAGATGAAGAGAATGAGAAAAATACATCTTGTTGACCACTCGTCTCAAAACGGTGAAGGAAAACAACTGCAACGTGAGGAAACTAGCATGTCCTAGCACAAAAAATCGAAATCATGTGATATCTACCAATCCGCACATTCATACGGGCCGCGCCGCAGTGCAAAGCAATCCAAAAATCTTCCTTCATCACTTGTTCATTTTCTATGAACCAACGCACTCTACAAGCGGGCCGCACCGCACTCTTTTGTAAGAAAATGCGTTGCGCTGCGGCCCTTTGCGGCTGTAATGTGCCGGAACGGTCCCCTCCCTCTCACAGATAGGAGGCCTGTGCCCCAGCAGTGGGAATGCTATAGGCTGATTATGCTTATGATCTTATTATGTTTGTTTCAGTAGAAGCAAGTCGCGGTGCGCTTTCGGCTCGATGTGCGTCCGCCGCGCGAGGAGGGAGCATGCTGGTGCACCTCGTAATACTTAGCACCGCCTTCGCGGCAGCCAACACCGGGAAACACGGTATGTAAAGTTTGCACAAAAAAAAACGAATTTTCTTACTCGTACTTTAAGTAAAGGAATACATGCGATCGTTGCTTTAAAAAAAAACATAAAATAGATACACATGACATCATGTGGGTGAACTTGGCAGATCATTTCCCAGCAGAGCATAAAAAAATGTGAGTTCTATTGGCATGCGGCGGAGTTCTAGAGTTCCCTATACTTAAAAAGAAAAGTTCTGGCTTTTTTACATGAGAAAAGTCGAATGAAAATATGCTCTGCTAACTTCCGTCAGCAGATCAATTTTACCAAAATGAAAATTTTAAAACTGATTTAGATGCACAGAGGTGATCTCTATAGTTCCTAATACTTTTATGAAAGAGTTCTGGCTTCAAAAATTTATAAAAAAATAAAACAAAAATATTGATCAGTTACTAGAAAAAGTCAATCATTTTGATAAAACAGCCGTGAATGACGTAATTCGTAGATTTTCGTAGATTTTTCGGACTGTAATTAGAAACCAAGACCCCAGTAACAGAAAAAAAACTAAATCAATGCAGAAGTCCCCTAGAAGTATCAGCAGAGCCTTGTACAAAAGATGGGTTACGAGAAATCGAGATTTTATTTAATGTTTGAGTTAGTAGGATCAAAAAAGAATTTGAGTACAATTGAGGAGCAGAAACTCCTCGTTTCCTAATGCACCTATAAAAGAGCTATCCGAAAACATGAAACACAAACTCAGAACTCTCACTCAGATATCAGCAGAGCATGGTTGAAAAGTTAGATTAGTAGAAATCGAGATAAAAAAGAGTATTTTAGAATGAAGGTTAAAAATAAAATTGAGTAGCTCTCAGGAACTAGAACTCTTCGATTTCTGATGCAACTACAAGAGAGCTATCCAACAACATGAAACACAAACTCAGAACTCTCACTCATATATCAGCAGAGCATGGTTGAAAAGTTAGATTAATAGAAATCGAGATAAAAAAGAGTATTTTAGAATAAAGGTTAAAAATAAAATTGAGTAGTTCTCAGGAAGTAGAACTCTTCGGTTCCTGAAGCACCCAGAAAAGAGCTATCCGAAAACATGAAACACAAACTCAGAACTCTCACTCAGATATCAGCAGAGCATGGATGAATACTAAGATTATTAAAAATCGAGATATAATTCAGGGTTTCAGAAAGAATGATAAAAAAAAAATTCAGAAGCTCTCAGGAACTAGAACTCTTCGATTTCTGATGCACCTACAAGAGAGCTATCCAAAAACATGAAACACATACTCAGAACTCTCACTCAGATATCAGCAGAGCATGGTTGAAAAGTTAGATTAGTAGAAATCGAGATAAAAAAGAGTACTTTAGAATGAAGGTTAAATATAAAATTGAGTAGCTCTCAGGAACTAGAACTCTTCGATTTCTGATGCAACTACAAGAGAGCTATCCAACAACATGAAACACATACTCAGAACTCTCACTCAGATATCAGCAGAGCATGGTTGAAAAGTTAGATTAGTAGAAATCGAGATAAAAAAGAGTATTTTAGAATGAAGGTTAAAAATAAAATTGAGTAGCTCTCAGGAACTAGAACTCTTCGATTTCTGATGCAACTATAAGAGAGCTATACAAAAACTTGAAACACAAACTCAGAACTCTCACTCAGATATCAGCAGAGCATGGATGAATACTAAGATTATTAAAAATCGAGATATAATTCAGGGTTTCAGAAAGAATGATAAAAAAAAAATTCAGAAGCTCTCAGGAACTAGAACTCTTCGGTTTCTGATGCAACTACAACAGAGCTATCCAACAACATGAAACACATACTCAGAACTCTCACTCAGATATCAGCAGAGCATGGTTGAAAAGTTAGATTAGTAGAAATCGAGATAAAAAAGAGTATTTTAGAATGAAGGTTAAAAATAAAATTGAGTAAATCTCAGGAACTAGAACTCTTCGGTTCCTGAAGCAACTAGAAAAGAGCTATCCGAAAACATAAAACAAAAACTCAGAACACTCACTCATGGGCACGCCACAATAGCGGCGATAAGTCCCCTCTTTGAGGAGTGGATAGAGAGGCGCCACGGCGTCCTCACCTTCCGCCTGACACAGGTCCTCACCGGACATGGCAGCTTCGGGAGGTACCTGTGTAGGATTAGGCGGGAGGAAACGCCCGGGTGTCACCACTGTGTGGATCGCCCGGAGGACACGGTGGAGCATACGGTTGAGGTGTGCCCTGCTTGGGCGGAGCACCGCCGTGTCCTCGCGGAGGCGATTGGCGGCGGTGACCTCTCGCGTCCAGCCCTGGTTCAGGCCATGGTACGGAGCGAGAGGGCATGGGAAGCCGTCACCTCCTTCTGCGAAGCAGTAATGCTCGCGAAGGAGGAGGCGGAACGCGTGAGGGAAAGGCAAAGTTTGCGCCCTCATGCCCCTAACCGCCGCCGTTGGAGACGCCCTGGGCGTCGGGAATCCCAGGCGGATTTCCGGCCACCATAGGCGCGGGCTTGCGGATGGCGAGCAACGGGCAGCTCGCCGTCCGATAAGGACCAGGCCCGGGTCGATGGCGCGTCGTGTTCCACGCGCGCCTCAAAGAGATGTCAGCAAAAATGACGGGGTCCGCTAGGACCGATGCCTGCCAGGGTTGCGGGAAAGTCCGAAAGGGATACCGGGACCTTGGCAACAGGCAAATGAAGGAACACGGGTGGGTTTTAGTCAGTAAAAGTCTGACACGCCCTTCCGCTCCGCCCAGAGCGGGAGAAGTCATTGGATGATTTCCCACCCACAAAAAAAAAAAAAAAAAGAACACTCACTCAGATATCAGCAGAGCATGGTTGAAAAGTTAGAATAGTAGAAATCGAGATAAAAAAGAGTATTTTAGAATGAAGGTTAAAAAAAAATTGAGAAGCTCCCAGGAACTAGAACTCTTCGATTTCTGATGCACCTATAAGAGAGCTATCCAAAAACTTGAAACACAAACTCAGAACTCTCACTCAGATATCAGCAGAGCATGGATGAATACTAAGATTATTAAAAATCAAGATATAATTCAGGGTTTCAGAAAGAATGATAAAAAAAAATTCAGAAGCTCTCAGGAACTAGAACTCATTGATTTCTGATGCACCTACAAGAGAGCTATCCAAAAACATGAAACACATACTCAGAACTCTCACTCAGATATCAGCAGAGCATGGTTGAAAAGTTAGATTAGTAGAAATCGAGATAAAAAAGAGTACTTTAGAATGAAGGTTAAATATAAAATTGAGTAGCTCTCGGGAACTAGAACTCATCGATTTCTGATGCAACTACAAGAGAGCTATCCAACAACATGAAACACATACTCAGAACTCTCACTCAGATATCAGCAGAGCATGGTTGAAAAGGTAGAATAGTAGAAATCGAGATAAAAAAGAGTATTTTAGAATAAAGGTTAAAAATAAAATTGAGTAACTCTCAGGAACTAGAACTCTTCGGTTCCTGAAGCACCTAGAAAAGAGCTATCCGAAAACATAAAACAAAATTTCAGAACACTCACTCAGATATCAGCAGAGCATGGTTGAAAACTTAGAATAGTAGAAATCGAGATAAAAAAGAGTATTTTAGAATGAAGGTTAAAAAAAAATTGAGAAGCTCTCAGGAACTAGAACTCTTCGATTTCTGACGCACCTGTAAGAGAGCTATCCAAAAACTTGAAATACAAACTCAGAACTCTCACTCAGATATCAGCAGAGCATGGTTGAAAAGTTAGAATAGTAGAAATCGAGATAAAAAAGAGTATTTTAGAATGAAGGTTAAAAAAAAATTGAGAAGCTCTCAGGAACCAGAACTCTTCGATTTCTGATGCACCTGTAAGAGAGCTATCCAAAAACATGAAACACATACTCAGAACTCTCACTCAGATATCAGCAGAGCATGGTTGAAAAGTTAGATTAGTAGAAATCGAGATAAAAAAGAGTACTTTAGAATGAAGGTTAAATATAAAATTGAGTAGCTCTCAGGAACTAGAACTCTTCGATTTCTGATGCACCTGTAAGAGAGCTATCCAAAAACTTGAAACACAAACTCAGAACTCTCACTCAGATATCAGCAGAGCATGGTTGAAAAGTTAGATTAGTAGAAATCGAGATAAAAAAGAGTACTTTAGAATGAAGGTTAAATATAAAATTGAGTAGCTCTCAGGAACTAGAACTCTTCGATTTCTGATGCAACTACAAGAGAGCTATCCAACAACATGAAACACATACTCAGAACTCTCACTCAGATATCAGCAGAGCATGGTTGAAAAGTTAGATTAGTAGAAATCGAGATAAAAAAGAGTATTTTAGAAAGAAGGTTAAAAATAAAATTGAGTAACTCTCAGGAACTAGAACTCTTCGGTTCCTGAAGCACCTAGAAAAGAGCTATCCGAAAACATAAAATAAAAACTCAGAACACTCACTCAGATATCAGCAGAGCATGGTTGAAAAGTTAGAATAGTAGAAATCGAGATAAAAAAGAGTATTTTAGAATGAAGGTTAAACAAAAATTGAGAAGCTCTCAGGAACTAGAACTCTTCGATTTCTGATGCACCTATAAGAGAGCTATCCAAAAACTTGAAACAAAAACTCAGAACTCTCACTCAGATATACGCAGAGCATGGTTGAAAAGTTAGATTAGTAGAAATCGAGATAAAAAAGAGTATTTTAGAATAAAGGTTAAAAATAAAATTGAGTAACTCTCAGGAACTAGAACTCTTCGGTTCCTGAAGCAACTAAAAAAGAGCTATCCGAAAACATAAAACAAAAACTCAGAACACTCACTCAGATATCAGCAGAGCATGGTTGAAAAGTTAGAATAGTAGAAATCGAGATAAAAAAGAGTATTTTAGAATGAAGGTTAAAAAAAAATTGAGAAGCTCTCAGGAACTAGAACTCTTTGATTTCTGATGCACCTGTAAGAGAGCTATCCAAAAACTTAAAACACAAACTCAGAACTCTCACTCAGATATCAGCAGAGCATGGATGAATACTAAGATTATTAAAAATCGAGATATAATTCAGGGTTTCAGAAAGAATGATAAAAAAAAAATTCAGAAGCTCTCAGAAACTAGAACTCTTCGATTTCTGATGCACCTACAAGAGAGCTATCCAAAAACATGAAACACATACTCAGAACTCTCACTCAGATATCAGCAGAGCATGGTTGAAAAGTTAGATTAGTAGAAATCGAGATAAAAAAGAGTACTTTAGAATGAAGGTTAAAAATAAAATTAAGTAGCTCTCAGGAACTAGAACTCTTCGATTTCTGATGCAACTACAAGAGAGCTATCCAACAACATGAAACACAAACTCAGAACTCTCACTCAGATATCAGCAGAGCATGGTTGAAAAGTTAGATTAGTAGAAATCGAGATAAAAAAGAGTACTTTAGAATGAAGGTTAAATATAAAATTGAGTAGCTCTCAGGAACTAGAACTCTTCGATTTCTGATGCAACTACAAGAGAGCTATCCAACAACATGAAACACATACTCAGAACTCTCACTCAGATATCAGCAGAGCATGGTTGAAAAGTTAGATTATTAGAAATCGAGATAAAAAAGAGTATTTTAGAATGAAGGTTAAAAATAAAATTGAGTAGCTCTCAGGAACTAGAACTCTTCGATTTCTGATGCACCTATAAGAGAGCTATACAAAAACTTGAAACACAAACTCAGAACTCTCACTCAGATATCAGCAGAGCATGGATGAATACTAAGATTATTAAAAATCGAGATATAATTCAGGGTTTCAGAAAGAATGATAAAAAAAAAATCAGAAGCTCTCAGGAACAAGAACTCTTCGATTTCTGATGCACCTACAAGAAAGCTATCCAACAACATGAAACACATACTCAGAACTCTCACTCAGATATCAGCAGAGCATGGATGAATACTAAGATTATTAAAAATCAAGATATAATTCAGGGTTTCAGAAAGAATGATAAAAAAAAATTCAGAAGCTCTCAGGAACTAGAACTCATTGATTTCTGATGCAACTACAACAGAGCTATCCAACAACATGAAACAGATACTCAGAACTCTCACTCAGATATCAGCAGAGCATGGTTGAAATGTTAGATTAGTAGAAATCGAGATAAAAAAGAGTATTTTAGAATGAAGGTTAAAAATAAAATTGAGTAGCTCTCAGGAACTAGAACTCTTCGGTTCCTGAAGCAACTAGAAAAGAGCTATCCGAAAACATAAAACAAAAACTCAGAACACTCACTCAGATATCAGCAGAGCATGGTTGAAAAGTTAGAATAGTAGAAATCGAGATAAAAAGAGTATTTTAGAATGAAGGTTAAAAAAAAATTGAGAAGCTCTCAGGAACTAGAACTCTTCGATTTCTGATGCACCTATAAGAGAGCTATCCAAAAACTTGAAACACAAACTCAGAACTCTCACTCAGATATCAGCAGAGCATGGTTGAAAAGTTAGATTAGTAGAAATCGAGATAAAAAAGAGTATTTTAGAATAAAGGTTAAAAATAAAATTGAGTAACTCTCAGGAACTAGAACTCTTCGGTTCCTGAAGCACCTAGAAAAGAGCTATCCGAAAACATAAAACAAAAACTCAGAACACTCACTCAGATATCAGCAGAGCATGGTTGAAAAGTTAGAATAGTAGAAATCGAGATCAAAAACAGTATTTTAGAATGAAGGTTAAAAAAAAATTGAGAAGCTCTCAGGAACTAGAACTCTTCGATTTCTGATGCACCTGTAAGAGAGCTATCCAAAAACTTGAAACACAAACTCAGAACTCTCACTCAGATATCAGCAGAGCATGGTTGAAAAGTTAGATTAGTAGAAATCGAGATAAAAAAGAGTACTTTAGAATGAAGGTTAAATATAAAATTAAGTAGCTCTCAGGAACTAGAACTCTTCGATTTCTGATGCAACTACAAGAGAGCTATCCAACAACATGAAACACATACTCAGAACTCTCACTCAGATATCAGCAGAGCATGGTTGAAAAGTTAGATTAGTAGAAATCGAGATAAAAAAGAGTATTTTAGAATGAAGGTTAAAAATAAAATTGAGTAGCTCTCAGGAACTAGAACTCTTCGGTTCCTAAAGCACTTAGAAAAGAGCTATCCGAAAACATAAAACAAAAACTCAGAACACTCACTCAGATATTAGCAGAGCATGGTTGAAAAGTTAGAATAGTAGAAATCGAGATAAAAAAGAGTATTTTAGAATGAAGGTTAAAAAAAAATTGAGAAGCTCTCAGGAACTAGAACTCTTCGATTTCTGATGCACCTGTAAGAGAGCTATCCAAAAACTTGAAACACAAACTCAGAACTCTCACTCAGATATCAGCAGAGCATGGATGAATACTAAGATTATTAAAAATCGAGATATAATTAAGGGTTTCAGAAAGAAGGATTAAAAAAAAATTGAGTAGCTCTCAGGAACTAGAACTCTTCGATTCCTGATGCAACTACATAAGAGCTATCCGAAAACATGAAACACTAACTCAGTACTCTCACTCAGATAGCAGCAGAGCATGGTTGAAAACTTAGAATAGTAGATATCGAGATAAAAATGAGTATTTTAGAATGAAGGTTAAAAAAAAATTGAGAAGCTCTCAGGAACTAGAACTCTTCGATTTCTGATGCACCTGTAAGAGAGCTATCCAAAAACTTGAAACAGCAACTCAGAACTCTCACTCAGATATCAGCAGAGCATGGATGAATACTAAGATTATTAAAAATCGAGATATAATTCAGGGTTTCAGAAAGAATGATAAAAAAAAAAATCAGAAGCTCTCAGGAACAAGAACTCTTCGATTTCTGATGCACCTACAAGAGAGCTATCCAAAAACATGAAACACATACTCAGAACTCTCACTCAGATATCAGCAGAGCATGGATGAATACTAAGATTATTAAAAATCGAGATATAATTCAGGGTTTCACAAAGAATGATAAAAAAAAAATTCAGAAGCTCTCAGGAACTAGAACTCTTCGATTTCTGATGCAACTACAAGAGAGCTATCCAACAACATGAAACACATACTCAGAACTCTCACTCAGATATCAGCAGAGCATGGTTGAAAAGTTAGATTAGTAGAAATCGAGATAAAAAAGAGTATTTTAGAATGAAGGTTAAAATTAAAATTGAGTAGCTCTCAGGAACTAGAACTCTTCGATTTCTGATGCACCTATAAGAGACCTATACAAAAACTTGAAACACAAACTCAGAACTCTCACTCAGATATCAGCAGAGCATGGATGAATACTAAGATTATTAAAAATCGAGATATAATTCAGGGTTTCAGAAAGAATGATAAAAAAAAAAATCAGAAGCTCTCAGGAACTAGAACTCTTCGGTTTCTGATGCAACTACAACAGAGCTATCCAACAACATGAAACACATACTCAGAACTCTCACTCAGATATCAGCAGAGCATGGTTGAAAAGTTAGATTAGTAGAAATCGAGATAAAAAAGAGTATTTTAGAAAGAAGGTTAAAAATAAAATTGAGTAACTCTCAGGAACTAGAACTCTTCGGTTCCTGAAGCAACTAGAAAAGAGCTATCCGAAAACATAAAACAAAAACTCAGAACACTCACTCAGATATCAGCAGAGCATGGTTGAAAAGTTAGAATAGTAGAAATCGAGATAAAAAAGAGTATTTTAGAATGAAGGTTAAAAAAAAATTGAGAAGCTCTCAGGAACTAGAGCTCTTCGATTTCTGATGCACCTGTAAGAGAGCTATCCAAAAACTTGAAACACAAACTCAGAACTCTCACTCAGATATCAGCAGAGCATGGATGAATACTAAGATTATTAAAAATCGAGATATAATTAAGGGTTTCAGAAAGAAGGATTAAAAAAAAATTGAGTAACTCTCAGGAACTAGAACTCTTCGATTCCTGATGCAACTACATAAGAGCTATACGAAAACATGAAACACTAACTCAGTACTCTCACTCAGATAGCAGCAGAGCATGGTTGAAAACTTAGAATAGTAGATATCGAGATAAAAATGAGTATTTTAGAATGAAGGTTAAAAAAAAATTGAGAAGCTCTCAGGAACTAGAACTCTTCGATTTCTGATGCACCTGTAAGAGAGCTATCCAAAAACTTGAAACAAAAACTCAGAACTCTCACTCAGATATCAGCAGAGCATGGATGAATACTAAGATTATTAAAAATCGAGATATAATTCAGGGTTTCAGAAAGAATGATAAAAAAAAAATCAGAAGCTCTCAGGAACAAGAACTCTTCGATTTCTGATGCACCTACAAGAGAGCTATCCAAAAACTTGAAACACAATCTCAGAACTCTCACTCAGATATCAGCAGAGCATGGATGAATACTAAGATTATTAAAAATCAAGATATAATTCAGGGTTTCAGAAAGAATGATAAAAAAAAATTCAGAAGCTCTCAGGAACTAGAACTCATTGATTTCTGATGCACCTACAAGAGAGCTATCCAAAAACATGAAACACATACTCAGAACTCTCACTCAGATATCAGCAGAGCATGGTTGAAAAGTTAGATTAGTAGAAATCGAGATAAAAAAGAGTACTTTAGAATGAAGGTTAAATATAAAATTGAGTAGCTCTCGGGAACTAGAACTCATCGATTTCTGATGCAACTACAAGAGAGCTATCCAACAACATGAAACACATACTCAGAACTCTCACTCAGATATCAGCAGAGCATGGTTGAAAAGGTAGAATAGTAGAAATCGAGATAAAAAAGAGTATTTTAGAATAAAGGTTAAAAATAAAATTGAGTAACTCTCAGGAACTAGAACTCTTCGGTTCCTGAAGCACCTAGAAAAGAGCTATCCGAAAACATAAAACAAAAACTCAGAACACTCACTCAGATATCAGCAGAGCATGGTTGAAAACTTAGAATAGTAGAAATCGAGATAAAAAAGAGTATTTTAGAATGAAGGTTAAAAAAAAATTGAGAAGCTCTCAGGAACTAGAACTCTTCGATTTCTGACGAACCTGTAAGAGCGCTATCCAAAAACATGAAACACATACTCAGAACTCTCACTCAGATATCAGCAGAGCATGGTTGAAAAGTTAGATTAGTAGAAATCGAGATAAAAAAGAGTACTTTAGAATGAAGGTTAAATATAAAATTGAGTAGCTCTCAGGAACTAGAACTCTTCGATTTCTGATGCACCTGTAAGAGAGCTATCCAAAAACTTGAAACACAAACTCAGAACTCTCACTCAGATATCAGCAGAGCATGGTTGAAAAGTTAGATTAGTAGAAATCGAGATAAAAAAGAGTACTTTAGAATGAAGGTTAAATATAAAATTGAGTAGCTCTCAGGAACTAGAACTCTTCGATTTCTGATGCAACTACAAGAGAGCTATCCAACAACATGAAACACATACTCAGAACTCTCACTCAGATATCAGCAGAGCATGGTTGAAAAGTTAGATTAGTAGAAATCGAGATAAAAAAGAGTATTTTAGAAAGAAGGTTAAAAATAAAATTGAGTAACTCTCAGGAACTAGAACTCTTCGGTTCCTGAAGCAACTAGAAAAGAGCTATCCGAAAACATAAAACAAAAACTCAGAACACTCACTCAGATATCAGCAGAGCATGGTTGAAAAGTTAGAATAGTAGAAATCGAGATAAAAAAGAGTATTTTAGAATGAAGGTTAAAAAAAAATTGAGAAGCTCTCAGGAACTAGAACTCTTCGATTCCTGATGCAACTACATAAGAGCTATACGAAAACATGAAACACTAACTCAGTACTCTCACTCAGATAGCAGCAGAGCATGGTTGAAAACTTAGAATAGTAGATATCGAGATAAAAATGAGTATTTTAGAATGAAGGTTAAAAAAAAATTGAGAAGCTCTCAGGAACTAGAACTCTTCGATTTCTGATGCACCTGTAAGAGAGCTATCCAAAAACTTGAAACAAAAACTCAGAACTCTCACTCAGATATCAGCAGAGCATGGATGAATACTAAGATTATTAAAAATCGAGATATAATTCAGGGTTTCAGAAAGAATGATAAAAAAAAAATCAGAAGCTCTCAGGAACAAGAACTCTTCGATTTCTGATGCACCTACAAGAGAGCTATCCAAAAACTTGAAACACAATCTCAGAACTCTCACTCAGATATCAGCAGAGCATGGATGAATACTAAGATTATTAAAAATCAAGATATAATTCAGGGTTTCAGAAAGAATGATAAAAAAAAATTCAGAAGCTCTCAGGAACTAGAACTCATTGATTTCTGATGCACCTACAAGAGAGCTATCCAAAAACATGAAACACATACTCAGAACTCTCACTCAGATATCAGCAGAGCATGGTTGAAAAGTTAGATTAGTAGAAATCGAGATAAAAAAGAGTACTTTAGAATGAAGGTTAAATATAAAATTGAGTAGCTCTCGGGAACTAGAACTCATCGATTTCTGATGCAACTACAAGAGAGCTATCCAACAACATGAAACACATACTCAGAACTCTCACTCAGATATCAGCAGAGCATGGTTGAAAAGGTAGAATAGTAGAAATCGAGATAAAAAAGAGTATTTTAGAATAAAGGTTAAAAATAAAATTGAGTAACTCTCAGGAACTAGAACTCTTCGGTTCCTGAAGCACCTAGAAAAGAGCTATCCGAAAACATAAAACAAAAACTCAGAACACTCACTCAGATATCAGCAGAGCATGGTTGAAAACTTAGAATAGTAGAAATCGAGATAAAAAAGAGTATTTTAGAATGAAGGTTAAAAAAAAATTGAGAAGCTCTCAGGAACTAGAACTCTTCGATTTCTGACGAACCTGTAAGAGCGCTATCCAAAAACATGAAACACATACTCAGAACTCTCACTCAGATATCAGCAGAGCATGGTTGAAAAGTTAGATTAGTAGAAATCGAGATAAAAAAGAGTACTTTAGAATGAAGGTTAAATATAAAATTGAGTAGCTCTCAGGAACTAGAACTCTTCGATTTCTGATGCACCTGTAAGAGAGCTATCCAAAAACTTGAAACACAAACTCAGAACTCTCACTCAGATATCAGCAGAGCATGGTTGAAAAGTTAGATTAGTAGAAATCGAGATAAAAAAGAGTACTTTAGAATGAAGGTTAAATATAAAATTGAGTAGCTCTCAGGAACTAGAACTCTTCGATTTCTGATGCAACTACAAGAGAGCTATCCAACAACATGAAACACATACTCAGAACTCTCACTCAGATATCAGCAGAGCATGGTTGAAAAGTTAGATTAGTAGAAATCGAGATAAAAAAGAGTATTTTAGAAAGAAGGTTAAAAATAAAATTGAGTAACTCTCAGGAACTAGAACTCTTCGGTTCCTGAAGCAACTAGAAAAGAGCTATCCGAAAACATAAAACAAAAACTCAGAACACTCACTCAGATATCAGCAGAGCATGGTTGAAAAGTTAGAATAGTAGAAATCGAGATAAAAAAGAGTATTTTAGAATGAAGGTTAAAAAAAAATTGAGAAGCTCTCAGGAACTAGAACTCTTCGATTTCTGATGCACCTATAAGAGAGCTATCCAAAAACTTGAAACAAAAACTCAGAACTCTCACTCAGATATCAGCAGAGCATGGTTGAAAAGTTAGATTAGTAGAAATCGAGATAAAAAAGAGTATTTTAGAATAATGGTTAAAAATAAAATTGAGTAACTCTCAGGAACTAGAACTCTTCGATTTCTGATGCAACTACAACAGAGCTATCCAACAACATGAAACACATACTCAGAACTCTCACTCAGATATCAGCAGAGCATGGTTGAAAAGTTAGATTAGTAGAAATCGAGATAAAAAAGAGTACTTTAGAATGAAGGTTAAAAATAAAATTGAGTAGCTCTCAGGAACTAGAACTCTTCGACTTCTGATGCAACTACAAGAGAGCTATCCAACAACATGAAACAATTACTCAGAACTCTCACTCAGATATCAGCAGAGCATGGTTGAAAAGTTAGATTAGTAGAAATCGAGATAAAAAAGAGTATTTTAGATTGAAGGTTAAAAATAAAATTGAGTAGCTCTCAGGAACTAGAACTCTTCGATTTCTGATGCACCTACAAGAGAGCTATCCAAAAACATGAAACACATACTCAGAACTCTCACTCAGATATCAGCAGAGCATGGTTGAAAAGTTAGATTAGTAGAAATCGAGATAAAAAAGAGTACTTTAGAATGAAGGTTAAAAATAAAATTAAGTAGCTCTCAGGAACTAGAACTCTTCGATTTCTGATGCAACTACAAGAGAGCTATCCAACAACATGAAACACATACTCAGAACTCTCACTTTCAGGGTTTGTTTTTCATGATTTTTTATTGGTCTTTTATAGATGCATTAGGAAACGAAGAGTTCTAGTTCCTGAGAGCTACTCAATTTTTTTTTTTATCCTTCTTTCTGAAATACTCCTTTATATCTCGATTTCTACTAATCTAACTTTTCAACCATGCTCTGCTGGTATCTGAGAGAGAGTACTGAGTTAGTGTTTCATGTTTTCGGATAGCTCTTATGTAGTTGCATCAGGAATCGAAGAGTTCTAGTTCCTGAGGGCTACTCAATTTTTTTTAATCCTTCTTTCTGAAACCCTGAATTATATCTCGATTTTTAATAATCTTAGTATTCATCCATGCTCTGCTGATATCTGAGTGAGAGTTCTGAGTATGTGTTTTATGTTTTCGGATAGCTCTTTTCTAGTTGCTTCAGGAACCGAAGAGTTCTAGTTCCTGAGAGTTACTCAATTTTATTTTTAACCTTTATTCTAAAATACTCTTTTTTATCTCGATTTCTACTATTCTAACTTTTCAACCATGCTCTGCTGATATCTGAGTGAGTGTTCTGAGTTTTTGTTTTATGTTTTCGGATAGCTCTTTTCTAGGTGCTTCAGGAACCGACGAGTTCTAGTTCCTGAGAGTTACTCAATTTTATTTTTAACCTTTATTCTAAAATACTCTTTTTTATCTCGATTTCTACTATTCTAACTTTTCAACCATGCTCTGCTGATATCTGAGTGAGAGTTCTGAGTATGTGTTTCATGTTTTTGGATAGCTCTCTTGTAGTTGCATCAGAAATCGAAGAGTTCTAGTTCCTGAGAGCTTCTGAATTTTTTTTTTATCATTCTTTCTGAAACCCTGAATTATATCTCGATTTTTAATAATCTTAGTATTCATCCATGCTCTGCTGATATCTGAGTGAGAGTTCTGAGATTGTGTTTCAAGTTTTTGGATAGCTCTCTTATAGGTGCATCAGAAATCGAAGAGTTCTAGTTCCTGAGAGCTACTCAATTTTATTTTTAACCTTCATTCTAAAATACTCTTTTTTATCTCGATTTCTACTAATCTAACTTTTCAACCATGCTCTGCTGATATCTGAGTGAGAGTTCTGAGTATGTGTTTCATGTTGTTGGATAGCTCTCTTGTAGTTGCATCAGAAATCGAAGAGTTCTAGTTCCTGAGAGCTACTCAATTTTTTTTTTATCGTTCTTTCTGAAACCCTGAATTATATCTCGATTTTTAATAATCTTAGTATTCATCCATGCTCTGCTGATATCTGAGTGAGAGTTCTGAGTTTGTGTTTCAAGTTTTTGGATAGCTCTCTTATAGGTGCATCAGAAATCGAAGAGTTCTAGTTCCTGAGAGCTTCTCAATTTTTTTTTAACCTTCATTCTAAAATACTCTTTTTTATCTCGATTTCTACTATTCTAACTTTTCAACCATGCTCTGCTGATATCTGAGTGAGTGTTCTGAGTTTTTGTTTTATGTTTTCGGATAGCTCTTTTCTAGGTGCTTCAGGAACCGAAGAGTTCTAGTTCCTGAGAGTTACTCAATTTTATTTTTAACCTTTATTCTAAAATACTCTTTTTTATCTCGATTTCTACTATTCTAACTTTTCAACCATGCTCTGCTGATATCTGAGTGAGAGTTCTGAGTATGTGTTTCATGTTGTTGGATAGCTCTCTTGTAGTTGCATCAGAAATCGAAGAGTTCTAGTTCCTGAGAGCTACTCAATTTTTTTTTAATCATTCTTTCTGAAACCCTGAATTATATCTCGATTTTTAATAATCTTAGTATTCATCCATGCTCTGCTGATATCTGAGTGAGAGTTCTGAGTTTGTGTTTCAAGTTTTTGGATAGCTCTCTTATAGGTGCATCAGAAATCGAAGAGTTCTAGTTCCTGAGAGCTTCTCAATTTTTTTTTAACCTTCATTCTAAAATACTCTTTTTTATCTCGATTTCTACTATTCTAACTTTTCAACCATGCTCTGCTGATATCTGAGTGAGTGTTCTGAGTTTTTGTTTTATGTTTTCGGATAGCTCTTTTCTAGGTGCTTCAGGAACCGAAGAGTTCTAGTTCCTGAGAGTTACTCAATTTTATTTTTAACCTTTATTCTAAAATACTCTTTTTTATCTCGATTTCTACTATTCTAACTTTTCAACCATGCTCTGCTGATATCTGAGTGAGAGTTCTGAGTATGTGTTTCATGTTGTTGGATAGCTCTCTTGTAGTTGCATCAGAAATCGAAGAGTTCTAGTTCCTGAGAGCTACTCAATTTTATTTTTAACCTTCATTCTAAAGTACTCTTTTTTATCTCGATTTCTACTAATCTAACTTTTCAACCATGCTCTGCTGATATCTGAGTGAGAGTTCTGAGTATGTGTTTCATGTTGTTGGATAGCTCTCTTATAGGTGCATCAGAAATCGAAGAGTTCTAGTTCCTGAGAGCTTCTGAATTTTTTTTTTATCATTCTTTCTGAAACCTTGAATTATATCTCGATTTTTAATAATCTTAGTATTCATCCATGCTCTGCTGATATCCGAGTGAGAGTTCTGAGATTGTGTTTCAAGTTTTTGGATAGCTCTCTTATAGGTGCATCAGAAATCGAAGAGTTCTAGTTCCTGAGAGCTACTCAATTTCATTTTTAACCTTCATTCTAAAATACTCTTTTTTATCTCGATTTCTACTAATCTAACTTTTCAACCATGCTCTGCTGATATCTGAGTGAGAGTTCTGAGTATGTGTTTCATGTTGTTGGATAGCTCTCTTGTAGTTGCATCAGAAATCGAAGAGTTCTAGTTCCTGAGAGCTACTCAATTTTATTTTTAACCTTCATTCTAAAGTACTCTTTTTTATCTCGATTACTACTAATCTAACTTTTCAACCATGCTCTGCTGATATCTGAGTGAGAGTTCTGAGTATGTGTTTCATGTTGTTGGATAGCTCTGTTGTAGTTGCTTCAGAAATCGAAGAGTTCTAGTTCCTGAGAGCTTCTGAATTTTTTTTTATCATTCTTTCTGAAACCCTGAATTATATCTCGATTTTTAGTAATCTTAGTATTCATCCATGCTCTGCTGATATCTGAGTGAGAGTTCTGAGTTTGTGTTTCAAGTTTTTGTATAGCTATCTTATAGGTGCATCAGAAATCGAAGAGTTCTAGTTCCTGAGAGCTTCTCAATTTTTTTTTAACCTTCATTCTAAAATACTCTTTTTTATCTCGATTTCTACTATTCTAACTTTTCAACCATGCTCTGCTGATATCTGAGTGAGAGTTCTGAGTATGTGTTTCATGTTGTTGGATAGCTCTCTTGTAGTTGCATCAGAAATCGAAGAGTTCTAGTTCCTGAGAGCTACTCAATTTTATTTTTAACCTTCATTCTAAAGTACTCTTTTTTATCTCGATTTCTACTAATCTAACTTTTCAACCATGCTCTGCTGATATCTGAGTGAGAGTTCTGAGTATGTGTTTCATGTTTTTGGATAGCTCTCTTGTAGGTGCATCAGAAATCGAAGAGTTCTAGTTCCTGAGAGCTTCTGAATTTTTTTTTTATCATTCTTTCTGAAACCCTGAATTATATCTCGATTTTTAATAATCTTAGTATTCATCCATGCTCTGCTGATATCTGAGTGAGAGTTCTGAGTATGTGTTTCATGTTTTTGGATAGCTCTGTTGTAGTTGCATCAGAAATCGAAGAGTTCTAGTTCCTGAGAGCTTCTGAATATTTTTTTTATCATTCTTTCTGAAACCCTGAATTATATCTCGATTTTTAATAATCTTAGTATTCATCCATGCTCTGCTGATATCTGAGTGAGAGTTCTGAGTTTGTGTTTCAAGTTTTTGTATAGCTCTCTTAAAGGTGCATCAGAAATCGAAGAGTTCTAGTTCCTGAGAGCTACTCAATTTTATTTTTAACCTTCATTCTAAAGTACTCTTTTTTATCTCGATTTCTACTAATCTAACTTTTCAACCATGCTCTGCTGATATCTGAGTGAGAGTTCTGAGTATGTGTTTCATGTTGTTGGATAGCTCTGTTGTAGTTGCATCAGAAATCGAAGAGTTCTAGTTCCTGAGAGCTTCTGATTTTTTTTTTTATCATTCTTTCTGAAACCCTGAATTATATCTCGATTTTTAATAATCTTAGTATTCATCCATGCTCTGCTGATATCTGAGTGAGAGTTCTGAGTTTGTGTTTCAAGTTTTTGGATAGCTCTCTTATAGGTGCATCAGAAATCGAAGAGTTCTAGTTCCTGAGAGCTTCTGAATTTTTTTTTATCACTCTTTCTGAAACCCTGAATTATATCTCGATTTTTAATAATCTTAGTATTCATCCATGCTCTGCTGATATCTGAGTGAGAGTTCTGAGATTGTGTTTCAAGTTTTTGGATAGCTCTCTTATAGGTGCATCAGAAATCGAAGAGTTCTAGTTCCTGAGAGCTACTCAATTTCATTTTTAACCTTCATTCTAAAATACTCTTTTTTATCTCGATTTCTACTAATCTAACTTTTCAACCATGCTCTGCTGATATCTGAGTGAGAGTTCTGAGTATGTGTTTCATGTTGTTGGATAGCTCTCTTGTAGTTGCATCAGAAGTCGAAGAGTTCTAGTTCCTGAGAGCTACTCAATTTTATTTTTAACCTTCATTCTAAAGTACTCTTTTTTATCTCGATTTCTACTAATCTAACTTTTCAACCATGCTCTGCTGATATCTGAGTGAGAGTTCTGAGTATGTGTTTCATGTTGTTGGATAGCTCTGTTGTAGTTGCATCAGAAATCGAAGAGTTCTAGTTCCTGAGAGCTTCTGAATTTTTTTTTTATCATTCTTTCTGAAACCCTGAATTATATCTCGATTTTTAATAATCTTAGTATTCATCCATGCTCTGCTGATATCTGAGTGAGAGTTCTGAGATTGTGTTTCAAGTTTTTGGATAGCTCTCTTATAGGTGCATCAGAAATCGAAGAGTTCTAGTTCCTGAGAGCTACTCAATTTCATTTTTAACCTTCATTCTAAAATACTCTTTTTTATCTCGATTTCTACTAATCTAACTTTTCAACCATGCTCTGCTGATATCTGAGTGAGAGTTCTGAGTATGTGTTTCATGTTGTTGGATAGCTCTCTTGTAGTTGCATCAGACATCGAAGAG
Source organism: Lithophane leautieri (assembly GCA_949152455.1). NCBI lineage: Eukaryota > Metazoa > Arthropoda > Insecta > Lepidoptera > Noctuidae > Lithophane > Lithophane leautieri. The sequence continues at coordinate 12,715,835 of OX424459.1, forward strand.
TTCTAGTTCCTGAGAGCTACTCAATTTTATTTTTAACCTTCATTCTAAAGTACTCTTTTTTATCTCGATTTCTACTAATCTAACTTTTCAACCATGCTCTGCTGATATCTGAGTGAGAGTTCTGAGTATGTGTTTCATGTTGTTGGATAGCTCTCTTGTAGTTGCATCAGAAGTCGAAGAGTTCTAGTTCCTGAGAGCTACTCAATTTTATTTTTAACCTTCATTCTAAAGTACTCTTTTTTATCTCGATTTCTACTAATCTAACTTTTCAACCATGCTCTGCTGATATCTGAGTGAGAGTTCTGAGTATGTGTTTCATGTTGTTGGATAGCTCTGTTGTAGTTGCATCAGAAATCGAAGAGTTCTAGTTCCTGAGAGCTTCTGAATTTTTTTTTTATCATTGAATTGAAAGAAGGATTAAAAAAAAATTGAGTAACTCTCAGGAACTAGAACTCTTCGATTCCTGATGCAACTACATAAGAGCTATACGAAAACATGAAACACTAACTCAGTACTCTCACTCAGATAGCAGCAGAGCATGGTTGAAAACTTAGAATAGTAGATATCGAGATAAAAATGAGTATTTTAGAATGAAGGTTAAAAAAAAATTGAGAAGCTCTCAGGAACTAGAACTCTTCGATTTCTGATGCACCTGTAAGAGAGCTATCCAAAAACTTGAAACAAAAACTCAGAACTCTCACTCAGATATCAGCAGAGCATGGATGAATACTAAGATTATTAAAAATCGAGATATAATTCAGGGTTTCAGAAAGAATGATAAAAAAAAAATTCAGAAGCTCTCAGAAACTAGAACTCTTCGATTTCTGATGCACCTACAAGAGAGCTATCCAAAAACATGAAACACATACTCAGAACTCTCACTCAGATATCAGCAGAGCATGGTTGAAAAGTTAGATTAGTAGAAATCGAGATAAAAAAGAGTACTTTAGAATGAAGGTTAAAAATAAAATTAAGTAGCTCTCAGGAACTAGAACTCTTCGATTTCTGATGCAACTACAAGAGAGCTATCCAACAACATGAAACACATACTCAGAACTCTCACTTTCAGGGTTTGTTTTACATGATTTTTTATTGGTCTTTTATAGATGCATTAGGAAACGAAGAGTTCTAGTTCCTGAGAGCTACTCAATTTTTTTTTTATCGTTCTTTCTGAAACCCTGAATTATATCTCGATTTTTATTAATCTTAGTATTCATCCATGCTCTGCTGATATCTGAGTGAGAGTTCTGAGATTGTGTTTCAAGTTTTTGGATAGCTCTCTTATAGGTGCATCAGAAATCGAAGAGTTCTAGTTCCTGAGAGCTACTCAATTTTTTTTTAATCATTCTTTCTGAAACCCTGAATTATATCTCGATTTTTAATAATCTCTGTATTCATCCATGCTCTGCTGATATCTGAGTGAGAGTTCTGAGTTTGTGTTTCAAGTTTTTGGATAGCTCTCTTATAGGTGCATCAGAAATCGAAGAGTTCTAGTTCCTGAGAGCTTCTCAATTTTTTTTTAACCTTCATTCTAAAATACTCTTTTTTATCTCGATTTCTACTATTCTAACTTTTCAACCATGCTCTGCTGATATCTGAGTGAGTGTTCTGAGTTTTTGTTTTATGTTTTCGGATAGCTCTTTTCTAGGTGCTTCAGGAACCGAAGAGTTCTAGTTCCTGAGAGTTACTCAATTTTATTTTTAACCTTTATTCTAAAATACTCTTTTTTATCTCGATTTCTACTATTCTAACTTTTCAACCATGCTCTGCTGATATCTGAGTGAGAGTTCTGAGTATGGGTTTCATGTTGTTGGATAGCTCTCTTGTAGTTGCATCAGAAATCGAAGAGTTCTAGTTCCTGAGAGCTACTCAATTTTATTTTTAACCTTCATTCTAAAGTACTCTTTTTTATCTCGATTTCTACTAATCTAACTTTTCAACCATGCTCTGCTGATATCTGAGTGAGAGTTCTGAGTATGTGTTTCATGTTGTTGGATAGCTCTCTTGTAGTTGCATCAGAAATCGAAGAGTTCTAGTTCCTGAGAGCTTCTGAATTTTTTTTTTATCATTCTTTCTGAAACCTTGAATTATATCTCGATTTTTAATAATCTTAGTATTCATCCATGCTCTGCTGATATCTGAGTGAGAGTTCTGAGTTTGTGTTTCAAGTTTTTGGATAGCTCTCTTATAGGTGCATCAGAAATCGAAGAGTTCTAGTTCCTGAGAGCTTCTGAATTTTTTTTTTATCATTCTTTCTGAAACCCTGAATTATATCTCGATTTTTAATAATCTTAGTATTCATCCATGCTCTGCTGATATCTGAGTGAGAGTTCTGAGATTGTGTTTCAAGTTTTTGGATAGCTCTCTTATAGGTGCATCAGAAATCGAAGAGTTCTAGTTCCTGAGAGCTACTCAATTTCATTTTTAACCTTCATTCTAAAATACTCTTTTTTATCTCGATTTCTACTAATCTAACTTTTCAACCATGCTCTGCTGATATCTGAGTGAGAGTTCTGAGTATGTGTTTCATGTTGTTGGATAGCTCTCTTGTAGTTGCATCAGAAATCGAAGAGTTCTAGTTCCTGAGAGCTACTCAATTTTATTTTTAACCTTCATTCTAAAGTACTCTTTTTTATCTCGATTACTACTAATCTAACTTTTCAACCATGCTCTGCTGATATCTGAGTGAGAGTTCTGAGTATGTGTTTCATGTTGTTGGATAGCTCTGTTGTAGTTGCATCAGAAATCGAAGAGTTCTAGTTCCTGAGAGCTTCTGAATTTTTTTTTATCATTCTTTCTGAAACCCTGAATTATATCTCGATTTTTAGTAATCTTAGTATTCATCCATGCTCTGCTGATATCTGAGTGAGAGTTCTGAGTTTGTGTTTCAAGTTTTTGTATAGCTCTCTTATAGGTGCATCAGAAATCGAAGAGTTCTAGTTCCTGAGAGCTTCTCAATTTTTTTTTAACCTTCATTCTAAAATACTCTTTTTTATCTCGATTTCTACTATTCTAACTTTTCAACCATGCTCTGCTGATATCTGAGTGAGTGTTCTGAGTATTTGTTTTATGTTTTCGGATAGCTCTTTTCAAGGTGCTTCAGGAACCGAAGAGTTCTAGTTCCTGAGAGTTACTCAATTTTATTTTTAACCTTTATTCTAAAATACTCTTTTTTATCTCGATTTCTACTATTCTAACTTTTCAACCATGCTCTGCTGATATCTGAGTGAGAGTTCTGAGTATGTGTTTCATGTTGTTGGATAGCTCTCTTGTGATTGCATCAGAAATCGAAGAGGTCTAGTTCCTGAGAGCTACTCAATTTTATTTTTAACCTTCATTCTAAAGTACTCTTTTTTATCTCGATTTCTACTAATCTAACTTTTCAACCATGCTCTGCTGATATCTGAGTGAGAGTTCTGAGTATGTGTTTCATGTTTTTGGATAGCTCTCTTGTAGGTGCATCAGAAATCGAAGAGTTCTAGTTCCTGAGAGCTTCTGAATTTTTTTTTTATCATTCTTTCTGAAACCCTGAATTATACCTCGATTTTTAATAATCTTAGTATTCATCCATGCTCTGCTGATATCTGAGTGAGAGTTCTGAGTATGTGTTTCATGTTTTTGGATAGCTCTGTTGTAGTTGCATCAGAAATCGAAGAGTTCTAGTTCCTGAGAGCTTCTGAATATTTTTTTTATCATTCTTTCTGAAACCCTGAATTATATCTCGATTTTTAATAATCTTAGTATTCATCCATGCTCTGCTGATATCTGAGTGAGAGTTCTGAGTTTGTGTTTCAAGTTTTTGTATAGCTCTCTTATAGGTGCATCAGAAATCGAAGAGTTCTAGTTCCTGAGAGCTACTCAATTTTATTTTTAACCTTCATTCTAAAGTACTCTTTTTTATCTCGATTTCTACTAATCTAACTTTTCAACCATGCTCTGCTGATATCTGAGTGAGAGTTCTGAGTATGTGTTTCATGTTGTTGGATAGCTCTGTTGTAGTTGCATCAGAAATCGAAGAGTTCTAGTTCCTGAGAGCTTCTGATTTTTTTTTTTATCATTCTTTCTGAAACCCTGAATTATATCTCGATTTTTAATAATCTTAGTATTCATCCATGCTCTGCTGATATCTGAGTGAGAGTTCTGAGTTTGTGTTTCAAGTTTTTGGATAGCTCTCTTATAGGTGCATCAGAAATCGAAGAGTTCTAGTTCCTGAGAGCTACTCAATTTCATTTTTAACCTTCATTCTAAAATACTCTTTTTTATCTCGATTTCTACTAATCTAACTTTTCAACCATGCTCTGCTGATATCTGAGTGAGAGTTCTGAGTATGTGTTTCATGTTGTTGGATAGCTCTCTTGTAGTTGCATCAGAAATCGAAGAGTTCTATTTCCTGAGAGCTACTCAATTTTATTTTTAACCTTCATTCTAAAGTACTCTTTTTTATCTCGATTTCTACTAATCTATCTTTTCAACCATGCTCTGCTGATATCTGAGTGAGAGTTCTGAGTATGTGTTTCATGTTGTTGGATAGCTCTTTTGTAGTTGCATCAGAAATCGAAGAGTTCTAGTTCCTGAGAGCTTCTGAATTTTTTTTTTATCATTCTTTCTGAAACCCTGAATTATATCTCGATTTTTAATAATCTTAGTATTCATCCATGCTCTGCTGATATCTGAGTGAGAGTTCTGAGATTGCGTTTCAAGTTTTTGGATAGCTCTCTTATAGGTGCATCAGAAATCGAAGAGTTCTAGTTCCTGAGAGCTACTCAATTTTATTTTTAACCTTCATTCTAAAATACTCTTTTTTATCTCGATTTCTACTAATCTAACTTTTCAACCATGCTCTGCTGATATCTGAGTTAGAGTTCTGAGTATGTGTTTCATGTTGTTGGATAGCTCTCTTGTAGTTGCATCAGAAGTCGAAGAGTTCTAGTTCCTGAGAGCTACTCAATTTTATTTTTAACCTTCATTCTAAAGTACTCTTTTTTATCTCGATTTCTACTAATCTAACTTTTCAACCATGCTCTGCTGATATCTGAGTGAGAGTTCTGAGTATGTGTTTCATGTTGTTGGATAGCTCTGTTGTAGTTGCATCAGAAATCGAAGAGTTCTAGTTCCTGAGAGCTTCTGAATTTTTTTTTTATCATTCTTTCTGAAACCCTGAATTATATCTCGATTTTTAATAATCTTAGTATTCATCCATGCTCTGCTGATATCTGAGTGAGAGTTCTGAGTTTGTGTTTCAAGTTTTTGGATAGCTCTCTTATAGGTGCATCAGAAATCGAAGAGTTCTAGTTCCTGAGAGCTACTCAATTTCATTTTTAACCTTCATTCTAAAATACTCTTTTTTATCTCGATTTCTACTAATCTAACTTTTCAACCATGCTCTGCTGATATCTGAGTGAGAGTTCTGAGTATGTGTTTCATGTTGTTGGATAGCTCTCTTGTAGTTGCATCAGAAATCGAAGAGTTCTATTTCCTGAGAGCTACTCAATTTTATTTTTAACCTTCATTCTAAAGTACTCTTTTTTATCTCGATTTCTACTAATCTATCTTTTCAACCATGCTCTGCTGATATCTGAGTGAGTGTTCTGAGTTTTTGTTTTATGTTTTCGGATAGCTCTTTTCTAGGTGCTTCAGGAACCGAAGAGTTCTAGTTCCTGAGAGTTACTCAATTTTATTTTTAACCTTTATTCTAAAATACTCTTTTTTATCTCGATTTCTACTATTCTAACTTTTCAACCATGCTCTGCTGATATCTGAGTGAGAGTTCTGAGTATGTGTTTCATGTTGTTGGATAGCTCTCTTGTAGTTGCATCAGAAATCGAAGAGTTCTAGTTCCTGAGAGCTACTCAATTTTATTTTTAACCTTCATTCTAAAGTACTCTTTTTTATCTCGATTTCTACTAATCTAACTTTTCAACCATGCTCTGCTGATATCTGAGTGAGAGTTCTGAGTATGTGTTTCATGTTTTTGGATAGCTCTCTTGTAGGTGCATCAGAAATCGAAGAGTTCTAGTTCCTGAGAGCTTCTGATTTTTTTTTTTATCATTCTTTCTGAAACCCTGAATTATATCTCGATTTTTAATAATCTTAGTATTCATCCATGCTCTGCTGATATCTGAGTGAGAGTTCTGAGTATGTGTTTCATGTTTTTGGATAGCTCTGTTGTAGTTGCATCAGAAATCGAAGAGTTCTAGTTCCTGAGAGCTTCTGAATTTTTTTTTTATCATTCTTTCTGAAACCCTGAATTATATCTCGATTTTTAATAATCTTAGTATTCATCCATGCTCTGCTGATATCTGAGTGAGAGTTCTGAGTTTGTGTTTCAAGTTTTTGTATAGCTCTCTTATAGGTGCATCAGAAATCGAAGAGTTCTAGTTCCTGAGAGCTTCTGAATTTTTTTTTATCATTCTTTCTGAAACCCTGAATTATATCTCGATTTTTAATAATCTTAGTATTCATCCATGCTCTGCTGATATCTGAGTGAGAGTTCTGAGATTGTGTTTCAAGTTTTTGGATAGCTCTCTTATAGGTGCATCAGAAATCGAAGAGTTCTAGTTCCTGAGAGCTACTCAATTTCATTTTTAACCTTCATTCTAAAATACTCTTTTTTATCTCGATTTCTACTAATCTAACTTTTCAACCATGCTCTGCTGATATCTGAGTGAGAGTTCTGAGTATGTGTTTCATGTTGTTGGATAGCTCTCTTGTAGTTGCATCAGAAATCGAAGAGTTCTAGTTCCTGAGAGCTACTCAATTTTATTTTTAAACTTCATTCTAAAGTACTCTTTTTTATCTCGATTTCTACTAATCTATCTTTTCAACCATGCTCTGCTGATATCTGAGTGAGAGTTCTGAGTATGTGTTTCATGTTGTTGGATAGCTCTCTTGTAGTTGCATCAGAAATCGAAGAGTTCTAGTTCCTGAGAGCTTCTGAATTTTTTTTTTATCATTCTTTCTGAAACCCTGAATTATATCTCGATTTTTAATAATCTTAGTATTCATCCATGCTCTGCTGATATCTGAGTGAGAGTTCTGAGATTGTGTTTCAAGTTTTTGGATAGCTCTCTTATAGGTGCATCAGAAATCGAAGAGTTCTAGTTCCTGAGAGCTACTCAATTTTATTTTTAACCTTCATTCTAAAATACTCTTTTTTATATCGATTTCTACTAATCTAACTTTTCAACCATGCTCTGCTGATATCTGAGTGAGAGTTCTGAGTATGTGTTTCATGTTGTTGGATAGCTCTCTTGTAGTTGCATCAGAAATCGAAGAGTTCTAGTTCCTGAGAGCTACTCAATTTTATTTTTAACCTTCATTCTAAAGTACTCTTTTTTATCTCGATTTCTACTAATCTAACTTTTCAACCATGCTCTGCTGATATCTGAGTGAGAGTTCTGAGTATGTGTTTCATGTTTTTGGATAGCTCTGTTGTAGTTGCATCAGAAATCGAAGAGTTCTAGTTCCTGAGAGCTTCTGAATTTTTTTTTTATCATTCTTTCTGAAACCCTGAATTATATCTCGATTTTTAATAATCTTAGTATTCATCCATGCTCTGCTGATATCTGAGTGAGAGTTCTGAGTTTGTGTTTCAAGTTTTTGGATAGCTATCTTATAGGTGCATCAGAAATCGAAGAGTTCTAGTTCCTGAGAGCTTCTCAATTTTTTTTTAACCTTCATTCTAAAATACTCTTTTTTATCTCGATTTCTACTATTCTAACTTTTCAACCATGCTCTGCTGATATCTGAGTGAGTGTTTTTTTTTTTTTGTTTTATGTTTTCGGATAGCTCTTTTCTAGGTGCTTCAGGAACCGAAGAGTTCTAGTTCCTGAGAGTTACTCAATTTTATTTTTAACCTTTATTCTAAAATACTCTTTTTTATCTCGATTTCTACTATTCTAACTTTTCAACCATGCTCTGCTGATATCTGAGTGAGAGTTCTGAGTATGTGTTTCATGTTGTTGGATAGCTCTCTTGTAGTTGCATCAGAAATCGAAGAGTTCTAGTTCCTGAGAGCTTCTGAATTTTTTTTTTATCATTCTTTCTGAAACCTTGAATTATATCTCGATTTTTAATAATCTTAGTATTCATCCATGCTCTGCTGATATCTGAGTGAGAGTTCTGAGTATGTGTTTCATGTTTTTGGATAGCTCTCTTATAGGTGCATCAGAAATCGAAGAGTTCTAGTTCCTGAGAGCTTCTCAATTTTTTTTTTAATCTTCATTCTAAAATACTCTTTTTTATCTCGATTTCTACTAATCTAACTTTTCAACCATGCTCTGCTGATATCTGAGTGAGAGTTCTGAGTATGTGTTTCATGTTTTTGGATAGCTCTGTTGTAGTTGCATCAGAAATCGAAGAGTTCTAGTTCCTGAGAGCTTCTGAATTTTTTTTTTATCATTCTTTCTGAAACCCTGAATTATATCTCGATTTTTAATAATCTTAGTATTCATCCATGCTCTGCTGATATCTGAGTGAGAGTTCTGAGATTGTGTTTCAAGTTTTTGGATAGCTCTCTTATAGGTGCATCAGAAATCGAAGAGTTCTAGTTCCTGAGAGCTTCTGAATTTTTTTTTTATCATTCTTTCTGAAACCCTGAATTATATCTCGATTTTTAATAATCTTAGTATTCATCCATGCTCTGCTGATATCTGAGTGAGAGTTCTGAGTATGTGTTTCATGTTTTTGGATAGCTCTCTTATAGGTGCATCAGAAATCGAAGAGTTCTAGTTCCTGAGAGCTTCTCAATTTTTTTTTTAATCTTCATTCTAAAATACTCTTTTTTATCTCGATTTCTACTAATCTAACTTTTCAACCATGCTCTGCTGATATCTGAGTGAGAGTTCTGAGTATGTGTTTCATGTTTTTGGATAGCTCTCTTGTAGTTGCATCAGAAATCGAAGAGTTCTAGTTCCTGAGAGCTTCTGAATTTTTTTTTTATCATTCTTTCTGAAACCCTGAATTATATCTCGATTTTTAATAATCTTAGTATTCATCCATGCTCTGCTGATATCTGAGTGAGAGTTCTGAGTTTGTGTTTCAAGTTTTTGGATAGCTCTCTTATAGGTGCATCAGAAATCGAAGAGTTCTAGTTCCTGAGAGCTTCTGAATTTTTTTTTTATCATTCTTTCTGAAACCCTGAATTATATCTCGATTTTTAATAATCTTAGTATTCATCCATGCTCTGCTGATATCTGAGTGAGAGTTCTGAGATTGTGTTTCAAGTTTTTGGATAGCTCTCTTATAGGTGCATCAGAAATCGAAGAGTTCTAGTTCCTGAGAGCTTCTGAATTTTTTTTTTATCATTCTTTCTGAAACCCTGAATTATATCTCGATTTTTAATAATCTTAGTATTCATCCATGCTCTGCTGATATCTGAGTGAGAGTTCTGAGTATGTGTGTTCATGTTTTTGGATAGCTCTCTTATAGGTGCATCAGAAATCGAAGAGTTCTAGTTCCTGAGAGCTTCTCAATTTTTTTTTTAACCTTCATTCTAAAATACTCTTTTTTATCTCGATTTCTACTAATCTAACTTTTCAACCATGCTCTGCTGATATCTGAGTGAGAGTTCTGAGTATGTGTTTCATGTTTTTGGATAGCTCTCTTGTAGTTGCATCAGAAATCGAAGAGTTCTAGTTCCTGAGAGCTTCTGAATTTTTTTTTTATCATTCTTTCTGAAACCCTGAATTATATCTCGATTTTTAATAATCTTAGTATTCATCCATGCTCTGCTGATATCTGAGTGAGAGTTCTGAGTTTGTGTTTCATGTTTTTGGATAGCTCTCTTATAGGTGCATCAGAAATCGAAGAATTCTAGTTCCTGAGAGCTTCTCAATTTTTTTTTTAACCTTCATTCTAAAATACTCTTTTTTATCTCGATTTCTACTATTCTAACTTTTCAACCATGCTCTGCTGATATCTGAGTGAGTGTTCTGAGTTTTTGTTTTATGTTTTCGGATAGCTCTTTTCTAGTTGCTTCAGGAACCGAAGAGTTCTAGTTCCTGAGAGTTACTCAATTTTATTTTTAACCTTTATTCTAAAATACTCTTTTTTATCTTGATTTCTACTATTCTAACTTTTCAACCATGCTCTGCTGATATCTGAGTGAGAGTTCTGAGTTTTTGTTTTATGTTTTCGGATAGCTCTTTTCTGGTTGCTTCAGGAACCGAAGAGTTCTAGTTCCTGAGAACTACTCAATTTTATTTTTAACCTTTATTCTAAAATACTCTTTTTTATCTCGATTTCTATTAATCTAACTTTTCAACCATGCTCTGCTGATATCTGAGTGAGAGTTCTGAGTTTGTGTTTCATGTTTTTGGATAGCTCTCTTGTAGGTGCATCAGAAATCGAAGAGTTCTAGTTCCTGAGAGCTTCTGAATTTTTTTTTTATCATTCTTTCTGAAACCCTCAATTATATCTCGATTTTTAATAATCTTAGTATTCATCCATGCTCTGCTGATATCTGAGTGAGAGTTCTGAGTTTGTGTTTCATGTTTTCGGATAGTTCTTTTATAGGTGCATTAGGAAACGAGGAGTTCCTGCTCCTCAATTTTACTCAAATTCCTTTTTGATCCTACTAACTCAAACATTAAATAAAATCTCGATTTCTCGTAACCCATCTTTTTTACAAGGCTCTGCTGATACTTTTGTGGGACTTCTGCATTGTTTTATTTTTTTTTTTGTTACTGGGGTCTTGGTTTCTAATTACAGCCCGAAAAATCGACGAAAATCTACGAATTACGTCATTTACGGCTGTTTTATCAAAATGATTGACTTTTTCTAGTAACTGATCAATATTTTTGTTTTATTTTTTTATAAATTTTTGAAGCCAGAACTCTTTCATAAAAGTATTAGGAACTATAGAGATCACCTATGTGCATCTAAATCAGTTTTAAAATTTTCGTTTTGGTAAAATTGATCTGCTGACGGAAGTTAGCAGAGCATATTTTCATTCGACTTTTCTCATGTAAAAAAGCCAGAACTTTTCTTTTTAAGTATAGGGAACTCTAGAACTCCGCCGCATGCCAATAGAACTCACATTTTTTTATGCTCTGCTGGGAAATGATCTGCCAAGTTCACGCACATCATGACATCTGCGGAGTTTCGCTAGTTAATTTAATTTAACCCTGTAGTGATGCTAATAAATTCTTTTTTTTGTGTTAGATTTTTTTTTAATGTTTTAATATACCAAAAAAAAAAACGGACCACCTGATGTTATGTGGTCACCGTCATTTATGGATATCTATAATATTAGACGCCTCACATATGCGTTGCTATTCCAGGGACAAAGCTTGAGAAACGTCACACGTGACTGTAATTTACACTGGCACCAAACCTTTAAAATGTATTTCTGTTACACACAATTCTGTTACTTTAGGCAGGATAACTATACTAGTAGGAACAGAAAAAATAGACAAAACATTTCAAATCCTCAACGATTAATTCATGGAAACGCTGGCGAGTTGATTTCAATTTCTAAATTAATCGCTGCGTTAAGGAATCCGAACACTCCAGTCAGAGATAGTTTCCATAGTAACATAACGAGAGGTGTGACAAAGTATGAGGAGAACTTTGTCTAGCCGCGCGAAATTAAACGGTGGAACACTTTAATATAGTCTGTTCCAAAATGAACCTGTAATTCTCAATCACTCACAAAAGGGAATTAGTAACAATTTCATCTGAATTTGGAAGGTTTCAAAGTAATATTTCACCACTTTTTCCAACAATTGTTTGATTAGCATTATTAAATTATTTATGAGAAAACATCGACGATTTTTTTTTTTGTTCTATTTAAAATTAGAATTTTGGATTTTCGCATTCAAATAATTTAACCGATAACGGTATAGTTAATTAGTCCTTTTAGTTTTAGTTTTTTAGTTAATTTAGTATAATAAGTTACATAATGTAAAGGTAAATAAAAAGACCAAACCGATAACTGTAGATTGGCATCCACAGGTACGTTTTACATTTTCTTTAGATAATTTTAGAACAGATCGAATTCGAGTGACTTTTAAGTTAGATAAAATGATATTATATTAAATGTGTATATCTTTTTTATAAAATGACTAGTATACAGATAAGTACGTGAAAATATTGTCCTCCAGTATAAATCTAAACGGAAATATCCGCTTCCTTGAAGGAGATTTCCTCGAAAAAATAAACAAATGTATTGACGCGACCCTCGGTAGAGATTCATCTTCTACATGTACATTATGTAGTCGACCCCCTCGACTTAATCTACGTGAATGTTATAATATTATACACCCTACAACAATTTGAGGGGTGCAAAACGGGGGAAAATTTAAAACTTTTTCACACTTGCAGCCCCATGCAGATTTATGCCGTGGCTGCATGGATGTAAATAATAACAAAATATACATTTCAGCTAAAGTATACATTTTGGTTGGAATAATATCATAACATAAACGTATCATCCTGTAAAAGCTACCTATCTCGAGATGTACACTTAAGTACATACTTTGTATTCTTACGAGTATACCTACATTTTTTTCAATATAAAAATTTCACTTACCCATGTTTATATGAGCATGTGGAACTTGAGCTATGCATCTTGTTTATGATATCTGTGTCTCCTAGAAAAATATAAGTACTTTATGTTCTATTCCAAAAGTATGTGATGAAAATGTAAACAAACCCTGTTCAGGTTAAGTCTATCGCAATCACTCACTAAAGTGAATGAGAAAGACATTTATTTGTGTTTAGAAAGTTTCATTCATTGAATAACATTATTAAATTGAATTGAAAAAACATGAACTAAAATGAGGTTATAATAAAACGTACATTTTTTGATCTATTTGTTTACATTTTCATCAGATACTCTTGGAACAGGCTACCTTATTAAATACCTGAAAACCCAAAATGGCCCTGATGATGCCTATTTTTACCCGACTGCCTCAGAAGGAGGGTAATATTTTGTACACAAAAATGTCTTTCAACATTGAATCTCTCTGCCTACAGAAGTCACACATTCCTCGCCTCACAATTTAGCGTCGTGACTGCTAAAGTCAACGGCTATTGTTGAGCGTTGGGCTCCATAAAGTGCTTGACGAACAGTCCCTACTCTCATTAAGGCACGGGGAATATTTGACATAATTAAAACGGGGTCAATGACTGCATTACAAATCCCTTGCCCCTTTTCTTGTAAAATGTGTGATTATACAGGGTGCAAAAAATGTGACTGCGAAATTTTAACTGAGCAATAAGGACTGGTGTAGAAGGAAGATATTTTTCGAAAACTTTTTTTTTGTTGACATTATTGTCAAATAGGTGCTAGGTAGTGAAATTAAAACTAATGAAGAAAAAGTCCAGGTTAAACATTACTTTTCCACTGATTTTCATTGATTAGATAGACTGTGAAGTAAAATGTGGAAATGAAACAAAAATATCTTGTGCGTTACACAAGAAAACCATCTACCAAGCGTGGTAATTATGTATGCGTCCTGAAAAGCGGCCTATTAACCTATTACCCTACCCTACCCTATCTACGAAAGCAGTATGATAAGGTAAAATACCCATTATTTTGTAAACAGGAACAACACAGCAATATTCATTGAAAACGTGTTCCTTTATCGCGATCGGAATTCGGGTCACCTCGCGAAGGCTGCATAGAAGTTTTACAGTTTTGTTGTATCAGTTATGAAAGCGAAACGTTTCCGGTATGCCTTAACTTTTACTAACTATTAAGTAACTTTAGTCGAGTTTTGTAAGCGAAAGAAATAAACATGCCTCTACCTCTGTAAAGGTATAGGTGGTTTTCAGATATTTATTTTTGAATTGTCAACATAAATATCGTCAGTTCTATAAACAAATTAACGAAAATAATAAGTAACGAAGCTGCCGAACCGGTTCTAATGATCTAAGCAAAGTAATCATTTTTACCAGAGTAGAAAATAAAGATATAAATGAAAAATACGCGCAGAACTGCGGGTTGTGTTAAATTGTTCGAAAGAATATAGACCTAAAACAAACCCACATAAGGACGAATACAAATATAAAAGTGAATATCTGAGGACATAAAAGTCTCCCATTGACATGCACTCACTCACGAATAAGATGCATTATCGCAACGGAACTCGAATATCCGATATCACAGGAATTCAACTGCGTCTCAATATCTAAGCAAAGTGCCTAACAACAACAGAGGGGCAACTTATGTTCTCAGGCCGTCGTTATCAAAGTGTCAAACTACATTATAAGCTTGTTTACGCCAGTGTCATCTCCATAAATACACGCAAACTTCTTACTACCATCTTGATACAATTACGTCTTCATGGGCCAAGTTTAGTCCTCGGATTATACTATTCAAAAACATCTTTAAGGCCAAACAGAATAACATTAAGACTCAGCCGCTGTTGTTTGCAAATAATAAGAAAACAGACTTGGTAAGTTAAAAAATTTCGCGTAAAATTTGCATAAACCTCGTGGAGCCTGTTCACTTCTCTCTACTTTCGTTTTTTATATCATCTCTTATATACCGTTCGTCCCTAACTCATTTTATAACAATATCTTATTAAGTGTTTCTTTAATACTTTGAAAGAAAAAGTTTAATAATAATTGTTAATGGTGTTACTGAATGTGCTAGAGTGTGAGTGGAATATTTTTGTGACAGTGGAAAATTCCTGTTCATACCGATCTGTCAGTTTACCGATTTCCCGCCATACCTACGTCATCCTCGTACATTTATCTGCGTAGAAAAAATCCTAGTGAAAATATTCCGTCCGAAGCCACCCTCATATTTAAGTAGGTTTTGTTATATATGTTGATGGAACACGTGTTATTTCACCGTGAGCCCACGAGATCAAACATAATCGTGAAGTATATTATCAGCTTTAGTTTCAGTTTACTTTGGAACAGAAATGCGCGTAAATATGGAACATTTTTCTAAAGACCATAAATAGAATTAAGCGTATTGTCTTGAACAAAGTTTGTAGCGCTTCACACAAGTTATAATTCCCATCAGTTCACTGTTTATACTGCTATGGGCGAATTCGACCATCGACCATATCCCTAGTATAAGTGTAATCCAGCGAGTAAATATTAAATTTTTGACAGATTTTCTATACAAAAACAGTCAGACGTCAAATTTTATTCCCCGAATAAAAGATATCTGGCGTCGGTTAAATCGGCCCTAAATCTGAATAAGGGATTATTATAAACAAAACGATACGAATAATTCTAATTAAAGAAAACATACAACTTCGAATTTAGAAATATAAGTATCTTACTAAATTAATTAAAATGTTAACAAAACTCTATGACGGCTTACTTATAAAGTGTGAAAAAAGATTTCTTTGGCGATAAGACTTAACAAGTTTTCAAAAACCGAACTTTGCCGTAATATACTACTTGCCTTATAAGCAATAACAAATAGATTAAAACATAAGTAAAACGACGTAAAACTATCTAAGCTGTTATAAGAAAGATATCGAAAACCGCAATAATAAAAAATTGCCGATACAAAGATACATATCTTTCAAAAAGGAAAAGTATATAAGTACCTATGTATCAGAGCTAACGGAGCATTGCCTTTGTGAACTTAGAACTGAATCCCCAGAGGTTTATGTCTTTTCGGATCAGGAGGCTTACGGGAGGACGCGCGAAGAAAACTCCTTTCCTTCATAAATATTTACTTTATGAAATAACGCGCCCCGAGCACAGCTTAGTCTTACATACTGGCTGGGACCAGGTGATAACTGGCAAATGACAAAAAACACTCGCACACATCTTCTATTAGAAAACAATAATATGGAAATCTACTTTTTCGGTAAGTAGTACCTACTCGTTTGTTGCGTTTGTCGTTTGTTTATGGCAGTTTGTTGTCCAAATTGTTGAACTCGCCATATTGTAATAACTCCAGTAATATTGCTAATCGAAAATATAATGATTTTCATTCGACTACGGAACAGTAAACATCTTCTTTATACTTTTATACGAGTACATATAATTCTTCTGTACGTGTGTTTGTCACCTAACTCCCCTTAAATGGCTAGACCGATTTGGATGACATTTTGTGTGTATATTTGAGTGAGTCCCTGAATGGTTTGAAAATACAATTGAACTCGGTAGGTGGCGCTGTTCGGCAGGAAAATGTCTGCCGGGTCCGCTAGTATATACATATAAAAAGTACTCTGTGGCAGTAAAGCACAGGAAGGTCAATGAATTTAACATTCTTGCAATAATGACAAAATATCGCTATTATTTTGTTTTCAGCAGTGATTATTATTGTCAGTGTTATTATTTTAAATCGTATTGTGGTCTTAATACTTATTACGACCAAAATAATGATGATTTGCAACACCGAAAAGTCATAGTGTGTTTTAGGATAATGTCAAGAGATTGACAGCTATCAGTTTAAACAAACATGGAGGGAAGACAACGAGCTCGTGATTTCAATGATTTGTAAGAAAATCAATTAACATTTTGTATTGTAATATAGTGTTAATGTTGGATACCAATCAATGTAAGATGGTATATAAACGATTATAATGGAAAAGGAATATATTTTTAAGAAATGTGATGCCGTTTACATTTGACGTTTGATTTCAGTCTTTGAAATTTTTCTTACTTACTACTTAGGGGTTACTTATAAATGTTGTTTAAAGTTAAGTTATGATTAGCGACAACTTTAAGCAACGATCCTTACATATTATAAAACAAAGTCCTCCGCCGCGTCTGTCTGTCGTCCTGTACGCGATAAACTCAAAAACTACTTCACCGATTTTCATGCTGTTTTCACCAATGATAGAGTGGTTCTCGAGTAAGTTTTTAGTAAATAATAACTAAACTGCTTAGAGTGTAGATAATCAAATACTTTGGCCACTAGCTATATAGCCATTATTATAACATGAATTTACTGACATAACCGCAACATGTAGATACCTACCGATACTATACTTTCCTCTCACAGGAACCTCACAAAAGGACAATATTATAATTTGTTTCCTTAAGCCCCATGAGGAAATAAATCAATTTGGTAACAAGTACAAATACAAAGATGGAAGTAATCGGTTCTTGCGGTGTGCAAGTCATTCACCCCGCAATTTGGGTAAGTAGCATTCTGGATACGGTTCCGTATGTTATTTATGTTTTGCTTTTATTACCTTTAATAGCAATATAATTTAAAATGTATGTTCTGTTGTTAATATCTCTTGAGCATTTTTATATTATACATAGGTATATTACAATAAAAAATGTCCGTAACCGTCGTTGCCTCATTTTTTATTATTTTTAAGTCCTCCGCCGCGTCTGTCTGTCTGTCGTCCTGTACGTGATAAACTCAAAAACTAATGCACCGATTTTCATGCTGTTTTCACCAATGGAGAGAGTGGTTCTCGTGTAAGTATTTAGTATGTAATAACCGACATCCACGCGGGTGAAGTCGCGGGCATCAGCTAGTAATTATATAATTAAGGGCCTACCCTACCTCAAATTGCTTAGCATGATCCTCCGTTATGCCGAAAATACTGCAGCATTAATTTTGAAATAATGTTAAAATTGAGGATTGATGTTAGGTCCTATGTTTGAAGAAAACCAGATTACATAAAAATGTCTCTATAGAAAAAAAAACAATATTACCTCTAAATCGAACTTTAAACCGCTGCTATTAAAAAAAATACTTCAAATTAGATCATGAAACTTTGTATAATATCTGAACTAGTAACTATAAAGCAGGTTTTATGATTTTTATTTTTTTAAATAACCATTATTTTCACCGTAAAAAGCAATTAAAGCTATTCGAGGCTTGGAGCCTCCAGCACCCCACTCCGTCTCGCTTTCACTCAGGCCGCGAGTAGTATGGTGCGAGCGAGATAAAATTGGAGGTTTGGTAGACCCTTAACATACCTATGCAAAATATTGTAAAACATTTAAAAAGAGTAACGGTGGAATTGCTCCATTCTTCTCCATACGAAAACTACCTTTTGGAAGGGGCGACAAAAATCAAGTCTACGAGTATTTTCATGTACATTTTTGACGATCAAAAGAGCCTTTTAGGTGCATAATTGAAATAAATGATTTGACTTTGACTTTGATATTATGGGGCTCGTGGCTAAATAATAACAGCCGCAAAAGTCGGTCGAGGTTAAGCTACGCTTTCCGGAGTTGGTTCATGGCTCCATTACACATTGAAACCACTCCGTGCCTCGGCAAGCACGTTAAGCCGTTGGTTCCGGCTGTCATTCTTAGATCTTTGACAGTCGTTACGGGTAGTCAGAAGCCCACAAACTGACAACCATTCTTACCAAGGGGTATCGTGTTACCCAGTAACTGATGGGTTGTGGAGGTCAGATAGGCAGTCGCTCCATGTAAAATACTGGTAAAGAACTGTATCCGGTTAGACTGGAAGCCCATCATAGCTGGGAAAAGGCTAGGCAGATTGATTTTGACATAAAATTATTATCTGTATCGATTATCTGCAGGTAAAAAGAACACCATTTGTTAATTCAGGATGGATATACATAAATTTATCTTACTACGTATTTCATACTCGTGGGTTAAGTTAACGCCCAAATTATACAATGATTCAAATAATTGTAAATTTCAAAAGCTAACGAAAAAAAAAAATTTTTTTCAACGGCAATATTTATTTTGAATAAGCTATAGGAACAGAATTTAATTCACATCTTATTGCTAGTTTGAGAAAATCTCGAGATTGCAAAAAAAATAACACAAAAAATCTGATAGGTTTTTTGAACTAGCAGAGTTTTTGTGTTATCTTAATATTTAATTTTAATATTAATATCGTGGCTAAGTAATAACAGCCGCACGGGTCGATCCATCAGGTTAAGCTTCGCTTCGGGGTTGGTCCGTGGATGGGTGACCATCTTCACATATCGAGACTCCTCCGTGCTTCGAAAAGCACGTTAGCCGTTGGTTCCGGCTGTCATTCGAAGATCATTGACCGTCTTTACGGGTCGTCAAAAGCCCGAAAGTCTGACAACCAGTCTTACCAAGGGGTATCGTAATACCCAGTTACTGGGTTGTGGAAGTCAGATAGGCAGTCGCTCCATGTAAAATACTGGTATTCAGCTGTATCTGGTTAGACTGGAAGCCGACCCCAACATAGTTGGGAAAAGGCTAGGCAGATTGATTGATATTAATATTTGAATAATTTAAAATGTAACCGTCTTACAATAATAATAATGATTATGTACCAGTAGATATATAAAAAGGAAAGGCAAGTAATCAAAGGGCATGAAAAAGTCCGTCCGCGTCGCTGTCAACAGGCAAAGTGCCCAAAAGGCTGGCAGCATTGCCATGTTGAATGGCAATGCTGATTCTTTGGCCAAAAAACAGGCCAGCCCTCTGGCAAAAGGCAACATTATAAACGTATCCAAATACGTCACATCCATAAATTGTTCACATTTATTGACAATCGATTAACTAACTACGTGTCACGATCAGACATACGCCGAAACTTTAAATTAATAAACAAAATACTATGTAAAGAAATAAAAGTAATTTAAAGTTTCTCGCTTAGGCCATTTCAAGTTTTGTTAGAATTCTCAACCTTTTTTGGCTCGAATACTTTCTTACACACCCCAATATTTTCAACACCTACTGGTTTTCGGTTTTCTATTATGTGAGAAAAAAGTCTAAACTGTCATCATTATTGTGTCACCTAAGTCAATTTATTTTTAATCTATTTAAATGAGTACAACTACCTATATATAAAATAAAAAAATATAGATACCATTACATTCGATTGATGCTGCACGTGATTTCTTGGGCAAGGAGCACCCATCTAATACCTGACCGCGGCAAGTGCAGCAGTTACACGTGGTCAAACAGTTCTACTACGTCAGTATTCTCTTTGCTATGCTAATGGAAATGGATAAATGCAGAGTCACGGCTAGAAAATATTTCTATTTGAATACCGACGTCGAAATACTACCATTTGGTATCACAGTTATTGGATTCCCCATTTTTGTGATACAATATTGGAAAGGCATCATAGTTTTGCTGGTTTAAAAATCAGCAAACAGCTTTTGTGTAAGTATAAATTGGATTATTTGTATTTTTCGAATAGAAAAAGAGTTAATTTAGGTACAGTTTAGCATCTTAGTAGTTTTTTTTTTAAAGACAAAATTCAGCATTTTATCTTTTAATAATAATAAAAGAAACCACCACATTACTTCCACTATATTCCGCCAAAAAATTAATTGTGCGATCATCAGCTATGAGTTAATCAATATTCAGCGAACGCGGCATGAGCGATGGAGAGCCAACGACGTGTGAATCATTCATCCAACTGAACGCAGCCGACGTTCACATGGCATACATCTGTGGCCAATGCAATACGCCACTGAAAAGTTACATCCAATTAGCAGAAACCGATGACGCGCGTACTCTATCCACCCGCTCAATTTGACAACAGCTGTCATAGTTTAAATTTCGAAATACCTTGTATCCTGTTTATTTTAAGCTAGGAATCAAAGCCAATGGTAGTGCGATTTTTTTTTGGTTTAATTGTTTTGTGCGAGCTTGTTTGCGATTAATTTAGGAATACAGTGTACGAGTTACAGTTGACTTTTCAATGGGTTTGAAATTAGAGTGTTCGTTTTTAATGATCCTGCGCATGTGTTGTAGCTTTACTTATTAAACAATAATTATTGTGTCTACTTACCTAAATAACCAAATACGTAGCACTTAACTTTACAAGCATTAAAATATGTGCTTCGAAAATATGGGAAAACTTAGCTTGTTTTCTGCATGCACTGCAAATTGGAAGCTCTTGAAGTATCTACCTTTAAATATCTTGCAAAATAAATAGATACTCACACAAATCAAAACAGGCGGCGCTATCTCCAATAGCAATGAACGTTCAAGAGGTCGATTCATGAGAAAAATGTATTTACTTATCTGTAAAAGTGTCCCTTGCGATCTCAGTGACTTGTTATTTTGGTCATTAAGTGAAGATGACCGATAAAACTTTGCATTACTTATACAATTTAATGGTTATGCAGCTATTAACATTAACATAACATCACGAATGGTCCTCTGAGGGGTAGACAGAGGTGTATTAATATCGTCATCACCATAGATTAATTTTGAAGATACTTGAAAGAAATTTTTTATTAAGTAAAAAAAATAATATCTCCTTCTACAAAAAACATAACAAGATTTTTCTTAAAACTTAGCACTACCTTAGACCAAGTAAACCCATATCAGCATCAAGCAAGATGGTGGTCAAGAAAAATCCAATTCCGAAAATAGAACCTGATAAAGGATCAACTCGGAACCCTACCGAAGGCAAAC
Organism: Lithophane leautieri; assembly: GCA_949152455.1. Classification (NCBI taxonomy): domain Eukaryota; kingdom Metazoa; phylum Arthropoda; class Insecta; order Lepidoptera; family Noctuidae; genus Lithophane; species Lithophane leautieri. The sequence goes on from OX424459.1 coordinate 12,737,111, forward strand.
AAAGAAAGAAGAAGCAGCTAATAAATAATAATAAGTCACTCCTACAAAGGGCAGACAAAAACTTCGCACACTTTTTATCCTACGACATGTAATAAGTTTTTTCGTCCACAGATAACAAAAGCAATAGTAAAAGCAAATGAATTAAACCTGAAATAAAGACCACAGAGAACATATACTTACAGAACGTAAGTACAAAGAGAATGTCAATAATTATAGTGGACATTAGCAATAACGGAGCACGCAACCGCAAAGCAGCTATTTTCTCTGTTTCAACGAAACTACTTTTAACAGTGGTAATGCGGGAACGGTGGTGAGCACAGGATTTTATTCTTGAACCTCTAAATATAGTTTAAAGCGAGAAAGCTTTTTTAGGAATAACGACTTGTCTTGAGAGCCTAACTGGGTATAATATTGTAACAGCTGCGGAAAGGCCACCTTAATGATTTTTAAAGTGCGAGGTAATATCTATCACCAGCCAATACTGTGTGAAATAATACGGTTTCAGCATTCTTAATTATATTTTTAAACGCTAATGTTCTACGGATTTACATAATTTTTTCTTACCCTATTTCACGATCCAAAGATAAATGACCAAATATTTCACAGTGTTACATGTACTAGCAGAAGCCTAATCGTACAAAAATATTATGAATATAAATTTTCACTTCCACTAAAAACATTTCCAAGAATTCCTTCGTACGAGCCCCGTAAGTAAGCCTTTACGGGTAAAACACAAAACAACGTAACGGGCAAACGTTATTACATCGTGTAATACACAGAAAATATATTGTACCTTCACTTACTTAAACAGAAAAGGTTTAACAAATCTATTTTACCATACAACCTTTTGACTATTAAAGTATTTCTATCTTTAGTATACTTTGAAGTGAAAACTTCTTTTTAAAACCGGCCAAGTGAAACCGCATCACAATATCGTTACGATTATAATAATAGATCACAAAGACAGACACGCAAAACGAATTTAATTTAGAATAATTACTTATGCATTGATAATAAAAAAGATACGCCATGGTAAAATTTATGAAGAAATAGTGTTCAAACCTCCGCTGAATATAAATATAAGGAAAAACATAACATAATTCCGTCGGTACTAAAAAAACATCAAATTTATTTAATGGTGTATAAATTTAAAATGTTTAAATTTTTAACAATTAATTAAACTAATTATAAATGTATAACCAACACCGGAAGCTACTGTTTCAGTCAATTATAATTGTGGGTTTCTGTTCGAAGATTCTGTAATAACCTGTTATTGGAATAGTATCCGCAAATTGTAAGCAAACCAAACATAATAGGTAGTCTAATAAGTTTGGTCCTGTTACAATTTATTTTAAAAAACCCTATCCTTCTTGATTCAGCCGAAAGACGTGGTGCTGGACATAAGCCTCCCCCAAGCATCGCCACTTCTACCGGTTCTGTACTTTGCGTATACGACGGCCTTCATAGACTCATAGGTGTACCTTGTGGGAGGCCTTCCAACGCTACTTCTTCCGGTACGTGGTCGCCACTACAGAACCTTTTGGCTCCATCGGCCAACACAATGGGCCTATACTACGGCTACGCTTTTTTTTTTTTTTGAGTTTGGGAAATCCTCAAATGACTTCTCCCGCTCTGGACGTAGCGGGAGGGCGTGTCAGACTTTTTCTGACTAAAACCCACCCGTGTTCTTTCAGTTGCCTATTGTCAAGGGTCCCGATGCCCCTTTCGGACTTTCCCGCAACCCTGGAGAGGTTTATGCTTGGAGTTTCAATAAGTTATCGAATCAGAAATGAAGAGATCCGTAGGAGAACCAAGATAACCGATATAGCACGAAGTATCGCCAAACTTAAGTGGCAGTGGGCAGGGCACATTGCTCGCAGAACAGATGGCCGATAAGGCCGTAAGGTTCTGGAGTAGCGACTGCGTACCGGAAGACGTAGCGTTGGAAGACCCCCCACAAGGTGGACCGATGACCTGGTGAATGCGAGAAGCACAGAACCGGTCTAAGTGGCGGTGCTTGGGGGAGGCCTTTGTACAGCAGTGGACGTCTTTCAGCACAAATGATGATAATGATGATGAATGTCCCACTGCAGGGCAAAGGCCTCTTCTCCAAAAAAGGCACGAGCATTGATCACCACGCTTACTTAAGACAAGTTAGCGATTTCAGAGTTCGTCCAGGTTGTCTTTCTTTAATCAAAGTATTAACACATTTAAACACTGGCTAGTCTTAAAACTAGGAAGAAAACGAATCATGGAACTCAAATTACCACGCAGATAAAGTTGGTCTCCCAAGAATTAATATAAAATATCAGTGTCGCAATGATCTTCGACACAAATTAGAAGTTTGAGCTGTGAGGGAGCAAAGACGTGGCCCCGACGAATTGTGCCGCTTCTGTGTCGCATTAATTGCGCCTTCTAGGGCTCATTTACATTTATTACAACCATTAAAAAACTCTCTTGTAACGATGAATACTCCGTGCGGAGGAAAATATAAAATATTTTTTTTAAACTAACCTTGTTTTTACCTAATAAGATAGAAGAGACTTTTTGTTCGTCTTATTTTCTCGGTAATGTTGGAACTTAGATGTGGAGTAAATTAGTTTGTTAATTTTTTAGTACCTTGAGATAAATTTATTATAATGAGGTAAATTTTATTTATTTTTAATATAGGATTGTTAGTACTATCTCGTGTATCTCGAGCTTTTACTCTGCTAATTTGAGGTCTCGATAGTATCACTGTAAGATTATAAATTATACATACACAACAGTACCCCAAAAGTTAGTTACATTTAGTATGTAACCGAAACTTACGCTTAATGTCCTATAAACGTCATCATAACCAGTGGTCATAATTATGAGATTAATGTAAGCACCACTCTATGTTCTCTACGTTTATTAAGGTTTTATGTCATTTGATGGGCAGATTTCGGTCCCTATAATTAATACCTATCTACTAGAGGCGAAAGTACCATACAATTCGATTCCTTCCAGCTTCGAAATATCAACTCTCCCACTATTGAAAAATGGCACAGTCAATAGCGGTATTGTCTTCGCTATTTGTGTATTTAATTCACCGTAACATTCAAACAACAAAAACGGCTATTATTAGCTTTGAACTCCAACAACAAATCAAATTGTTCTAAAATAACCCGGCGCCAAAATGTAATAATCGGGAACTAAAATATTTACGTACATATTTCATGTATAATATATAAGTAAATATTTAAATTTTTATATTTCTACCACACTTTTCCACGGTCGGTAAAACAACTTAAGTGCATTGGTATCGTTTAACTTGTACGGCAACACTATTAAGGACCACGGTTCCCGCCATCGAAGTTTGCAAATGGCGCGTGACGGTAAACACTTAATGTTGGCAAAGTTTTTCTAGAAGTATGTCGCAAATTTGTATAATGGAACGGTTAGCTAATAAGTATATGCAGTCTAAAAGCCTCTTAAGAAAGTACAAGTCATTATATGATTATAAAACTCACCATTACCCATTGTTTTAATATTGAAAGAAGCAAATAATTCTGCCGACGTTTTTTCTCGGAACCGGACGGAACGTTAATGTACTTAAACTTAAATGAAATTATACAGATTGATTGTAAAAAAATACTATAAAGAATGTTCTGGAGTAGGTTTGCAAAGGCAGTAATTCGACAGCAAGGAAAATCTTTTTGTAAACACGTTTTCTTGTCGTGAAAAACTACGGTTGATTCGCCTTATGTAGGCACGGTTTTCAGTGTTGTGTGGATCACTATAGAAGCTTGTTGACAGAATCGGCGGTATTACAGCAGGAGCCATCGCCGTATGCGTCGTCCGATAGTTTGCCGTGTCATATACAAGCTCACACGATTATTCTATGGTACGGCTAAGGTGAACATCCACTGGTACGTACCGGCCGCAACGCACGCACTCCACGCAAGGAATTTTGGTTTACTTTGTATGAATTCATATAGGACTGCGTCCACAATCGGTACCGCCCGGCCCCGCACCGAGCGCGATATATGAACAAAAATGGATTAGTTCACCGCTTGGGTTTAGTCCATGTTCAACCCCTACAATCTTTACCCCCGACCATGTTGAACCCCTAAATGTTTGAATATTTTTAATCCATTTTCAACCCTCAATGGACTGTGTTAAACACAGAAGTTTTTCTCATCTATACATAATTATAATAAAATCATACCAAAGTCAAAACTACACATACATACACAGAATATTTTTGAAAAAAGTAATTGCAGCGAGGTTAGGTTTCGATTCTAATGCCGAAAATATAGTTTTATTTTGGTATGGGATGCAACCTTCGCGACATCCCATCTTCCTAGCACAGCGGGCTGTGCTGGGGCAGTTGCTACAGGAGCAGAAAACCTCAAACGACGCAAATACCTTATTGGGAGCTATATGTTTGAGCCGTTTGGGATTAAAACCTTGTCAAATTATGTAATTATTAGTTACCTAGCAACAATGGGTTGAATAAGGACAAACAAAAGATAACCAATGTATTGAACCCCTGGGGGTTGAACATGCACAACATTTAGGGGTTCAACATTGTTGGGGGTAAAGATTGTGGTGGTTGAACGTGGACTAAACCACCGCGTGAATCGATCACTGCCTGACGTTGTTTTTTATAAATGAGGTGAGGACCGCTAAAACATTGTAAAATGGATGATTCACTTTTACAAAGAAGAGGATAATATCCGGATACAGTGGACGCATGCCATCGGCAAATCCGTTCAATATGTTGCGGGCCGTGCCTGCGTTGCGGCCGGTGCGTACCACTGGGCGTTCACCTTAAAGAAATCGTGTCGTGTACAAGGGCCCTATTCTGCAAACAATACGGAGGCCAGAGGGTTTAATCTCTATGAGGTACAAATCGCTCGTTATGTAAATTGAATCTCTTGCAAATTTGAATAGCTTTCATAAGCCAATTCCCTCTGAATAAAAACAATAGAATACTCTTTCAACGTTTCAGATATTTCTCGAGGAGAAATTTATCTCGGATCATTAATTATTCAGCGTCGTATCTAGTTAGGAAAGATAACATCGACTTTTTCGTTAGGGGCTGCGGAACCTGCCCATTTTGGGGCCTTAACTCATTTCAGTAGAGACATTCGAAACATGTTACTATTTTCGTATATAAAATCTACCTCTTAGGTTTTAGTATTCCTTGGTTTTTCTCATGTTTTAGTCATTCTCAATTTATTGGGTTTGAGTCCATAAAAATTCGAGACACCAAGATTTTTTTTGCTGGTTTCACAAAGTAAATGAAAATGACTGGATTTATACTAAGGCCCGCTTGCACCATAAATCAATAAATACATGTAGCGGTAATTGTAATTAAAACATCGTTCTGTTTCTGTCACTCGTTTGAATATGGAAGAGACTGAAGGATGTTTTCAATAATTATGTTAGGTGTTCAGGGGTATGAGGAACAGGGTGTAAAGTTCACTCATCCACCATAGAAAAGGGAGGATCCTCCGACCAGACGGGTATTGTGTCTGGCGGGCAACTGCCCAACGATTTATGTCGGGTTCTTGTATATATGTCCATTGCACGGTAAACTTTAATTGCGCGATGCAGGATTTATGTGACGTCAGGTCTTTGATGCGTAGTTCGCATGTGGCGATGTAGGTACCGCCACAGGTGCATTTAAGTGAGTTGTGGTGCTAAGCATTTGCAATTTAATTCAAGATATCATTTATCAAGATTATGGTCGGAATACAACATCTGTCAGTCTTCTTGATCCTCAATTTTTCTCGCTTTATACTAGAGTCCACTATAATACGTATAATACTTTTCACTTGCTCTCATTAGCCATTTCCCCTCCATGTCAGTCCAGTTTTTCTATTTTTAAACGACTTCCAAACAGGAGGAAGCTCTATTGGATATGGTCTGTATGTAGGTATGTTTTTTTTTCTTTCACTAAGTGTGTTTTTTTTTAAAGTTGGTTTTTTTTTTTTTACCCGACTGCCCCAGAAGGAGGGTAATATTTTTCGAGAGTATGTATGTATGTTTTTATGTTTTTACGTATGTACGTATGTCTATTTCTTTGACACGCTCTGTAGCCTAAACGGCTTGATGGATTTTAGCTAATGAGGTGTCATTAGGTTTCGTTTAATTGTGGGAGTGACATAGCCTATATAATATTTATACATTGCTTCAATAAATAATAAAAAAGGGAGGGGAAGGTTTAAAAAAAACAATACAACCATATTGGTATCAAATAAAAGCTAGTAATGAGTCAATTCCAATATATGTACGATATAAAACCAAAAAGCTGGAAATAAATAAAATTATTTAAAAAACAAAAAACCCGCCTGCAAAAACGCATAACTTAAAAGAGGTATTACAGGCGGGGAATAAACCAGTAACCTAAAATATGGTGTAACTGTTGTTTGTTCCCCGCCTGTAATACCAAAACTCCACAGATTATTATAATGCTTGTTTTTCTATTTTAATTTATGTATGCGTTTTTGCAGGCGGGTTTTTTTTTTTTAATATTTTTAATATATTTACACATTTTCACTAAAGAGCCCGTGATATACCACCAACATCTGTTTCGACTACAAGCTGTTTTCGCATTATGTAATTAAAGTAACAAAGTGAAATTCGCAGATCCCCTGAAAATCCTTTAATCGCCTCATATACTTCCGAAAATCGCTTCAAAGAGAATACGTACCGCCCCATACTAAGGCATTCTTAATAAGGCTTAAAAATTGCAATATCGTATAAATAATGTATTAATGGGCTCTCGCTGCTTCATTTGAGCTTCATTCAATAATCTCATCCACTTAGTGAATTCATTAAAATATACATGCAATATGTTAAATTCTGGTATTCAGCTGCATCCGGTTAGACTGGAAGCCGACCTCAACATGGTTGGGAAAAGGCTAGGCAGATGATACATGCAATATGGTTTTCTTTTTTATAATACAATACATTACATTGGATTATGAAAGAACATTCTTTTGTTTTTAGGGTTCCGTACCCAAAGGGTAAAACGGGACCTTATTACTAAGGCTATGTCTGTCTGTCTGACTGTCTGTCCATCTGTCTGTGGCTTAGCTCAGAGACTGTTGGTACTAGAAAGCTGTAATTTGAAAAAATCGTAGAAAATATTTTTTTTTAGGGTACCTCCCCTACACGTAAATTGGGGATGGTTTTTTTTTTCTCATCTATCCCTTGGGGATGTCGGTGGAAAGGTCGTTTAAAAATAATATGAGTTTGTGAAAACCATTTTTGGATTCAGGGATCCGTTTGCGAAATATTAAGCTTTAAAGTGCTAATTTTTGTTAGAGTCAACTGTCCCCTGCCAGCTAAATGGTTGGTTTCGGATATGTGAAAAATTCACGGCAGTAGTATATATAACGAAATTAAAAGGAAAACTATCACCGCTACGTAGGCTCCACAAGTTACCGAGTAATAATCGAACAACTTTTTTGCAGTTGCAAAAATATGAACATGTTTTTCAACTACAATGTTAAGTTTGTACTTGGCATAAATTCATCCCAACTACGGAACCCTCCATTGTGCGTGGTCCAACACGCACTCGGCCGGTTTTTTTCTTTATTTATTTATGACTAGCTAATGCTCGCGGCTTCGCCCACGTGGATGTCGCTTATTATATACTAAAACCTTCCTCGAGAACCACTCTATCCATTGGTGAAAACAGCATGAAAATCGGCACAGTAGTTTTTGAGTTTATCGCGAATAGACAGACAAACAGACGCGGCGGAGGACTTTGTTTTATGTACCTAGTGATTAATTTGTGTTACTACTATATTTTTTGTGTTATATTTACAGTACGTTTTTAGTTTGTAATGGGATTCAATGATTAAATGAGATAATGGTTGGTGGTGATGGTGGTGGTGGTGGTTGGTTGGTGGTTGGTGATTGGTTACATAATTATATGTAGTCAGGATAGATAACTCTTATTACTGAAGAACACGCGCTTTCTCAAACCTGCAGTAAAAGGTGCATGCATGTTTAACTTTGTAACATAGCACATAACATTACGCCTGTAATTCCCGAAGGGTTAGGTAGAGGTGGGCTTAAAGTAGGTACACCCACATTTCGCTGGTTATGCTTAAGTTCCATGTAATACGGGGCGAGCCTATTACCATCAACCGGGCACAAAGCCGAAGTTCAGACTGCTACTGAGAAATTCCAGATGGAAAAACCCAATAACACTATTCCCGACCTTTGCTTTAACTTTTTATTATTATTAATTTATTTGTCATTGCTCCATTTTTAATTCTTTTTAACTTTTGTGGTACAGTAATCTTATTGTAGGTTCATCGTCTTCACATATAATTATATAATTGATGTATACACAATATTGTAAAACATTTTTAAAAGCGTAACGGTGGATTTTCTTGCACATTCTTCTCCATGCGAAAACTATCTTTTGGAAAGGGCAACTAGAATCAGTATTTCTTTGTTTTTGACGTTCAAAAGTGCCTCTTATGTGCCTTATTTTAATAAATTATTTATTTTGATTTTGACTTTATGAATTTAATATTATATACAAGGATTCACAAGTGGTAGTGTTTAGGTACATGGGTAGCACATATTACTATCGCACATAAACCAGTATTTTAGTGATTTAACAACAGCAAGACTACCTGTCTCTGATTTCATGTACATTCAGTAGTGAACTGACACTAAATTGGTTCCATTCACAGCTGAATGAGAAGATCAAATGCAGTCAGGACGAGGTATTTTCTCCCGTTTCAGTGCAATTACTCAACACAGTACAGCGTTGAAACTATAATTTTTGCTTTGTGAAGCTTAACTTCCTAGTGTTGTTGAGAACCGTTTGCTGACCCTTCTGTGGATGCTACTCTCATTAGTTTGCGAAATTTTAGCTAATTGTTATATGTTTGTAATGGGTTTGTGAGTAACAAGTTCGTTCAGCACTTACCGCAATAACTTCAGAATTATACAGGGTGAGATTAGAATGACTGGCTAAATGTTTTTCATGGTGTTTAATTATCTATATGTAGATTCTTAATGTCAAAAACATTTTAACAAGACGGAATAAATAATCAGCTTTGTTTAAAAAACACAACTTTAAACCACCTGTATTCCTAAAATAAAGCATATTCAATCTTTTTTGTAATAAACTTCGACTACATTTTTTCTTAATAGACGTCTCGTTGTTCCACAATTAAAAAAAAGGTCCAAACAGCTGGAATTACGACACTTCATTATAAAAAGTAACAAAAAGTGGACAGTTACGATACTGTTGTCCCAAGATCCGGAGATTCAGGCTAGAGCAATAAAAATGAACAAAACAGAGAAGTTGTGCTCCACAATGACGGGGCCCAGACACGGTGTCAAGTGCAGAAAATTATGTCCATTCATCCGGCGCTCGCTAGGATTATAAAACGGGGTCGCATCTTCAGCATCTGACTCCAACCGACGACAGTTTTAAGCGTTTTCAACATGACGTAAGCTCGGTAATTAATGTTTGTTGCTAAATATGGTTTACTATACTTTATTATTTTGGTAAAGTTCGAGTGGGTTTGGTATTTGTCTGATTTGGGCCTGAATCGTAGGAGATATGCGTTGGTTCCAGAGATATCTTACTTCATCCGGAAAATCCTTAATACATACAGTCTGTTAATATACCTATCAGTCAAATTAAATTAACAATTTCTGAGTTTCACGTCGCAATTTTAGCCAGGAAACCAGGAAATTTCTTCTTAATTTTCGCATTAAATTATAACCTTTTACATTACGTAACAAAAACACTGTTCCGTTTCATTGTGTCGGTAGTTGGTATATAATAGAGAAATATCGAAGCCCCGAACAAAAGGTTTCGTAACAAAATCTACCCTTAACATCAGATCAACTTATTTCTACATCGATACGGTACATCGCCTTTTCACCTAATCTTGATAAGCAACCCGGTATCAGCCGCTTATTGGTGCCTTTGCCTTAAATAAATGTTGAACAATAGGTTTAAACATAAATAAACGATAATAAAGCACGACAGCCAAAATTACGCGACAGAAAATCCACACGCTTATGTTTTCTATGCAAATTACGTGACGTAATTTCCTGATCTGTAGCTGGTAATTTAAAAATTTCGGCCGATGAGTCTCTTCACTTAGATAAAAGATTTGATGATAGGTACTGTCGAAGTTTAAGAAAAAGTTAATTCGCATTAAAAGTAAAAATCGGATAATTCGGAAAGGAGGTTCAAGTGCGGAGGCCAGAGTAAGAAGAGTCTGGATAATGTCCTCTGGCACTAATTAAAACTTTGGAAACAGCGGGAAAAAGGGTTGAGAAATATGGCATTTGGTGGATAGTAATGGCGCTGTGGTCTTATTTAATTTCCACAGTTTTTCTTGTAACGGTCTTAAATTAGAATATTACAGCTTGAACTTAGCAGATGTCCCAATTATAGTTCAAATTACAATTTGTATTGTTTATTTTATTAAATTAATATTGTTGCGTACAAATTCCAGAATAATACTGTGGCAATAGGCAAGCTCTAAGGTAGAAAAAAATCCCCAGGACAAATTTAAATGAAATGAAATGAAATTTTTTATTCTGTAAATAGGATATTGGAATCTCTTTTACACGTCATATTAAAACATATTAAAAATAAGCTTGGTGAGGTCGGCGTTTCCTATCTGACTACTCTGAGCAGAAAGGCCGAAACAAACTCAGAGGTCGCAGTCTCTTTTAAAGTCCAGAAGCAATCATGGTCAGGCCATATGGGGACCATATAGATTAGCGTCTGAAATGGTATTTTGGGGGAAGAACCACACAGATTTGAGTGGACCTGTCCAGTTAGTGCAAGCATTTTACAGTAATATTAGTGGAACTCAACTCAGAACTTAAAGTAATCTAGAAAAGGACAAAGCGATTGCATTGTCGTACGCGCATAATATTATTGTTCTTTTACAGGGTGTAAGCAGACATCTCCCGAAAACTGAAGCTGGATGTTCAGACCAAGCATCTTGACATATTGTCACGGAAAAAAACGAAAAAAAAAATCGCTTTTTGAAAATCATGTTTTCTGAATGAAAATTGTATTTTTTTTTCCTGGATTTAGTTCATTTTAGGCTATTATTGCTTTCTCAATTGCCTGTAGCATTGCCATTATCATGGGATTTCTGAAAAATCAATTTTTCGTATTTTCGAATCCATACAAAAACAGTCGCAAGTTGAACATACTTCAGAATAAAGCAATTTGGTCTGCACTATGGCCATTGGTAGGGGTAAGTGTGCATGTGCCTTCAGTTTTCGGGAGATGTCTGCTTACACCCTGTATACCTATAGCATAGTTGCTTAGACACGTTTACTTTTTCAAAACGTGATTGTTGCAACATTTTATGTTCTAGTAAGTTGTAGTTGATAGTTTTATTGCATTGAACACAAAAGAGTTTGGTAGTACTTTGTAGGTATATCTAATATTAATCTAATTCTAATATCTCTTCTCCCTTAATCCATCCAAAGATTGTATTTAAAATATCGTTTTTAGCGATAAGACCGCCCATTGTGTGTCACTCTATGTAAAATTTCTACCTAAAAGTCTGTCATTTTTATGATGTACTACGTAATCAAGAGTTTCTATTCTAATTGGTGAAGATCAAGTCGTATTATATCAGATAAGCAGTGATAGCCTAGTGGTGTGACCGTTGGATTGCCAAGTCATAGGTCTCGAGTTCGAATCCAAGGCAGGCCTCTGACATTTAGGATTTATGTGCGTATTGTATAAATATATCACTTGCTTTAAAAACGGTGTAGGAAAACATCGTGAGGAAACCGGCATGCCAGAGAGATATTTCTCGACGGCATGTGAAACCAGGTCAGAGGCCCATGGGCGGCTTTAAAAATCTGACAACAGGTTAGTCACTAACCATACGAAAAGAAAAAGATCTCAGATATCTAGCCATGCCATGACTCGCATTTTCATCTCTATAAAGACTCTAAACATAATTGGCACCTTTTCATAAAACTGTACGAACACCCAATTAATTTTGATTTATTTCCAAGCGAAATCTGTTCAATCAAAGCGAAACTAGCGTAAACGTATTTATACCATGAGCTGCTGATTTTGTTTTTTTCTGCGCTCCAAAAGGAAGTGGCGTATTAATTAATTCCCTCATCAATCATTTGCCGCCTTCTCTTGAACCCGACGTCACTCGCATTGTTAGAAGTGAACAAGACCACGCAAAAATAAAAATGGCTACCTACGAGTGCCTTAGGTACGCGTTTTTTTTCTTTCAGTTATAATTACTATGACTAAGGATTTACTTATCAAAAGTGAGCTCTGTTATTTCTTTTAATTTCGAAGTAATTAAAGTTTAGGATTTGCCTTTGCCGCCGCCGCGCCGCTCGGCGAAAAAGGTTGTTTATTTTTTACTGGTACTCTGGTAATGGCGAGACTGAGGGTAGGCATAAATTATGTTAGATCTTTCGTATCATTAAGTAAGAGGTTGTGTAGTCTCGGATATACATTATATTTTCCAAGAACACAGATTCTTTTTTTTTTACCATTCTTAATTTGAATGGTAAAGCATAACCAGCCTGCAATGTTCCCACTGCTGTGACACAGGCCTCCTCTCAATGAGAGCGACTGGGCCGTAATCCACCACGCGGGCCTAGTGCGGGTTGGTAGATGTCACATGTCTTCGAATTTTTGATTCTAGGACATGCCGGTTTCCTCGCGATGTTTTCTTTCACCGTAGTGAGTGCAGTGGTGATGAATTAATTTACACAAAGTAAAGCGCCTGTCTAGGTTCGAACCAACGACCTACAACTCGTAAGCCACGGCTGTTACCACTGGGACACCACTGCTCTTGAATGGTATAACTTGTCTAAAATATTGTGAAGTAAGTTTGGAGTATGTATGATTGTATGTAGATGGCTATAAAAGCTGAGGAATATCAAAGAAACGGTGGATAGACTGTGTGAAATATAATATGGATATAAAGGGTGTGATTCACGAGATGATGACCAATAGAGAAGTATGGAAGAAATATACATGTTGCGCCGAACCAAATAAATTGGAATAACGGCAAGAGAATGATAATGATGAACTTCGTTTCATGAAAAATATAAATACTTATTTAATACCCTCACATCTGTTAACAGCAAGCCAATTTACATTCCAATTAGCTCTACCGCGTCCTTTGAGACATGCATTATTACATACACAATACGCTTAGAATGATATGAGGTCCTTATAACAGACGGTCATGCTCGAATATTGTATATCTACGTGCATAGACATTTATTATTATATAACTAGCAATTAGGCTAGTTTTATTACCAAAAAATAAACTGTTTATTACATGGGAACATTTTATTCCTTTGGTATTTAGGGTACTTACCTCGAGGAGCTCGTGGCTACGTAATAATAGCCGCACGGGTCGATCCATCTCCAGGTTAAGCTACGCTTGCCGGGGTTGGTCCGTGGATGGGTGACCATCTTTACATACCGAGACTCCTCCGTGCCTCGGAAAGCACGTTAAGCCGTTGGTCCCGGCTGTCATTTGTGGATCTTTGACAGGCGTTACGGGTCATCAGAAGGCGGAAAGTCTGACAACCAGTCTTACCAAGGGGTATCGTATTAAAATACTGGTATTCAGCTGCATCCGGTTAGACTGGAAGCCGACCCCAACATAGTTGGGAAAAGGCTAGGCAGTTAATTTAGGGTACTAACCTACAGTTATCAATGGGTTCGTTTAATCTAGTGCCTTTATAGATCCCCCATGGTTGAATGTACTAAGCATTCGTCTGACGCATCCTAGGCAGCCAGCGACGCTATCAACCTGCGGAATGGAAATCTTTTCTCACACACTTCTAGGCTAGTTTTACCCGACTACGGCGAAGCAAAAAGGAGGGTTATGATTTTGACCGGTACCTATGTATGTATGTATGTATGTATGTTCATGTGCTCCCTCGTATCTTCTAAACTACTCATCACAATTTGACAAATGAGGTATCGTTGGAAGCGTCTTGATCGTCCGCTGGTTATAGGCATGTGACGTCACATTAAATTGAATATGGCGCCCTCTAGAGGACATAAAGTCTAGACCTAAATTAAAAAATATGAGGCCTTGTTGGGTGTGAAATGAAAGGGAGTAATTAGCGCATTAAAAAAATATGTATTGTATAAACCACAAAAAAAAAAGTTATAAAACTAAAACCCACCTAGGAAAAAAAGTCAACTAAAAAGGTATATAAAAGAATCACATACAGACAAATAAAAAATTCGGAGTCACACGTATCTGATTGATTTAAAACCTAAGACGTGTGACTCCGGATTTTGATATACTAATTTAGTGTTGGGTTTCCACCCATGAAATTGGCGTTTTTTTTTCGCAAATAAAGAACCTCGTTACTTCTGTGATTTAAAATATTCATCAATTGCTTGGTATTATATCGAATAATAACTTTTATTGTTTTCTAAACATAAAAAAATCCTTAATAAAAATGACTTCTCATTTTGTTAGCAAAAATAACCACTATTTGTTTTAACTTAGCCAAAATTTATTTTTGTCGCTTAATCTAAGTGATATATTACGTATCTTAGTTTTTAAACATTAGTACATAAAAGTTTTAATACATTAGTGTTCATGGTTATATATGTCGTAGATTATAAAAGTTGAGCGATAATAGTCTCTCATTTGATTATTGTAGTACTAAGGTGAGGGTAAACTCCATGACGCGCTCACTGGAGTGGGGCGTCACGTGGACAGAGTCGTGTAAAGGGAAGTGGCTGAACGACGAAGCAGTCTTGTGAGGGCAACAAACAGATGCAGACCTCCACTTCTACTATGCGAAACTGTCGGTTTGCCCGAACGTAGAAAGTAGTGCGTGATCATTATTAGTATTGTACCTACTGTGATAATTTATTCTGAAAGTTAAATACTAACTTATGTATCATCGTGTTTTATTGTAAACCTGCACTATGGAGTCTGTAACACCGAATCGAGATTATGGCCCAAACAAATAGTCCACGCCAAGATACTGAAAAAAATAAAGGCCTTACGAAGTGCTACAAATTATAAAGTCGTTATTACGAAAAGGCAAATTAATTTCCATCGAGCTGTACATAAACATAGATATAATAATTTTCTTCTGACTCAACCGTCCCGTCTAGTTACTGGACAGACAGAACGAAAACGTTTGCTATTTGAACGCAATCTTTCGACTTCCTGTCGAGTCGCCATCGACGCAATTAAGCACAGGAAGACTCCTAATGACATCACACCCCCAATCTTTTCGTGTACACTTGTACCCCACTGTGCAGCCGTTGACAATACTCTTGTGATTGGAGATAATACGCCATTTTATTTCTATTATGTCTTTACTAATTGGGTACGAAGGAGTATATTTATGTTTTATTAACAACAATAATTTCCTGTGGTCGATTTTCTTTTCGTCTTTGCCTTGTGTTCTAGAACGAACTGATATTTGATTCGAGATTATTCTTTAATTCGATTATTTTAAATCTAGATTTGGAAGTGAGCACTGTTCCATTAACAACTGATTTTGAAAAAAAAAAAAATGTCATACTATATTATCAAATTAATTTGAATATGGAATGAACGTTATCAATCTTCACACTAATAGAATAATTATACAACTACACATGGTTTTTACATTAAATTTATTATAAATGTATCATAAACATAAAGTTTCCGGAATAAATTCTCCAAATAATGGTGAAAACCGCATCAAATTCCGTTGCGCAGTTTTGAAGAACAACGCGGACACGCACCACTAAAAGTGACTTTAATTTATAATATGTATAGAAGTGTAACTGACTCGCCGATCAGCAAGTAATAAATTGTCTATGATGAAAGTTTTGTTTTGAAGAAAGATTTTTTCATTATAAACTGTTGTTTTAATTATTATAATGACTGTAAACTCCGCAACTTTATTGTTTCAATAAACACGGGTCGGAATCCACGAAACCTCGTTCAACAAATTACTCGAAACAGATAAAGTTACTTGAAAACATTGAATTCTTCTTGATTATAGCCATTTTTCGCCCATTGTTAGATTTTGTTTCACTTTTTAGTATTTTAAGTTCTATACAGTGTAATCGCGAAAAAAATATCATTTGTCCCATACAAAACTTCAATTCCTACTCCACTCAAATGTATGGGACGGCTGATTCCTTTTTTTTTGATAACGATTTAGGTCCCATGGAGAAAGTTTTCCAGTTTGATGGTCTTTACAACACCCTTAAATTAACCACACCTTTCTGATACACGTTGTATACAGCATGTAACAAAAACCCAGTCTGACCCAAAAGGGAGCGCCTAGGTACCGCAAAGAATAAAAGTAAAAAAAAAAAAACTTGGAATTATTAAAGTTATTTAAATTTCACGTTTTTAGTACCTACGAAAATTACACTAATTTTTTACGTATTATAAAACAAAGTCCTCCGCTGCATCTGTCTGTCTTGTTAGCGATAAACTCAAAAACTACTGCACCGATATTCATGCTGATTTCACCAATGGATAGAGTGGTTCTCGAGGAAGGTTTTAGTATATAATAACCGACATCCACGCGGGCGAAGTCGCAGGCATCAGCTAGTTTCATTATAAAATAGCATATTTCTACAGAGGTCATAAGTTATAACTTGTAGATGCCCGCTTAACGCCGGCCGACCGCGCCCCATGTATTAACGCTGTAAAATAACCCATTAAAAAAAATCGCCATTTTTTTTTCTTTTTTCAAAGAAAAACCACATAAATAGGATCTCAGTATGTTTCTTAACAACAACCTCACGGATCAGACAGGGTTTTTTTTACACGCTGTAGAACAATTTGTTAGTAATTTTGCTAAGCGAATAACAAAAAAAAACTTTTAAAATAAGCTCTAAAGGTAACTCAATTAAGAATCTGTCAGAACACGTTGTTATGACCTGGCTGTAATTAAAACCGTCTGCTAAGTTTAAAAACAACTTCATTAACTCCTACAAAATCTGAAATAGACCAAAATGATAGTCATTTTCTTAAAACGAATTTATTTTCTTTAGAAAATTAGTTTTATGAATAATTCTATTAGAATGTAGAATAGAATTAATGTTATTGAGTATAGAGAGTCCTAGGGTGTGATTCTGTAAGACCTCATTCTAAACTTCGAATCTGAATCTGCTGTGAGTTTCTTGATTGGCATTCTAAAAACTCGGTTGATACACTAGCGCTACCCTTGCGAGCGTGTCAGCGAGTTGAACTAAATTGACCGTGAGATTTTGATAGATAAAGGATGAGATGACGTAAGAAGTGGCATTCAGTTAGGTAATTCCCCCGTCACTTCGACGCTCACTTCGCACTCGAACCCGAACACATTTTGAACCTTATGCGAAGTAAGAGTGAATAGCGATGTGAGATGTTGTTTGAATTTTACAGAATCGACGTACTGATAACATGGTATGATCTTCACCTATTCAATTAAATAAAGACCTTGTGGTCTTTATTTAATTGTCGTTTCGGATGAATCACTACATTATTATAAAACAAAATATATTTAATTAAATATATTTAATTAAATAAAGACCTTGTGGTCTTTATTTAATTGTCGTTTCGGATGAATCACTACATTATTATAAAACAAAATCCTCCGCCGCGTCTGTCTGTCTGTTCGCGATAAACTCAAAAACTACTACACCGATTTTCATGCTGTTTTCGCCAATGGATAGAGTGGTTCTCGAAGAAGGTTTCAGTATATAA
Organism: Lithophane leautieri; assembly: GCA_949152455.1. Classification (NCBI taxonomy): domain Eukaryota; kingdom Metazoa; phylum Arthropoda; class Insecta; order Lepidoptera; family Noctuidae; genus Lithophane; species Lithophane leautieri. Next base: position 12,754,828 of record OX424459.1, read on the forward strand.
TAACCGACATCCACGCGGGCGAAGCCGCGGGCATCAGCTAGTATATAAATATATCTGTGATCAATTACGTACGATCTATTCCGCCTATTTCTTGGTAAGTAGACCGTTTTTACCAATGGAACCTATATTTGATTTTAGGTATTTTATTGTCATACAATGTCTTCATCTTTATTTATCTAATTCCCTAACGCAAATAAATGCTGGAGAGGAGCTCGTGGCTAAATAATAACAGCCGCACGGGTGGATTCATCAGGTTAAGCTACGCTTGCCGGGGTTGGTCCGTGAATGGGTGACCATCTTTACATACCGAGACTCGTCTGTATCTCGGAAAGCACGTTAAGCCGTTGGTCCCGGCTTTCATTCGTGGATCTTTGACAGACGGTTCGTCAGAGGCCGAAAGTCTGACATCTGGCTTACCAAGGGGTATCGTATTACCCAGTTACTGTGTAAAACACTGGTATTCAAGTGCATGCGGTTAGAATGGAAGCCGACCCCAACATAGTTGGGAAAAGGCTAGGCAGATTGATTGAGATAAAAGCTGGAAGAGATTTCTTTAGAAACAAACATCACCTTTGTTCGTATTTTTCTGTTATTTTCTATTTGTCTGTTTATAATATATATTATAATAATGTGTGGGCATAAATGGTTAAATAAATAAATGAAAAATGAACGTTGGTTAAAGAAATCCTTCCTTTTCCACAAAAAGTCTTAGGTCATAATACTTTCTATAAATATTGTTCATGAGTATAAGATTTGCTTCATAAAAATGAATTATGGCATATTTTATAGATGTTAACACGCTATTAAGGATAAATACTATTTTTAAAGGACATGGTCGTAGATATAAGAATCACATTTCGAAGGGACAGGAAATTCGGCCGCCTTTTAGGGGCCATATAACCTCGAACAAAATATACACCCTCACGAAATAGTAGGGCCACTTCGAAAAGAAGGCGCAATACAGCTGGCCATGTATTTTTAAATGTCTTTAGCACCCCGAAAAATTTCTCGAGAAAAAAGAATAAATCTGCGATGTGCCGCCTTTTTAAGCAGGGTGTGGTGCTATGCATCACCTCAGTTGGTAATAAACTTGTAGCAGACGAACCTACTCCTTCTTTTTATTTCAATAACCCTCAGCTCGTTTGAAACTTTGAGCATTATTACTGTCTTTTGAAAATAAAAAAACGAATGACGGCTCTCAGGGTTTACTGTTCATCGTTACTGAGTAATCTTTATAGATGTAGATGGTTGATGTGGGCAGAATAGAAATGTAATAGGTGTTAAAATGATATGTTTCTTGTTTCTATTTTATGGTTGCTGTTTTGATTTATGGATTTGAACCCGCGAGGGCATTTTTACTAGGTCATTTATATTTTGTTGTGTAACATTTTGCTACGGCGAACAAGATCTGACAACGAGAATTATTTGCATCTCGTACCTATTTCTGTAAGCCGTAATGCAATGTCCAGACATATTTTATTATTGTGTTCGGCAATATTTACTATGGGGAATGACAGCATCTTGGACAGTAAAGAGAATGATACACCAATGTTAGTACCAACTCAGTTTATAAGCTCTTACAACAACGGCTATCTAACTCAAGATAACTCGTTACAGGCCTGATTGATTCTCCTAAATAGGTACTCAAGCAAAAACAAGACATGAAAAAGGGTAGTGCGTTTGATACAACCATCAAAACAAATTATATTAAGACGAGAAAGTGGGATTCTTCGTCACGCGATCTCTAATGGTGTAATAAAGTTAGGAAAAAGAAAACTTAGCAACGCCGCGGCAGCCGCGCGCTCTTTTGCGTATTTATTAACCCTGCCACTATAACAAGAGCCGCAGCCCCTCATTCCTATTACAATTCTTTTGAAGATATCTTCAAAGTCGGCAATCGGCAGAAGCTCTATGTTAGTGGTTGTGTTGTGAAATCTGTTTGCGCTAAAGTCGTCACGCGCAGCCGCTGATGAGCCGTAGACGTGATATCACTCACTCGAACGTGACTCTCGTTTTATTTGAGATCTTGCGCCTGAAGCTTAGTTTCACTAAATATATACCAGGGATTATACAATGATTTTTCGCTGATTTGTATTCAGACGTCTCAGGTCATAAAAAGTAATGTAAACATTATTTTGATAGCTGCTAGGTAAGTACTAAATTTGCTTTCAAGCTAAACCTAAAATATGAACTCGAGTAAGCTGTCGATTAAAGTTTGTTTTACACCCTTCATAAACTTTTTTATTTGTTTCGTTACCGGGAATTTATTACGAAATAATTCTAACCATCTCGGTTTAGGCAGCATGCCACCCACTTTCAGGTTTTCTTCAATTAGGGGATTTAAGAGTAATTACGAAAATGAGAAATGGGAAAAGTTCATTCTTGTGGCCATCGAGTTTATGGCATTTTTTTTTATGATGTCCAAAATGGCTTCAGCTTTTTTGTCATGATAAATTAATTTCAAAACAAAGAGGCCTTTGGAAGTGAATTTGTTATGTGAACATTGTTACTTAATTACAATTAACTTGTTGTTTTTATAATTTTTTCAATCAATTTACATTTTCAAATTAGTCGGCACTAGCTTCGCCCCACGACTTCGTCTGCGTGCACTTCAGATTCATTCACAATCATGTCATTTACCGGGATAAAAAATTACCCTATGTGTTAATCCAGGTTATAAACTATAATTCCATAACGCATTGTCCTTCCTTACATAATATTATCAAACACGCGATAAACTCAAAAACGACTGCACCGATTTTCATACTGTTTTCACCAATGGATAGAGTGGTTCTCGAGTAAGTTTTTAGTATATAATAACCGACATCCGCGCGGGCGAAGTCGCGGGCATCAGCTAGTTGTCATATACTTAACTCTATTGGTTTACGCGGCGCACGCCAGTAAAGCTAGTCGGCATGATTTTTACCTGACATCTTCAACAATAATCGACATATTTGAGCCAATTTACACAATATCATAATGAATTATACACTTAAACTTTTCTCAAGAATCGCTCCGTCCATTGGTGAAAACCTTATGAAAATCTGTTTGGTATTTTTGGAGTTTATCGCGAACAGACAGACAGACAGAAAGAAAGAAAAGAAAGAAAATACGTTTATTTGCGGCAAAATAACGTTAAGAAAGTATAAATATACGAAAATAACAAGTTGGGGGAAAATATGCGTCACATTCACGCAAAACGGCCATCGCTCAGCATAATGCTGCGACCCTATGCCAGACAGAGCCCCAGCACTGGTTTTCAGTGACAGCCGGTCTTGACGTCATGACGTCAAACAGTGCAGCACATAATGAATAAACAATAAAAAATAAAAAAATAAGTACATGTACTAAATGTACAAACGCGGCTGAGGACTTTGTTTTATAATATGTAAGGATAGATGAATAATAAGGAATGCTTATCTTAATTAAAAGGGTAATAAATATTTTATATGACTGGTGGTTTTCATATTACCTACCTGAGTTATTTGGCCTGCCACAGAATAATGTATAACCTACGTTTTATTTAATTAAGTCGGTTCCAACCTAAGTTTTAAGTGTTCATTTCAATAATACCGCAGGGAATGGGCCGACCCTATTAGCTATGTTTACAAACTGAACGATTTGATATTGAGACCCAAATAGCCCGAAAGCAAACATGTTACTGATTCTGTTTACACATAGGTAACTATTCGTATCTTTGGTTAGCTCTACTAATACGTCACACAGGTTAACGGATTAATTGATTGGATTCTGGAGAAATTAGAATTTAAAGGCAGGTAAATATAATTGTTAAGCAATTTGACTGCCCACTTTAACCGCTCAAGGCTTGGGCCGCTATTACGTCATTAAAATCATTAATTATTTGTCTTAAACCTACATGGGCACTTGAAATGTCAGAAGCTAGGTGCACGGTTCCAATTGGTCGCTTCCCATGGTGAACAGCCGGCGAGAAACACCACGGCTAGGTACTCTTTTAAAAATAACCTTTCATCTCGCCTTGTTTCCCTGAAGGGTTGGGCAGAGGTGTACCCTGTAGTCACTCACATTTAGCCAGTTATGTTATAAGTCCCATGTAACAGGGGGCGAGCCTATTGCCATCAACCGGGTACAAATAAACAATACAGGCTAGTTATCTGCCTAGCCTTTTCCCAACTAAGTTGGTGTCGGCTTCCAGTCTAACCGGATGCAGCTGAATACGACTATTTTACATGGAGCGACTGCCTATCTGACCTCCACAACCCAGTAACTGGGTAATACGATACCCCTTGGTAAGACTGGTTGTCAGACTTTCGGGCTTCTGACGACCCGTAACGACTGTCAAAGATCCACAAATGACAGCCGGGACCAACGGCTTAACGTGCTTTCCGAGGCACGGAGGAGTCTCGGTATGTAATGATGGTCACCCATCCACGGACCAACCCCGGCAAGCGTAGCTTAACCTGATGGATCGACCCGTACGGCTGTTATTACGTAGCCACGAGCTCCTCCTGAAATAAATAATACAGGCTGCTACTGAGAAATTCCTGTTGGAAAAATCCAAAAATACTTAAGCCCGACCTGAGAATTGGAATTGACCCCATAACCTTATGTTCAGCAGTGGACTTGCGACCACTAGACCAACGAGGCAGCCCTCAAATAGATAATCATCTTATTTTATCATCGTGAGAGATAAAACACAACTTGACGAAGTACTTTCAACCCAACCTTATACGTACTGTTGAAAATTATTAGAATAAGCTCGAAAACTACGTCATGGTTCATAGATTTTACCCCCATGTGATAATATAGACATTACTTGAAGCATTTAGTTATTTCAGTATTGAATCGCGCCACGAAATAATATATGTTCTTAGTCCTGCGCCACACTGATATTTATACCCCGAACGTTGGATTTGCAAATGGTTTCAACACTTTAATGCCGTTTGAGTATCGATTTGTCTCGTATCTATGTGCATAGAATATGTAGGCACATGCTCTCGGGTAGGTTCACATTTTTAACGAAGCCGGTGGTGGCAGGTTTTCTCACGTGAACCTTCAAACTATGTTGGGTTTGGCTTCCAGTCCAACTGGTTGCAGCGGAATACCAGTATTTTATGGAGCGACTGCTGTAGTTGCGTCAGACTTTTAAGCTTCAGACTATGTTCAGACTGTCAAAGACAATGTTTAGACTGTCAAAGACTATGTTTAGACTATGTTCAGACTGTCAAAGATCTACGAACGACATTGACAGCTTAACCTGAGGCACGGAGTGGTCTCGATGTGTAATGAATGCCTCTTATCATTTAACCATGAGCCTCTCCTAAGTACCTACCTTATTATATTGTATGGAAAAGATTATAGTGTCGATCTATTTGATTTGTGTCTGAAGAAATGGCAGTACCTATATAGTGTTTGTAGAAAACAGGGTTCCTCCGCGGCCCACCCACGGCTGGATCCCAAGGTAGCCTTGTCTTATACAGGATCCATACGGTACTTGATTTATAACCTGTAACCAGTTTAACATACTAAGCAAATTTAGTCTTAAAAAAAAAACCAACAGGCTTCCAATTACAGCTCTCTTTAAATTAAAAAGGTCGTAATTAACTTATTGTAGCAGCGTGAGGCACTCATTATAAATATAAAAACAACCTCTCTAAGGGTCTTTCCACGCTTTCATATTTAAATTAAGTTCATAAAATCATAACGGTCAAGGCTGTATACAGTGTAGAGATAGGCAAAGCATATTTTTGTCCAGACACCAGCCAGAGAGAGAGGTACAGAGACCAGCGGACTTAGACAAAGTGAAATTATATATCCATTTATTATCGATTTATTTTATGTCCGTAGGTGTGTCCGTGGCATCACAGTGGGCCCTATCAGAATACCAGCGCTGCGGTATTTGTTTATTTTTCTCAAATATCGTAGCATTATTCTGAGATAGGAGCCTTTTTGGCCTCGCACGGGTTTCGTTTTCTACACGTTGTTTTATTTTATTTTATTAATTTTGTTAGTTTTGATGTTGGTTTTTATTGTTATATTTCCTGTGCGTGTCCCAAATAAAATATTTTTCTTTCTTTCTTTCTTTCTATGTTGTAAAAGTCCAAAATGCATTGGATTGACGAAAGCTGCGGAAAAACGTGTCGATCCTGTTGAAATTCGTTGTTAGAAATACGAACCGCTTTGAAGGCGATTACCACTCAGATGGTTAAAATATCACGTGAGAATAGAATGCAGTAGACAAAATGAACCATTTCTCCCCAAAGGAAAACAAACTCAAAGGTCATCCATTTTCTTTCCATGGATATCCTATCTTGCAGGTTTTATACCCCTTTGTCTATGAAATTAATATTAGTAGGTAGTCAATGAAAAGCCTATTTACAGCAGTAGACCGTAAAAAACATAAAGTAAAAAAACAAACATTATTTTGTTAGGGAAAGTATGTTTAAATACAACCTTTTTAATTTCACGAGGATACAGGCTGTCATTGAGTTACTTTTAACCCGACTACGGTGAAGAAAAAAGGAGGGTTATGATTTCGACCGGTATGTATGTATGTATGTAAGTATGTTTATCTGTTTCCTACTATCTTCTAAACCACTCATCAAAATTTGACAAATGAGGTATCGTTGGAAGCATCTTGATCGTCGGTCGATTCGGTTATAGGCTATGTGACGTCACATTAAAAATGGCGCCCTCTAAAGGACATAAAGGCAAGAACTTAAAAAAAATATTGTTTCGTCGTACCATGTTGGGTATCAAATGAAAGGGCTTAATGAGCACATTTCAAAAATATGTATATTATAACCTTAAAAGAATTTAAAAAAAAATTAAGTAATAAAAACTAAAACCCAACTACGACTAAAAAGGTATAAACAAGACATCACAGACAGACAAATTAAAAATCCGGAGTCACACGTAATCTGTTCGATTTATGCCCTAACACGTGCGACTCCGGATTTTTTATTTGTGTGTCTGTGGTGTCTTGTTTATATCTTTTTAGTCGTAGTTGGGTTTTAGTTTTTATTACTTTTTTTTTTTTCCAAATGTGAACTTTACTATTTATGTAGATAAACAAGCTTTTAGGCATCTGAGGCTCTAGACAAAGTTACATTCTATCAGCGATAACGATGATGGAACAGGCAAAAATGTATAGGACAATTCTGTTGAAAGTCGTTGTAGAAAAACGAAACGCTTTCGAAGCGATTGTCATTTGTCTAGGCCCTCTGTCTCACCACCCGTCGAGGAAGCGACTAGATATCGACTTTTTCTCGCTCTAGAAACGTACAAAACATGATAGGTCCGGTGTCAGTAAAAGATATACATTATTATTATATTTTTACACAAAATACAGACACAATATTTACGTACATACAAAACACAAACATACATATTAATATATTGTTTTTACATAATAATATAATTATATTTTATTTTTTGTTTTTTGTTCGCTGACTGTTCACACCACCGGTGACTGTTTAGGACTCCGTCAAACAAACAACTCGTTTTTAATTGCTAGCTCTGCTGACTTCTCACTAATGGCCGGTTGTGTGACAGGTGCCTAAGTCTCGTTATAAGTGCAATCTCCATGACTACGGATGTAGTAATAGCCCAATAGTACTATTGTAGCAATGGCTTTTACAATTTTACACTTAAACTTGTGTTACAAAGAAAAGACGACGAAGACAAAGAAGTCGAAAAACGAAAAACAGCACAACAACACTCCATGTAAAATACTAGTATTAAGCTGCATCCGGTTGGACTGAAATCCGACCTCAACATAGTTGGGAAAAGGCTAGGCAGATGGTGATGACAAGTACGTTAACAAAGAAACTTTAAAATTCACGTATCGTAGTAACAGAAGTCGGTCGAGATAAAGGTGATGGACAGACAAAGCTTGGACAACAAAGCAAGAGCCACTAAAAGACCTAGAAACGCTAAAACGACATAAATTATGCATAGAAAATATAACCCTTTTTCATCTCTTGAAACTTAGGTTATATGTGAATATTATATTCAGAAGGATACAAAGCTTAACTTGGAAAAACATCACGAGAAATTATTAATATTATATTAGATGTGTCACAAAGTTAATTACTTATGTGGCTGTATCTACATCGCCACATGCGAACTACGCATCAAAGACTTTGACACAAAAAGCCTGACGTCACATAAATCCTGCATCGCGCAATTAAAGTTTACCGTGTAATGGAAATATATACAACAACCCAACATCAATCGTCGGGCAGTTGCCCGCCAGACACAACACCCGTCTGGTCGGAGGATCCTTCCTTTTCTATGGTGAAAGAGTGAACTTTACACCCTGTTCCTCATACTCCTAAACTTACGTGTTTCATTAAAAAATTATATCGTGTAGGTGAAGGTTATTTTCGTATGATTATCGTTGTATTATCGGTAAATAATCACACCTCTAAGTATCTATTTTTAGTATGCCATAGACTGGAAAACGTCTAATGTTCTGCAACTGTACTAATGGCACCGCAAGTGGTGTGACTATGCGTTAGAAACTTTAAATATATTTTGTATTAAAAAAAAACTGTCAGGATATAATGAAAATTACGGAAACTGAAACACTGCTGTAGTTTTATAAACTCCTAGACACCAATAGAAAGTGTGACAAACATCTTATATATAATATAATATAACTTGTTTAACGTTATATTTTCAACACGAAATAGCAGTAGAATCAAAATAATTTGCTTATCCTAACAAATATTATAAATGCGAAAGTGAGTTTGTATGTTACACTCACGCTAAAACGGCTGAACGGATTTGGATTCAGGCACATGGGTAGACCAAGACCTGGGTTAGGACATAAGATACTTCATTTTTATTCTGGTACTGCATTGCCTTGGGATACATTTCGACCTCTATGCGGGCAAAGCCGCGAGTAAAAGCTAGTAACAAGATAACTCCACATTCTAGTAAATTATTTCGTGAAACCCCACAAAATGGTAAGCGTACAGTAATTAGAATCGCATTCCAACAAAAGATTTAAATGCCATTTGATAGATATTACTGCAAAATACGTACCCATGATGCAAAGAGCAATTTATAATAGTGACCAAAAGTGCACAGTAACAGGCAGCATTGCTGAAAATTGCATCCTAGACATTCAGCTTCATGATAAATGGTTCCGCCTGTCTTTAAGAATGTAGCCAGACGGTTAAACTATGGAAGGGACAAGTCATCCATCGTAATAATGTGACGTATCTACCTATTCATTCCGCTTTAAAGCGCTTTTGATGGAAAAGTGCACTTTTATTTTGTACTGGCTGGTGCGGTTTTTGCATTTGAAAATGGTAAAACTACAAAAGCAGTGTAGTCGTAATGAAAGAAATATGTTCATAAACGCGTTTATGAAAGTAGCGCGTATTCTTTATCGTATAGTCAAAGTACAATCATAATAGAGATATTCTTGAAGATCACAAACAAAATGTTCAGCAGCCAATTACGAGCACGATGCCATCGAGCGTAGATACATCATCTGCTTTCTTCAGCGCTACAAAAAATACGAAGCAACTCTTATAATAGCGAAGCGAACTTTTTCCTTCATAACGATTTCACACAAACTTTGTTGGAATAAATATCACGAATATTTTATATCATAATTTTCTCGCTGCATATTTCATGAGACCTTTGCGACGCAATTACGTCAGGCTATCAATTAAGTACATTAGTCTGCCGAAAACACATGTAACGTTGCTGTTGTTTAAAAAACGGGTCACAAAACACAAGCTGCGCTGCAACCACATTAATAATTTATCAGCCGCATGACGGCTGTTTGCTAATAAAGCGTGGATTCGCGCTGGAAATATTAATAAAAGCAGCTTGCAGCCGGAACTCGGACGGTCGGAACCGGCGCGCGCCGCGCACGTCCAATGACAAATGACCAGCTGAAACTTTCATTTAGCTTTCCATTTGAATTAAGCGACCAAAAATCATTATTTCGGATATTAGATTTTTTTTTAGTTAATATCATCATTTTTATCAGTTTGAATTTATTTGAATGAAATACAAATGTAAAACAGTTTTTTGTTGAAAAACGTTGCAAGCAGATAATTCAACTTTTCTGTATCACTTATGGATGTGGAGTCGCACTCTCGTAACGAATAAGTTTTAAACTGTTTATTTTATTATTAACATTGTTCACGCATTATACGCGTGTACCAGGAGCGGCGGGGGAGGTGCTGGTTGAAGAGTCACACAGCTGATCCTGCCTCAGCCGCGCCCCCATTACTACGACTCGACGATAGATACGGTCATCGGCCGACGTACTGTGCGATCCAAAAATTATATTTTGTAACCGACTGATCTGTATTAAATCAAGTGAAATCAAACGAGTTCGATTCATTTCATATCCTCAACAAACACTAACAAAATAAAATTACTGCATTTAACGCATGAATCACCATTTAATGTAGGCTTCGATAATAACTATTGTATGAATTACCAAAGCTGAGTAAGTCATAAAAGTTTTTTAAATTAAATCTTCGTAACGTCTCAAAAAAAATATTTTCCCCAAAAAAGCTGCACGGGCTACAATCTTACATTAGTTGAAGTTTCGTTCATGAAACAGTATAAAGATTCGTGATAAATATTTTACTAATGTGTAAGAAATTAGAATCCACACACAGAAACGGTCGAAGTGGTGATGCTTGGGGAGGCCTATGTCCAGCAGTGGACGACTTCCGGCCGAAATGATGATGATGAACGTAGAGCTATTTAGAAACAACTTTCACTTAGAGTGTTCCTAATGACTTAGAAATACGTAGAATATTCCCCGAATTCAGGCTTTACTATGAACCCCCGCAGTGCCCCAAAACTATTTGGTACACGTTGAATGTAGCATTTAAAACGGTGCCTAAAGGCCAAGACTGCCTTTTAAACCTAATATCGATCGCATTTAATAGCCGATGTTCGGCAATCGTATTAAATATTAATGAATAAATGAAATCTAACGCATCTCACAGTCTCTTTGTATCTGCCATCAACTAACACGGACACGCCATTAAGTTCGAATGTTCAATATTAGCTCTGAAAACCATTTCAAGCCGCGATAAGTATCCCATTTTGTACTAATGATTCTTACTACTGCTAAGTACTAATAATGTCGATGTTATCGACAGTTCTCCTCTCTACTCTAGGTACCTATTAGTAGTCGGAAACTATTCAAAGCAGCTTAGATGTCTGAATGTTAGTAGCTACATTGTTTAAAAACATAGAGTTGTTAAAACCATCTGGTTTTTTTTTTATTTGACAAATTCTCTCGCCTTTTTTAATCGCATTTTCCTGTTTTAATCTCTTTCCCTGGCTTCGAAGCTCCAAAGCATGAGACGATACTTCGTGGCACATACCATGTCCTTTTTAGTGGTTCTATTTATGGCAAGTTCAACGGATTTCGATGCGGTTATTAGCTTCATTTAGAGAATTTATTCCGGAAGGTTTATAACGGGTGTAAAAAGACATTTAACGAAGCCAAAAGCCACTTGTTATTCCTGTCATTATCATTTATTTTTTTGTTCTGAGCCATACCTGGGTACCTTCTGGTTACGGCGATATTGAAGGTCAAAGTTCTAACTTTATCAAACGTTTTTTAAAGAAAGCGTTTTAAATGTTCTTAATTTTATATACCCCCACGAACCCTGAACTGTTGCATGCAACTATAAACACAATGTTTTCCGTGCGTTACGTTGCGCACTACCGTAACCAGCGATTTTACACACCTAAAATAAAAGTCTGTTCCCAGCAATTATTTTTGTGCTTTGTTACTTAATTTGATGTACAGAATGCGTAGTTGACGGATATGTGATGGGTCTATTTACACCCTGTATGTATAATTCATAAATATTAACTTACTTATATTAAAGAGATCTCAATGTTTTCTCGAGTCTTATAAACTGTGCAGGTCACTAGTTCTTTAATATAGGATGATTTTGTCACTTATTTTTAGCAACAATACGGAGCTTTTGGTATCTTGTGTACACCGCCATGTATGCCGTGTAGGTACATCGATTCTCTATAATTTTAATTAAGGCTGGCACGCGGTGTCCGTCGGATAGACACTGAAATAAGCGCGTGCTGTACCATAGACTGGATGCGGTAAATATACGAGTAGGAGGTATACATAACACCTACTTTTAACAATTTTATAACTAGTTTGTCTCTATGCTTAAAACGGAAGATAAATCTATATTATAGGCATGCCCCTTTTTATATGTATATCGGCATTAATTCAAATTTTTTCACCCAACCCCCTGTGGACATCTGGAATCTAGATCATATTTCAACTGAGAAAATATCCTTAAACGCAAATAAGGCACAGTAATGTATTTTCTTTCTTTTTTTTTTCTTCTGAATTCATAAATGTTTTCGCCAGAGGTAGGTAGGTAAACAAAGCTCCGTCTCAAACTACCCACTTTCTTTAAATATGCTTGTGATTCTAATTTTAAAATAATACGCCTACACCAAATAGATAATACAAAATCTATCTTAAAATTTCATATTCGTGAACATTTTAATATTTGACATCGTATCTTTTTCTTCCCTTGAGACGGTTATAACCTAAAATTCTAGAGAGTACGTTGACACCGCTTAGCGCCTTCGGCGAAAACACACAAAGCTCCTTCGGGCTTATCCCCAAGGTTACTGATGCCTAAAAGAGATCACTTAAATCGATACGAAACACCTACCTGTCTTATCTTATACTACTGATCCCTTGTCACACCTAACTGCAGTACAGTCAACACACCTGTGTCAAGTAACAATTTCACATTGAAAGCACTTTTATGTCGCAGCAGTAGGTAAGTATGATTTTTGTAGTGCTAGTTTTACCACTGATCTGAGGTTGACCTTACTGCATTAAGAGGGTGCAATCGAGTTGAATGGCGTGCGATTGCTACAAGCTTATGATGATGATGATGGGTGTATTCTGAAAGTTGGCAACGTCGCAAATAGCTGTCAAATACTTCGCTATTTTGATTAATTTATCGATACCTATTATAAAATGAAATTATGAAATATCGCTTTGTAGTGCACTAAAATATTAATGACCCGGTGAACTTCGTACCACGTCAGACCAAATTGTAGATTGTATAATAGATTTTTTTATTTTTCGGCTGTTTTCAGAAGTTTTTGCGAAACCAATGCACATCAATTGATTTCTATAATTATATACATACTTACGTATATAGATGAATTGTGATAATTAATATCGCTTAGATGTCAAAAAAAGCAATTAGACACCTACGTTTTAGGTAAAACAACTAAAATATTTCCAACTTTCAGAATGCACCTTCCTTAGGTAGTTACTTTCATTAAGGTATTTAGAATAACAAATCTTCACGGCCCTTTTGGTTTGTGATGCGGATGAAATAAATAGTTTATCGGATTAAATAAATCGTTTCTTACACGTTACAAATCCAACACTTGAAGAAATCAAAATATTTACGTTCAGCCTGACAACTTTACGTCTCAAAACGCTATAAAAGCCCAACTTTAAATATTCGTCGCGATATTTCAGTAGATATTGCGAGCCATACTGATTTATCAGTCGCGTGATGGTCCACATGGTAAGGCGCTGTCTCTACTGGAAAATATATGGCGTCTTTGAAGCGCAGAAAGATGGGTAATTTCATAGAATTTATGAGAGTATCACCGTTGATATTGCGAAGTTGAAAATTTGTACATAAAATTGTGATAAACATCGTATTTAATGTTGACTTCCGTTAGTTATATGCCTATGTAGGTAAAAGGTGAAATATGATACAACGATACCTAATGTAATGTGAAATATATGTTTTAAAACAAAATATGACCGATTAATCCAAGTAAAAACAATAAAAATATCATAACATAACATTACGCCTGGTGTACCTCTTTCGCCAGTTATGTTTAAGTCCCAATGTAATAGGGGGCGAGCTTATTGCCATCAACCGGCCACAAATCGAAACTACAAACTGCTAATTAGAAATTCCACAAAAAAAAAACACCAACAATAAAAATTTGTATGAAAATACCCCAATGGCTACGCGGATAAAATCCATATACGAATGTCTTCATCCTCATAAATCCAAAACTAGAAGGCAATAATACCCAATCAAGTGTCCCCATTGTACACACGACTACACACCAAGCTATACATTTCCAGTATAAGCTGACCTCGCATTGTACGGAAATCCTATACAATGCGAGATCAGCATAAACTGGAAATGTATAGCTTTATGTGTAGCCGTGTGTACCTACGTCATTAACAGCTATAGAAGAGTTTAGCGTCTTCACGTACTTCAGGTTTAGGTACTCTTTCAGTATCGTAGTCAATTATTATTCGTAACAATTTATCAAGCCTTCATTATGAAGAATAGATTACTAGTGAAATTAGCTGAGAGACTGTGACCACTGTTTTTTTTTTTTTAGTTAGGGAAATCATCAAATGACTTCTCCCGCTCTGGGCGGAGCGTGTCAGACTTATACTGACTAAAACCCACCCGTGTTCCTTCAGTTGCCTGTTGCCAAGGGTCTCGGTATCCCTTTCAGACTTTCCCGCAACCCTGGCAGAGACTGTGACCTTTGAGTTTGTTTCGGTCTTTCTTCTCAGAGTAGTCGGATAGGAAACACGAACAAATCTAGTTTTAAAACGTATGTTATTTTTGTCGTCTTAAAGTTTTTTTTGAACCAGTTTACAGAAATAAATATAATTTATAATAATTTATCAGTTACCTCCACAAAAGGATTATCTAGTATATCTATTATCAGACTTCACCAGTAACATATATCTTTCTGCGTCATAATATCAAATCAAATAATTTATTTGTAAATAAAATGCTAAAAAAAAGTTAAGAACCTCCTCTTTTTTTTATCGTCGGTTAAAATGGTGTTACAGATAAAAAAGGTAAATTGAATTATTACCTAATGAGATGTGCAAATTAATATACTTATTAGGTACTAATCGCAACATTATAAATATACTTACAGAATAAATTTTAAATTGAGTTAGATTAAAAATATAAACTCCAAAAAAAAAAAAATACGCCTGTCAAATTAAAATTACAATAATCATTGTAATTATCTATAATTGTCATATTTTTTCGTCCCACCAACCCTGATAACATATCTTCTAATTAAATATCACACGGAAATCTCATAATCCCTAATCAATGTGTTAGCTTCAATTATCTGCGAGACACAAATCCCTGATGTTTGATATTAACACATAGTCCCATCGCTGCTACACTACATAATGTTATTAATATATCGAACAAACGTAATAACTATTAATGACAATAATACAAGGTTAAACAAAATTTATTCACTTTGATTAAATGGTGCAGAAATTATAGATTGAGATGACATTGCATTGTGCCCTTTTATAATTTCTAACGTGACGATATTGTCTTGGTCCCCGTCCACGTCACAGCATCATGATAATTAATACAGGGAAGTAAAATGTATGGAATGAAGACGCTATTAAATTCCGGTCCGCGATAACGTTATAACGTGCACGTATTTACATAAATTGTATGGACGTGGACGTGATCCACGATCAAATCGTCACGTTAGGAATTATAAAATCGCACGATGAAAAATAAACTTTTATTTTACACGTTCCAATTTGATTGATTCATCCAATTTGTAAAGCATAAGTGAACCGTGTATTATAAGCTTAATATCAGTCTCACGGTAATAAAATTAGAGAAAATATTAATTCGATTAGTCTCTCTTAAGTGTCAGAAAAGATTGGAGTTTGGAGAAAACTTGGTCACTAATCATTATTAATAAGTTTGTGAAGTTATATTAGAATTCTGTTATATTATTAGGAATGTATAACCTTTCCAAACTTTTGGCATTATCATTGACTTTGTATTAGAGAAATGTAGGTAATTTATTTTTGATAGACTAGCTCTAAGCCGCGGCTGTATATGAGTGGGCCTAAAATTATAATTTTTATTAGTTATGGTATAAGGCAATATGTTAGTTCACCATTACCCAAATTACCTGCCATAGCTCCATCTAGAGTATAAATAAATAGTGATAAAATAGTGATATGAGTAAATGATAAATATCCATTAGATATTATCTAAATCAAGTCACTAGAGGTGCATTTCACTTAACATATGTTACGCTAATCATGAATAGAGATTTCCAACAGACGACTGTACAAGTGTTCCCGAAAATAGAGCGATTACCGCAGCTGCAGGAAAATGGCCGACTGAGTTTACGCTAAAACGGTAATACAAAAGCAATATCCAACACTTCTAGTGGCACCCACAACAAAAGCAGGATATTTTGTAAACATTTTACTGCGTCCCAGTCTGTGACGATATTGTGGACGCTGTCGTTTCAAAATGGCAGTTTTTACTGCCTTCCACGAGACCGTTCGGTAACGTTACATCTCGCCATCCATAGTTGTCGTTATACAGAGAAATGTTCTTCAAAAGTAAGACTTTTTTTACTCACACACTTTATGCCTTCCCAAGAAATTGTTAAAATATGAAAACTTCTGTAGTTTTAAAGCAATCGATGAATTAGTACGCTGAAGCGGAAACAAAGTTTGTTTAAAATATTTTATGCTATCTGATTTTCATAAAAGTGTTGTTATTTTTACGATCAATTTTTTAAAGCTTGAGCAGTTTTTCAGTAGAAGTCTTTAGTAATTTAGTTTCGCTCAAAGTATAACATAAGGAATAGAAAATGCAAAATGATGTTTTGAATGTTGGTAGGCGAGCTTTCACACTTCGCCGCCTCTAGGCGCTCGTTATGGTGACAAAACATCGTTTTTAGTTGCTACTAATGCACGGTACCTCTGGCAAAACTGCAATTTTCTCACTTAGGGACCATGGCTATTTGCAAAACGTGTGAAACTTAACCACTAAAGTTGTACTAAAGTTGAATTTTGTTTATGTTTATAGTATGTTAAATTATGCCGACCTTAAAACTGTGTGACATAACATTAATAATTTGAGGTTAATGATATTTTAGAACACATTTTGCACATGAATTTTCTTTATAAAAGAATGTAGGAGTATTAGAGTTTGGGTTCGAGATGGGATCTTTCGACCGTGACAAAATAGGTTGTGATCCAGTGCTCCCTATTTCGATTCCGAATATTTTGCTATTCTCGTGACAAAATTATCAGGGTGTGTAACAAAATAAACTTCGAACCAGCGTGCTTTTAGTTTGGTTTTATATTGATATTACGTTAGTGCGATCTTTGCTATAATACGATAATATTATGAACGGTATGAAGACAAAGTGTGTGTTTCATGAAATTGCCTAAAAAACATTTTTAATTTACATTATTTATGTGACGGAAAAGAAAATCTATTTATTCTTCAAATATACAGACCACAGAACGGAAGAAACTTACAAGCAGAATTCCGTACGATTATTATTATTACGTACGGTCAGTTGATTAGTGCAATAAGTCACTCTAACCTAGGTTCATTCATAGACATACAACAAAACTAAATACCGAACACTTAAAAAAAACCACGACAGTAATGATGACCTACAATGTTGACAACACACGCCTACAAACAATCTATTTATAAAAATTCATACATGAATTCATGTTGGCGCAATAGTCCCAAACAAGATCGCAAGCGCAAGCGTTCTGCATAGTTACTATCACTTGACAAAGTTATTCGTGTCACTTCACATTTCAGAAGTTGAACCGCGAATAACGGTACAAGTTGAAGTGGTTAGTTGACACTTTGTTGCACAAGGTCCTAGCTAGGTGCAACTGCTGGCGACAGTATCGTGGACAACTTTGTGTGTAGTCCGATAAGCCGCCTACATACCGGCGCTAACTAATGCTGACGTCACACTCACCAGTTAGCCACGATGGCGCCATGCTTTTGTTTTTGCATGTAACTAGGGTAGGGAACTGGTCGAGTGTAGCATAGAAACGGGTAAAGTTTCTAAGAGTCGATGTTTTTTAAAGTTTTCTCTGGGTGGTGATTATATAATAGGACTTGTGAGGTCCTTGTCATAGGAATTACGCAGACTAAATAAAGGGAAATATTTAACTGATACTCAAAATACTTCTTGACCTTGTAATGACGGGCAATTTTTAAATAAATGAACCTCTACCAAATTCGTTTCGGGAAAAACATATATTCAGTTTTACTGTTCGTATCTTTCTCAGGTTTAATGATATTTTTCTGTTTTTTATCAGGAGGTATCGAGGTACCAGAGTTTGGCGAGCCCATCACGAACCTGACGGTGCCTATCGGGAGGGACGCAACCTTCGAATGCATAGTTGTGAACCTGGGCAACTTTCGCGTAAGTATATTTTAATTATTTATAAACATAACAATCATCACGCCTGGTTTTTCCCAAAGAATTAGGCAGAGGTGTACCTATAGCACACCCACGTTTCGCCAGTTATGTTTAAGTCTTGTATAATAGGTTGCGAGTCTATTACCATCAACCGGGCACCAGCCTCCGGGCTGCTACTAAGAAATTTCTGATTGAAAATCCTAATAACACTTACCCTGACCTAGAAACCGACCCTCCTGAGCTTGATTCCCAGGTGCTTGTTGACCAACGAGCCCGTGTAGACCAATAATATATCTTTATTCTTTAATGTGATCACGTACTATAGGTAAATATCTTCAACTCAGTCCTCTGTGGTTGAGGATTCCACGTGAAGATCGCTTCCACATTCGACCTGATCATTACTTACCATCAGGTGAGATGCAAGTCAAGTCAAACAACAAGTAAATCCGTTTACCGTTAAATGTATTTAGTGATTTTCGGTGCAACGGGGCCTTAAAGATATTCAATTTCACTATTCTAATTTGGGCATCTCATTGCTCCATGAGATTTTGAACATAACTGGCAAAAATGTGGGTGTACACACGGCTACACATCAAGCTATACATTTCCAGTATTAGCTGACCTCGCATTGTAAGGAACTGTATACTCCTTCGGGATTACAGGCATGATTTTACGTGTGTAATCCACAATTTATAGCGAGTAGACTGTACCACAACAAACGATATTCTGCGAAATTTCTTTACTCCAAAACAATTTTATTTACCTTACCGAACATCAGCACATACAACTGCCTACTCCCTAGAGTAAACCAAATTATTTCAACCTAAAATCATAATATCGGCTTGAAGCTTCACTAAATTTCAGCTCTAGCCTACGGGTATTTTACTATAGCGAACGGAATAAGTAATTCTCGTTTAAATTATCAAATACGCCTTATTTAATACGGCTTTATTACCTCGAATCTAGTATATTAATAATCTGTAGACAAAAAGCTTGCGCCGTCCCTCCAACAACTATATAATAAAGTCGGGAGGCTGAATATTAATTATGTTAGTTAACTTGAATAAACTAGTCGGTTTTAGGCCGAATAAACTACTGGCAACTGTAAAATTATGAAGTTGAAAAGTTTAGCTGTCCGGGATTAGCGATAAACCGCGATAGAGAGCTGGATTATCTAAGTCGCATCATAAATTGCTGTGTGGGCAATGTTTAGACTTAGTCTTCATCAAAAATGATTAGTTTTATTATATTTAAAGCTTACCTATTGCATATATATGAGAATATGATAATATGATCAGTATAAATCTCATGCTGTAGTAAAAATATTATACACTACCTTTTGCCCGTGGCTTCGCCCGCGTAGAGGTCGGAAATTATCCCACATGAGCTTTCAGCTATGAAAAGGTTAGACAGACAGAGTTACAATTACTTTCGCATTTATAATACTAGTATGGAAGTATGGACAGTAGCGGAGCTTGTTGCCCTGGAATGGCTGGAACTACACCAAGCACAATAGGCCAAACTGTATTGGTAAAATTCATTGGAGCCTACTAAGAATAGTCTAGAAGAAAACCTGAAATCCATCCACTTAGATGTCTAACTACGTACTTTTCATTCGGCGGGTAGTTGTTTTACGTGGAGATCTTACATAACGATACTTCCAAGCAATAAAATCGTAACTCATTTATTTTTGTTTTGAAAGGAGACCAAAGTTTAAAAAAACGAAGCAAGTTTAAGACGACCCATGGGATCTTTGTACTGTCACTACCGTACCTGCTGTATTTTTAGGTGCACTATTTTTATGCACGATAAGGTTGTAAAAGAAATGTCGATATTATGGTATTTCATGACTTACGTGCAAAAAAATACATATTTAGAATAACAAAATATTTTTTTATAAATTTTAAATCAAGTTGCAACGGTATTGTTGAAAAAAAAAAACTTTTTTGGTATGTTACAATACTTTGACGTTTGCATATTTTTATATGAATGGGTGCAGAATTACAATGATTATACAGTTTGTAACAAGAACTTATTACGAACCGCTTCCGCCACAATCGGTTCGGCTAATCAGGGCAAAGCTTCTAGATTATTCTAGATGCTTCATAAAAATACACAGTGCGCATGACATATTGGTCTGACGTCCGTCAACTGCTCCGCAACAGAAAATTTGCGAAAACTATTTCTTCGACCCAAAACCCTTGTTTTAACATAGTATATTATATGTGATGTATGTGCAAAAAGTTTTCTTTTTGTTACAATATCATTGCAACGCAATTTATGAAAAAAAGATGAGTTACGATGTTATTTCATGGAATATCTATAGCCTTCTGGCTTAACCAAAGATCGCAAAACTTTTAAAACTTACAGCACTTCACAGCAGAAGGCGCAATCTTAAAAAAAGAAATGTAGGCTAGCTACCTAAGGCCGCATGCGTAATTAATAAGTTTTGTTTATGTATAATTTAAGCGAACCCTTTCCTTATTTTAATATTTGACTTGACCTAAAAATTAAGTAGATAAAAAATAACTGTATATAAAAAAAAAAGTTAATTTTTTCAAAGATTTTCTTTACTCGATGTTGAACGGATGCTCGGCCAAATAGACTCCTGAGAGTCGGAAACGTCTTTCCATTGTTTTGGTAGGCTTCCTCTCTCTACTAAAACGGAAGAACAACCTACTTAGCGTACTTATTTAATTAATTTACTTTACTGATTTAAATTATTCAACGCAATGACTTTTGAAGTGTTGTTATGAGGTCTCGCTTTTAGATGTTGGTAAAGGCAGGTTTAGGCCGATTGCTTAGCGTGGCGCTTTTGCAAGACACTCTAGAGGCATTTAATTTCTCTTCCAATTCTATTTTCGTCTGCTATGGTCAATAAATTAAAGAATCAGTCTTCATTTATTTATGAAAACTTTCTGCACAAGTAAAAGATACTGGCATTTACTACAAAACACTACATGGCATTTTTATTGATTCCGCTAAATAAAAATATGTTATTCACTTTTTAGTTATGGTACCTAGCCCACACTAATTCGAATACCACTACATGCTATGTAAATAACAGTGACAGGAACTTAATAAAACATTATACACTTATACTAAGTGAGAAAAATACATATTATTGAAGCTAACTCAAAAACTACGTAAGCAAAGTTAACAAAATTTATATGGGACTACTTCTGACTTCTTCTCCTTCCTATCAAACAAAAAAAGAATCATCAAAATCAATTCATAATTGGCAGAGTAATCGCATAACAAATATACAACAAAAAAACAGTCGACTGGAGAACCCTTTTTGAAGTCGGTTAAAAATAACACACAATTTTATCTTCACAAAATGTAATAATAACTACCTATTTTACAATTTTCACATATTTTTAACATTCCATTTGATTAATAACTTGCAAACAAAGAGACAACGATTTGATGCCGAAATTTATTTAAAAGCCATCTCCTAACCTCCTCAATTTTCCAGGTGGGCTGGGTGAAGGCAGATACGAAGGCGATCCAGGCCATCCACGAGCACGTGATCACCCACAACCCCCGGGTCTCCGTCTCGCACAGCGACCACTCCACCTGGTACCTTCACATCAAGAACTTGCAGGAAGAAGACAGAGGACAATACATGTGTCAAATTAATACTGACCCTATGAAAAGTCAGGTAAGTGAAAAAAATTAAAAAACTATGTGCTGAATGATCAGATAATAATGGACACTAACAGCATTGTTAACAGACGTTCGCTACTCGTAAAGCAGTGGTAAATTATTAATTTACAATTTTGAAGAAACCTGATACCATCAATTTTCAGCTAGAAAATGTACAGAAATAGAAGCATTAGTGTCGTCGTCGGTCTGACAGTGATCAGAGGTGCCTATTAACTAATCAAACCACAGGGACTATGGTTGTAGTGTACGAATAAATGTTTTGTAACAAAAAACTGCATATTCCCAATTGATTAAATAATTTCGGCACATTAGAAATTTTTACTGTGACTGTACTTTAACGTGTGCTCAGATACGTAATATCTACAAATGTAACCAATGTACATGTAGAGTTTCAAAATGGTAGCGTTGCCAGACGGGAGTAGCCCGAAAATCTACTGTGGTCCTGCATTTGAGACTGACATGTCGTTCAATGTATCGATGAGCCAAATGCTTCTCCACTATTTGTTTTGATGATTTCCATTACTGAAATTTTAAGCCAATCCTACCCAAAAACACAATCCACCATGCATATAATTCAGCATCTTTTTTTTTAACATACCGCAACCCGGATCCTTGTTACAAAGTAATGGACTGCGGTGCACTGAAAATTCAGGAACGATTTAACGAGAATGCGTCACGCGGTGAGGTGCACTTTCACCAATATACTGACATAAATTACACCTTATGTGGTAGTGTTTGTATGGAACTCATGAATTTTCAACAACTTTTAAAGTAATGGCGGTAACTACATTAATGAGAAAGGAGTTATAATAATAATAATATAATAGTAACTTAAAATTATTGTGAGCCTACATTGTTTAATTTGAATGACTCAACTGTTACCTACCACACACTGTAATTAATTATATTAGAAAGAACCTTAATAAAATATCGATAAAATTGAATATCTGATATCTAGTAGGCCCGAAAATTGGACAGATACTATGACTTCGCCACAGAGCACAGGATCGCAACGTCTAGAGACGGCAGTCCAAACAAAATTCGTGGCGCCAATAGTGTTTTGAGCGCACAACTTCTGTCACGCACCGCCTTCAAAGCCGTCAGTTTTTATACGTCATTTGTGTCGTAGTGCGAGTAAACGGTTACACGCTTGGTTTGGATGGAAATTGTTGACAATGCCGCCTCTAGCAGAGCGGCCGCCGAGGCGTCTCCATACTCTGTAGGCTCCGCAGTTGGGGCCACTTAATGGCGTATAGAGGTATGAGGATCAGGGTTTAAAGTTCATTCATCCTCTATAGAAAAGGGAGGATCCTCCAACCCGTCTGGTGGGCTACTGGCGGACGATTGATGTCGGGACGTGTATATATTATTATGCTAGTCGCGCGGTAAACTCTGCTTGAGCGATGCAGGATTTTACGTCATTATGACGCGTAGTTCGCATGTGGCGCCAGCCACAGGCGCAGTAAACAATTATATCTGATAAAAACCTACCCAGTATAACACTCATTTATTTAAACACAATCATCTATAACTAAAAATAGTATTTTCAAATAGAAAAAGAAAATACAGAAAGGAAACTCCCTTAATACTAATAAAATTCTTAACGTGTTGCCCGACCTACCGTTGGGCATGAGTGGCTCGTGACGTAGACACATCGATAGTATTCAATACGCTGATTGATTCACCAAGGATCTCTACTTACTGTGAAAGGGTAACGTGATAATGCTCATTTTTCTTTTTATAATTTGAAAAGCTAATAATACATAGTTTGTTGTGGACGTTAGGTGACATCATCAAGGTATATAAGTAGACTATCTACAGACTCTAGGGTGCTTATTATGAAGTATTAACATCATCATGGTTCCGTTGTGAAAAAGGGATGTATAGCTCGCCATCTCTCTCTGGCACTGGACAAATGATAGCATTATTTCTTCATAATATGGTCCCAGAACTCTCATGAAAGGTTTATCTATACAGAAATACTAACATTACAAAGATGTAAGTATTTGTGAGTTTGTATGTAGGGGGTAATCTTCGGAACTACTGATCCGATTCCGAAAATTCTTTCACTAATTTTAAACTCCAGTATTGCCCAGTGTTATACATGTTTATTATAGTACATATTGATTGTTAAAGCAAGAAATTTTACACGGACAAAGTTATTGTCCGTGTAAAATTAGACATTTATGTATTGTCTGTATACCTGTCCTAAGATAATTTTTGTGCCTACTCATTATTGAAGTAAGAGATAAATGTATTAATAATAACATTTTAGTTAGCAAAATTATGAATGAACAGGAAAGAATAATAAAGAAATGTACAATTATATAATTACGCGAATTGCTTCCACAGCATTCAAACAAATTAATTAATTGAAGCATTTTATCCCTCCCAACAGCGCGATGTTTCGAATACTTTGCACCATCCAACAAACTTATTAAATGAAGGAAACGCTAAAACTTGTTTCAATTCGAATAATTCTTCATTCTTATTAATCTGCAGGAGTCGGGACAAATCTGATATTCAGAATTATAATATTTCCGATGAATGCTCTTCAATACAAAGATTTTAACATGAAAAAGTGATGTAACACAGTTATGATTCAGTAACTTCAAAAATAATTGGCACTTCTGTTTATTTTCTGTACGGTTCAGACGCAAATCTGAAAAGACTTCAATTTAGTACCAATTTAGCACCAAAATGTGATCAGAGCATCTCTCTAAGCAATTTCGAGTGAATGTTTTCTCTTCAGCGATCGGCAAACCGCACAATTTTGATTTAATTTCATCAGCAATGTGAACTATGTTAGGTTTCTCGATAATTAAAAATGATTTTCAATGGGCCGTGAAGTTTAGGAGGTTATACGTTCTGGATTTTGGCAATACACCTAATTTGTATTTTGATTTGATTTTTGTGTTAGGGTATAGGAGTTGTTAAAATAGAGTTGTTTACAATTAATTACTTGTTTGACGCTATATTTAATTTGCAAATAAATTCAATTAACATACCCATATAGCTAGTGATTTGGAAAACGTCAACAGCTTTTATCTGATGATATGCAGAAGAGGCATTTACAGAACTTCTTAGGACGTTTCTTTGAAAAGTATTTTAGTGTTGTAATCAGTTCTGATTTCATAATAATGCTAAAATTGTAACATTTATTTTTCGTTTTCTCAGATGGGCTTCCTAGATGTAGTGATACCACCGGACTTCGTCCCCGAAGAGACTTCGGGAGATACGATGGTTCCCGAAGGTGGCACAGCCAGGGTCTCGTGTAAGGCCCGCGGTGTACCACCGCCGAGGGTCACGTGGAAACGAGAAGATGGAATGGAGATCGTTGTAAGGGACCAAACTGGAGCGAAAAGCAAAGGTACCTACACACGCACTGTTATTTTCATGAATGTTCGTACTACCTCCAATTTTCATACTTGTTTGACAAGTTTTTGACATTGATTGTCGCTGGATATGAGAATGTTACTAGATTTTGAGCGTTTTTAATTACGGGAATTAGCCTAGTGTCTGTGTTCTCTTTCATTTTCATTACGATAATTAATACACTTTGGTTCATAGCCTGCTGTTCCAAAATTAGCAAAGCATAACAAAACACATAATGCAATTTAAACTGTTCATTTTACTGTTAGATTTATATTCCATTATATTTGTTTGGCTGATGTTGGTAACTTTGCCCGTCATATTTCAAAAAAGAAGTGCAAAATAATTCACTGGCTTGTCCACTTCATTACACGGCCCTTGATGATATAACACCACACTAGACATACCTACAATTAATTATTCTTCTTTTCGTGTCGATAGTAATCTTCTTCGGTTTTTAAAATTATTATTTCATATTGTATGAGCGTCTTAAGGCTCTTACATAATGGCGCGACTTGTCGCGCGACGCCACGCCCCACAAAATGTGTTTTTAGAATATAAAAAAAGGTTTTAATCTGTTTATAATAGACTTATAGTACTAAATGGTTATAAATAAATTATATGAACAGAAATGTAATACTCGTAGCCGGTTTAACATAACAAATTTTATGGAAATTAATTAATATTTTTTGTAATTTTAATAACGGGGATGGTTAAATAATGAGATCTTATGATCCATTGGCCATTATCTATCATATTGAGATCTAATGTTCTATTACTGAGATAATTAGATCTTATTAACTAAGTACCCCCTTCCTACATAGTTTTTTCGAACCTTAAGTAGTAGCCGAAGCAATTGGATGATATTGAGTTCCGTGTCATAGATGATATTAATTATTAAGACACAGAGTCTGATGAATCTGATACAGATGCTTAGGATGCTTGTACGTGCTTTAATTATGATTGTTTTTAGGGTTCCGTACCCAAAGGGTATTCCCCGAAAGAAGGGTTAGGCAGAGGTGTACCAATAGAAGTTTCTAAGTGTATACATATTGCTGCTTGAGACTGTACACCTATATTTTGCCAGTTCAATCAGTCACAATTTCTTTTTCTCCATACAAAAACAAACCCATTCGAATAATACTTGGCGCCCAGTAATAACCCGTAAATTGCAATAAACACGGGCTACATTGGTCATCAGTCACGCAAGCCTCACTTACTCGGAACGTACTGACATTAGTGGATAATAATAACAGGTTCTTAATACTTGTGCACTCTCTAAATACATATCGAAATGTGTTGGGAATGCTTATGTTGTAAATGTTTTGATATTCGAATAGGCATGCAATCAAAAATTAAATAATCACATTTTAGGTTCGTTTCGGTTGAAAAAAAATCGGCTGTGGTCAAACGCCAAATGCTGACAAATTCGGAAGTTGCTTATTCTATAAATAATTATTTAAGGGACCTACTTTTTATTTTCAATGTCACTTTAGCATTAACTCTATTTTAAAATCCGTAAATGGTTATTTTGTGATCCAATCAATTAATAAAGCTTGTATAACAGCCTAAAGTCACGATACACTTAATTAAATTAAGTCATCGAAGTAACAAAAGTTAAATTAAAATCAATTTTAGCGCTAAATATATCCGAATACCTCTCTTCTAAACCTTGGTCGTGAACAATTAAACAAAATTATTAACCGAAGATCTAATTTGAGACTTGATTAAATTGCTAACGGCGACTCCAAAAGCCTCATAGTAGAGGTTATTATAACAATGCTTAGGGTAAATTCCAAGGGAGGTATTGTTTCACAAATTACCGGTATAGAAGGCAATACGAGAACCCTCGAACAACGAAATAATGTAACGATAAAATCAATATTGAGCACGCTACCCGCAAATAGTGATTGAATACCTGTTTCCATTGGAACATTTTCTGTACAAGAGATCATTGAACTGATTTACTTCAGAATTCTTCATCCACCCTTCGCAGCTTTGTTGAACGGCTAAAGTATACGCTCTACGAACGGCTACTCTAGCCGTTCGTAGAGCGTATACTCTGCGATAATGCAACGTCAACACGACGTCGACCAACGTCAGCGTTCGATACAATCACATCTACGCGACGCTAGCGCTGCGTTGAAACGGTGTCGTAGAGAAAAAAAGTCTAAAATATTAGAAATAATAAATCTAATTACAATTATTTGTAGGTTGGTAAGGACCAAAAATAATATAAGACATACAAGTGTGCTGTAGAGTTTTCAGTGGTTTCAGGCTATTAGAAAATAGTTATATTCAAACATAAATTAAAAGTTAAAAAATAATTATCAAGTCCAATGAACCCTAGTGCTGCTCTCCCTGGTAATAAATCAACCTGCTCCTATCGTTTTTCCTCTTGTTTCCCTATTTAGCAAAATCCTGTTAACAAAATTGTTTGTAAAATGAATGTCACAATATCGTAGCGGTTTGTGGTTGCAATCTGATTGTGGTTGACTGATACATAATATAAACAATTTAAATTCTTTATGAAGTCTGGTCGATTACATCATTTATTTATTTCGTTAAACAGCCTATTTTGGACTACTTACAACTTTTATAAATTTCAGCTTTTTCATTTGTGATATTCCAAAACATTATTTACTCAAACTCGAATTACTCCGCACTTGCCTCACAAAGTTTGCCCCCACATATGATATTCCTTGTTCGCCTTGTTCATTTTTAGCCATCAAAATCAATTGAAACAATTCAGTAATTATTATAGTTCAAATTCACCCCATTTTTTGTCTCAGTTTCTGCCAATTTCATCAAAAACTATTTAGCTATTTCAGTAACGTGGTTGAGTTACAAATATCTACTTTTTCAGAGTATTTATGAATGAAAATTTTAAAAAAACCCTAAAAAACAAAAATAAGAGTATGCCGAAAAAGTGAAGTGATTGGCTTCAGCAAAGACTCGGCCAGCTTAAAAAATATTGAGCTAGTTTACCGACGGATTTTATTTTATTTCAGTGAGTTCTCAGTTTCATTCCATAGGATTTGTAATTGGATTAGATATCTAGTGCTTGAATATAATATATATTATATTATTGATGAACAAACCAACCAGCCTTCAAAGCACGAGTGAACAGGCATCTTCTGGGCTTGCTCGCTCCATCACTATCAGACCTCATTTATCGCTTTCCATCAGGCGAGATCGAGGTCAAAAGCTGTCCCGTAACACGATTATAAAATAAAAAAATACTATGCCTCCGCCTAAATCTCTTTAATGAAGATCGACAGTAATGTTTCAATTTTTTTAAGTTCTATTTATTTTTTCCAACCCACACTTGAAAATTCAGCAATGACGTTGTTCCTCCGGCCTATTTCTACTTACTATAAGTTTTTTTTTGCAGAAATTGATAAGAGTCGTTTCTCAAGTTTGAATAAGTACCTACGCAACTTCATACATTAGCAACAGTAGTGCCTTTCTTCTTCACTTCTTTCTCAAGCAGTAATATCCGATTAACCTTACCTTATAAAAAAATAAGTATATTCTCAATGCTGAGACACAGTCCTCCTCTCTGTGAGAGGGAGTGGGCCATAATCCATCACGCGGGCCCAGTGCGTGTTGGTGGATGTCACGTTCCTTCGAACTTTTAGTTCTAGGACATGCCGGTTTCCTCAAGATGTTTTCCTTCACCGTTTTGAGAGCAGCTGTGTTGGTGATGCTCGTCTCTATATTAAGCATTAATCCCAAAATTGTTTAATAAATAGCTGGAAAATATTTCATTTGTCTTAGTTTATTTGAATGGCGCAAGGACGCCATTGTTTTTCTGAATATGTATAATACGAAAGTCTGTGTGACCGCATTTGTGGGTCCACAATGAGCCGCGCGGCGACTGTTCTCGGGATGAGTTTCGCGTCCAGTATTGTTTAAAGTTTGTCGTAATTAGTAGAGTTCTGCCGTTGAATACACTTCTAGGTCTCATTATACGAATGGTGAATAACGTTTGAATAATTTATTGGGATCTGTGTACTGTGTGGGTCGTGTTACTTGTTTAAGGGCCTGTAATGTTTACAGCTGAAACGTTTGTAACAAGTAAATAAAGAAAAGAGAAAAGTCTTGTGAAATAAAACTGTCAAGTGGTTCTAGTATTTTTATCGACGATTCTCGATGGAAGGTTTCAAAAAATGCTTAGGGAATGGCTTTATAAATGTCTTCCTCGAATACACGTGTACCTACTGAGTTTCCAACGCATTAATATACCTATTTTAAAATATATTGTTAAGTATTTGTTGTTTGTTTGTTGTTGTTATATTGTTTATCGTTATTAATTATTATGTTATCGTAGCAGAGAAAGATTTAAAAAGTGAAGCTACAATAATTATTTACATACAAATGAAGCTTACGTGTTAGCAAAAACAACAAAAACCTGAGCAAATAAACTAGCATTTTATCTTGTAAAGTCGTACTTGAATAGTGCAATATATTTCCCCAATGGTTACCGCTTTAGCACAAAGCTGGACGATTAATGTAATTAAATTTTACTGCACATTTTAAGAATTTCAAAGGAAAACGGCATAAATTTTGTGTAGTACATAACTAGCAGTTGTTTTGAACTATATTGATGCAGGTGTTGAGAAGGAGGTTGATAATAAATGATAGTCAATTACTTACAACTTTGCGTATTGTTACCAGTCCAGCGACACGTACAGAAAAGAGGCCAAAAATAAAGTTACACGATCTTTTATAACATTTCAAATGACAGTTGTCTACCTTTACTCCTTAACTAACATGAATATTGCAACAGATAAAATGAACTGAACTATTAATACAAAACTAATACTTTTAAACTACAAATTTGTAACAATGCCTTTACAAAAATATGATTGTAGCTTAAATTAATCTCTTAGATATTCTTAACACAATAATTTAATGGAACTTACAAACTCAATCATTTAGTAGATATTTAAACACAGGTAAAACAAATAAATGAAATGGCAACAACAAATAAATTCGTCAGTGTGGCCATAAGCAAACTTCTACTTATGTAGGTACTTAATTCAATCAAGATATTCGATACGATAACAATATGGAGTTTATAGTTTTACGAGGCATGTGCGCGATGGCATTCCCTTCAGGCAAAATGACGAAGAGTCCTAGAGTGGGGACCGCGTACCGGCAAACGTAGTTTGGGACGTCCCCAGTTAGATGGACCGACGACCTTAAAAAGTTGGCTGGGAGAGACTGGATGCGGAAGGCACAGGACAGGGTGTTGTGGCGCACCCTGGGAGAGGCCTATGTCCAGCAATGGACTGCGATAGGCTGAGTTAAATGAAAATGAACTTCCATACATACTTTCATCCCCTAATTAACCCCATTAGGGGATGAATTTTCTAAAATCGTTCCTTTCTGCTCACCTTCGGTACATAAGGAACTCTTCTTCAAGATTTAAAGCTTCTAGTCGCAGCGGTTTAGGCTTGTGCGTTGGCTGTCAGTGAATTTAAGATTTTTATTAAAAAAAGACTAGCCGATGGCATTCCGGGCACAGATCCAGACTAAGGGCTGCTACTGAGAAATTCCAGATTAAAAAAACAATAAACTGAACACTTTTTCATTTATTATTGTAGTATTAGTCCATAGCAGCTTTAAATACAGAGTGAGGACGCCTTTGTTCCGCAGTTAAACATCACAGGACTATGTTTTAAAAACAAAAATAGTATGGCTACAGTACAGTTAGGGTTTGTTACCTTTGCCTGGATTGCAGTACCAATAAGCTCAGCACTTTACCATTTGGGAAAGGGTATTTGGCTAAAAGACAAATGACGTGGTAAAAAAAAAAATACCTGCCTGTTACTTTCCCACTGCCTCTTCTCATACAAAGAAGGCATTAGCATTGATCGATTGCGCTGTGATACCACGTATTATATATCTGGTTGCGCCATTAATCCAATATCATCTGGTATATCTAACATAAGTTTCTATTATACTGTTTGTGTTTGCCGCAATGAAAGCCGAATTGAGTTGCATATTATTGTAAATGCCGTGTTCACTTTAACATAAACCAAATTTTGGGCGTAATAACTGAATTCCAGTCGAGAATAGGCACCTATTACTAACAAACATGGTATGTACAACCGTTTTATTAGTTGGTACTGCGGTTTTAACTAATAATTAGAATCAACCTGTATACTTAATACAAATACAGGCTGGTCTAATATTAAAAGTACTATTACGGACGATAAAATCGATCACAAATTGGAATTAAATAATCTATAGGCTGATTTTTCAATAGTCAGACAACTTTTATCTGAAGAATAAAATATTTTCTTCCATAGCACAATATTTATTCCTACCACCACTGAAATACCAGCCTTGAATCAATTGAATATTGAGTGAATGATTGGTTAAGATACCTTCTGTTAACTTGGCAGAAACTTGAAGGTACCTACCCGAGTTGAAGTGATACGTGTAACTTTTGTTCACAGTGCTAACATACCAGGGTGAAGTATTGAAGCTGACCAAAATATCACGTTCGGAGATGGGCACTTACTTATGTATCGCCAGTAATGCGGTCCCACCCACAGTGAGCAAGAGGATCCACATCAGTGTACATTGTAAGCTGATCTTTATAATGTTTCATGTATTTTGTCGGCCGCCAATTAGGACAAATGAAGCCGTGAAAAGATTTATTTCTTTACAACTCAAAGCTGACTTAAAGTGTAGTTGATTTAAAAGGTCTTGGAATTCTTCGTCCAAATCTTCTTTTCGGTGTTTGTTTGTTGACTCTTAAGGAGCACTTTTACGATATTGAATGACGTAAATCCATTAGTAAGTCATTGCAATGTAACTCTTATCTCATTATATAGATAAATTAGAATGATTGCCGTGAGTTTAACTCTCGGCATTGATGAAAATGTATACCTTACCATACCGAGCTAAGAGTTACATTGCAATGACTGACGGTAATGGTGTGATTGTGAATGTCGTACCTTAGAGAGTTTTTTTATTTAATGTTGATGAACTAGTTTACTTAAATCTTTTTGTTTTGTCCAGTTCACCCGGTAATTCAAGTACCCAATCAGCTGGTGGGTGCTCCGCTGGGCACTGACGTCACTATAGAGTGCTACGTCGAGTCTTCGCCCAAGTCTATCAACTACTGGGTTAAGGATCCAGGTAAGAATTTTAATCATGTTTTATCATTCACTGCAGGATGTCCAATTTTTAGAGAGGTTCCAATTGTGCAAGAAGATGTTCAAATATCGATTCTGTTGTCGAATAATAAATTTAATATATTTAAAAGTCGATATGCAAAGTCATGATTATAAATATCTAGTTCAACATACCAACTGCACGTTCCTCGAATCCAATAACGAGATTAAGTTAATTTCAGACCATGATCATAAAATGATGGTTCAGCAATAAAAGTAAAAATCATCTTATACTTCGGATTGAATATAAATACACTTTAAAAGTTCAACATTCGAATTTTAATACCGTTTGATTAACTCGGCTGGCAGGTAAGGCATCCGCGATAAAAGCGAAACAAATTATAAGGCAGCCATAAAACTCCTAGGTGTCTGCACGAAGTTTTTACATTTTTCATAAAACTTCCGCTGAGGAAAGATGAAATTCTAATATTGAATTTGAAAACAAGTGTGTTTTAAGTAATAAATTTTTCTGCAGGTGAACTGATCATACCTTCGGAGCACCACGTGATGTCAGTCAGACAGAAGTCGATGTTCGAAGCCGAAATGACGATGACGATCAAGAACATTCGGAGGGAGGATTTGGGCAGCTACATCTGCGTCGCCAAGAATTCCCTGGGAGATGTCGAGAGCAAGATAAGATTATACGGTACGCCTTCATTTTTAGAAATTCAATTCTCCTAACTTTGTTAATTAAATACAATACCATTCACTTCCGCATACTTTTAAAAATCAGCTTTTGTTAAACCCAACACAAATATTTGCTACAGCAAACGCATATAAAACGTGTTCAATGACTCAAATCTGCATTTCAATTCACAAATACTTAAAATAAATGCAAAATCGAAATTAACTCGGAATATTGAAGCCACGCGGTGACAGCACATTGATCGATTTTAATACAAACATTTTGCTCGTCACACAGAGATTCCGGGGAACGACAGGCATGCTTACCAGTACCCTGATGTACGGGCTACCTCGGATGATGAGTACGGAACCAACGCGTATGATGATGATGACGAGGATGTCGATAGCATGAAGAGTAACAGAGTACCGGACAGAGCCAATAAATGGTACTCCAATGATGGCAAAGTCGCGGTGACCACAGCGACCGGCGCCTCGTCTACAATAACCACTACGACGGCAATCTTCCTGTGTCTAATCAAAAGTCTGCTATAATTACGATAACTGCTACAATAAATGTTTCCTTTTTATCGTTAGCTCTAATGATAATTCAGGTAAATTGTCAACAATCACAGCCTGTAATTACCTATGTTTGATTGGAATAATTTCTGTAGGCATTGTTGTTTTTTGTTTTTAGAGTGGGCGAATTTTCTGTTTAATCGTTTTTTATTCCATCAGCGTGTAACGTGATAATAACTAGTCTTATAACGTTGTATATAGTTTGTAATAGGCGAATATCCGAACTGTTTGTAAGAATATAAATAATAGTAATTCATCTCTGATACTTACTGTTAAATACATTTACGAGATCGTGTAAGATTTAAGCAAATGTTTATAAATGAATGTGCCATGTATATTGCTATTATCTTGAATAGAGACATTTATATTAAAGTTTTTATTGGGCATGGTAAATTTAATTGTAAATAACATATTGTATGTAAGCGATAGAGGACATATTTACTTAATGACCTGTTTGAGACATATAAAACAGTTAATAGTTGCCGAGTATTTACAACTTAAAAGTTACAGTTCCCAATGCTTACACTCCAACTGCAACTTTGGTAGCAGATACGGTAACTACTAGTAATGGATTTAGTATTAAAGTCTTTCAACAGTTAAACCAACTTTATGGTATTACATTCTTGGGATTTAGTCAGTGGTTTATGAAAGAGAAATTAATTGAATTTCTTAAGTTGCAGCTGGAGTTATTTCCGCGTGTATTTAAATAATGTAGTCAAATATTGTAACTTCTTCCGAACAATGTACGTTAATATCCTGATCGTTACAAAAAATAATAAAATCAAGGACATGTCCCATTGCCTCTTAATTTCATCCGAAACCTTCGTTTCTCGAGGACTTTAATACCTAATTGAATATTTCACGGCGCTCTATGCTAATGTTGCGAGGGGTGATAAATGGTAATGATATTCTTCGTTATTCTGGCTAAAATTCATACGTTTTACAAAATAGAACCATTTCACAACACTAATTGTACATATTTCAAGTTTTATGCTTTAGAAACTGTAGTTTTATATTTTGGTTCAATTATCATAGTAAGCGAGACTTAGCATAGTTAAAAATTTTAATCGAAAAATATTTTTAGCTCTCTTTTTAACTTTTTGAGTTTATCTAAACCTTTGTAGACTACTATAAGTCATGAGAATTCATAATCAGGTCGATAGTAATCATAACATAAACATAACATCACACCATGTTTCCCTGAAGGGTTGGGCAGAGGTGTACACCCACATTTCGCCAGTCATGTTTTAAGCCCCATGTAACAGGGGCGAGCCTATTGTCATCAACCGGGCACAAATCCAGACTCCGGGATGATACTGAGGCGGCTGATTCGGACTAGTAATCGACTGTAGGATTATAGCTAGACGCTGCTTCCCGTCCACAGGAGAGATCCCCTTAGGCTCAAAAAAGGAGCGACGAGCCTACCTGTATTCGATCATGCCACACATTACCTGGAAATCATGAAGCTAATGTGGAGTAATAAAAGGTATATTTTCACGCATAGGATCTTTAAGAGTGTAAGCAGAGCTGTGAGTCGTGTGGGTAATGTGATATATGTGTGCCTGCAAACCACGATTCATCTCCCCTAATGAAATGGTAATAACAATGTAAAACAACTTTTTTTTTGAAAAGTATTGACAACTACGAACATTAATAGGATTGATTTGTTATCTTATTGTCTTATCTTGTCCACAGGCACATAGATTTTTAGCACATCACAAATTTCCATAAATAGGAAATTATATTTATAATTATTTAAACAATCTAAAATTCAACTTCTATACGACAAAAACAAAGCCTTTTTTAACTCCCAGCCAAAGGCATAGTTTACGCTCCAACGTAGTGATAAGGCAAGAGTGACAGGTGTGCGTTAATCTATCGTCAATTGGCAACGGTGGACGTCGCTGATAAGAGACCGTGTCGATCGATGAAACTGTTCGGATATGTCAAAGGTAATAGAGGAATTGTTCTAACATTTGTGGGGAAATATCTATTGAAATTGGCATGTGTAGTATGCAAACCAATATGTGAATATATGTTTTCGTCTATTGAAAACAGTGATGGTCAATCGAATTCGTTTGCGGGCCTAAGCCTTAAGCTATGCAAACAGACATACGTACTACGTAGTACATAGAAATATATTTGATAAAAACGTAGCGCATTGATGATCAAGTACCTATCTATAATATTTATTCTGTCATTCGTAAATCTTAGACAGTTATTACTGGTAGTCAGAAGCCCAAAATTCTGACAGACAACCAATCTTACCCAAGGGGTATCGTGTTACCCAATAACTGGGTTGTGGAGGTCAGATTGGTAGTCGCTCCTTGTAAAATACTGGTATTGAGCTGCATCCGATTAGACTGGAAGCCTAAATTCGAAATTTTGCTGCGTTCATGATTACAGGATTATTTTGATCCGTTTCTTCAATATTCCTTCATATTATTTTTTAAATTGTAATATATTGTTGTGAGATATTCGTATATTAAAATCTGTTTCACAATAGAATAATTTATTCTAAATAAGTTTTTGTTAGACTTTTATATGAACAGAAGTTCAGTAACGACTAGCGTAAACTTTATAACAATATTTATGCACACGACTGCTTAACCGAGGGCCATGTAAGTACGTTCACAACTTTACTAAACGTATTATCGTGAAACTGAAGTATTAACTAGAACTAAATACAACAAATATGGAGAATGC
Organism: Lithophane leautieri; assembly: GCA_949152455.1. Classification (NCBI taxonomy): domain Eukaryota; kingdom Metazoa; phylum Arthropoda; class Insecta; order Lepidoptera; family Noctuidae; genus Lithophane; species Lithophane leautieri. The sequence goes on from OX424459.1 coordinate 12,791,244, forward strand.
ACCTACTGTTTATTTTGTTGCAATAATGAAACATAACTTAGTTAATTGATTCAGGCGTGACTTTGCGGAAATCCATTATAAAATACAATAGACGTAGATATATTTAGTAACCTATTCCGTATAACTATTGACCAGTCGCAAACCAGAACACGACGTGTTGCCACACCGAGCGTCTGTCAGAGTATCTGCGTCCAGCGCGTCGTCGTCATCGTCATCCTGAGGATGCTTCGATGAGAGGTGGAACACGTGTTGATTTCTTACAGGGTTTTATGACTCTTGAAGTATAGTTAAGTAGAATTAGGTTACTAAATATATCTACATATTCTATATATTTTACATATCTTTTTTTTTTTAAACATAACTTTTCGTTACACTGTTGAGTGGCTCTGGGCTAAGTAATAACAGTCACGCGAGTAGATCCATAGACACGTGGTATGATCTTCAGTAGTATTTCAGAGCAGCGTGCAAAAGCCTTTCTAAACGTAGAAGCAATCCTCAGCGTGGAAATAGAAGCCCTGAAAGCCCTGGAAGCACGTGTAAGAATGCGCATGTTAGATTAGATGCGATTCAGAATAGAAACCGCTTGCGATGTGCTAGCCTGCCGGCCCAAGGTACTTTAGAGGTATGAGGAACAGGGTGTAAAGTTCACTCATCCTCTATAGAAAAGGGAGGATCCTCCGACCAGACGGATGTTGTGTCTGGCGGACACTGCCCAACGATTGATGTTGGAATTATGTTGTTCGCGCACTAAACTCTAATTGCGTGATGCTGGATTTTATGTGACGTCATGATTTTATGTGACGTCAGGTCTTTGATACGTAGTTCGCATGTGTCGATGTAAATGCCGCCACAGTACGATACGGAAGGTAGGATACACAGGAATCTCAAAGATGACAGCAGTTTACAAGCAGATAGGAGCAGTAGCAGCGTGGCGCGCATTGGCAGATATAATTATAGTAAGGTAAAGTATGTGACAGGCCGCGCACAGAACAAATAAAACCATTTAAAAAAAAAAACTCTAAAAAGTGAACAATAATTTTAATTTTGGAAGACGGTGTCTTTGCTTTTCAATTTTAATTTTTTGCCACCTACATACTTCCGAAATTAAAATTATTGTTCTCTTTTTTTGGAAGTCGCTTATTTCCTTTTTTTTTTTTTCACTTTTTATTTGTTGTACCTACCCCACACAAATTCGAATAGCACTACCTGCTATGTAAATAACAGCGACGGAGTACCTTGGAACATCGTCCACATATTATTCTAAGTGGGAAAAATACGTAGATAATATTGAAGCTAACTCAAAAACTACGCAAGCAAAGTTAATAAAATTTATATGAGAACGCCTCTGAAGCCTGACCTACCAAAAAAAAAATCATCACAATGGATTCATAATTGGCGGAGTAATCGCGTAACAAACACAAAAAAAAAAGAATTGAGAACCTCCATCGTTTTGAAGAAGTCAGGAGATAAAACAGTGATCCTTGCAGTACCTACATATCATAATAGCTAGAAAAATTATATACTGACCCTAGATCGGGACACGTAGTAATTGTAAGTCATGTGGGTTCTAGACACGCACTCGCTTACCCGCTTGTGCAGCAAGCGGCTCGTGAAGTAGCCTAGTAATGACTCATTACAGTACACTTTGGTGATGTGCTATGTTCTATGTTATGGGTTTGGTTTCCGCACTTAGTCCTTAAGGTGGACCATTGTGCGTGGGCCATGGCGGCCGTTTGGGGGTTATTCCAACCAGCCCATCTCCCTCCAGAAGTTAGCTATGTCTCCTGGTTTGTACAGAACCTCTGTGTAAGATCTGGGTGACCCGAGGGTTTCGGTTCTAGTCTGGGTGACGCCCGTGCATTCAAGGAGCACGTGCGCGACGGTTTCCTCGGCCTCCATGCACGCTCTGCATAGAGGACTGTCCGTTATGCCTATTGTGTGGAAGTGTTTGTTCAGCAAGCAGTGTCCTGTGATGGTCCCCGCCACCAGACGCAGGCTATTCCTGTCCAGGCATAACAAACGCCTGGTTAGCCGGCCATCCAGGGATTGGTGATGTGCTAAGACAGATACTAACTGTCTGTCATTTAGTTACGCTACACGTCTGTGTTTGGGCCACAGAAATTCATGTTATGTGTACCAATCGTTCGATTAGATTCGGAGCAAATTGGATACATGAGACGGACAGACAGACACACGAGTGATCCTATAAGGGTTCCGTTTTGTGATTCGGACGTACGGAATCCTAAAAACAGATGTTATTTCAAGCAAGCGTCTATTCAACAAAAATAGACGTATTTCAATGATTATGTTTTACTTACTTTTGCAATGTAAGCAAATGTTTTCTTTGAGTAAAACTTGGTAGAATCAATATTTAGCGTACTTCCCCAGGGTTCGCTTCACCTTTCCACCATGTATAACATGTATTTCCCCATTAATCATCATTCACTCAGCCAGGCGCTTTACTTTGTGTAAATAATTTCATCAGCACTGCTCTCAAAATGGTGAAGGAAAACTTCGTGAGGAAACCGGCATGTCCTAGAAACAAAAATTCGAAGACATGTGACATCTACCAACCCGCACTGGGCCCGCGTGGTAGATTACAGCTCACTCTCGCAGGACATAGGCCTCCTCTCACAGATAGGAGGCCTGTGTCCCAGCAGTGGGAACAATGACTATATAAGTGGGAACATTAAAGGCTGATCTATGCTTATGCACTATTCTCATAATGGATAATTTTTCCAACATTACAGAGAAACATAAAAAATCAAAAGGGATTCTTTCAATACCATTGTACACACATTACGTTCAGACTAATTAATTCAATTAACGTGACTACAAATGCATCAATATGCGTTATCCAATTAAGTGATGATTTAATTTTCGTATCAAATAAACAGGAGAATTTCATCAATGAAATTCATCACTGAATTATTCAGTGCACACTGAAAGTTATCAATAGTTGACAATTTCAGAGTAATCTAATTCGGGATAATTTTGTAAGCGTGTTTGCTTACAAACACATTGGTCTAGCTGGCTCGAGCGTGACTGTTAAGCATGGGTTCGATTCCCAGGTTGTGCAACAGTTGACAAGTTTGACATAATCTTATTCGGGATGTGTTGTAGGTGTATTTTTTTTTTTTTGAAAAAACTTTTTGTTTTTCACTTTTTAGTTGTGGTAGGTACCTACCACAAATTCGAATATCACTACCTGCTATGTAAATAACAGTGACGGAGTCACTTTTAAACATCGTCTATACAGTGTCCGGACATAGACTAGCGATATTCTAAATACTTAAATATAAACTATTTTAAAGTATAAGTGGAAAAAATAAGTAATATTGAAGCTAACTCAAAAACTACGCAAGCAAAGTTAATAAAATTAATATCGAGCTACCTCCGATGCACGACATACCAAAAAAAAAAAAGAATCATCAAAATCAATGTATAATTGGCAGAGTAATCGCGTAACAAATAAAAAACAAAAAAAAAACATGCTGACGAATTGAGAACCTCCTCCTTTTTGAAGAAGTTGGTTAAAAATAATGAATACCTGAGCGCATCCCCCTTAACGTAATCTTGGAAGAACGGGGAAGGGCGAGGCCTTACCATTTCTGGAAAACAAACGATTCGATAACCGACGTAGGAAATATATAATGTTATTTTCTCAGTTATAATTAGACTCTCCGTGGGGTTTGATAAAGGTCAGTGATAACAAGCAAAAACATCTAATATTGTTGGGCAGAGTGGAAAACAGCCTCGAAGATGAAAGTAACTAAAACAAAGATAAATTTTAATAAAAGGATACCTATTTCATTTTATTTTTACCCGACTATGGCGAAGCAAAAAGGAGAGTTATGATTTTGACCGATATGTTTGTATGTATGTATGTTCATGTGTTCCCTCATATCTTCTAAACTGTTCATCATAATTTGACAAATGAGGTATCGTTGGAAGCATCTTGATCGTCCGCTGGTTATAGTGACGTGACATTAAATTGAATATGGCGCCCTCTGGACGACAAAAAGCCATGAACTAAAAAAAAAGTCTTTTCGTCAAATCTCCACAGAAAGAAACTACATTTACCAAGTAATTAAGCTTCCTCTATTTTATCTCGCCATCTCACTGCATTGCACCCAAACTGACCTCATTATGTTATTGCTCTTAAGCTCCAAATCTGCTGTATCACGGCGTAAGTAATTGGGCGCAAATTAGCTAAGCCCAAACTGTCAATCACTCTACATAAGCGGAAGCGGTTGAAGCGGCCAGATTATGTAGGTACGTTATCAAGAAATTACGCGGTCCCTAAACATATAAAATAAAATAAAACACCCCTTATATTGATTTATGCACAAGTAAAAAATACTGCATAAAGGCGGACTAATTGCCTGAGGCGTTTTCTACCAGCCAGCCTTAGGGTGAGGCAGAGACAAATCATGGCAGGTGCACCATACGGGATAGACAGCTCAGAAATAAGTATAAAGTACAAGAATAAATACTAATACACAAACAAAATACATTTTGTAAGGATAAATAGCGATCGGTAGAGGAGAAAACGAACGAATTTGATAATCTTTCAAGCTGTCGCGAACATAGGCTAGTTTTTCAGCAATAATTGCCGGGAGCAATAACACTAATTGCTCTATATCACTCAACATAGTGTGGTTGTACTAGTATCTCTTGCAAAAAATTGCCAGAATCTTAGCATCGAGGGATATGGAGCAGTGTTGCTCCACTAATTGCTACAATAATTATTGCAGTAACAATTGCCGGCAATAATTCCTCGCGTAAGCACTGTTTCACATATTTTTAAAGCTTAAATAATTTTTTGATATTGTGGTGGAATAATGAGAATTCTTGACTTATCTATCTATATTTTTTTTATGGTTTAGGTACCTATATAATAAAGAGTATTCTGTCTATATGTATAACTATGAAAAAATTTGTTTATGTAATACTTATACGTTCTCCAAAATGATAAGCAAAGCAATCACAATCTATCAATATACGTCAGAGACGACATGCACGCAATTGAATCACGAATTTTCTCAAAGAATAAAGAGAAGAGTTGAATAATCACCATTATTTTTCTTCAAGACAAAAGAGAGCTCACAAACGCCCTTAATTTGGGCAATCTAAACATGGCAAAGCAAAAGTGATTGATGTCAACATTGCCTACAGCCTCGCTCCGTCTGTGTAACAAGTGTTTCTACGTGACAGTAATCAAGAGGAATGTTGGCATTCCTTTAAAGGAAATTGATAAATCAATTTAAATTTACGAGTAATAATGCTACTAATAATTATGATACTTGGTATTGAATGGCTCAGTCGAGTTTTGTTATTAATGATGGTGTATTTTGAGAACCAGAGAGCACCTTGTCAAAGCTACCGCAATTAAGAACAGTTGAGACACTGCCGTTTCGAATATCCGCAATATAGGTAAAAAATCCAGACGCAAAAACACTGTTAATAAAATACCAAAGCGTTGAATCGAAAATAATAAATTACAAGAGCATAATAGAACCGTTGGTCTCACTTTAACTATTAAATAAAGTCCAACCGCGAAAATTTCGACGCTAAATATTAAATCCATTCTTACTAAAAACTGAAAATCTATTCAATTCAAAACAAAGGTTGTATCTGCAATTGTGAAATAAAGTTATTTCACAAACTAATTCAAACTATCTATTCCAACAAATAAACTATCTTTAGTTTTAGCAGTCCTAATTGTTTTTTATAGTTCATGAAAATGCAAACAAGTTCCCCAGTGCAGGTGGATGGGTAAAAACAAAACAATGGGAATGTTACGAGGTTCAAGCTCTATCACACAGTCATTAACACTGCACACATATTATTCAACAAACACTAAAGCGATTTTACGTTCACATACACAAAGAGGTTTGATAACTACAAGTGCAGCTGAAGTTTCTTTGTGCGCAAACATAATACTTATGTATAAAATAATAGTGAGTACATAATTATGAGGTGAACTTGCTCGGAGTTGCCTCAACAGCTTTATAGGTACGCCGAACTATCTCAATGTTCAACAAAATCCAAAGTTAGGGCTTGGTTTTAGCCCAAAGCTCTGTATAAATTGTACTGTTTCAATTTGCTCACGTCTCGAGTACTTCTGAACTCGTCCCTATAGATGTCCAGCCTAATAGAACTTTGGCAGTGCAGTTCAATGAATTCGGTTTCGATTGACACTTTCTTGTTTCAAGTGTTTGTCGGTCTCAGCTTCAAATGAACTGATTCTAATTAAAACTGGGGTTATTTTGCAAATCTTAGACCGCTGAAATATTTGGCAAGGAACGTAATATTGCTATCTCATACTTAGCTTAGCTATTAAAGTAATCATAAGCGAATAAATTGTTTTGAGAATTAATTATTGTAACTTAAAACTCAGCTCAAATAACCCTTTAATAATAACTCCTATAGAAATATGACGAAAATTTTGGACAGAAATACTATCTATTGATGAAGATATCTCGCCTCAATATTCCTTTCAATCTACAGAGCGATTATATCTGTGTAACCTAACCATATTCGAGCTTACCAAATTGTTCATGCAAATTGGTGCTCCCATTTCTACCCTTAGGAAAACGTAGAAAAGGTATGTCTTTATGTTTGCCTTTATGCAAAAGATAGATCAAAAACACAATATTCAAGCTAGCATCCCTATTCCCCGAACACTTTATCGACGCAGTATGAATGCATAGAGGTTAATGCACTTGTCAATGTCAGTACGTAACACGTTTCAGCCTATCGGACCGTGTCTGTGCTCGGTAGTTGGTTGAAAAATATACACCGGCGGTATTGTTCGGAGTTTTTATCCAATAGTTTACGGAAGGATGTGTGCTATGCAACCCTTCATGGTTTATTTAAGATGTTTGTTTGTTTTCCTCGGGTTTTTTTAAAGGCAGTGTATTCTTTCTTTTGTTTTTTTTAAATAAAGCTAAAAGAGAGACGAAGACAGAACCTATTATTCATTTGTTTTTGTTTATATCAAGAAACTACAGAACACGGATTCGCCGCGCCGGGGACGACTAGAGAAGGGATTACTAATAAAAAGGAAAATGGGCACCGGCTTATGGGTTTCTGCCCTAGAGCCCAATAGCGTTAAGATATATACCAATGGAAAGATCTCATCAAGAAGAATATTGCCCATTCTCCTTACGTGGCATCGAAGTGCGTTGAGCGCACAACTTCTGTCACGATCGCCATTCAAAGACATCAGTTACTATACGTCATTTGTGTCGTTGTGCGAGTAAACGGCGACACGCTCGGTTTGTATGGAAAGTGTTGACAGTGCCGCCTCTGACAGCGGGCGCCGAGGCGTCTCCGTGCTCTGTGTATGAAACGCATGAATTTTCATTACCTATCTGTTAATTAGCAATATACCTATAACTTATCTTATAGTCATTATAATTTGACGTACAACCGTTATATACAGGTTTCAATATCTAGCATCATCACCCAATGTTCCCACTGCTGGGACACAAGCCTCCTCTCTGTGAGAGGGAGTGGGCTGTAATCCACCACGCCAGCCCAGTAAGGGTTGGTATATATCACATGTCTTCGAATTTTTCGTTCTAGGACTTGCCGGTTTCCTCACCATGTTTTCCTTCGCCTTTTTTAAAGCAGTGGTGATGAAATAATTTAAACAAAGTAAAACACCTGTCAGGGTTCGAACCTACGGCCTAAAAACTCGTAAGTCACGGCCGTTACCATTGGGCCACCACTCCTGGTTTCAATGTCTAAAACGTCAATATTCAAAAATATCAACGGAACTGCGATCAAAACCAATACATAAATACATGTAGGTACATGAAAACATAGATACAACTCACAAAATTAAGTTATAATAAATTATCAACCGACACCAACAAAGTCTATACGATCTTGAGAAACTTTTAATCGAAATTAACTGACGGAAAGCCAAAACGTACTCGCAAACGCAGAAAACACCTGCGTAGCAAGAATTTGTCTTAATTTCAAGCCACCTACGCGTAATAAGATTAAATTATTAAAGTCTAGGTACAAAGTATTTCTCTTGCTTGCTAAGCGGACTGAGAAAACCTCATAACGCGAATAAGTCTGGCTGTAGCGAAACAGAATTTTTTGGGGAATGGGTATATCTGTATCTGGGTGGAGAATGGGAGATACAGACCTTGAAAGCTGTTGCATGAAGTTTTGTAGGTACCTACTGAGGTCGTTCTACCTAATATAAAGGATTTGTTACTAAATTGTAGGGCGATGGAATGTATAGATCGGCAAGTCACAGACGGTTTGATCATGCTGCAATACTGCGGTATAGGTTTTTTCAACTGGGTGTTAGATTATCTTTACCTTATCCCTCTAAAGATACATATTAGGTACATAGGATTTTAATTCTCTTCAATTGGTTTGAGGGCTGAGCTGAGTAAATTTATTTATTGATAGGAGCCGAATCGTCGTGGTTAATACTCAAAATTTACCGTGAGGACTTTGACGCTAATCCCAATCGAACATAAAATAAGGTTGACATAATGTTTATTTAGAGCAACGATGTAAAGATTGTATTTACAGTAATTCAATCATATACATTATTTAACATGTAACACTAAAATAATAATAATACGTACAAGTATATAAAAAGGGGGGGGAGATAATCACTATAGTGCATCAAAAATTCGGCTGCTTCGCTGTCAACAGGAAAATTGCCCAAAAGGCTGGCAGCATTGCCACGTTGACCGAAAAATAGGCCAGCCTTATGGTCACGTGAAGAGCCGACCAACCGCTTGGCGATGTCTTGACAGGTACATTGAATTTGTATACATACTCAATCGCCTACGGCCAGCACCTTAAGGGCCTCAAATTGCTTGGCGTGATCCTCCGTTATGCCAAAAATACTGCCGCATTAATTTTGAAGTAAACATATGTTAAAGTTAAGGATTGATGCTAGGTCCTATGTTTGGCGAAAACACAATTACATAAAATTTTCTCAATAGAAAAATATCCCAAAGTTACCTCTAAACCGAACTATAAACCGCTGGTATTAAAAAAATACTTACTAATTAGATCATGAAACTTTGCATAATAACTGAACTAAGTATAAAGCAGGTCTCATAATTTTTCTTTTTTTTAAATTACCATTGTTTTCATCGTAAAAAGCAATTACCTAAACTATTGGAGGCTTGAGAGCCGCCAGCACCCCACTCGGTCTTGCTCTCACTCAGGCCGCGAGTAGTATGGTGCGAGCAAGATAAAATCTGAGGAAGGGTGTAGCCTTAATTGCGTAACATACTTGCAATCACAATCCAAGATTTTTTAAGGAAATCCCTAATCAATTGATCAACAGGTTTGAAAAAAATTCGTCTACTCAACAAGGTAAATAACACAATGAACGTGGCTGAAATGTCCAAATGAAAGAAATCACGATCAATATTGTCATTTTATTTTATTTGTGTTACGTTTCCCCTGTGGATTTGATTCAGTACAATATAGTACTTATTTTTATGGAAATAAGGTTTGGTTTCATAGTGTTTTGAAAGACACTATAACGAGCAGACAAAGGATTTGTTTGAAATTATCTGCAGACAAAATAGCTAGAGGCCTATTTAATAAAACCAGCATAAGCATAATCAGCATATAATGTTTCCACTGCTGGGACACGCCTCCTCTCTGTGAGAGGGAGTAATAATGAATTAAACCGAAAGGGGACAGTCTTATAATCCGAAAATTTTACATTTTCTTTCCTAGTTTCCAGTTTAATTAAACGGTAAGTCCTACCAATCGTGATATGTGACAATTATCAATCAAATTAATCAAAATTTATTTATTCGGACAATAAAAGTCAGTAATACCTAAAGTGAGTATGACATTTTTAGAAAAATATGTCGCATTGTCTTTTATATTGAATTAGCTGATGCCCGCGACTTCGCCTGCGTGTATGTCGGTTATTATATACTAAAACCTTACTCGAGAACCACTCTATCCATTGGTAAAAACAGTATGAAAATCGGTGCAGTAGTTTTTAAGTTCATCGCGTACAGGACGACAGACAGACGCGGCGGAGGACTTTGTTCTATAATATGTAAGGATATTACCCATAGGGGTATATATATAGGGGTATATACATAGGGGTATATATCCTACTAATATTATAAATGTGAAAATTTGTGTGTTTGTGTGTTTGGATGTTTGTTACTCAATCACGCAAAAACGGCTGAATGGATTTGGATGAAATTTGGCAAACAAATAGTTTATAACCTGGATTAACATATCGGATACTTTTTATCCCGATATTCCCACGGGATCGAAACTTACGCGGGTGAAACCACGGGGCGCAGCTAGTATTCAATATTAATGACAACTACAAGGGGTGTATGGATTGTATATACATACCCATATTACCCATAAACCCCCTTGTTTTGTTAATTTATTATGTGCTGTACCGTTTGATGTCATGACGTCAACGCCGGCTGTCACTGAAAACCAGCGCTGGGGCTCTGTCTCGCATAGGGTCGCAGCATTATGCTGAGTGATGGCCGTTTTGCGTGAATGTGACGCATATTTTCCCGCAACTTGTTATTTTCGTATATTTTATTTGTCCTCTGTTAGCGTCATGTTTGCCGCAAATAAACGTATTTTCTTTTTTTTTTTTCTTTTCTTTCATTGTAGTGATCCGGAGGTGGTGAAACTGGCCGTTAATATCAAAAACTTGCCAGCGATTTTTAAAATTCTAGTTTTTAAATATTCAAGCACACAGCGACCAGGACAGACTCTAAATCTAATTTAAAGAGACTCCTCTCTCTCGTTACTCAGCTTCATCCTAAAACATCTGGGATTAACTGTCAGCCCACATCCAGCATGGCAGGCAGGCCGAAATTAAGCGATAACTAATGAAAACCGTAAAACAATGACACTCAAGTTGCCTCGCGCGAATTTAAGCTGTCTCGCCAACCGCAGCTGGATTTATTTGGAGCCGAGTTCAAAAAGCACAATTTTCTGAACATTCACTAGATAACAGACCTTCTGACACTGAGTTAAAAAGAGAAAATATTACTTCGGTCACAGCCAAAATATGCTCGTCACCTATTTTTGTCTGCTCATTGCACGATAGAATCTGATTTACTGATTCAGCAATATATCAGTTTATTGAGTCTTAATGCCAATGCCAATACCGCAGAAGGACATTTAGCCACCTTATTTACGTGTCAGACCGAATAAAAAATTGGACACTGAAAAAAATATTAAAATATTTGCTTCACAATTACTTTTCCAACTCACTTTAAACGTTGGCAGAATGGTCGACATCGGCGTTGCTTGCCATTTAATAAATATAGAACAGAATTTGTAGTTCATAAAATGGCCGGGCCAATAGAAAGGTTTTAGGTTGATATCAACTATGCTATTTTGATCATCGATTGTTATAAAGTTATTAAATATTATAGTTTTCAATGAAGACGAAAGACTAAGGACTAAAACGAAGGACTAACAGACTTTACTGTACATCATACAATTAAGAATTTAGGATTCTTCTTAGAATTTTTCTTTTCTACAGTTGATCCTGCTTAGAATACATTGAGAGAGATAGTAAATTTTTCAAGATGCACCTCTATACGACACGTTTATTATCTATAATGCGTGATAAGTTGATTATATCGATTTACCAAATCACATTTGTTTTATAAAAATCGGGGCGTTAGCTGTGAAAACGGCACAATTTTTTTTTTGTTTTTGTTAAAGCACCATATTACATTGTGAGAAACGTCAAGCGGAAAGCATGTTAAGCTGTTGGTCCCGGCAGTCATTCGTAGATCACTGGATCATTGACAATCGTTACTAGTCGTTAGAAGCCCAAGAGTCTGACAAGTATTCGTACCAAGGGGTATCCTATTACCCAGTTACTGGGTTGTGGAGGTCAAATAGGCAGTCGCACCATGTAAAATACTAGGGTATTCAGCTGCGTCTGATAAACTGAAAGCAAACTCAAATATAGTTAGTAAAAGGCTAGGCAGATTGATTGACATTGTGAGAAACATTAAGATTGCCTTATTATTTAAGCCGTAAGCCTATGTTAGACTTGTGGTCTCCTAAACGACTTTCACGTCTCTGTCATCATCATCTGCCTACCCTTTCCCCAACTATGTTGGGATCGGCTTCCAGTCTAACTGGATGCAGCTGAATACCAGTATTTTATATGGAGCGACTGCTTATCTGACCTCCACAACCCATTATCTGGGTAATACGATACCCCTTGGTAAGACTGGTTGTCAGACTTTCGGGCTTCTGACGACCCGTAACGACTGTCAAAGATCCACAAATGACAGCCGGGACCAACGGCATATCGTGCGTTCCGAGGCACTGAGGAGTCTCGGTAAGTAAAGATGGTCACCCATCCACGGACCAACCCCGGCAAGCGTAGCTTAACCTGATGGATCGACCCGAGCGGCTGTTATTACTTAGCCATGAGTTCCTCTTTCACGTCTCTGTGACACATCATAGTAAGGAGTGACTTCACCGACATGTGAATGTCGAGGCAATCCAGTTGCTTGACAAAACGCACATAGTGCGTAGGCTAAAGAGAACTAAACTATTTGAGTTAGTGTAGTGAATAAATAGCGAATGAATAATAGAACTAGCCACCCTGCACTTTTTGTGTTGTTTTATGATTTATTTATGTTCAGGATTCAAATTCGGAATAATGACAGAATGTCGGCATCAAAACTACATAAAACCTTTTCTTTGACTCATAATCATTTTGTCTATACCTCACATGGAACGGCACGATGGCTCGATTTAGGAGTCCGGAGAGTATAGTAACAATGCTGTGCTATACACATAACACATGAACAATGTGCTTTTATTCATTATCAGACTCTAAGAAAGTGCTACGGAATTGTGTAAAAGTAGAAATTGGCATTATTCTTAGTTATATCATAATCTATCACGTCAAATAATAAGTTACAGTTAGACGGCTTAGTAGCCTATTCAGGATTTAAAATAAATCTGTGATCCATATAATTAATAGTAACGTTGAGACAGTTTTCACTGTCACCGTAGAACAAGCAAAGGTCAAAATGTTGCTAATATTGAAGTTTGAACGTTACAGACTTGACCTCTGTGTTAAATAGGACAAAGTCAAATTGTGCTTGACTATTAAAGGTCACTAACAATAATTTATTCGTGAACTTCAACCAACGGTTTGGTAAGTATTGTTGACAATTCTAGAACTCATTAAGCCTTGGCCACATAAACGCTCAAATATAAATTTACTTACTCGGAGTTAAAGCTGGTAACACACTGCCGTTTTATCACCGAGATATCGCTTTGAAACTTGATACTTTTCACTACGCTACTCTGAAAACCGCTGTGATAGTGTACAAACGTCGTTAAGTAACATAGTTTTATAAAATGAAACAACGTGGTCGTGATTTAATTTACAAGAACTGAAAATAGGTCAATTTTTTCTATGGGTATTCATTCTGCTCATACAGAGATGGAATGAGCAGTGATCCCCACAGTTATATACTGCGTGTTGGCAATTATAAACTAGCGAGTTAGCGACCCACCCCTTATTCAGACGGTATTTATATGAATTGACAAAACATAGAGATTTCTATATGATATATAAGTATAATAATAAGAGATTATACACATAAACCTTACGAAATAAATAGTCTAAATGATGGTGAACACACACATCAAAATCCGTTGCGTAGTTTAGAAGAACAACGCGGTCACACAGACAGACACGAAAAGCGACTTTCATTTAAAGCCCTACCCTACCCCAAATTTTATCTCGCTCGCATCATACTACTCGCAGCCTGAGTAAGAGTGAGACGGAGTGGGGTGCTGGCGGCTCTGCTCTCGGTGAAAAGTGGTCGATCGCCAGTGCCTGCAATGTAACATTCCCGGTTTTGAAACTAGAAGCTGAATCCATAAGCCTTTGGGCCACCACTACACGGTATCATTTCAATAGCATGACGGTTTATAAATAAAATGAGTTTCAATAGATGATAGGCTTGAGGGTGTAACGTTCAACAGGGTGTAAAGTTCACTCATCCTCTATAGAAAAAGGAAGGACCCTCCGACCAGACGGGTGTCGTGTTTGGTGGGCAACTGCCCTACGATTGATGTCGGGAACGGGAAGTTATATACAACGTGTAACAGAATAAGCGCATGACCTGAAAGTAGTTTGCTCAGAATCGGCTTCTGAATCGATTTCCGTCATTATTTATATATGTTAATTTTTCATGAAAAAATCTTTTATTTAACTGAAATTAGAACCACTGCGTCATAACAAGGTAATAAGATATTTTATTTAAGCCTTATCTCAAAGGAATAAAGCCTATTTAAATGCATAACCAAATTGGTAATACGCTCATAGCTATCCTATGTGTAGTGCGCGTTAAATAAAATAGTTAATTTAAGGTGGGGTTTAATTAAATTAAATTGCAGATATTATTTTAGTCTTATAATTTAATATTCTAATTGGGGTGTATGAGCTCTTGCGTTTATTTCGTTACACGTTGTATATTATATGCTGATCGCGCGGTAAACTTTGCTTACGCGATGCAGGATTTCGCGTAACGTCAGTGTGATGCGTAGCTCGTATGTGGCAATATAGATGCCGCCACAGCTCTATAATGCAATAAGCTGATTACCGTATTCATTATTGTGAAAAGCTTCTGATTATTATTAAATATCTAGGTATCATTCCTGCATTCGATGACTATTTGTTTCAGTACATTAATTATATTAATGAAGATTTATCGTTTGATACTAGATTAAAATGACATTTATGAGGCTTTAAAGTAAATTGTGTGTACCTATGTTTCGGTTTTAAAGCTATCAAGTATATTTTTAAGCTGTATATTCAACACCAACCCTTACTTTTTATATAAAAACTATAGTACCCATGGACTTCCGGATTTAAAATGCAAAATTCCGCAATACACTTTAGACCTGTCACAATTATTATTTTTCTTCAACAAATTCACCAACACAAAATTTTAGCACCTCCATACACGAGTACATTAAAACACAATTTATTCGCACAATCTTAACTAACGTTTAATTAAAACTATTAGGTACCAACCCTGAAAGTTGGGCCACGTGTGATAGGAGCGGTCCATCTCTAACTCGCTCCTCTATACAGCGTGTATCAAAAAGATGTGGTCGTATTTAAGGCTGTAAACTGAACAACTTTCTCCATGGGACCAACATCGTAATTAAGAAAATAACCAGCCGTCCCATACATTTGGGTCGAGTAGGCACAGAAGTTTTGTATGAAACAGCTGATATTTTTTTCGCGATTACGACGTTAATCCCATGGAGAAATGGATGGATGTGCTTGTGGCTAAGTAATAAGATCCACACATGTCGATCGATCAGGTTAAGCTACGCTTGCCGCGATTGGCTCGTGGATGTGTGACGACCTCAACAAAGAGTATCCCTCAGTGCCTCGGAAAGCATGTTATGCTGTTGGTCCCAGCTGTCATTCGTGGATCTTTGACAGTCGTTCTCTACCTGTTAGGTAACTGGTGGATTGTGGAGGTCAGATAAGCATTCGCTCCATGTAAAGTACTAGTATTCAGCCGCATCCGGTAACACTGGAAGCCGACCCCAACATAGTTGGGAAAAGGCTAGGCAGATAATGATGATTTCTAATACATCCTGTAGATGTGGGCTCCTTGATAATTAACATTCTAGGAAGACGGGGACGTGGGGCATCCCTATCGTGGGATTCATAGGTACCGTTTACTGATTAGGAACATATTAAACTAGGCGAGTGGAATGTGTTATTGCTAATTGAATAAACTTGATTTGTGTTTACAAGGGTTAGTGACAATCTGTTCGTTCAATGAAATTCGGTTTGGTATTGAAACACGTGTTACGAGGGAGTAATCGATGTGATTTTTAACCCCCGACGGAAAAAGAGGGGTGTTATAAGTTTAACGTGTGTATCTGTGTGTCTGTCTGTTCCCTCGTAGCTGCCAAACGGCAGAACCGATTTTGATTTTTTTGGTTTTGTTTGATGGGTGACTTAATCGAGAGTGTTCTTAACTATGATTCAAGAAAATCGGTTAAACCGTTTGAAGATTATCAACTCTTTGCAAATTGATGAATGGATGTGAGCATCTTCTATAGGTCTAATCAATTCGAAATTTAGAATTCTGTTACTTCAATGATATGAGAAGAATATAGTAACCTTGAACTGATAATGCAGCACCACCTGGTATTTGCAGGATACCCAAATCCCTCACCAACTTACAGCAGAGGTGTCGTGTTTGGGCTCATTGGAGAGGTCTCAAAAAATAGGTTTCAGATGGATGGTGATCAGTATGATGATGGAGTAGGAAAGAGAAATGAGACTAAATTAGTAACTAGCTGCACTGTGGCAAACATATAGGTACAGCTACGCAGATTTCGGCGAGACAAGTGTCGATCATAGCGTGTCTACTAGTAATATAATATAAAATTTAAAAAGCAGGAAATAAAAGTTAAATTTAAAAATCCCCCGACAAAAACAAAGCGCGTAAAAAGTAAAACAATAAAAATATGTAGCTTTAAGTTTAATATAAGAGTTGTAGGTAATATTTTGATCCAAGCGTCGTCGTGTCGGGGGACAGCCTACAGGTACTTGGCCGTGTTTGCTACGCTATTTCATACAAATGTCAATAATGTTGTGATTAATGATAATGGGCGGATCAAGTTTGTAGGCAATTTGCTTAACAAATATTTTCCCTAACTTACCTTTTGATGTCGGTCATTTGTATAGACTCTCACAAGAATACATAGCCGTACAACATCCAAATACAATCATTTCCTTAACACAAAACGTTCAGCTGAACTTAGAAAATAATGATTCCTATCTCATTCTTTCCATCGTGATTTATGACGTCATCGCTTGACATAAAATACTGACCATAGATAGCTAGAGGCAAACGACAAATGGTCAGATGAATGCTCATCTTGCTCTAATACGAAAACATTTGTCACTTTTTATGGCACCCATAGATTCTTATCCACATAACGCAGCTATGAATAATACAACACAATTCAAAAAATATATAACCTATATCTATACATATTATAAATTAAAGTCGTTTTTCGTGTCTGTCTGCGTGGCCGCGTTTTTCTTCTAAGCTACGCAACAAATTTTGATGCGGTTTTCACCATTACTTAGGGAATTTATTCCGGAAGATTTATGAGTATAGTACATTCATATTAACCTTACAAATAATAAAGAAATCTCGATGCTTTATCAAGTCGTAAAAACCGTGCGAAGCAGGGGCGGGTCGCCAGGTACCAAAACGGTGTTTTTTTTAGAGGCGGAGAACTTTAAATTGAACAGAAAAATGTTTTTAAAACATGAATCAAAACAAATTGTAAAACGCAAACAATACTAACATTGACTAACGAAACAAAACAAAGCAACGAAAAGTAAAGTCGATTTTAATTTCCGTCAAGTTCTTTGCGAGTCTTACCTCAGAACCCTCTCACATAATTGAAAATCACAAGCAATCGTTTAAAAACAGGATCCACTTAAATTAGCTAGCGAAACTCCACAGACGTGATGGGTATAGCTAATTAAAAACGGTAAAAAAAAAAAAAAAAATTGTTTAAAGTTTTTTTTGTGTGGTTATCGACTGCAGTTCTGTAGATCTCATCACGTCTGCAGATTTTAATTTGACCCTGTATACGAGTACATTCAATAAAACCAATGTTCGGCCGAAACAACGACCCACAATATATATTGGCAATTAAAATATTTTTCAATCTTGTAAAACATTTCCGTATCACCAATATTGAGTCAAACATATGCGGTTTCGACGTACGAAATGATTGCATTCAATTGGTTTAGCGTATGTTTGTAAAGAGAGTTTATAAGTTATTTATGGTGTCGATATAGAGCAGAGGCGGGCATCAATATTTGATGCGACTGAGCCAGTGTAAGCTGCATATAAGATGGTTGACTTTAAAGCGGTAAGGTGTTGAGTTTCATGCTTTGTATTCAGGGATGTCAAATACTTGATGTCTGTGCAGCTGATGAATATTGCTCCAATATCAGTCATAAGCTTTGAGAGTTCATTGGCCTTTCTCGCTGGTCATATACCTATAGTATAATGCCCTTCACTTTGAGAGACGACTGCTGTGAAAAAGCACAAAGTCATCACAGATATCAAAGTACTTAGGTATCTAGCTTAACGATCTGAATTCGTGGTAGTTCTCGAGTCGGAACCGATAGCTAGTCGCGTACCGAGCACCAAAACAAGCAGCTCCCAGTTGACTCTTTAAACTTGAACTGAATAACTTTTCTTTATACCCTGAACAACTTCGGAAACCCTCTGGAAAGTCTGAGCTTTACTCCTTTTTTTTAGAGGAAAACAAAAGAAAATCGCTTTAGTTCTAGAAATAGCTGTCATAAGGTGCGAATCTATCCTACTATCCTACTTATAATATTATAAATGTGAAAGTTTGTGTCTTTGGATGTTTGTTACTCAATCACGCAAAAACGGCTGTTTGGATTTGGATGAAATTTGGCAAACAGATAGTTTATAACCTGGATTAACACATAGGATACTTTTTATCCCGATATTCCCACGGAATCGAGACTTACGCGGGTGAAATCGCAGGGCGCAGCTAGTATTGTAATAATGTGTTAATGTCTTCTGGTAGCGGGGACTATAATCATTATTGTGTCATTCGATCTATGTATTGTTCATACTATAACTGAGGCTATGGGCGCGTTTAAACTCTATACCATACAGATAATCCTAACTACGATATGTAGCTACTCTGAATTTAGCATTTCAGAGTAGGTATTATAAATATTTAAATGTCCCCCCTCCAATCCTACAAATTAAAAATTAACTCTCACTAAAAGCTCCATTAATATTTCTCACATTAGCACTGGAAACCCTATTAAGTTGAGCCATACTTATAGTACCAACGAGCTTAGTATTAGACCAAGTTCTAAATCCTAGACACATACGAGATTCATCCGGCAATACAGCTGAATGTGCCACTATTATCAATTCAGTGCGGGTGAGACTTCCTCCGTCAACGTTTGCATCGACTCTCTTTAACTTTTGCTTTTAGACGGATATTGGTTTATTGAAACATGGATACCGAAATATTTCGACAGGTACCGTATCTATTTCTGCCGTGAAATATTGCTGAGTTTCAGCGTAATAAAGATGGACATGAAAGATTTCATTTTTGTTTCTGGTGGCAACAAGCCTACAATGACTCTGGTGTTGGCGGCAGTGGCCACTTGCCAGAAGGTATCAGACTAATTGTTGCCAGACAATAAAATGCCTACAAAAATAATAAATAAACTTTTGAATGGGGCTTATAGCTCACCAGCCCAGCGGATCAATCAATGTTACGCTTGTTGTTGGTACGCTTGCCGCGATCAGTTTATAGATGGGTGGCAATCGTGTATAATAATAATATATAATTTGTGGTAGCGGAAAAAATATATGTTAGTC
Source organism: Lithophane leautieri (assembly GCA_949152455.1). Classification (NCBI taxonomy): domain Eukaryota; kingdom Metazoa; phylum Arthropoda; class Insecta; order Lepidoptera; family Noctuidae; genus Lithophane; species Lithophane leautieri. The sequence goes on from OX424459.1 coordinate 12,810,725, forward strand.
TTGAACATAGGTATTTCTTAGAAATTGGTTGTTACCAAAACACGTTTTGAAAAAAAATCTCGGTATGTATTAACTAACGGTAAACTAACCTTTTACCTTGAGTTCTAATGCAAAATATCTGTATTAAATAATATCACAACGTACGTTGATATTATTTAACACAGATAGTTTGGGTATTTTAATTAATAACAAGAACGTCTTATTTGAATGCAGAACTTAGTTCTTTATTCAACTCATTTTTTAATAAATCGATAATTTCTTCATATTTTGCAATAAATTACAAGCGTTATGTAATCGCGCTTCTCTTTATTTTCTATGCAATCCGACAGTGACCCTGCAAACGTTAACCAAAAGACGCTCAAGTGCATCCCGAAAGCATCTTGCTAAGCTCTACTCAGAGGGCGTAGAATTCCAAAGGGTTTTACAAACGCTTATTTTATACCAAGTATTTTGGTGTAGATGTCAATGAAAACTAATTTCCACCTAAGTGGTACTTAAACAGGATCAAATTGTACGCTGAATACGTTTGATAAGGGACACAAAGGTATTCCCAAATGAACCAAGTTCATTGCCCCATAATTAAAAACAAAACAAACCTATAACAGTATGATAAGTATACAGCATGTATTTAATTTTCTCCAATCTGCAAACACGAGACGCGTCTGATATTCTAAATTTAAATTCCCTCCGCATTTAGTAAACAATGTAATTGGTCGGGGCACTACACTCGATTTAAGCTGGAAATGCAGACGCGTGTAATTAAGTCTGTCTCGGGTGCAGGCCTTTTCAAATCACAATGAGTCCGAGTCGCTCACGAAGCGCCACACAAAGGCGCGAAGTGAGCTAATGGCGCGTGCATAATCCGCACAAGTCTCCCATTCACCAGTAACTGGCAAATTTTTCAACGATGATTTACGAACCCGTCTATATCTGACGCTGAACATTTGACAGCCAAATTGTTATGTGCTGTCACTTGATTTATTTATTTACCGCAGCACCAAACAGTTCCCCCTCGTTAATGGAAAAAGTTTTGAAGTAGTCTATTTTTGGATGGCTTACTAAACATATTTTAATATCTCTCCTTTTATATAAAAAAGCGAGATTTTGTTACAAAGGATCTAAAATTAAAGCTAACAAATCTTAACTTCGGACAGATTCTAGGTCGCACACAACACGAGTTATTGAATGATAAAGAAAATCCGTTCCGAAGTTGAATGGAAACATACCGAACGAACGAATGGCTGGAAAAGTTATAATTGATGTGTAAATCTGTTATCGCTAAGCCTTCAGATATTGAGTTATAAAACAAGTTGTTAACATAAATTGGAAAAAAATACTGTTGCATGATTTTTTATTACCTGTCATAAGCTCTTTATTATTATTTGAACGTTCAAGATACATAATAAAATTTTAAAGGCTATTTGCCATCAAGTAATCTAACGAAATTACATGATGTAAAACGGGATTCATATCGAAATAAATTGAGTCCAGTAAACGAACACCTTTTATGAAGAAAGCTATCTTCATTCTCAGACCAAATTAAAAAACCAAGACATAGCGCTATCAACAGTGACGTGAGCCCGGTTTCGTAAACATGTGTGCACTTAGTGAGGTGTAGTTTGATTTTTATGTCTTGGTTTTGATGGTCTGAGTATTCATTACGTATTTTCTTTTGGATTCATCACTATTTACCACAGAAGAAAATAAATAACTTTTTGATAATAGCTTTTTTTTAATACACCATGTTGTTATCATCTATACTAATATTATAAAGAAGTATTTATGAGTTTGTATGCAGAGGGTAATCTACGGAACTACTGATCCGATTTTGATGCTCATGGGGACGGTGTCGCTAGCAGTGGTTAGTTAATTTATAATTTCGATAATTTATAGTTGGCTGGAGAGTCTGATTAACTTATTTTCAAATGAGCGGTTTTTAGGACTAGAAGATGTTTCGAAGGCCAAATGAAGTTTGCGAATTTAACATTTATATATAACCGCACCTTCATGTGGTGTTTCACAGCCGTATCTACACAAGAACTTCTTACCCGACTAGAGTGGTCTCTCATAAGTTTATATAAACGTGTGAGCAGTAAATAAAGGGAACTACTCCGGAGCTGGTCTAGAAACTTCTATTGTTATGACCAACATAATAATAATGACACAACGACTGTCGGATCAGGTGCGGGTCATCCAGCGTAACCATATGTTGGATGATACCGTACTTGATCGCCTGCGAAATGAAATGCAGAGTAGCCATGTCATCGCTCCCCCGTCGCAGACTGTTATAGTACCACCACCGGTCACTATCATTACAAATCAAGCCGACGACGCGATTGATGACAGGGCTACAAACGTAAGTACCCAGTGCAATGATGAATTGAGGAGTGCTTTGGAGGGTGCGATTCGGGAATATCGGCTAATGCCGCCCGAACTTAGGCCACGCTTACCTCGTTTGCCCATGCATAACAAAAATAGGGCGCTGGTGGCGGCTCTGGATTCGCAGTTGTCAAGCTATTTTGACGACTGCGAAGACCTCACCGATACTCACTCGATTCTGTACTGTGCGGCTATAGCGGCATGTCGTGTAGCTCACGTCAAATTTGATAATGAATCTAGAGCTACACGACCGAAATCAGCCGTACCAGCTTGGCAGTGCAGAATTGAACATTGTATTGGTGGTGCCAGAGCACTCATCGGCAAACTAATCTGCTTTAGGGAGGGCAATTCTCGTCCTAGAGTGATGCGCTTTGTGAGGCGGGCGTTCTCAGGTACTGATATCAGTCCTGAGGACTATATAACCCGTGTCGCAGAGCGCATAGACTTCCTGAAGCAGAAAGTGTATGCCTGGGCAAACCGTATTCGAAGGTATAAGCGGCGAGTAGACCGATACATTCAGAACCGCACCTTCCAGAGTGATGAAAGGTGGGTATATAGGACTTGGGAGCAACCGGACCACGGTGTGGCTGACACGCGCCTGCCGGAAGATGATGCCATGTGCTCTTTCTGGCGCAGTATCTGGTCGGTGCCTGTCAGTCATACTGAAGGCGACTGGACTCGGGAAGTCGAGCGAGCCTGCGATCCAATACCAGAAATGGGGGCTATTACCATCTGCCCCCAAGATGTAGCTCGAGCAGTCCGCCCGTTGCCTAACTGGAAGTCTCCAGGGCCGGACGGGCTGCACAACTTCTGGATAAAATGGTTTATAAGGTCGCACGCTTGCTTGGCGGCTCAGTACCAGACTGCATTGGACTCTGGTTTGCTACCCCAATTCTTAACTACAGGAATTACCCACCTGCTCCACAAATCTGGTAGCACCGCGGAACCCAAAAATTATAGGCCGATCACATGTTTACCGACGGTCTATAAAGTTCTTACATCCATTTTGAGAGCTAAAATTAACAAACATGTAGACACAAACTCCATCATGTCTGCCTCACAAAATGGATGTAGGAACGGGTCCCGCGGTACTAAGGAGCTACTCCTCATTGATATGGCCATTAGCCAACAGGTTCGTCGTTCCCGAAAGGATTTGTCGACATGTTGGATAGATTATAAGAAGGCCTATGACTCGGTGCCACATACATGGCTCATGAGGGTGCTGGAGTTGTATAAAGTAGATGCATCTCTGCGCACCTTCCTGATGTCGTGTATGGGGCAATGGAGGACAGTCCTTCGCTATCCAGGATGTCGAAATATCCAGAGGAATAGTGAGCCGATAAGGATCGAGCGAGGCATATTTCAGGGCGATAGTCTGAGTCCACTTTGGTTCTGCTTGGCCCTGAATCCGCTAAGCACACTGCTGGAGGACTCAGGTCTAGGCTATCGGTTGAGGAGAGGTGGACAGGTTATATCTCACCTCCTCTACATGGATGACCTAAAACTCTTTGCCCCCAACAATTCACAACTGATGGAGCTACTGAAAGTAACTGAAACTTTCAGTAGAGCCATCAGGATGGAATTTGGTGTGGACAAATGTGCGGTCATGCATGTAAAGCGAGGGGAGATTGTGGAATCCGTGGGAACCCAACTCTCGGATTCCATATACCTAAGAGTCCTCTCCGCATCCGAAACCTATAAGTATTTGGGTATGTCGGAAGCGTTAGGCATCAATGTTACTGACATGAAGCAATCGTTGAAGGAGCGCTTCTTTGGCCGCCTGAAGAAAGTATTTAATAGTCTTCTATCGGGCGGGAACAAGGTGCGCGCCTTCAACGGCTGGGTCATGCCGGTTTTGATGTACTCTTTCGGCATACTCAAATGGACTCAGACTGAACTTGACGCCCTGGATAGGAGGGTCCGTACGCTGCTGACTGCATACCGAATGCATCACCCACGGTCATCGGTAATGAGACTGTATATTCCGCGAAAGTGTGGTGGTCGAGGTTTTTTAAACGCTAAGACCCTCCACAATCGCGAGATATGCAGTCTCAGGGAATATTTCCTAGAAGCCGACGTGGGAATGCATCGAGATGTGGTCGCAGTGGACAAGGGCCTCACCCCGCTCTCCTTGGCGAAAGAGAACTGGCGCAAGCCTGTAGTGCTTGACACTAACGATCGCAAGGAGGTATGGCAGAGTAAGGAGCTTCACGGACGCTTTTTCCGGGCCCTGCATGGACCCGATGTAGATTTACTAGCGTCCGTAGCCTGGCTACGTTTCGGTGACCTCTTTGGGGAAACCGAAGGTTTTGTCTGTGCAATTATGGACGAAGTTATCATGACGAACAATTACCGGAGGTTTATTGTGAAGGACGGCACGGTTGACATCTGTCGGGCATGCCACCGACCGGGAGAATCAATCCGTCACATTATCTCCGGGTGTTCTCATCTAGCTAACGGAGAGTACTTACATAGACACAACCTTGTAGCCAGGATTATCCATCAGCAACTTGCTCTGAAATACAGCCTTGTGGATTCGGAGGTGCCGTACTACAGGTACGTGCCCGACCCAGTCCTCGATAATGGAAATATCACATTATACTGGGACCGATCCATCATCACTGACAGGACTATTGTTGCCAATAAGCCTGATATAGTGGTGGTGGATCGAACTGAGCGGCGCACAATGATCATTGACATAACGGTCCCGCATGACGGGAACCTCGTGAAGGCAGAGAAAGATAAACAAATCAAGTATCTTGACTTAGCTCACGAGGTTGTCGACATGTGGGATGTGGACTCTGCGATCATTGTGCCGATAGTCGTATCAGCCAATGGCTTAATTGCCAAGAGCCTCGATCAACACCTAAGGAGGCTCTCGTTGGGCAGCTGGGTTAAGGGCTTGATTCAGAAAGCGGTACTCCTGGATACGGCTCGCATTGTTAGGAGGTTCCTTTCTCTGGAGCCCTGACCGCCGGTAGCTTGGACCCTGTTCCCGATACCGGTGGGCTACTATTTCTTATATTTTTAAATGTTTTTATATATTTCTTTATTTTAATATTTAAAAATATAATTTATATGTAAGAAAAATGAAATAAAAGAATGATTATGACACTACTACTGTCATGTACTGCGTGTCCTATCAGCTGCACGGTATAGAAACTGATGGACGCTTGTGATTGGCCAAACACGTAGCGTAATTCTGGACTGAGTCCATTTAAATTGCCATCGACACGCTAAGAAGGTAATAAAGAACAACCACTTCATGAAAAATACATAAAACTTTATTCATATTTACAAGCGCCCTGCCCTTAATTTATTGCTTTCAATCGGTAACATCGTACCATCGTGAAAGATTCCAAATTCATGTTTGCGTGAAGCTGTCAAAGTCACACTTTCCCTTAACTCAATCATGTGTGCTAAACACGTCAATTTGACAGGCATTCTATAACCATTGGGAAAAATGCCATGGTAACGGAAAAGGCGAAGAGAATTACCTAAGTACAGATAAAGTTTTATGCTTACAAACGAGTGTTTGCACGACCAACAGAATGTTAGTTGTTTGTAAATGTACGTAATGATACCCTAGTCATTCTAGCCAAAGTAAATCCTAGTGTGAACAGTGTAAAGCTAAGTCAGAAACGCTTATTTATTTATGCCACAACTCGGTGTTTATTCCATTTGTGCCGTAAAAGACCGGTGTGCCTGTCACAAAGATATGTACACACATTGTTACCCTTATTGTGAGTTCAAACCTACCGAATGTAAGTAGTAGTGAACAATGAAATAGAACCAGGCAGGGTTTCAAAGGTTTAAGTAATGTTTTCGTGTTAGTACCGCAATTAACGTATGCCCTTCCGGGAGCGCGGCGCAATAATTAAACAGGGAGGGTTGGAACTTTGTAAATGAAAAAAAAACCTTAACCAAAAACATACAATTTTTAGTTTTTTTTGCGATTTTGTCTCATACCAATTACAAAACCAAGACAGAGCGTTGTTAACAGCGACGTAAGGCTGGTTTCGTAAGCATATGTGCACTTAGTGAGGTGTAGTTTGATTGCAGTTTGATTGTAAATGTTTGTAAATTTGTGCGTGTGAGCGTGTATGAAATGAAATGAAATGAAATTGTTTATTCTGTAAATAGGATATTGGAATCACTTTTACACGTCATATTATAAAATATTAAAAATAAGCTAGATGAAGTCGGCGTTTCCTATCTGACTACTCTGAGAAGAAAGGCCGAAACAAACTCAGAGGTCACAGTCTCTTTTAAAGTCCAGACGTAATCTTGTTCAGACCATATGAGGACCATGTAGATTAGCGTCTGAAATGGTCTTTTGAGGAAAGAACCACAACGATTTGTATGCACAGAGCAGTGGTGTAGTTTTGAAATGCTAACTGTTTTTGTTCGCAGCGCTCTGTCTTAGTATTTTATTTGGTTTGAGATTCGAGTAGGGGAAGACCAAAGAAACGATGGGAGGACTGTGTGAAAGATGATAGGGCTAAAAAGGCAGTGCCTACCGAGATGACGACCCATAGAGAAGTATGGAAGAAAAAATTATGATGATGGCCAAATCCAGCATTCAAAGAGATTCGAATGTTTATACAGGGTGAAACTTTATTCATATTAATCCTCTTAAAGGGCTATTGGACCAACCCTGAAATCGCGAACGTTGAAATTTCGCGCGTCTAATTTCGGTTACAATATAATTATATTGTTATAAGGTACTTGTATTGACTAGATGGTAGAGACAAGAGCAACGAGTAGCCGCATCTAGTACCTACTTGTAAAGGTGTTTCCAAACATTGAGCGGCAAGAGCGCGGCAGCAACATGCGGCGTTAGGACTAAACCTACGAATGTTTGCGCGACAGTAGGAGTGAGGCGTATTTATCGTCACAGGTAGAAATAACAGATATTAAAAAATAACAGATAACAGTTGCTCCTAATAATAAAACATATCTGTTACTTAAAATAACAGATCCTCAAGACTGTTACCGCGGCTGTTACTGTTTAAACTTCGGATATGATTTTCGACTTTATCCAAAAGAAATAAAGAAGTTATTCAACTGAGATTTAAATACGTATTTATCGTCCGTACAAAAATAACAGGCTGTTATTTAGTAATAGATAGATACGCTTTTCGACTTTAAACCAAAATAAATTAAGAAGATATTCGATTGAGATTTAAATACGTGTTTATCGTCCGTACAAAAATCACAGGCTGTTTTAATAACAGCAGATTTAATAACAGATATTTGGATCTGTTATTTTTTTGTCACAGTAACAGTGATAACAGATATCGTGTATAACCTGTTACAACCCATCTCTACGCGACAGTACTGCGCGGCATATCCGAAACACACCGCGCATTTCAGTTAGTATCAGAACTAAAATTAAATCGGTTGCGTGTCTCGTAGCTCTGCGTATAATACGTCTAAATACAATTAGGTACTGTACTAGTAACAACCAAATTCTCAGAAATATGTTCAAGATTGACATATATTCGTCTGCTACCACAAACTATATAGATTTGGTAATTTTTTTGTTTAAGTCGAGCCTACCTTTACCGTTTGCCTGTTGTCATTGCCTTAAGAAATAAGCAGTCTTAAAAGTTATATGTCGTATAGATAGATACTCTCTATTTTACTGTGTCTACATAAATAATAAAATAAATTAGAAAAAGTCCCTTGACAATGACTCCATATGACCGATTCCTTATTTATTTAATTTATTATTTATGTACCTTTACTTTACCATTAGTCTTCCTAAAAGTCTAACAACCCATGATCGTAATTCGAGAAGCTTCCTTCCACACTGTGGTTTCGTTCCTCGTATCTAAAAGGACTGCCCTGCCGCGACAACTTGCTAATTCCGACCAACTTTGATTCTACCTCCGACTTTGTCATTCCGGATCATGTCACGTAGAGAAACTCCGAGCATTGCTCCTTCTATATCTCGTTGAGTGACTTTGGTACTATTCATGAGCCTGAAAGTATAGGATTTTTACGTGTCACTGCGTTTGTTTGAAGGTTTCGATAAAGAATAAGAAATTAGGAATCTGAACATGTTTATCGATTTTTTATTTCTTTTTAATTGTTTCCCAAAATAATCAAATGAGGACGTTTTTAATTTGTTTTGATATGGGTCTCGGTGTGTTTTGTTGATAACATTTTTATTCCTATACTTACCTAAGAAATTATCATCACGCCTTTGTTAATACAATTAGGTGACTAACAGTGTTCGGACTAGTGTTCTCAGGTTTCTTTCGGTGTTCCAAAGTTTCCTTTCAGTGGTATCTTAAAAATTCAAAACGATGGTCACCGCCTACTGTTTACAAATAGACCCGTACTATTATGATTCACCTGAAGCAGTATATATACGTAACAGTATTATATCTTCATAGAAAACGGCTGAAATAATGCGCTTCGAAATCTCAGTGTATTTCAATACGCATCACTATCGAGTACGCGGCAGTTACGCACGGACGCGAAAGGTTTATCTACCGAGCGGTTGCAGGTAATTATTTCAAGGTCAATGCTGAGACATTATGCTGTTACGTATTTATACTGTGGCTAACATTTTACGTACTAAAAACTTCTATTCCCATAAAGTAATCCCTTATAATAAACCAGCCCACGTTAAAAATACAAGTCTACATTAGCTATTGCTGCTATTATTCTCCGGAGAGACTAGGAAAAAATTAAGTTCTCTTGAAGGTGCTACAGAGTTGGCAAATAAAAAAGAATATCACCCCAGTTACACTTCAGCAAAATCTGGAGCAAGAGCTTGGACAAAAACTGTAGGTAATATATAATATTTTCTGCATTAAATTCAGTGAAAATAAGTTAATTCAATGAAGTTAGACACCTTATGAAGTTATTTTCATTTTTATATATTTACTGTTTTTAATATTCTTGGAAGGAATTATCTTAGAAGTTCGACATTTAGGTGAAAATCTTTATAAAAAAAATTGACTTTCACGAATAAAGAATTTCCTGCAAACCAAATGAGTTCGTGTTGAGTAGCAGCTTACAGGCAAGCAACTATACCTATTATTTTAGTGAAATAATAATTTCTGCAAAGCTACGATACTCTATCTTGAAAGAAGCCAGGGTGGGAAGTCTTGCCTAAGCTTATTATAAAAACCGGCCAAGTACGGGTCGGACCACGCACAATGAAGGGTTTCGTAGTTGGAATGAATTTATGCCAAGAACAAACTTAACATTGTAGTTGAAAAACAGGTTCTCCCATACGGAATATATGGGAGAACATGTTTTTGCAACTGCAAATGTAAGTTGGTCGATCATTATTCGGTAATTTGTAGAGCCTAATTAGCTGTGATAGATTTCCTTTTAATTTCGTTATATACACTACTGCCGTGAATTTTTTTCCATATCCAAAACCAACCATTTAGCAGACAGGGGGCAAAATTAACACATTAAAGCGTAATATTACGCAAACGGATCCCTGAATCCAAAAATGTTTTTCACAAACACTCAATATGTTTGAAAGACTTTTCCAATGATACCCCCACACTATGGGATACAGGAGAAAAAATAAAATCATCCCCACTTTACGTGGAGGGGAACCTACCCTAAAAAAAATATATATTTATGATTTTATTTTACCACTTTGTCGGCGTGATTTATATGTATACCGTATACCCATACCAAATTACAGCTTTCTAATACTAAGAGTCTCTAAGCTAAGCTGCGAACGGACGGACAGACAGAAAGACAGACAGACGTACATGGCGAAACTATAAGGGTTCCTTGTTAACTACGGAACCCTAAAAAACCAGCCAAGTACGAGTCGGACTCGCACACGAAGAGTTTCGTACCATATAGGTAGTTTTATTATTTGTTATTATAGCGGCAATAGAAATACACAATCTATGAAAATTTCAACTTTCCACCTATGACGGTTCATGAGATACAGCCAGCTGACAGACAGACGGACAGGAGGCTTAGTTTTTTTTAGGTCAGAATATTTTTCATCTTAAATTTTAAAAATCACTTTGTTAATTTGTATTTCATAATGATACTGTGAATTACAAAATCAATCACCTACGCAGTTTCTGGTCACAAATATCAGCCTAAAATTAATCATTTGCACGAATGAAAATAGTAATTTCAAATATTTAAATCCGAAGCAACAAAATGTTAATGGCCGGTAACTATGATTCGGAGTATGTGTCGGCGACATTCGTATTTCGAACGAAACCGTTGCGCCCGCCGCCGCCGGCGCCGAGTGGTGTGACGTTGGTGTCGCCAACTTTTAATAGAGTTGAAGCGAACGAATCCAATTCGAAACTCGGATAATCTGTGATAATATACATTTGGGATTAACACTTCTATTTGATGTTTCGATGCTGGTTTAAATAAGCTGGAGGTTGTCGTTACAGAACGTTATCTTCCTAAGGCCTTCTGCTATAACACAATGTCAGAAATAATATTGACCTACTATGTCCAGCAGTGGACATCTGGACATCTTTTGACTGAAAAAATAGTAGCAACCTGTGGACAAACTAACAAAACATTAGTGTCCTGTCGTACCAAACTAGTCTTCAACTAAAATAGTCGTCTAATTACTTGCTCCTAAGTATTGCAAACCGTCGCGGCTTCTCCGTCCGGTACCGTAAAGTCCTTTTGCAGCCACCACTGATATATCAGGTAGCAGAAACCATGTTAATGAAACAATATACATGAATACCTACCCTCCAACAGAGAAACCATAAATATATAATTTAGTAAAAGCCCAACAAGGAAAACCCGCTTCGGGCCACAATACGATGTTCTAAGAGAAATAATGTGTAATCGAATAACCTTACATCACAAAATATTTCATTACAATTTCACGTCGATTTTACTTTTTTTTAATAGGCACAGATAACGATATACAGTCGTCGGACTAACACTTTTCATTACCTACATAATTCTAAATTAATTGTAAATAACGCGCTTTGTTTCGCCGCTTATAAATCTCTTAAAATATGCTTAAGCATCCCAGTTCGTAACGTTGTACCTATTTGCTTTATTAAATTTCACCCGTAACAGTCTTCAGGAGGGAAATTTATTTCGTTGTCTGTGAGTGCGGGTGTGTTTCATTATTCTTCAGCTAAGCCGCGCATTAGATTAGCAGCCTCTCACGGCGCTTGTTGTCAAGCAATGCATATTACATTAAGTGTAAACTAGACTCGTTTCTTTATTTAGATTGTGAGAAATACTCTGACGGAAATCGTATTCATGAATGTGAATGTAAATAGGGGTTTTTTTTTACTTCTGTAGAAATATCTAATAGAGAATACAGTCTTTATCGCTGTTGCGTTATAATTTATTATTTCCTTGCAAATGTTTCCGATATTTAGACGTTGTTGAGAAATATACCCATATTATTAAGAGATAAAAACACAAACGTTGAAAAGATTACGTGACCTGAATTTGACGTACAAAGTCCGATCCTATGAAAAACGTAATATTCCATTTCAATTATCTTCACGGATTTGCGACATCGAAATCCTGTCACAAAACAAATGACGACTGAGAAACGAAAAAAATACTTTAGAAGTGGGACGGGGTCTCGGGGTCCGAACAGGCTCCCTCGACACATGACGAATATGAGCCAGAGGGGATTATGATAACAAATACACCGCGAATTAAGGGTCAAACTCACTTTATTTATCGAACAGTAGACGATATTGAATTTTTTGTCAGCTGAGGGATTTCAAGATGGTTGCGTCATCCTAAAATTAAATTAAAATTAATTAAAAAACGAAATAAAAATACCTAACGCCATTACCAGACAGTTGATTGCTATGAACTTAAATTCCGTCGGCTGGTAGCAATCCAGGGGGCCTAAAACGGCCACATTAGCATTCCTCTAAAAGCAATTCATTTCCTGAATTCCCAGCTGTCATTAGCAATTCCTCTAATTTGACACAAAAGTAATTCATAATTTGTGGACCATTTTACGAATCTCCATAGAAAACTGTCAAACAAATGAATTATTTCGTAATATGAATTGCACGCAGATCATATTATGAATTGTCAGTATGTGACATTTTACGATGATTCATCCTATTTTCTGATTCTCATTGGCTGTTTTAAGCCCCCAGATCTTTGCCTAGCAGTTGACTGATATTCGTCACTTTGTCACTTCTATAAAAAAATTAGTCATTATAGAAAAAACAATTAAAACATACAAAAATAACAAAAGAAGATGCAGCTTTAATACATTGAGGATAGCAAATCTCATAATACGAGCACTATCAGATATCAGGGAAACAAAGCCGTTGGCAGACGAGTGCAGTTTGTGGCGATAAAATTGGTCTAGAATAATGCTGGGACAGCATCTGTCGCCACCGGATTCTGCGCCACTCGTGATACCTGTCCGTCTTCCCTATATATGGAAGAGGAAAGTGTCTGTGTGTATGAGTATATAATATTTAGGTACAGAAATGAATTTCATAAACTCATGCTTTTTTGCTATAGGGGTAGGCAGAAACTACAGAACGCCAACTGCTATGATTCAAATTCAAATTCAAAATATTTCTCTAAACTATAGTCTCGATCTCGTGGGAATAACGGAATAAAAAGTATCATATTATGTCCTATTCCAGGTCATAGTCTACCCATGTGCAATTGTGCATCCAAATCCGTTCATCCGTTTTACCATGAATTTGTAACAAACAAACTCACTTTCGCATTTATAATATTAGTTAGGATTACACCGGACCTTCCCGAAAATCATCACCAATCATCATCTACCTAGCCTTTTCCCAACCATGTTGGGGTCGGCTTCCAGTCCAACCGGATGCAGCTGAATACCATCAATTTACATGGAGCGACTGCCTATCTGACCTCCACAACCCAGTAACTGGGTAATACGATACCCCTTGGCAAGACTGGTAGTCAGACTTTCGGGCTTCTGAGGACCCGTAACGACTGTCAAAGATCCACAAATGACAGCCGGAACCAACGGTTTAACATGCTTTCCGAGGCACGGAGAAGTCTCGATATGTAAAGATGGTCACCCATCCACGGAACTACCCCGGCAAGCGTAGCTTAACCTGATGAATCGACCCATGCGGCTGTTATTACTTAGCCACGACCTCCTCCCCGACGAAGATCATCATCAATAAGGTTAGTATAATAAATGATGTCCTTAGGCAAGTTTATGAATGTATGCAAAAATGAATTATTTGGTGATTCATCAGTGATGTGTTTAAACGTAACATTTTGGTATGCTCGTTACATTTTTTGGCTAATTTGCTAGTAAAAGTGAGATATTTCTTATCGACGCCCCCAAGCAATAAGTCGGTAATCGTAAAACTTAAATTTTACAGGAGAAATGTTTTTCTGTTTTTGTTGAATAGTTTTTTAACGAGTCGGAGTAGTGAGGTCATTGATACATCAAACGAAAGCTATTTTTTTTCTTTAGTGTAATTATTATTTTAACATTAAGTTTTGTGCGTGAAAAGCCTTGCAATTTAAGAAAATAAATATTACAAAAATATATTAGGTAAATTGTTTAGGTAATATACACTTACGCCATTATTGCAGTAAATTAGTAAACAATGTTGATACGTAACATTACAATACGGACTTTACCAGTGTAATTTTTCATCTTGAAAACGATCCGTAATTGGTTATTACGGTGTTATTGCGCTGTGGGGCACAAAAATATAAACAACAATATCGAAAACGGGACCAAACGTGTTCAAATTAGATACGTATTGCAATTTTACACATATTTATTAATGAATTATTTACTTTATAAACCTTGTTAGTTCCTATTACGGTCTGAGCTGACTCAAAATAATTCGACAACAACAACGTGCTAGCGTCTTACCAAGAACTGCACGAAATTCATTCACGCCAATAAGTCGGTAATAGCAACTTACCAAAATTTAATACGAAATACACTTTTGTATTGATACGTAAAGATACTTTTCTCGACATCATTTCGTTTTTAAATTTCCCTACAATAAAAGTGTTTTTCATGACATCTTCGTAAATATCACCACGGAAAATGTGAAATAAATTACTAAGATGTATCCCTACTCATAGGTTCCGAATTTGACATAACAATAAAAAGTCCATAATAGCACATTTCCGACTTATTGCTTGGGGGCATCGTTATGTATTAGCAGATTTGTATTATAAATATTTTGATGTGTTGTGTGGGGGCTTGTGGCTAAGTACCTAATAACAGCTTTACGGGTCGATCAATCAAGTTTATAGTTGAAAAATAAACCGTTTTAAACCAAAATCCGTAGTTTTAAAACAGTTTTAAACAAATTTAAAATGGTTTTTAAACCTCGGATTTTAGTTTAAAGTGGTTTATTTACAACACTAATGAGGTTTAGCTATTGCTGTGAAGGTCTTTTTTTGTTTCTAAGTTACCTCATCGGTTATTTTTTTAAATGACCTCTGGAGCACATATTCATCTAAAAATTACTCAAACAATAAAATGCTGAATATCAAAACCATAAACAACATACGTGAACAAAAAGTTTTATATTAGCATGCATTTTAAACATCGCGAGTTCTGCATTCATTTCAAATTCAAAAGCGCTTAATTAAAAATAAACTTCATGTCACCTGGAATATGCTCACTAGAATATTGTGAATGTGAAATTAACGAAGACTGGTCAGAATTACCTATTATTTTTGTTTGGGCCCTTGCACACGAACCAAAACCACACCACAACGACAACACGTGGACGGGCGCTAATTTGTATGAAAATTATTCACACGGACCACGTTTGGCTGTCAAAATCGACTGTGTGGGCGATACGATTGCACTTTGTAATTACCTCAAAGCAACTGTAAGAAGCTGCAGCGACACTATTCACACGTAACCACCGCTTGTCCACATTTTGTCACTGCGATGTGGTGTGGTTGTGGTACGTGGGACCGGCCCTTAGTAGTAGGTATATACCTGAGATGAGAGCACGAACGCGCGACTTAAAGTAACGTAAATTCGAACGATTTTTAAATTGAAAGTACAATATCGCTATTCTCATGCATCGCCTTTTGGTTAAAATTTTTGCAACTAGCACAATAAGTAGTACCATAGTAAAATCAAATGTATGATTATGCGAAACGAGGTCGCATAATGTTGGTACGTGGTGATTAATGTATCTTCCTTCTTTAGCCTTTGAGACAAGTAAAGGTTGATAAAAATAAGGGAAGGAAATGTTTAATTGATCATCTTAAAAACTTATTGACCTTCTAATAATGTACGTTCTGTAAATAAATGAGCCTCTTTTTAATTTTCTGGTCTTTTCTCGTAGTTTGCAAGTAAGCTAGGGCACTTCAACCAAATGGTTTAGGATAGAACTGTGACTAACCACGCGCGAGCTGAGTTGGTCATAGTAACTAAGCTAGGGCACCCCGACGCTTGGGCGGAGCACCGCCGTGTCCTCGCGGAGGCGATTGGCGGCAATGACCTCTCGCGTCCGGCCCTGGTCCAGGCTATGGTACGGAGCGAGAGGGCAGGGGAAGCCGTCACCTCCTTCTGCGAAGCAGTAATGCTCGCGAAGGAGGAGGCGGAACGCGTGAGGGAAAGGCAAAGTTTGCGCCCTCACGCCCCTAACCGCCGCCGTTGGAGACGCCCTGGGCGTCGGAAATCCCAGGCGGATTCCCGGCCACCATAGGCGCGGGCTTGCGGACGGCGAGCAACGGGCAGCTCGCCGTCCGATAAGGACCAGGCCCGGGTCGATGGCGCGTCGTGTTCCACGTGCGCCTCAAAGAGATGTCAGCACAGTTGGCGGGGTCCGCTAGGACCGATGCCTGCCAGGGTTGCGGGAAATTCCGAAAGGGATACCGGGACCTTGGCAACAGGCAAATGAAGGAACACGGGTGGCTTTTAGTCAGTAAAAGTCTGACACGCCCTTCCGCTCCGCCCAGAGCGGGAGAAGTCATTGGATGATTTCCCAACCTAAAAAAAAAAAAAAAAAAAAAATGGCACCCCGACGAAATGGGTTAGGTTATGTTAGATCTGTGACCAACCAAGTTGGTCGCAGTCACTTGGCTGTTTAATATTTTTGAACATGCCAATGGGAAATAATTAAGGCTCACAAAAACAGGAACATTTATTATAATAGAGTGTCTATTAATATTTTTAGGAAATCAAAGAGGGAATTATTTATTGTCCGATTAAAAACATGCCATTAAGAAATACGAGTACCTGATGAAAACGAAACATAATAAAATTCATTAACAAGATTATGTCTACAAACGTACCTAATGCTTAACATTGACACTTACAAGTATTTATTTCAGAGTTGTCGGTAGGCGGTAAAGGTATTAGAACAGCCACGTCGTCAGTGTAAAGCACTTTTGACGCATCAAAGAGAAAATTATGTATATTTATTCAATAAACTCTCAAAAAATATTCAGTAAGGTTGCGTGAGAGTAACTGATGCGATTTTCCCCTCTGTTCTCATTTTCCATCCCATATTTTTGTTTTCAACTCCACTGAATATTTTTATTACATTTTCTTGTCTCTCAACACATGAGTTATTTTCGTGTTGGCAGCCGCGGTTTTTACACAGCTTCCGAACGCGTTGAACTGCAAAAAGTTATAGACTACTCTACGTCTTACCATGTGAACGGGCTCTTATGACGTGTCACTTTAAACTTATGAAGTAGCAGACAAATGCGGGCGTCGTTATGAAGCATGAAATGCATACTAAAGACTAAAGCAGATTGGGGCGAAAATTATCCTGCATCACATTCGTACATTTTATATGAACCAACGCACACTACAGGCGGGCCGCACCGCACTATTTTGTATGAAAATGCATTGCGCTGCGGCCCGTTGCGGCTTTAATGTGCGCTTGGCTTTACAGCTGATGTAACACGCCTGTTCGCTTGTGGGCGTAAGCTATTATCATCCTAAAGATTTAAACGGCTTAGTTAGAACAATGCATACTTTCCACATACATTCTTAAAAGGCATTCTAAAAAAGTTTACAAGTTTAAACATGGCTACTAAATATTCAAAATGTATATTTATATGGGTGTGGATCAAATGTGGGCGTTTTGGGGGACTGTCTTATGTAATTTTGACGTTCGAAAAGTGCTGATTCTCAGCCTAGTTTGAATAAATGACTTTTGATTTTTGATTTTGATTTTGTAATACAGGTTTACCACCTAGTTCGGATAGTCCCAAACTTTGTATACTCGTATTACAAACCTAAAGCCACTATTTACTGTATATTGCCCATATTCAATTTTGTTATACTTACGTGTTCTTACTTTGGTGAATAAATTAAATAGAAAAAATATTTTAAAAAAGTTTTTCAGATTCTATTGGTCGTTCAATTTTCTTTGATTAGCTGACTGCTCACAGTGCGTGGGTGTTACTTTTTTTATATTTTTTTTAATTAATAGTGTCACTCGTCGACTATATTAAAATGCACGCGTAATGACAAGATTAATGCTTTTCGGAAATAATTATAATTAAATCGTGGTCATTTCCTTCTTCCGTTTGCTTTTTATTTTTACTTATGTTTACATTGAGAAATTATACTGTAAAAAAAAATTGCAACAAAAATTGTTAAAAAATAAACAATTTGTGAATCCTGCTATCGACGTTAATTACAAACCCGATCACAAAATTTAATAAACATCATAAAATGTAAAAGGTAATTAAAATTATGGACTGTCAGTGTGACAGTTCATAATTTTAATTTTAAGCTTTTGAGCATAATTAATATTAATTAGAATTATTTCACACAAATGAGGTTCCAGTACTTAGCGGTGGATAATTCATTTATTTTGAAGGCTTTTGAAATCCTATCCTGCTACTAATATTTAAATTGTAAAAGTTCGTATGTTTCAGAGTTTGGATGTTTGTACAGTTTTATCATTTCTGACGTGACGTCACGTCACGCCACGTCGTTGTATCGTCACGTCATCACGATAACACAGGGAAATATAATGTATGGAAATAGAAGATGCTTTTCTTCCGTCTACGATAACATTCTATTGTGCACGTATTTTCATACATTTTATGGACGTGGACGTCCATGATAATATCTCGACGATAGAAATTATAAAGGCCACAATTACACTTAAACTGCTGAACAGATTTCGATAAAAGACACACAAATAGGCTGAAATTGATTAACACATGGAGATAATTTATGTACCTATAGGTAATGTCTATCTATCTATCTAGGATTCGAGTGAAACCGCAGGCAACTGCTAGCGATTACTAATATTCTACAATATTTTACTTCCACACGTTTCAAACGTGAATTAAGGCCACAAACAAACGCGATATCGCGGGTGCGACAAGGGTTGCGCTGCCTGTCGCGCCGCGATATCGCGCCAGTTTGCACAAGGCTTTAAAGAAATGGAAAGGGATGGAGAAAAATAATACCCCGTGTTAAATTCACAAATCGTTCGCGGTTACTAGCCGTGAAATTTCTATATAAAGAGGGCAAAAGGAAATGCCTGTCGTAACTGCCAAAGTTTTGCGAGGCACACCAAATCGAAGGTTCATACAAGATCATATTCATGAGGTATCAGGGAGGTGTTACTCTGAGATTATTTCAGTTACCATAAATTGTTATTTTTAACTTCTCAATTTGTCTTTATGTTTTTGTTTGTTACGCGATTACTCCGCCAATTTCGAATTGATTTTGATGATTATTTTTTGTTTGGTAGGTCATGCTTCAGATGTGGTCCCATATAAATTTTATTGACTTTGCTTGCGCAGTTTTTGAGTTAGCTTCAATATTACGTATTTTTCCCACTTAGTATATCTGGACGATGTTTTTATATCTCTGTTAGGTTATATTTAACATAACATATCTTTTTATCAGTTTGGTGAGACCGTTACGAATCTGAAGGTGCCTATCGGGAGGGACGCAACCTTCGAATTCATCACGAACCTGGGCAAGTTTCGCGTAAGTATATTTTCAATTATTCATAAACATAACACCACGCCTGTATTCTCCGAAGGGCTAGGCAGAGGTGTACTTATATTACACCCTCATTTCGTCAGTTGTAAGTCCCATGTAATAAGACGCGAGACTATTGCCATCAACCGGGCACGAATCCAGACTCCGCTCCGAGCTGTTACTGAGAAATTCTAGGTGGATAAACCCAATAACACATTGCCCGACCTGGGAATCGAACCAAGGACCTCATGCTCAGCAGTGGTGCTGACCACAAGACCAACGAGGCAGTCATTATTTCAGTTACTATTTTACTTGTTATTTTTATATCTCTTAAAGGTTTATATTTATTAATTTAAATAAACCGAATAGGTCGTTTTACCTTAAATAAAAAATAAATATAACCTTGTCTATTTTTGGAGAGAAGTTGTCGAAGACATTTCTTTTGGGTGATGTCAAACTCTAAAGGTTATGAGGCTAAAATATTATTTTCTAATAGATAGTTCAGAATTGGTGACAAAAAAACGATATTCCTTTTATAGATTAACATTTACAAAAAAACGCTGATAACATTTACAAAAAATCAGACGTTGTTGGTTTCTTGTATTTCTTAATCACTAAAAATGAGACAAAGATTTTCATGATTTTGAAAACTAATGAATGAAAGAAATTGTCTTTGCACATACTAAGTCTTTCTGTCTGTTACCTTTTACCGCCTAAGTCACTGAACCGATCATTATGAAATTTTATAGACAGGTAGTCGGTGTCTTTGCTTTTCAACTTTCGTTTTTTGCCACCGACTTCCGAAATTAAAGTTATTTTTCACATTTTCAGTGTTTTTTTTGGAATCCGTTTTTTTTTGTAATAAGTTTTTATCTTTCACTTTTTAGTTGTGGTACCTACCCCACACAAATTTCAATACCATTTCCTGCTATGTAAATAAAAGCGACGGAGTAAAATAAGATGTTGTCTACATAGACTAAGTGGGAAAAATACGTAATTATTGCATTTAAAGTGACAAAGCGCCAATAACCGAATAATTCAACGAAAAAACTATCTAAAACGCATTTTTCTTGTTTTTTTTTAGAAAGGATAAATTTTTCTCAAACTATTTTGACAACCTACTTCGAGATAAATCGAAAATGCTGCACTGGTCAAATATATGCGCGTAGGCGGCCGGCACTATTTGTATGAAAATCCATATCTGTAGTATTTAACGGCTAAATAAATTACTGTGAAAACTCATAACTATGGTCTAATTTAAAAATGGAACAACTTTTTACATCGAGACAAGGCAACCAAGGAGGTAACTTATCAAAGATGTCGAATAGTGCAAATAGAGCTGTTTAAAGTAAAAAAGAAACGAATGAACATAATTATAGGCGCGTGAAAAATTGCCTTTATTCGTCATTGATTCTGGAATTTATAATTCATTTACTTAATTTGAATTTCCCCGTATTATTTGATAAACTATACAAATCTTGGCCGCCACTTATGAGTGTCTCGGCTTCGCCTCGGCCCACATTTTCTAATTCGTCCATCAATGCCCCTGTTGCAGGCCGTGGCAGTAATGTACTATTTCTAATTAACTATTTACGACGCAAACCATCGTTGTTTCGAAGAAATACACGATTTATATAGAATTTCTTTAAATAAATGTTTCGAACCGTATGGTTCAAGTCAAGGTAACCCTACCAATACCAAGGTATACCTTAAACGGGTTCTACCCTTATCAGTCACCCTCCGATTAGACCGGAATTAATTGTTATAACTTTCCTCTAGCCAATTTTTTTAATGAATTTGATCAAATTCTTGCCGTTTGATACCCAAATCTTTGGTTCATTATCATCATCAATGATGATCATGGGTCAAAATTATGTCAAAAGAATGATGAAGAATATTCAGCCCACTGACTGAATAATGATACTATTTTGCCAATCCATTCGTGATATAAATGAATCATAGGATCCCTTTTAAAACTATTTAAAAATTACTTATTGGAACATAACATAACATCACGCCTGTAATCCCCGGAGAGTTAGGCAGAGGTGAATTTTACACCAGTTATGTTTAAGTTCCATGTATTTACTTAATAGGGGGCGAGCCTACACACACCCAGACTCCGGGCTGTGATTGAGAAATTTTTGGTAAAAAAACCCAACATCACACCACGATCACTGCCACTTTTTTTTCCTCTGTGCGAAAAATTTATAAAATTAATTAAAAAAACCAAAACTTTTCAAATACCATCCTACCCAATATGTGTAGATCGAAATGTTTTCCCGTTATAAAAGCAAACGTACTACAAAGTATAGTGACGTCACTGGTACCGCACCTAAGGTGGGCCGACCCTTATCACGCGCCATCCGATTAGGCCCGGATTAACTGGACAAATGGAATGTGTAATTATCTAAAGCGAACTAATAGCATTCGACTGTACGAAACGTGTATTGTAACACGATGTGTTACAAATTATTGGTACAAGTTGCTAGAGTGAGTGGGTGAAAGTGGAATGAAATGGAAAGCGGTTTAAATGTCTTAAGGTTTCCCGAAGGGTTAGGCAGAGGTGTACCTATAGTATACCCATATTTGGTCAGTTATGTTTATGTCCCCTGTAATAAGGGGCGAGCGAGACTATTGCCATAAACCGGGAAACGAAAAACCACTGAAAATAGGCTTTAATAAGTCTACTTTCAAATCATACAAAAATGGGTCTCTGCAATTAATTAAATGGTTCAAGTCAAGGTTCCAAATTATTTGCAGTATCTCACTAAGACACCCCGCTTTAGCTTAGCTTAGATACTGCGAACAACGTGGAAAAAAGGGTAGAAAGTTAAATAGTGGCTAATTTACTAAAAAAGCGATCGCCAACACTAAAAAGTTTTAAGACAGTCAAAAAAAAGCCGATCATCATGATATTTCAGCCAATCAAAAAGGACAAAAGATTTGATAGCAAACATTGAGTCGGTTTCTAGAAACAACGTGTTAGAATTTCACAACATAGGAAAATTTATTTCCCCAAATTAATAATTCAGTATGTACCATAAAACCATTTTTTTCTGTATTTGATACTCTCAACAAGGGTTTAATTAACTTTTGCTACATAAAAAAAACTGAGTCTTTCCACTGAAATTAATATCAAACATGAATTGCGATTCACAAACAATCAGCTTTTTTCGCGAGATATCCTTTTTTCAGAATGAAAGCGTACACAGAGATTAAACGTACAGAGAGGAGCTTCCTCGTCATTAACCGTCCATACTGATTAACTGAAAGCCAATATAAATTAACGAGGTTTCGGTAATGTTACCTTTTAATGTAGCAGCGCTCGTCACTCATATCACATGTAAAATTGGTTACGAACGCGGGGCGAGTGCGGCTTTCGCCCCAGTCAAGGGCCATCGTCCCACCCGTGAAAACAAACAAAACTGTCGAAACCCAATTCATTTCCATCCACACTTCATCCATTAATGATCTATTTAATTGTTTAATTTAACGTCCCACTGTCGAACACCGTTATTTCCCGGTTTAACATGTTACTCTCGTGCTTTTTGTGTTATCCCGAAGGATTTGTCTTTGTTCCTTAATTATAGACGGTTCATTGTTAGTGCAGAGGGCTTGGTATTAAACGAAGCATTTGTTATTCAATCCTTACATATTATAAAACAAAGTCCTCCGCCGCGTCTGTTTGTCGCCCTGTACGCGATAAACTCAACAACTACTGCACCGATTTTCATGCTGTTTTCACCAATAGATAGATCTCGAGTAAGGTTTTAGTATATAATAACCGAAATCCACGCGGGCGACGCCGCAGGCATCAGCTAGTGTTTAATAAAAATGAACAAATCGCTAATAAGGTAACAATCAAAACATCTATTTCCGCGAATCACCAGGATTAATTATTCGATGAACACAACAAAGAGTTTGTCGAACAACAAGCTAAAGTTTGCAATGTGTCGACGCCCTGAATCCCAAATTCGGCGCGAACTGTAGCGACCGCGGGCCCTAGTCACAATTAACTCCGAACATGTTTCAATTTCCACTCTCGACTAAATACTAAAATCCTCAGTTAATATTCGAGTTGGAGCTCCGTTTGAGATACTTGGAATAGTCGCAATTGCTTTGAGTCGCAGCAGGCTTTAAAGAACAACGGAATGAAGTTGCAGTGATGAGAAGTCGAGAAACTTATGAAAGAACGATGAGGACTATGCCGAGTTACTGTTCTTTGAACATTATTATGCAAGTTGTAAATTACTGTGAAGCTGATACTAGCAGATAGGATATTCTTTGAATTCAATCGGATTCGAAAGACAAAGATAACAAATCCTCTTGAATTCAACTTTCAATGTTAAGTCAATATTGAGGAATCGGGGCCGAAAAGAAGGCTATTATGATTTCGGCGAAATGTTAAGATGGAGTTCAAGTAGCGCAAGTTGGTAAAGTTAATATCACTTTTTCACAGTCGAATAATTCAGCGCCGCGCGTGTCCTACATTACGACGACGTTTTTAGATCGGGATTAGGTTTGTATGAGAGGATCGCGATGATTATAGGAATATAGCCCCCAAGGCCGCTCACATTTGAGCTTTTGGCGACGTACAAGGATAATGCTACAATACGAGACGGGAATGAGTCCAATGGGTTTGTAGTGATATCAGCACAATTATCATGTTAGAGTTAAGAGGCCAAATACGAAATGTTGCCTATTTCGCTGATTTACGTGATTTTGCACAACAAGAATTATTTCAATTATGATCTAATAAATGAAGTACTTTTTATTTATTATTTATCTTTGATTAATCGACCTCATACTGTCTGTTTTGTGAATTTTGCTGTAATAGGTTTAAAATATCATATATTTACGAATCATTTTGACGTCTACATGGTATGAAAAAATTACAATGTATTGCTGTGAAAGTTGTCGATATAATAAATGAATCACTTTTTACCACTTTCGTATAAATTTTTTGAGTAAAAAATATTTAATTCAGTCAAAATTCAGAGATAATGTGGAAATAATTGCATCAGAATTCTTAGCACTCTCATTCCTAAAATTAAAACAACAGAAATAAAGTTCAGTTCAATACCAATCTAATACATGAAAAACAAAAAATTAAATTAAAAATTTTGGCAATAAAACATCTCTTAAAACAGCCTACATCAATGAATGAACTAATTTAAGAAAAGAATGAGATGCGAATGTGGAAGTTCTTAAACATTACGGGAATTATTGATCCTCAGATCTCATCTCCCTACTTTCCTGTGTTCACTCAGATTTCAAGAAACTACTTCTACGATACGAGTATTGCCGACCTATCTGTGACTATTTTAGAGTCCACTTACAATAATTTTCTGCAACAAACGTATACATAGATTCTCCATTCCCTTGCAACAAAGAGTCCACACTACACACATTCCTTACACCAAAGTTTCCGGCAACAAAGATTCATAAACCTGTTCCGTCCTAAGTCTACAACAGCCGACAAACATAAATCAGGTACGACATTACTCTTGTTGAACGCACATAAACTTGTTGAAATTATGACGAGCTCAACCTGTGTAATAAGGAGGCCTTTGTTTTACTACTCGATGACACTCCGTGAGGAGGCTCGTGAGGAGTTTGTGGCCTACAAGCAGCGTAGGGTTGGCGGTGGAGAATTTTTCTTTTTAAACTTTTCTGTTGATCTTTGGTAGAAAATTGTGAGACATTGTTGTGTGACTCTAGAAGCTAGAGCGTTTAAATAAGTAGGTATGTATTGATGCAGGGTGTATGTTACGCTAGAAAAAAGATAGGTATATTCATTGGTATTCTTGAAAAATGATTGAAAGTAAATTCCGCGGTCGCGTAGGCCACGAGATCGTAGCACGGTGGCTACGGCGTAGCGGGAAGTGCTACGGGTTACGCTGTTGCGTAAACGCAATGCATCGGTAAACAATTTTTCATGAGTTTTGTTTTACTTCATGAAGTTTATTTGTGATAAAGTAGTTTTGGTGCATAGTATCTTAAAAGCTCTAGTTAATAATGAAATCGATAAAATAATAGTACCCATACCAACTTCGAGTGCGCTAGCCAAATCCTTCGTAATGCAGCAGATGGCACAATGAACCAGAAATTCAAGGAATTGCTATCTCAGCTCCTAATCAATAGCATTTAGTTCAACGGAGAAGGAGAACAACGTAGTTTCAAATACTCAATATTTAATTATTAACTCGAAACTTGAAGAGAAACAATTCAATTTTAATACATTGGATGCTATTGTCTTTTATTAGTAATTCATGGAGCTTTTCAATTTACTATAATAAAGGGCAAAGAAATTACAAGTTAACTTCAAGACTCTTTTCACCATAAACTGAAATGATAAATATGCAAAGACAAAAGAATAAAAACGAAAAAAAAAAGCTCTTTTCACGTTTTACTGCAACAGGAGTGAGTGCCTTATCTTTTAAACTTGTCAGCTCGTAAATGAACGCTGTTGTATACAAGCCTTATACGTAAGGCAGTAAATAGGAATGATGTAAGAATAACAAGGAATACATTGTGTTATTAGGAAATAGGTGTAGTGAGTTTTGGCCTACAATGTGTATTACTTATGCAAACAACCTAATATTTACATAACATACCCTAACAGAATTAAAATAATGTGTATTGTTTAATGCATAGGATGCATTATAATTATAATAGGCATAACGAAAGGCACTAATATGGCCTGGTGAAAACATAAGCCAACCATACCCTTATGGTTGGCTCTTAACAGTAAGCCCCCTGGATTACTGTTAAGAGTGCGCTTGGCGTACATAGTAAGTATACCTACTTATAAAGTGAACGCACCTAAATGCGCTAAACAAGAAGCGAGATGGGCGCGCGGTGGCGACGCCGGCGCCGCCATTCGGCCAGAAAAATCGTTGCGCACACGTCAATGTCGTGATCGCGTGTGTCCATCATTCACCAACATTGTAAAGTGCCATCTCTTACAATATATGAAAATTGTTTTCAAATAAGTTGAGGCATTATCATTTACGATCCCAACATGAAAGACAGGTTATTCTGCTTACATAGGTATCTACGTCTATTTACGTACATTCCTCAGATCAATACTGAAGTAAAGACTGCGCCATTTCTTTCACTACCCACAGCCTACACGACTGGAGCTAGAAGCATGAAATTTTGCACAAGAATTCCTTATATAACGAAAAAAGGCACTAAAATCCCTCCATTTTTGAAAATGTATCCCCTAAAGTGGTTAAATAGGAGACGAAAGTTTCTATGGAAATTCGTCATTTTCGTCGATAGGCAATTATCTCATAGGTTTGTCTACACTAATATTCTATAGAGAAAAGATTTGTATATTTGTTTGTAATGAATAAACTACTGGACTGCTTTTAAAAACTCTTTCACCAGTAGAATACGGCGAAGCCGCTGGCGGAAGCTAGTGCAAAATAAAACAAACAATTTCACAAACAAACCAATTCCCTAGACAACAGCAATTTTCAAAAACAAAATACTTCAATTTTCGCTGTTAATTCGCACTATCCGAGCTATGGTGTCGGTAAGCGTTTATCTTTGGTGAAAGGTCGCAAGGCGCGGGGTCGGTCGCCGGTCGCAGGGCCCAGGATTATCCACGGCCCCTCCCACGCCGGGCCTGGACGCAATTAACTCTCGACATGTTTCAATTTACACTCGCAAATACGCCCGACAACCACTCCAGTGTACATCTATAGCACCTAGAATATAGGGCACCATAAATATTCACTAGTCCCTCTAACTTGCAACCATCGCGATGTTGATTTAGATAAACTCTGCGTGGTACGACGTGTGTTTGTTTTTTTATTAGCTAGTGCCTGTGTTAATGTTTAACTTGCTCCTAACTAAGAAATAGCAGTCGCACGGGTCGATCGATCAAGGAACCTAAACCGGCCACATTAGCAATTCCTCTTAAAGCAGTTCATTTCCTGAATCCCAGCTGTCATTAGCAATTCCTCTAATTTGACATAAAAGCAATATTTGTGGTCCTATTTTTTTGGCCGCTTTTTATGCGCTCATCGGAAATCTAGTACTTACCTATTGTTGATCGAAGATATATAAAATATAGTAGTGTCATAAATACATACAAACAGTCACATAAAAGTCAATTTCAATAAGTGAGGCTTAAACGTAATTCGAATTTCATAACAATTACCATTTCACTTGTTTTTCCATAATTATAAAATTACGACTGAAAGCTTGGCAGAAATGTAGGTATGACTAAACTATTCATGTTACCACTTATACTATACAATACAGGATCGCATTTCTGGAACACAGGCCAAGATACCAAACATTGCCTAAGTATTAAATTTTAACTATATAGTAATATTTCAGATTGTAGTTTTGAGATTTCTTACAATTTAGACGTTGAACATAACAGAAACGAAGATAATTTTTATCATTTCAATTAGTCGGTGACCGCGATTTCGCTCGCATAAAATGGAAAATACTAGAAGCAGTGATAGCCAGCGCTACTGCAAAGTAAGAGGTCCTAGGTTCGATTCGCAGGTCAGGCAAAAGTGTTATTGGGGTTTTTACATCGAGAATTTCTTTCCCCTTATTAAATTAAGACTAGTGAAATGTGGGTGTACTGTATGGGTAGGTACAACTCTGCCAAACCCTTCTAAGAAAACAGGCGTGATGGTTATGTTTACTAGGTGTAAGGGGATAAAAAAGTATCTTATCACATCTATCATGATACAGCCGATCTCGGTGGGACTATAAATACGTTATACGTCTTTACGTTCATTTATCATGGACTTTTCCTTAATATTGCTTACAAACCACCCCACATGTCCACACCAAATGCTGTTCTTTCATACTAAAAATGAATATCGTGTAAACCGTTATAAAAATAGACAGTTATAAAAATACTCTTATCTAGTAAAACGGTTATTGTCGCCACTGAGAGAAGTAGAAGAGTGAAAACAAAATGATAAGTGAATACAGTACCAACACCACAGAATAGTCATGTCCGCACGGAAAGAATAAACGTCTTAGATAAGACGAAATAATCTCAACAAAAATAATGTTGTTGCCAGTTTATGTTGCAGTTACTTCACAGTTTATTTGGGAACGAAACGTAGCGGACTGCAAATGGAAATTAGTCGCAGTATTCTAATTTAAAATCATTTTTTTATTCCATGTCAAAGCTTAAAGGCTTTCGCCATTCGCGTTTCCAGGAAACGTAAAAAAGTAACACAAATAGCATAAACAAGTTGGTACCTAGAGGCTTTGTAAATTCCCGGTACTCAACGCAAAGGTTTTTTTTTTTCAAGGTTTAACGTCGACAAGTTTTGTATCACCATCCGATTACACACGGTCTTATGCCATTAAATTATATTATAACAAACATAATTTTTCCCATTATACCCTATTATCCGTAATAAGCGGACATTAATGTGTCTAAGTAATTACGCTCCCCCTTTTTATGGGAGTAGATAGCTCCGAAAATATAATCATGAACAAAAATAATTCGCGCCACAAAACTTTAATGGACTCAATTAGCGCTCGTTCTGAAGTCCGCAAGTCACGAAATTATTTTTAAATTTAAATGTATGGTTACTGGTAAAAACCATAGTTTGTTATCCGAGGAGACAGCACACCGGCTGGAATAACACGACGCAAGGTAATTCACACGAGAATAACAATGTTTTCACTTTATTTTCACTTGTTTTTGCCCATTCCCACGAATGCTCCAGGGGGACAAATGGATACGACTGCGACCTTTGCCTTATTTACCAGCTGATTTTTCTGAACTGTCTTTGCATGCCAACATTTTTAATCCGACAACATTATACAAAACTTTGTGAATAATTTTATGATATGAATAATCATTTTCGCATACGTTTAATTAAGTTAATCGCGTCTGCATTGCTGAATCCTGAAATATTACGGCGTTAATACTTTTTAGTTGATTCGGTTGTTCTATTGTAATTACAATTTGTTTTAATTTGATAACGGAGGCACAAAACACAGAGGCATCATGATGACACAGATAATTTCAAAATACCAACAGATAAATCCTGTATGCACTTATTATAATTTATTCTGCCGGTTCCGCTTCCACTGTCAAACATTGTGAGTGACGTAAATACACACTCGGTGCGTCGTCTAGCATCCGTCTGCGGCATCGACGAGACTTCATTGGTACTCGTAACTCACGCTCACGCCTAACGAACTTTTCACCTCAAAGGAATCTTGTATCACTGACGTCACGCCACACATCCAGGCCACGCGAGCTATTCTGCCGGGAATGGGAGGGTTCTAGTAAAATTACTTTCACGAAGACCGCACCGCACTGGGCCTTTCGCAGCCATGGTGATATATCGCGCCAAGTGTGCATTGTGATCTTGACACCCACTTCGCTATAAAATGGCCAATTTATTATAAAATATTATCGTGGGCAACATTATTTATTCATTTATTATCAACATGCGCTGTGGGCCAGAATATTGTGTGTGCGTTACGTGTGCGTTACTCATTATTATTCCCTTGGTATCTACACCTAGATAAATCAATTTTTGTGCATGATTATTGTTGAATGTGATAAACAGTCCTAATCTGCGAAACAAGCTAACAGAATGTGAATAAACACGTCGACTGGATTTACAGAATTAATTTAACCAAACAATATAATTAAATAGTCTGCGCTACTTTTAGAGCCTGTTAAATGAACATATAAATTACCATTATGTATTTATAGAAACGTATATAAAATATATTTATCTTTAGGTATTTATTTCAAAATTAGATCGTCACACCACCTTCGCCGCGGTCTACCTCGACGGCGAAGTCCTCCTTCAGGCGTCCAGTGAGTGACGATCTTTGCCCATCTCTCCGAGTGCATTCGCGTGACGTGGCCGGCCCACTCCCACTTCAGCCTGGCTGTTTTTTCTCCAACATCCGCTACTTGAGTTATGGAGCGCAGGGTGGTGTTTCTAACGCGGTCTGTTCGCTTGACACCAAATATGCTGAGCTCCATTGCTCGCTTGCAAATCTTGAGTTTGGACTTCTGTTGTGACCGCGTTTGGACCGCGGCGAAGGTGGTGTGACGATCTAATCATGTTTGCGGGGCCAACATGGCCAGAAATCGCATAATCACGAGAGAGATTTTGAAGGAAAAAGGGGAGGCCTTTGCCCAGCAGTGGGATACACTATAGGATAAGGAAAAAATTTAAAAAAAAAATCAAAATTAACATTTCATAGTTAGGTTCTTCACATACTTGATTGAAATTTCGTCATGAAGTCCTTCATTTATTATTTATCAACAACATTACTTTCAATACAAGAAAATATTAAAGCGTTTCAGGCTGAATACACTATAATTTTCAGAAGTTGCCTGAACAGGTTATCTTCGACGAATATTTTTCATACAACCTTTTCATGTTATAGTTTGGGAACACTGTCCCACGCGTAATCCAGACTAAACAAAGAAGCCAATTATAGTTGAGGACATTTATTTCTCAAATACAGAATAAAATTTTATTCACTTAGAATAAGAAACACTAGTTGAATACAAATAAAAATTCATTAGATCGAGTATTATTAGAACGGTATCTTTGAAGTAGGTAAATACAATATTGTTGCCAATGTTAGTTATCTACTAGAAACCACTAGAAACTAGTACCATAAAAGCGTCTGAAATAAACATATTAAACATACCTACTTAGGATACGGCAGACCTATACTCTTACAAAAACCCTACGTATGTTATTAATTTTTAGCTATCTGTGATAGCCTAGTGGTGTGACCGTCGGACTGCCAAGTCATAGGTCTCGAGTTCGAACGCAAGACGTCTGAATTTTCGGATTCATGTACGTACTAGCCGCGCCCCGCGGTTTCACCCGCGTAAGTTTCGATCTCATGGGAATATCGGGATAAAAAGCATCCTATGTGTTAATCCAGGTTATAAACTATCTGTTTGCCAAATTTCATCCAAATCCATTCAGCCGTTTTTGCGTGATTGAGTAACAAACATCCAAACACACAAACATACAAACTTTCACATTTATAATATTAGTAGGATTATAAAATCACTTGCATCAAAAACCGTGAAGGAAAACATCGTGAAGAAACACAGGCATGCCTGTGAGATATTTTTCGACGGCATGTGAACCCAAGTTAGAGATGGGCGGGATAAAAACTCTGGAAAAAGGTTACTCCCCAACCAGACAAAAAAAAATAATTAAAAAGTAATATATTTGCCTAACATCAAAAACCCCATATTAAAAGCTTGATAGCTTTTGGCCTA
The DNA here is from genome assembly GCA_949152455.1 of Lithophane leautieri. Classification (NCBI taxonomy): domain Eukaryota; kingdom Metazoa; phylum Arthropoda; class Insecta; order Lepidoptera; family Noctuidae; genus Lithophane; species Lithophane leautieri. The sequence continues at coordinate 12,842,296 of OX424459.1, forward strand.
AGAACTTTAGTATTCCCAGGCCCCAAAACGGTTACCCTAAATAAATAATTTATGGAACAATTGTTGGCATAATATTGTAGCTGAAACCTCAACAGCATGAAACATAATGTAGATATTATTGTTAATTTAGTGGTTCAAATAGTATCATTTTGAACCGATAGAGAACTAAGTTAATTTAATTTCAAGATCTAGAGAAATAGAGGATCTCGTGGCTACGTAATAACATCCGCACGGGTCGATTCATCAGGTTAAGCTACGCTTGCCGAATTTGGTCCGTGGGTACCCCGACCATCTTTACATACCGAGACTCCTCAGTGCCTCGGAAAGCACGTTAAACCGTTGGTCCTGGCCATAGATATCCGGTTCCAGCTGTCATATGTGGATCTTTGACAGTCGTTACGGGTCATCAGAAGCCTGAAAGTCTGACAACCAGTCTTACCAAGGGGTATCGTATTATCCAGTTACTGGGTTGTGGAGGTCCGGTAGGCAGGCTCTCCATGTAAAATAATGGTATTCAGCTGCATCCGGTTACCCTGGAAGCCGACTCCAACATAGTTGGGAAAAGGCTAGGCAGATGATGAGAGAGCTAGCGTTATTACGTTCATCAACACTAAAACCATAGGGTATTCCCTATGGTTTTTGTGTTGATAGAATATTAGGCAATATTAAGTAAAATATTTAATCCTAACTAATATTATAAATGCGAAAGTGAGTTCGTTTTTTTGCTTGTTTGTTTGTTACGCTTTCACGCTAAAACGGCTGAACGAATACGGATGAAATGGCACATGGGTAGACTATGACCTGGGTTAGGATATAGGATACTTTCTATCCCAATATTCCCACGGGATCGAGACTTATGCGAGTGAAACCGCGGGGCGTAGCTAGTAAGTTAATGTAGTTAATATCTAATAAGTTCCTTTTTGTTGAGAGCAAAATTGATTTATTACATGAGAGAAAATACACTATACTGCCTCGCTGGTATAGTGGTCGCAGGCGCTAATTCTGAGCATGAGGTCCTGGGGTAGATTTCCAGGTCAGGCAAAGTGTTATTGGGTTTTTCCATTAGAAATTTCGCAGGAGTCTGAACTTGTGCCCGGTTGATGGCAATAGGCTCGCCCCCTATTACATAACTGGCGAAATGTGGGTGTAGGTACTTATACCAGGCGTGATGTTATTGCGGGAAAGTCCGAAAGGGATACCGGGACCTTGGCAACAGGCAAATGAAGGAACACGGGTGGGTTTTAGTCAGTAAAAGTCTGACACGCCCTTCCGCTCCGCCCAGAGCGGGAGAAGTCATAAGATGATTTCCCACCCTCAAAAAAAAAAAAGGCGTGATGTTATGTAATGTTATAAAATACACTTTACACTTCAATTTTAAAGCAGGTCACACCTACTTCTGTATCGAGTTTAATACATTATTTAATCTGTTATCCATGTCATTACATTTACAATTAAATGAATCCACGATTAATTTAATGGATTAATGAGCTTTAAACCAACCTATCCAAACCCAACAGGAATTCATAGTAAATACATCGATATCCGAATAAATAATTCAATATTCTTAAAAATGAATGGTTATGTAATAACCATTAAAATTGTTTGGTTCTCCTCAATTATAACTTTGATGAAATATAACTGGCGTTTAACCCTTGTTTGTTCATTCGCTCACCCGAAGGGTCCTGGCCTCCCAATCTAATTAGTTAAATAAAACAACATTCGTTCATTTGTATTGCCTGTTTTCGAGAATCAGGCCCTCTAATTTCAAATAATCCTACATGACAACGATCCCGACACAATCCCGACGTGGTGGCCTGATAGACGGGTGGTCCCAAGTGGACTACCAAACGGTAAAATACCACGTTATACCTACCATAAAAGCTCGTGGGCTCGTGGCTAAGTAATAACAGCCGCACGGGTCGATCCATCAGGTTAAGCTACGCTTGCCGGGGTTGGTCCGTGGATGGGTGACCATCTTGACATACCGACACTCCTCCGAGCGTCGTAAAGCAACTTCAGCCGTTGGTCTTGACTCTCATTTGCAGATCTTTGACAGTTGTTACGGGTCGTCAGAAGACCGAAAGTCTAACAACCAGTCTTACCAAGGGGTATCGTGTTACCCATTAACTGGGTTGTGGAGGTCAGATAGGCAGTTGCTCCATGTAAAATACTAGTATTCAGCTGCATCCGGTTGGACTAGAAGTCGACCCCAACATTGTTGGGAAAAGGCTCGGCAGATGATGATGACCTATCCTATCATAAAAGGGAAACAGCGTACTATTATTACTCGTTTCTTAATCCAGATTGTTCTGTAAACTTATAACTAGCTATGAAAGAACTCAAATCGATATCAATAGATCTAACAAAACAAACATGAGCTGTTTAGGGAATCGACTACCAATCGAGTACACAATAAGCAATAACAAATACGATAAATAACAATGTGGCGCCATTATTATTCTGAAGAGACGGTACTAGGGGATCATGACAGCAAACGTGCGTCCATTATCGGAGTGAGACAGCGGCTGGTAATTATAACAATTATGAACGCACGAGCAAATCCATGGCGCGTATGTGGCTCACGTCTGGACAAAGTACCTGCGGGCCTCGCCAGTCAGTTAATAATTCAATCAGTCAGCGCGCCCCAGCGGAGGGCCCGCTGTGTTTAAACGCACAAATATGCAAATCTACGTAGTCCTCCCCTGATACTTACTTACAAACTTTAAAATTAAATTGCGGCCAGCTTACGACACTGATAGGTGCTGGATATCGTTTTGTGTGAAGTTAACTTGAAGGCAGCATGGCGTGTTCATTATAGAGGTTGCAAAAGTGCTGAACGTAACTTCTACAAAGAAAACCTATACCAACCGGTCTATTCTGTTAACTTACATAAGTGAGCTGTCATTCCACCTGATACTAGGGATTGACACTACTGACAACTCACTTCAAGCTCACTTCACCTAAGTTTTCACGGTTAGATTTTTCGGAACAGGACTGCTGCAAATATCGATTTTGGTGAATAAAAACGTCTGGCAAAGGGATAGTTGATCGCCACTGGGATGCAGCTGACCATACTCTTGACATTCCCTACAACCGCCGTTCTTTTACAACTCACACAGAGACTACGAAATGTGGTTTTCTTTGTCTGGAACCACAATGTTAACAAACGGGAGTAACACATCGAAACGACGTAATTACCTTACTAATGTGCCAATCTGAAAGTGCGAAAATTAGTTTTCGCATAGAACAGAATACAATAAAGATAACCCATCAAGAAAGCACCATTCATTTGTGTAGTGAATTAACTATTGTATGTCCGTACCTTTGTTGTATTATATAGCTATATTAAGATAACGGTAGGCAATTATGTCAGTACAATGGATTTATTGATTCTGTGTATTCTTATGGCGAAATTGTAGTTTGTCTTACTGGGAGGTGGGAATTAATCTGGTGGTGGCTGAGGCTCATTAGAGTCCTTGTATTACTTGGAACATTCGGCAAAATTGTTCGTGTATTAAGTGAGCATTTACTTACTACGCAAAATGACAGATTAGGAGATAATATTTTTTGTACAGCAGTGTAAATTTAAAAAAAAAAAACTACTAATTAAAACTTTTCATGGAAATTGGCTACCGCCAAAAGCTATGTAGGTATTTGTGTGGGCTATCTTGGAAAAAAAAAACTTTTAATTAGTCTTTTAGACCCGACTGGAAAGTTAGCAACACCACCCAAAAATAAATTTCTTCATTTAAATCACCATCAAAACGCCACTTTCTGTAAAAATAATCAGTAGATATACGAATAAAACAGTTAGCAAAACGTTCAAAATTACAAGTAATAAACCCATTATTAGATATGCCAAGATATCAAAAAGCCATAATAACGTAATGTCTAAAGTTGTTGTAAAATTTTATGTTACGACCCTGTTTCTGGCAAACGAAACTTTTGTTACCGATACCAAAGTTTATGTGTCTCTACAGGTACATGTAGACGTACTTGTATCTACATTATTTACATGTTGGGGTAATAAGGAAAAACAGGTAACAGCTTGGAAATTATTAGCAAAGTTCGGATTTACGTAAATAGGTTAGTAAGTATGTTGTTTTACAGACTACGGTTTGAACCTCGGGGAGATCAGTTACGTTAACGCTTGTGATTAATGATTCTGTAACTTTTATTAATTAATATAAACCTTACTTTTAGCTTTAGCTCCCGTGTCCGTAAGCCTTCCTGTACACACAAACATGCGCCGGGTCGCATGTTTGTATACACTAATGAATATCGCCCATGCGCCGCATCGCCGCCGCACCGCCCGCCGCGCGCCGCTGCATAGATTCAGAGTTTTTTTTTTTTTTCGTCTTGTGGTGCTCCTTTGCGACCCCGGCATCATGTGCATGAAGCTTAAGGTTTTCGGGGATAAACAGAGATGAACATAGGTTACAGGATAAGAACAACTTTATGTTATTTAAGGTGTAGGTTCTACACACTTTTTCGGGTCGGCATGATTCGGCATAACCATCGAGTATATATTTTGCTGCCCGGCTGTACCGAATCATGCCGACCCGAACAAGTTTGTAGTAGGTACCCCTAAGATGCGCCGTTCTTACCAGCAACTTGCGTCTTTACCTCATGGCAGTAGTGTTGTAGCTCGTGTAACGCTTGGCATGTTATCAGTAAGACGTAGCATGAATAACTATATATGTAACTATACAGGGTGTAAGGGACAGCCCTCCGCAGACTGATGGGATGAATTCAGCATATCATACTAAGACGACCGGTATATAAAATTATTTCAGGAACGTTATGGGAATCCAATAAACCTGATTTGTATTATTACCTCACGCGCAATGTATCGTTACCGCGGCAAAACCCACGTAGCCGCACTCCCCGTATCGGGGCGGGCGCGCTCCAGTATTTACACATCCATTACTGTTTTTTTTATTTTAGTTTTATTTTGCATAAATGGAGTGCTGCGTACAGAGAATGTAATTTAACATTGAAATAAAGGAATAGTAACTGAAAAACCGATAGAAAAAAATGGAAACTTTCCAGAAAAAAAATCTGGTGGAATATGATTCAAAATAAGGAGCTGAATGTCCCCTGTTAATTTGCGGAGAGCTGTCCCTTACACCCTGTATTTAGCAAATCTCAATATACTCAACTCAGCTTGTCGGAGTCCACTGCTGGACATAGGCCTCTACCCAGGCTGTGCCACAACACCCTGTCCTCCGCCTTCCGCATCCAACCTGACCCAGCCACCTTTTTAACGTCGTCAATCCATCTACTTGGGGGGCGTACTGCACTACGCTTGCCATACGCAATCTCCACTCCAAGACTCGTTTGCCCCACGGGCCATCGGTCCTTCGACAATAAGGCCAGTGCACTGCCATTTCAGCTTGCTTAGGTGTACCTACCTTCTAAGTAAAATATTTCTTATTCTCAACAAAACCTTCTAATATCCACCCTTCAGTAAACAGTGATCTCCGTTTCACATTCTAAATATTTGTCATTTATAAGTTCACAAAACGAAAAATTTAATCAAACATGGTGACAAAGGCATTGAGGTGGAACACTTGTTAATTAAATTCTAAATTAGAAGATGAAAGCCTTTACAAGCGTTTTGTTTGGGCACTTCTAGTACAAGAGCCCATGACCAAAATTTTTGCCTTTTCGTTTTACGACCAAAACTGTATAAAATCGATAGATTTGGTTATCATTAATCTGAAATGGAATGGAATTATGAAATGGGTGCAAGCAACGGTAAAGTGTTGAAAATTTTTATCGATCGGTAACATAGCACTGTTGGACATGATGAAAACAGTTGGCCAAAGGTAGAAAAACATCATATCTGACTTTAGTGTAGCACCTTACTAATCAGACAACTTTATAGTGCGACATTATAAAAAAAAATCGTATTGTATCGTATTTACATACGATTAATAAATAACTTACCCGAAACAATATAATATCATTGCCAGAAACCAACGAAACTGAAACTGGACTTTAAAAAAAAATGGACAAAAGGAAACTGGGATAACGTTTGAAAAATACTGTTCATTGAAAATATTTCAATAATGGTCCGACTTATCATCAGTTTCGTGAGGAATTGGAGTGTAACAACCACCGTGTGTTTGCCGGGCGTCTCCGAAACCTAATAAATTCCGTTTTTGGAATTATAGGTGACATTCATTTAAAATATCTGAAAACAGTTTTTTGGTAGGGGCAGCCATACAAAAGATTTAAAATAAAATTACCAGCTTGCTATGAGACAGGTCGGTTAAATTTAACATTTGTAAAAATGCGCTCAAGCCATATTGTGACGCGCAAAATGTCTGAAAACGAACTCTTTTGTAATAAAATTAAGAAACTTAAGTATATTTTTAATAACAAATTTAATGTAATACAACCTTGCGTCGGTTTTCTTTTGACATAGCAGAAATGGGCCCCGATAAAACTGCAACATTTCTGACTGGTACTGTACACCAAGTCGGGTTCAGAATCATCTAAACTAACGATTTTTACGGTTTTGGTCATACATTGATGCGACGGGGTTTTGGTCGTAGGCTCTCGTACTATTCTTAATTATTTGATAATTCTCAGCCGAGTTCAATAAATATTTTGCTATGAGATTTACCTATTTATTAAAGCTTCATTAACGTAAATATGAAAACAATAAAAGCTCTATTGTAATACAGGGTGTAAAAAAAAGACCGATCACGAAACTATCATCTACGTTTAACGTGCATACGCTGTACATGTACAGCGTATGTACAAACTATGTAACTTTGTGCAAAAATAATTGCTGGGAAACGGTTTTTATTTTTGCAGAATATTACGCATGTAAAACATGTGCCTATGGGTGCATGCAACGGTACAGGGATCTTGGGAGTATTAAAAATTATTTAAAAAGATTAAAAACTTTTTTTCGTAAAAAAAACGTAAAAAAATAGTTGGAACTTCAATAACCAGTAACCTGCAGAGGGTACGGTACAGTAAAAAAAAATATATCGTAATAACGGGAAGAAAAATTTCGTTTGAAGACGATAATTCTTTATTAATATTCGATGAATTGACTAATAAGAACTGTCGAAAATTTAACTCTAACGTGCTTAAATTTAATGTCACATTTGGAGGTTTAATTGACATTATGTCGATCCCAAACGCGACGCTAGCACAAAAGTCGACAGGGTTAATTGCAAAAAAAACTGTCGATCGTTAGCAAAAGATCCGTGCCTGCACTGATTTAATGCCCTGCTAGGCATGGACCACCATGACTATCCATTTAAATATCATCATTACATGTACAGAACCCGCTCATGCCAGTGTGTACCACGATGTATCATGCATATTTCCGCCCGGGTACCATACAATAATTCTCAATACTTAACACATCTGTCAAGGGGTTAGACGACAGATGACAACTGTTTGTACTTACCTCTCGTGTCTTCATTGGAACCCGATCCCGGCTTTAAAGCCGAGAGGAACAATACGTTAATGTAAACACAATGATACATATTACGTAACTCTATTACGTAACTCTATTCATATAAGTAGATAGGTATCGACTGATATGACACAATTTTCACCGTTAGATTTTTCAAACCATTGCAATTGTAATACAGAAAATGTATTACAAAAATAATGAAAATATTTAATTAACTTTAATTAATTAACTTTTCAAAAATTTTAATGTTATATGTTAGAACCACAAAGGCGTTGAATTTTAAAAGTCTATCAGAGAAAAAAAACAAAGGATTGATGATGACACATCCAGAGACAGCTTTCGGAATTCAAAATTCTGAATAAAAATCCACTATTAAAAGATTTTAGAATTAATTTCTGCAACTTAAATCTTTGAAGTAATCGTTTGAATTATTTGATGTGGGAACGTTTAAAAAGTGCATAATCAGCGCTTGCCAGGAGGCAGTTTGCCAGAATCCTGTAGTGATAAATCTTGAAGGCCTCCATTGAATAGAGAATCGTGCGAATTATTAACGCCCCATTAGTCTTCGCCCAACGTCTTTATTTGTACAGAGAAATCTTATTGAAATGCCTATCTGTTACTCGGAAAATTATAAAGGGCTTATCGGTACGGTGAGCGGAGTTCAGCTTCTTCGCTTCAGTGTCGTATAAATCAATTTCGTTGTCACAGTCCTTTGTTGTATTTCGAGCTAGGAAAATGCATTCAGGATAATAAGGTGTGATATTGAATACGAAGATATTATTCTTTAGTGGAATATTTTTCATAAAAACTGTCACTGAATAAATGAATGACAACAGAGTGGTAATGACCACGACTTACGAGTGTTGAGTGTGGGAACCCAAGCAGGCCCTTAACTTTGTGTAAATTATTTCATCACCACTGCTCTCAAAACAGTGAAGGAAAATATTATGAGGAAACCGACGTGTCCTAGAATTAAAAACAAAAGACATGTGTCATCCGCCAAACCGCACGGGGCCCGCGTGGTGGGTTATGGTCCACTCCCTCTTGAGGCGTGTGTCCCAGCAGTACAAAAGTACAACATACACATTCATAATTCTGTGCCTCTGTACACTTTTTCTGTTAAGGGTTTACTGATTAGATAATTACACACATCCTGCTGCCTAGTACCATTTTTTTTGAGATCGACACAGCAGAAGACGTTGTCTTCTTCAATACATGTCTAACAACCGCCATCTCAGTATGAACCCCCCATTTAGCTCGAACCCATGCTTAGTATTTCGGTCTTCCTGTTTTCTCAACAACTCATACTCAAACATTTTGCATTTCCTCATTCCAATTAAATAATCTAGATGTCTGCTAATTATTTAAATGAAAACCCTTTCCTTAATATTTACCTTATTAACCAACATAATCAAAAACATTTCGGTGATCGCAAAACCGATATCCTAAATGAACATTTAAAAGTTTGAGACATTAATTTATTTTGGCACAAACGCCTATATACCGCCTGAGGGTCCGCGCAGACAGAGCAGCAAGACTCTCGAGCAGTTTAATTAATTGGTAATAAACTTAAATAGAACTGAAATAGAGTTGAAAATAGCGTGCAAGATATAGGTTATTACACACCAAATGCGCGCGCGTATGCTCAGCCACACCCTATTGTAATAAACTACTATTGCCAATCCAAAAATAAAAACAAGGAAGGTATAGTGGGTTTTTTTTTCTCACAAGTATCACTTTTGCCAGATTTCCATTTATTTTAAATATCTATTTACGTTGGTACCTTATAATTAGTTCATAAAATATAGCTAAGACTTCACTTGGGGACTAATTGGAATGTAAATTTAAACATTTGTTTATGTTTTTCTGGTATGTTAGTTCATTTATTAACGCTCGCTGTAAGCAGTCATCTTTAATCATTTTTTTAACATTCTTTTGACAGTACGTGACATGAGCACTGACGCGACGGTTCGCTTCGCATTATGGCTAAGTTTTAGTCATAATGCGTTGCCTCACTTACCTTGTTCTAATTAGGCTTCTAGGCGTTATTATTCCAAGTATTTTTATTAGCGCACGCGTGCGCCCACGCGAGCAGTAGCGCGTTCGTTCGGCGGGTTTGGCACGAACATGCTCACACAGTTTCCACTGTCTGCGCTGACACTAAAGTGGGTTCCATAGAGTATCGAGGCCATTGCGCGCCATAACTTATTCGTTACATTATTTATTACCTTAATTTCTAGTAGTCCTTGTAAATAATTTTCAAAGTAAGACCAGCTGGATACTTACGGATTATAAGGTTCCGAAACTGTTTTACTGAATTAAGGAAGTTTATCACAAATCATTGCCTTCAGGACAACTATACAGATAGAAAAAGCTACTGGTAATAAAAATGGGCATGTATTGCGATTGTTATGGTTTGTCTATAAATATGTAAATATGTATCTAATTAAACATATTTATTTACATATAGTACTTACATAATAGTACAATATAACACTAAAATATTTATATTATGTAAGCACAAATATGTAATAAAAAGGACAAGAGCTCATTGGACATCAAACAATTCGACCACATCGCTGTCAGTGGGAAAAGTGCCGAAAAGGCTGACAGCGTAGCCACGTTGGATGGCAATTCCGATTCTTTGGCCAAAAAAATACATTGAGATTAAACGTATTTACTTTGTATCTCCACTCTTCACATTTATTTTAGTTAACTGTATTTTTTTTATTATATACTTGTTCATACTAATATATTTTAGTGTTAGCTAGTATTTTGAGCGAGAAGAGCAGTGGTGGCCCAGCGGTATTGGCCGCAACTTACGAGTTGTAGGTCGTAGATTCGAACCCTGACAGGCGCTTTATTTTGTATAAATTATTTCATCACCATCGCTCTCAAAACGGCGAAGGAAAACATCGTGAGGAAACCGAAATGTCCTAGAATCAAAAATTCGAAGACATGCGACATCTACCAACCCACACTGGAACCGCGTAGTGGATTACGGCCCACTCCCTCTCACAGAGAGGAGGCCTGTTTCCCAGCAGTGGGAACGTTATAGGCTGATTATGCTTACGCTTGTATTTTCTAATTAAGGTTTATTATTTTAAATTGAGCAATACATTTTGAAGGATAAAAAAATATAAAAACAGTAATTTGTTTTTACATAATAATGCACTGATAGTGCTGCTGCGGCTGCCGTGGCGTAGTCGTGCGTCGGGGATGTTTGCAGATAATAATATTGATGGTTTTGCCGCCATTATTAGGAACAGATGTACATCCCTGATGACTCGTGTTCGCGGCAGCACCAACAGTATTCTCAGTGTATTCGCAAATCGGTGGGATTCCCCGATGTTGCGGAGGTGGATGCGGCTCCACGCTGAAATCTAACTGTATATTTTTATACTAACACTAGAAGTTAAAAGTAAAATTGTTACTAACTCTATGGAATTCGGTTTGAAATAAAATAATTCTATTCTATTAAAAAAGAGCTAATCAAATCTTTACTTACTGTACATACGGAACCATGTCATAAACAACACGAGCTCAACAAACCGCGACCTCTACTAATACTTAATACGTCAAATTGTAGTCGGTCCGTTCTCTGTAGGCACGAGATGCAATACATAAATCCGACGAAACGTTTGCCCCAGGGGCTCGTACAGTAACAGGTTGTGAGGTTATAAAATATTTAATAGCAGACACTACTTACAACCAAACGAACCGAATCACGGATAAAATTTAGTACTATACAAAGAAACATAGCATCATAACATCACGCCGTTAGTCCCCGAAGAGTCCGGCAGAGGTGTAAAACCACATTTAAGATTAAGCAAAGCATACACGTAAGTTATAGATAAGTACCAAGTTTTAGGGAAAGAGGTTCGTCATCAACCGGGCACAAATCCAGATTCCGGCCTGTGTCAGATTGAAAATCCAAATAACACTTTTCCCGACCTGAGAATCGAACCCAGGACCTAATGCTCAGCTGCATTGCTTGCAACTACTATACCAGGAAGGCAGTAATATTTTTTAAAATATTATTATAAAAAGATACATCCGAATATTTTTGTACAAGAAATGAAACTTAACATCACAATATAGTTACAGCTAGCAAAACCACAAATGGAATCATTACGAAAAAAATTTAAACACAAAATCTATTAAGTACGGTCGCTGACCAATAAGAACTACAGACGCACAGCTCCGTGTAATTTTGTTTTATAATAATTGAAAAACAACATTTCGTCTCTTATCAAATGAACAAAAACATTATCGTAACGCGCCCAATGTAATTTGGAATAATGTTTTGTGTAATGGGTCTGCTCAGCAAAGTAGAGAGAGCGCAGTGGGCTTTTTGCCGATTTTCCCACGCCCCGGTCGCTATTACAAGCAAAGCAATCCACAAAAAGATAAATTGTGAGTGAATTTATTACAGTAGAGTGCTCTCAGCAGGACAGATTGTGTTAAAGAATACTCAGGTACTTGTTTTTTATCGTGTTTTGTTAATTCGTTGCAAAAAAAAAATGTTGACACGTTTCTTATCTCAGCCACAAATTATCCGGGAAGGCGTATTTTTACACGTCCATTTTATCATGGCCTTCTCTGATTGTTATTTATTAATTCGGGATTAAAAATAGACCTGCTACTGCGGAAACAGGAAACAGATGGCCGGATACAATGTTATTAATTACTTCACTGGAAAATGGTACGTACCTCCCTTATAGGTAGGTACGACACAATTTAGATTTTTAGATATCATTAAAACCATCGAGACTATTATTTATTGGATCTCCAACAGAGGCTACATAAGTATATGCATGTTTACAAAACAGGGACAAATACAAGTGTGCGCTTCCAATGAAGACTATAGCGCTTGAATTCGCCGCTAGAGACGCTAGTTTAGAGTGAGGTGTCTAAAAATATCAAATACTGAACGTTGTTTGCGGGATTTTCTATCGGGAATTTGTACATAATATTCATAATTTTTGTAAAGATTATGCCATTCCTGATTAATTATGGCTTAAGATTTTAAGTAACAAAAGTTATAGAGTAACACACCAATCACTTGTAATCTAGGTAGATACAATAAGTTAATTGTTTACATTACACTACCCAGATATCTAAACACATTCAGAAAACTAAATCACACATCGTGTCTTACTATACCTATATCTGTAATAATGTTTGTAGGACCCAAAATTCCTGACACTCGTCTGCCGCCATTTCCACATTAATATTACGAAGGTAAATCTCCAAAAAGGCGTGTTAGATATGTCACGACGTTCGCGACATTTGACGTGTCCTTGTGAACCAACGACTTCATACATTATGTTTTTACTTACTACATAATACAAGACTGATTCTTGGTAGATACAGTCCTACTTTTATTATTTTTTAACGTAACATAACATCACAATTTTATACCCTGAAGGGTTAGGCAGTTATGTTTAAGATGTATATACCTAAGGGCTCCCACACAAAACTGCATTGCGACGTCGCATCGCAAAAATCAGCGACGGTACCCTAAGATTTTCGTCTGCGCTCAGCTTCTGCGTTGCGAATTCGCACGAATTCGCAGTTTTGAGTGGGAGCCCTAATAGGCTTGAAGTCCTGGGATCCCCAGGTCGCATTTTTATATCAGAAATTATCTTAGCAGCAGGCCTAAATCTGGATTCGAGCATGGTTGCAATGCAATACATATTACTTACTTTGTGATAAGTTACTTAATGATTATGTGGTCATACTCCTTTATAGGAGCTCGTGGCTAAGTAATAATAACCGCACGGGTCGATCCATGAGGTTAAGCTACGCTTGCCAGCATTGGACCGTGGATGGGTGATCATCTTTACATATCGAGACTCCTCCGTGCCTCGGAAAAAAGCACGTTAAGCCGTTGGCCCCGGCTGTCATTCGTGGATCTTTGACAATCGGATTGTCATGTCGGGTTTCTGACGACCCGATATGACAATCAGTTTTACCAAGGGGTATCATATTACCCAGTTACTGGCTTGTGGAGGTCAGATGGCCAGTCGCTCTATGTAAAATACTGGTATGCAGCTCTATCCGTATAGACTGGAAACCGACCTCAATGTAGTTGGGAAAAGGCTAGGCAGATTGCTCCTTTATAGGGGTAAATTTTCTTAAGTTTTCCGCTTTTCAAATACAGTCTACTTCTAGTTCAGCCACAGAACTAGCACTTCGGTCCACTGGCTAAGGACGGCGCGCGTCGGTCTCAGACTGCAATCATTTAGGCAAGTCTTTAATTTTAAGTGACTCATAAGGATATCATAGGGTTTATTAATAAACGTTGCTTTAAATTAAGAGACGTTATAAAGTTAAAAAAAATAAGGGTAAACAGACGTTAACTACTTACCTTTAAGCAACATTTATAAATAAAACCTTGTGACTTCTTTAAATGAAGCTGTAGATATAAATCAATGTTAAATCTGATTTTGCATGTGATAGCGCTAGATGCGACATGTCCGAAAGATTCGATAGCCGCGGGCCTAGACAAGTGACAATCGCTTCCAAAGTGTTTTGAATTTCTACAACGACTTTCAACAGGATTGCCATAAGCCTTTCGATAGCTTATGTCAGTCCTATACATTTTTGCCTTTTCCATCATCGTTATCGCTGATAGAATGTCACTTTGTCTAAGGCCTCTGGCTAGACGAAGTCACGAATTACTTCGTATTTTACGTGCCCTGTCAGTATAATTTTTCCTTTCAGCCCGCTGATAACCAGCTAATTTGTATCAGCCCTGCACATATAAAAAAAACTTTCCTTGCTTTATGGTCCATTCCCCGTGTACTCCTATAATAGGTTACCCCGTTTCTTCCCGCGGGTGTCGTTATAAGACTGAACTGAATTTTTACCTTAAACGTAGGTACATGTGTGTATAGGACGTCATGTATGAATTGTACACATACATCGCCGTACAACCTTATATTTTGGTAAAAATGTAGATAGATCCTAAATAAATTGCGACCGACAAAGACCTACAGGGACACCTTTAACAGTAATATACTACCTCCCACAAGTCCCAGAGCAATTATAATTACGTCACGAAAATCAACGAGAAACCCAATCGTAATCCAAAACAGAATTTAGTGTTCTCTATCCCACGAAGGATCCAGTGGACATCAATCGCTCCTGTCCTAATAACCGTTTAAATAGCAGAAAGATTTATGGAAAAGCCCAACAAAAGGGCCTCGATCCGCCTGCGCCGATAAATCTACGTAGAAAATAATACGATCCCCGAGCGATTTGTTCAGTGGGACAAAGCCTATGTTTTGTTCAATAAAATTAAGGAGCGTTTCATAGCGAAGATCGCGCCACGTCAAGTTGTTCGATCGTTAAGATACTCCTACCATGCTTATGTCACAGTATAAATAATTACAGTATTCCGTCTTCTTAAAAAACGGCCGAAACGACTCGCTTCGAAATATTAGTAATAATAATTAGTATACTGCCGACATATAATACTGCTACTTATATATTCTGTGCTTAAGTGTAATGCCTATAGGTACTACTCCAACTAAATTCTTTTAAAGTTTGCCTTTTAAAGGCGTTTTTCTCATGCGATTTTCTCTATTACTTAATTATATCGAAAGTACTTGGTATAGATTTTTTTTTGCATTTTCTTGTTCAATGAAATCAAAGGTTAATTTGATACGCTAATTACTTGTTTACACCATTTTGGTGACTAGTTCAAAAGTTCGATAGAATTCATGCAAAGTTTTTTTTTAAACCCTTAGCTAATTATGTGTGACAGGCGTTTAAAATCTTTTAAAACCGGTTACCCTTTACCCCATTCATACATTAATTAAAAGCAGGTTACTATATACTAACTCCCTCATAAAAAAATCCTTCAAACCAAACGGCTATTGCATAAGGGTAACCCTTATTAGATAAACGGGTAAGGAAACTCAATCAAAAAACCTTTCCCTCGAAAGGGTATGAACGGGTTTCCTAACCCATTCATTGGATGAAGGTTCCCTCGCAAGGGTTTTAATGGGTTTAACCATTCAGTTGCTAACTAAAACGACATGGCTAACCCATTCAAAGTGTTATTGTTATAATTGGGTTTTGAAAGGGTTAACCATGTAAAATGTTTACATGTTTGATAATTAGGGTAATCGAATGACCCTGTTAACGTTTGAACGACTTACATATCTCCCAAGCGGGATTATACGTTATTTTTAGCCGTTATAGTAAATGACATTCTAAAATGCCTTCATATCTTGAGCTCGAACAGGTGTAGAGACACTCATGAGAAATAATTTATTGCAAAGGGTAAAACACCCTTATCTTTTATTTATATTTAAATGGGGATTTTCATATTCTAGGGAAGCTTTAGTTCATAATTGATATGTGACCTTTCGTTATAAGTGAGATATGTAGGTATAGTAATTGCTTTATCAACTTTGGGTTGAACATCACTTAAAATAATGACCCTATAATGTTCCCACTGCTAGGACACAGGCCTCCTCTCTGTGAGAGAGAGTGGGCCATAATCCACCACGCTGGCCCAGTTGGTGAATATCACTTCCACGTCAATGACAAAGTCTATTTCTCTATGTGACAGTTAGATAGTTTCAAACTGTGAAGCTTAAATTTACTGGGAACTGTTGTCAAATGTGATAAATTAAATACGAGATCGACTATACTAAGTCAACAAAGATATTTTATAAGTGAAAATAAATATCGATACTGCTATACGCCCTTTGAGCCCAGAGGTATCGATATGAATAGAATTTAAATTATACCGAAACTTACCGTTTAAATCAACAAAAGTAAACGTACAAGAAGTGAAACTGCAAAGCTGTTCCTAGTGCAGTTTGAGGTAAGAAAATAAAAGTTGGACATACATACATACATCTACATAACGTAGATATCTGTTACAAATCGAAGCTCCACTCACAGTCGCACGACAAAAGAGCTGAGACCACCTTTTTTATCTTTCTCCTTTCGCTTGGACGAGCCTCGTGAGTGAAGAAAATTATTGCCTCGCAGAAAAACCTGTGGAGTCGAAGGAAGGTCAGGAAACAGCACACAAAGACAAAACTGCCGACTGAGGAGATCGCCGAAATAATCACCCCGACGACGGAACTGGAGCAATTTATCTTTTTAAATTCCCTTCGATCAATACAAATTCCTTTTCTATTTTAAAGTCTCTTCTGTGTGTGACACTGTTTCAAACTATTGTTCTGTGTTACACAAAGACTAAATGTAATAAATGTTTGTCATTCAGATATCAGTTCCCCCTCACCTCCCATTGTGTTAGATCAAATCTCATCGCTTCATTTATTTGACTACTTATGCCGATTTGCAATTACACTCAATCACTCATGTTATTAAATTCTGCGAATTTGGTACAATATTTGAATAGCAAATTGGAGTAACTAAACAATCAGGAAATTGCTGCTGTTGTAAAATGAATAGGTATTTTAAATTTTGTTGAGTGGAGAAGTAGAGTAATATAGGCATAATTAAGTGTGGCGAGCATTTCCCCGACCGCCTCTAAAAGTAATAATTTCGTGAAAATAGTGGTGCGGCGCGACCTAATCATGCCTGCATGACCGCGCAGCGATCTCCCATCTACGTCTCATTAAGGCTTGGCGCTAGCGTGTAGGACGAAGCGTACGATTCTCGGCAGTTTAGCAGAAAGTCCCAAGTCGTAATTCGTGGCGGCGAAGGCTGCTAACAGACCGACTGCCGAGCATTATTAACGGACCATTAGCTCTCATTCGACGCTTGCCGGGATCTGCAAGACGCCACCGAGTTTTCGAGTCGGCGAAAATCTGATAATATTGTCGACAGTTTAAGTTTGTGAGACAGGTTTTCTTTGACGTTGTTTCGATACAAAGTAATGAGCCTCTGTTTAAATTAACGGGAATTTAAGGAAATTTTAGGAGGTATAAAGTTGTTTGTGTTGTTCAGTCACGACATGTATTTTTCGTCACATTCTTTTATTAGAATTTTGTGTAGGCGGTACTCTAACAAAATATTTTTATACAAAGATTGCTTTTAAAAACCGTAACTTCCTTTTTCTACACAGTGAATTTACTTTAGCACAAGACCAATCTTGAACTAAGTCACTTGCACGATACACTTTGAGATATTATTATGTATTCGTATGTAACAAGGCCGCGATATCGTGACGACAGCTTATAAGATGTCCAACGAGCTCGGATATATCAGTCGCTGAAACGAAAACAAATACAAATCTGTATTCAAACTTCCGTAAACATTATTCCATGAACTCTCAACCGATTCAATATGCATTTCATATGAACAATAAAGAGAGGAACCCATTTCCGTCGCAAAACAATTTTACTTCAAATAATATTTGTGCGCAGGCAAACTATCTGGCAGTCAACAGTAGTTCATGGTACACCAGCGGCTATATTCTGTAACTGCACTAACTTTTATGCAAATACAGAGTGTAACGCAGGAGCACATCCCACCTGGGATCCGACGCTCAACTCCACAGCACGCCCCCCACTCACTAATTAACGACCAAAGTTTGAACAACAACAATACCTAAAGCCATACCTCATTAGAGATTGTACTTGTGTATGAAAAATAGACCGTTATCCAACAAAAGTTCGGGTATATCTTTTGAAAAATAAATTAATGAGAAAAATTAAGGGTAGGATTTTTCGACAGGCTTAGTACAGACAGATTCGCGCACGTTGTTCGTCTTGACGAAAAAACTATTCTTGCGTCAACGCGTTTGTTAACTTGACAGATCATGCATCATTGATTTGCAATTTACACCGCGTATCGTGAATTGCGCAATCAATACGACTACGTAGCCAATTTACGCTTAGAATGTTAGTAATATAAT
The DNA here is from genome assembly GCA_949152455.1 of Lithophane leautieri. Classification (NCBI taxonomy): domain Eukaryota; kingdom Metazoa; phylum Arthropoda; class Insecta; order Lepidoptera; family Noctuidae; genus Lithophane; species Lithophane leautieri. Next base: position 12,860,592 of record OX424459.1, read on the forward strand.
AATGTCTTAACGAAGCCATGTCTAGCCGCTAATAATCCGAGAACGTAACTTTACTAACCTAATTTCTTGGATTATCCCCAGTTAATTAATATTTACTTATTTTTATAAAAAAAAACCTTTTTAATGTAAAAATATTATTATAGCCTAGAGATAGAGTCTTTTCATAGGATTTGAAGGCTATATAATGTATTCTACGTAAAACGAAACCAACTTACGTGGGTGTTCTAAGCACTTAATATTGTCACTAACGCCTCATTTACGGAGACGCGGGGCGTTGCGCGGCGCGTGCAGCGTGGCGTTTGGCGGAGCGTCGGACATTTTTTCTGTTTACGGAGCGGCGCCGCGTGCAGCGGCACTTATCATCGCACGCGTAAACACAAACATATGGCTATATACGATGTTGTTCTTAGAGATGCGAGGCGAGAAGAGGGGCGGTGCCCGCCGCTGCACCCGCCGCGAAATGTCAAGCGTGTAGTGAAGCACGCGGCGGGCATCGCGGCGGGCATCGCGGCGGGCAACACTACGGCGCACGCGGGGTACTCAAGTCTGTTTTTAACCGACTTCTAAAAAGAGGATGTTATCAATTTGAACATAGAATTTTCTTCTAAAAAAAAATCGATCACATTGTACTCCATTGCGACGGTGACTATGTCTGCGTTGTGCGATTTCCAAATAAAACCGGCAGAAGGTTCCGCCGCGGACACCGCCGCGGGCACTGCTGTGTGCGCCACCGCCTTAAACGCTGCGTGTGACGTGGCGGTGACATCCGCGGGCCCCGCCGCAAAAACGCTCCATTTCAAGCAAACGCGTATAAAAACGCTTCTCCGTAAACGCACTCTTAGGCCTTAAGCTTATCTGGTAAAAAGTCAGATATATAGCGACAGACAACAATAATGACAACTGTTCGCATTATATTCGCCCTCCTAGCTGACATTTAGTGCCTTGATGGCGATGAATCAGAAAGTGAGTGTGTTTGGCTTTATCTCTGTTTGGTACGTTTTCGTGAGTAACCACGTAACCAATTTTGATATTTGGTAAAGGCGTAGACTAGTACCAGAAAAACGAAAGAACGGTATCGATACTGCCATCCACGAAGACGCGCCCCACTCTGCTCCGCTCCGTACTAAAGTACACCTTACAGTTCAGTAATCGTAGAGTGGGGCGCGTCTTCGTGGATGGCACTATCGAAACTTCTTATTATCGAAAATTGAAAACTATTTATACAAACAGAGCCGTGAGAATAGCTAGTAACAAGTTTTTCTAGCTTAATGATTAGACGCGTTCCCGGGATTACAGGATATCTTGTGAGGGGAGGAGTCAATGTTTTGTTCAAAAGTTTTAATGGCAGTTGTTGATTGATTGTTCCCCTTGCGTTTTTCCCGGTCAGTGTAACCGGGCCCTTATTTTCCTATGAACCAGTTTATGCTCATTAGCAACTATTAGTTGCGGCGAATCTAATTCTTCTTTTTCAATAAGCGTATTCTAACCAACTCATTACTAAGTAAACTTTGCTTTGAGGCTGCTCTGTTTCTGGAGAAAGTACATCTGGTATGTTAAAAAAATACAGTAGATGTAGATATATTTAGTAACTTATTCTGGTTAACTAGTCTTCAAGAGTCATAAAAAACCTTGTAAGAAATCGACACGTGTTTCGTCTCTCAACGAGGCATCCTTAGGATGACGATTGACTGTCAGCACAATTGACGGGGTCCGGTAGGACCGATGCCTGCCAGGGTTGCGGGAAAGTCCGAAAGGGATACCGGGACCTTGGCAACAGGCAACTGAAGGAACACGGGTGGGTTTAGTCAGTAAAAGTCTGACACGCCCTTCCGCTCCGCCCAGAGTGGGAGAAGTAATTGGACGAATTCCCACAATTAAAAAAAAAAAAAAAATGATAATTGAGCAGTTGCAAACCATATAACTCTTGAAGAATAGTTAAGTGGAATAGGTTATTATACATTTACGTCTATTGTATTCTATAATGGATTTCGGCAAAGTCACGCCTGAATCAATTAACAATCTGGTATGTTCACACAGGCACATGTCGATGGCGTCCATGCCATCGTTAGGCAGAAATCTACGTTTTGCTGTGTAGAATGCGAGCCAGCTCCCATGTTTTTGTAATACTTTCGATTTAAAAGATTGTCCATGGAGTTTCTTGCCCTTCCTTTCCATAGAGATCTTCGTTTTGGACCGGGCAACTATCTTCAACTTTCTGCCTAACTAACCGACTCCTTGGCAATTCAGAAGTGCCTGTAAATGGTTAAACAGTAATAAATGCTTTTTATTTGAACATAACAAGGAGGTATGACTCATCCTATATTTAGTGATATTATTCGGAAATGTAGATCATTAGTCCAATAGAGCTAATAATGATGATGGTGTTGAATGATGCATTAAAAAGAGACTTTACGAGGAATGAACTCACTTAAGTATCTACATCCGGCCCTTCCGGGGCATCGAACCGCGCTACTATCCTTGCTGACTGGCTAATATTTTTATCAAGAATTGAAATAGTCATGTACATGTAGAAGAAGTTTCTGGTATGTCATTTTATTTTTGTAAAGTGATTTTATCTGAATGCTGATGACCAGGTTTTTGTTGGCCATTTTCCTGAGCTAGCACCGTGTTATAAGTATGTAGATATTTTCCGGAAAATCTGATAAAATAGGAGTTTGCATAAGAGTTAATTAAAATAATTATCTATATTTATTACCTTACGTAATAAAAGTTAGTTGTTGTATATTCATACTATTAGGTGTGTACCTATATACAAAAAGCTATGGTTCTGTACTCTTTACTCTGTTCTTTTCAAATTCATATAATTTTTCTTACTATGAAAACTGTACTGTTCTAATTTGATTCTATTAAAATACAATTCAATACCTGCTACTTTAGTTTATTCGTTCAACAGTTGTTATGTATATATTGTCTATGCTATTTACTAAAGGTTTTACCTACTCATTATTCATATAATATATTAAAGGTAAATGTTAATGTTAAATATGGGTACACTAGGTGGGTACGTTTATAATCTAAGGTGGGTACACTACGTGGGAAACAAGACGTTATGTATATGTATGTATATTAAATTAATTAAGGAGCTTCTTTCCTACATAGTGTGTCGGTAAATTATTTCCAAAGGTAATTACGATAGACTAACTAGTTATTAATATTTTAATAATAATACCTATGCCGATATAGTAGCCGATATATAATGGCTTAATTGCCAACAGCCTTGGCCAACACCTATGGAGGCTCTTGTTGGGCAGCTGGGTTAAGGGCCTGATTCAGAAAGCGGTACTCCTGGACACGGCCCGTATTGTTAGGAGGTTCCTCTCTCTGGAGCCCTGATCGCCGGTAACTTGGACCCTGTTCCCGATACCGGTGGACTACTATTTTTTATATTTTTAAATGTTTGACGGTGTTAGCAATGGCTGAGCGATAGTGCCGTCATCATCTCGATTCGGTGGTATGGAATCCATAGTGCAGGTTTACTTTAAAACACGATGATACAGCAAATCAGTTAGTATTTCACCTTCAGAATAATCATCACAGTAGGTACAATACTAATAATGTTCACGCACTACTTTCTACGTTCGGGCAAACCGACAGTTTCGCATAGTAGAAGTGGAGGTCTGCATCCGTTCGTTGCCCTCACAACACTGACTCGTCGCTCAGCCACTTCCCTTACCACGACTCTGTCCACGTGCCGCCCCACTTTAGCGAGTGCGTCACGGCGTTTACCCTCACCTTAGTACTACAATAATCAATTGAGAGACTAATATCTCTCAACTTTTGTAATCTACATGTTTTATATTTTTTAATTCTAATATTTAAAATTTTAATTTTTAGGTGTATAAATTAAATAAAGGAAATAATACCTATACCTAATAATAATCCGCCTGTATTGTCCCACTGCATTGCAAAGACCACTCGTTCCGCCCTCTCTTAACTATAGATTAGGTATTTTAGATAACGTACTTTATTAAACGTAGCCGCCGTATTTAGCCTAGCCTTAGCCTGCAGAATAAGCAAGCTGAGGTGGCAGTGAGCTGGCCATTTTTATCGAAGGACCGATGGCCGCTGGAGCAGACGAGTCCGCGTATCGGTAAGCGTAGTGTGGGAAGATCCCAGCTAGATGGACCGACGACCTTAAAAAGTTTGCTGAGACAGACTGGATGCGGAAGGCGGAGGACAGGGTGTTGTGGCGCACCCTGGGAGAGGCCTATGTCCAGCAGTGGACTACGGTAGGCTGAGTTGATTGATTGACTTTATTAAACTATAAGCTCTCTACAGTTTATAATCACCAACAGCAAGCCGCTATCACCTCTTACAGTTGAACATCGACTTCCTAACTATTAAAGTAAACGCAATGGAATTGCGATTTTATAAAATACTAGCTGATGCCTGCGACTTCGCCCACGAGGATGTGAGTTATTATATACTAAAACCTTACTCGAGAACCACTCTATCCACTGGTCAGAACAGCATGAAAATTGGTGCCGTAGTTTTTGAGTTTATCGAGTACAGAACGACAGACAGACGCAGCAGAGAACTTTGTTTTATAATACAGTGTGTTAGGGTAAACAACTTTAACCTTGAAACCAGTGGTTTGGTTTCATTTATAGAACGTAAAATCAATGGAAAATTACTACTTTTTTTTTTTAAGGAAAATCTACCTTTTAACACAAGAATATTTCACGCGCTAGCGGCTAGGGCAACGAACTTGCGTCTCAACACGGGGCCGGGGCGCGGCGCGGGCGCGAAGAACACACCTGTCCGCGCGTCCCCTTCCCCTCTCTTACCTCACTCCAGTCAGTCAGCTGCACAGAGTACTTGGTCAGCTGTTTCGCTAGCGAGTGCACGTAGTGCAACGTCGTAGCGCCGCCGCTCATTTCTCGCGCGTAAACAATAATAATTGTAGTTGTGAGTAGTAGTTACACGTAAGGATGTCTTACACGAATGAACAGTTTACCGAAATAGTACGGCTTTACGCCATAGCGGGTGATGATAACCTGAACGAGGCGCGTAGGATGTACGCCGAACTATTCCCTAGACAACGTGTACCAAGCCGTAAAACAATGTTGGCGGCTACACGGAGAATGTGTAGGTACCTACGGACAGTTCACCGTGCCGGCCCACGCTCAGGGTCGCCAGGGTCGGTTGGTAACCAGCAGCTGCCGGTTGATCGGCAAGAACGTATCCTGAATGTCTTCGCGGAGCAGCCAGAGGAAAGTACCAAGAGGGCGGCACGTGTTTTTAATGTTTCCCACTTGACAGTATGGAGACTTCTCCACATCGATCATCAACATCCGTGTCATTTTCAACCGGTTCAAGAATTGAATGACAACGATCACATACCGCGGATGGTATTTTCCCAGTAGTAAGCCAGGTATGAAGTATGAAGGGAAAGTTGTATCACAGGTTATGTATGTGTTTTCATGTGTTGTGTAGGTAGGTAGTGGGCGGCGACCGGGCGCATATCCATGAATTAGCGGACGGTGTCGGATAGGAACTTTTTAAAATCTTTTAATGAAAATAAGGTTTTTTTTGTTGTTACTGGGTCATTTATTTTTATATTTAAGTCAAGTACCCATGGTTTGAGTGACAACGGTGTTTACCCTTACATACTGTATATAAGGATATTGCGTGCGATATCAAAAGTACTACATACCGTAACAGGTGTAGCCTAGCAACCAGAACATAGATCATTTTAAATCTAGAAGGGAAGACTTCATAAAGAAACGCTGGAAGTGCATTCCTAACACTAACAAACCTATAGTTTTGAACACTCGAAGTAACAACGAATACTGAATCAATATGCCTAGACTTTTCCCAACTACATTGGGGTCGGCTTCCAGTATTTACATGGAGCGACCTATCTGACCTTCACAACCCAGGTACTGGGTAACACGAAAATGATATAATAATGGATACTTTCGTTATCTGCGACACAGTTTTTAACTTTATGTCGGTCGAAGTGGCGGTGCTTGGGGGAGGCCTATGTCCAGCAGTGGACGGCTTTCGGCTGAAATTATGATATATTATAATAATATATATATGTAATTATTATTGTAATTATATAATATATTTATATTAATAATATAAAAATAATTGATATTAATAACCTTCACAACCCTGGTACTGGGTAACACGAAAATGAAGTAATAATGGATACTTTCGTTATCTGCGACACAGTTTTTAACTTTATGTCGGTCGAAGTGGCGGTGCTTGGGGGAGGCCTATGTCCAGCAGTGGACGGCTTTCGGCTGAAATGATGATATATTATAATAATATATATATGTAATTATTATTGTAATTATATAATATATTTATATTAATAATATAAAAATAATTGATATTAATAACCTTCACAACCCTGGTACTGGGTAACACGAAAATGAAATAATAATGGATACTTTCGTTATCTGTGACACAATTTTTAACTTTTGTAGCTATCACCGTTTCCATTGTAATTATGTCAATTTGTTATTGTTCCAAAATATAAACTTTTTTTTTACTTTGTTCCATAATTACCACTCGGCAATCGAATTGTTAAAATTTTGCCTATGTTCGAAATACACGATACAGATAAATCGTAAATGCTTAATAAATCACTAAGGAATAATATATCAGAAAGGGATAATACTCGCGTAATTTGTTTAATATCAGTACATAGGCAATCTCAATCACATAACGAGCTGGCCCTTTCGGGAACAACCCAATTTACTAGTGTACAAGTTTATATGCCAACTGTCCTTTGGGTATCATAATAAATGAGGGGGCAAATTCACGACCTTCCCCTTCTATTGAAATTTTACCTAGTCATCCATTTGGAAAATTTAATTAGCAGTTAAATATAATTCTATTTGAACGAATTAGTTAATAGTTTGTTTTTATTTTGTCTTAAACCATTCATTATTATTATTTATTTGTTTTATTAAAAAAATGGCCAAATACGAGTCGGACTCGCACGCGAAGAGTTCCGTACCACTTTACAATACTTAACATTGCCTATTTCTTAAACAGGTTCATTTCATTTTAATCTTATTTTATTTTTTACTATAGCGGCCATAGTAGCTACGTACACGCTCTGTGAAAAATTTCAAATTTCAAGTGTCTACTTTTTGTGGTTCAGAAGATAGAGCCCTGTGACAAATAGATGAACGGACAGACAGCGAGGGTTCCGTTGGCACCCTTTGGGTACGGAACCCTAAAAACTGTCAAATGATATGCAAATAGTATGTTAATAATTTTAGTTTCCATTTTTTAGCCATCGTTGGTTGACCTCTCTCATTATCACATTTGGAAAAAAATATTTAATAAAATACCTTCGTGTTTTTAGCCTTATAGGCAAACCCTTCCAACATCCAATCATATTAATACTTGGTCGAAACAAACAAACCGCCCAACTTTCTAATTCATGCGTTTGAGTTTAATTACTGTTATTAATCAATTCGGATTTGGCACATATTTGTTCAAAATCATTGGAATTCTAATTTCACTTTGCCTACACACATAATTATTAGCAGAGATTCCTGCTGTGTTTTGTATTACGGCGAGTAATTAATCTTCGCAGTTAATACCTCATAAATATTTTATTATACCTACTAAGTATTATCTATTATAAGTACTAGCGACCTGCCCCTGCTTCACAAGATTTGTACGACTTGACAAAACAAAGAGATTTCTTTATTATGTCAGTTAAGAATTAATATTAACATTATTACATAATATATATATATGTGTCGGTCGAAGTGGCGGTGCTTGGGGGAGGCCTATGTCCAGCAGTGGACGGCTTTCGGCTGAAATGATGATGATATTATTATTATAATTATATATATTAATATTAATATTATTACACAAAAACGTTCCGGAATAAATTCTCTAAAGTAAAACGCGGTCACACAGATAAACACAAACGGCGACTTTGAGTTTATAATAATTGTATAGATATAGATTTACAGCTTATTCCTGCTCCGTTATATTCCAAGCCAATGCATTATAAAGGAGTCCGAAATGAGTATTTACGGCTCTATTACAAACGGAAGAAAACAAGGGATCAGAATTAAAGAAAAGATTAGTAATTCCTCGTCGGGAGACGCCGAAGTGAAGTGGCGCAAACAATAAATCTTTGGCCGTTTCTTCCGACCGGCCGCAGCAAAAACGACTCGCGTAATTAATTACCTCACTTGGTCGGTCAGCTTTGGATTCCAATCCCTGCTTTCGACTTTTTTTGGCTAACATTAAACTGTGGGTGGCTGGGTAATTGATTTCGTCTAAGCTGCCAACTGTATAAACCGAATGTCAATCAAGTTTACTTGAGGCGAGTGTTGAATGACGTTTTGAAGGGTTGTCGAGTGTTTGATGCATGGATTAGGGGTGACACACGTAGAGAAAAGCTTTTACAAAAGTCTTAAATAATTTTTCTATGGGATTTATATTATAGGCATTATTAAAATCCTTAGTTCAGTATAAAGAGTAAAATTTATATCGACAATCCGTTAAGGGGACGTAGAAGCCGTCATTTACAACAAAATTACCCCTTATCACATAGAAGCTAATGTCAACAATTTTCTAGTAATTTTATATGTTTATTTCATTCATTTTAAATGTTAAAATGTCAAATTACTCTAAATGGTTGACATTTTTATAGGGGTCATAAAGGGTCATTAGGTTGAAAATTACCTCTCCTAAATCCCCTTAATGGATTGCCGACATAATAACCCTGTATAAATATAAATTATATTTTTCGATATTAGATTTTTTTAAATAGTTGTTTGTATAAAAATATAAATTGTGTAGCCTACCGGTATCGGAAACAGGGTCCAAGCTACCGGTGGATCAGGGCTCCAGAGAGAGGAATCTCGTACAATGTAATAAAAAATATTTATGAACCAAGCGCGTTTGATCTTTACATCGATTCAAGAACAAATAATACAATAAATGCTTTGAACTCGCCCTCTTAAACTATTATTATAAGCTGCTTTGGCCGCGGCTTCGCTCTTATTTATGTCGGAAATTATCCCACGGGAACGCTACCGGAATTAAAATTACCATGTATTGGTCCTGGTTATAAACTATATCTGTGCGCCAAATTTCATCCGAATCCGTTCAGCCGTTTTTGCGCCAATCCGGAATATACATCAAGATCAAGACAAACTAAAGGATCAGAACAGACAAAAGGACAAACATTCCAAAAACTACAGTTTCGGCATCTGACTTGTTCCCACACCTCGTAGCAATTACTAAGTATTTTCCAAAAATATTCAATGCACAATTTTGACTTCGTTACTATTTCATTAAAATATAGAAGGTGTATAGATTTGACGCAGCCGCTAAAAGTTACAAACAAAACAAAAAAATAATTACACCGCAACCTCGAAGTCAACAGTATATTAATTTCCATGAAACCGTTAAAGAAAAACGTGTTTCTCTACAAATTACTTCGGAGCAGTATCTGATAGCCAGACGAGAAAAAAATATATTAAAACATCGTTGAAGTTGGAACTCTCAGTAATGATCTGCAGCGAGATCGCTTTGAATTGTTTTCGTTTTCGCCTCGCTCCGGCTCTGAAGAAGGTTTCGACTTAGCGAGACTGAAACGCGCTTATCTGTTGTGCTTCCTATCAGCTACCTGGCTGTTTTGTACACCTTTGACGTCAGAGGGTTAAATTGGATGCTGTTGTACATTTTTGAGACTATCTTCCACTATAATTTTGCTTAGATGCAACTATAACACATTATAAAACCGGCCAAGTGCCTGTCGAACGACGCGCAATGTAAGGCTCCGTAGTTGGGATGAGTTTATCAAACCAACTTAACATTGTAGTTGAAAAACTTGTCCCATACAGAATGTAGGGGAGAACATGTTTTTGCAACTGCAAATGTAACTAAAACAACCCACATACCACTTTATCGGCGTGATTTATATGTACGTACACCCATACCAAATTACAGCTTTCTAGCACCAACAGTCTCTGAGCTAAGCCGCGGACAGATGGACAGTCAGACAGACGCATATAGCGAAACTATAAGAGTTCCTTGTTGACTACGGAACCCCAAAAAGTCGCTATTTCGTGTCTGATTGTGTGCCGCGTTGTTCTTCTAAACTGCGCTACCGGTTCTGACTGATTTCACAGTCATTCAGAAAAATTATTCCGGAAGGTTTTTAAGTATAATACGATACTAGTATTAAACTTACATAATTATAATAAAGAAATCTCCATGTTTTGTCAAGTCATAAAAACAGTCAGAAGCCGTTCGCTGGTAACTACTAAACACCAATGTATTAGTAATTTGTTCAGTTCCTCTGACTGTCCTCCAAAACTTAGAAGCGATAATGTCATGCACAATAGACTTCTTGATATTTCTATCTACGAACGTATAGACGAAGATAAAGAAGTATGTAATAAAGAGCACATAGCTTTCCGTAGTTTCTGCCTAGTCCTATGGGAAAAAGGCATGTTATAAAAACCTATTAAACTTTGTCAAAGTCAAGTAATTGATTTTAAGTATACCACTAAAAGGCACTTATGAACGTCAAAATTTACAAGAAAAAAGAATTAATTATAGGTGCCCATTCCAAAAAGAGTTTCGTATGGAGAAAGATGGCAACATTTATCAACAAAAATCATTTGTGTTGCAAGTTATTTACTGTAAATTTTATAATTTTCCCCCAAGTGGATTTGTTGCCAATCTATAACATAAAATCGACTTTCGTTCCATTCCTCCTCGATATAACTAAAATCTTTCCGCACCTACAAAGTTACTAATTAGCTGGAAAAGTTTGTTTACGTAATTAATTTTATAGCTAAGTCGGTAACATTTTAGGAGTAGGTTCTTTACCAAATGATTTATTATCTGCTGTACTTAAGTACTTTGCTTCGCATATTCAAGTTAAAGTTAGTTAATCTTAACAACTTAACCACTTTACTTATCACTAATTAAGTACATCTTAGAAACTTAGTACCTAAACAGTTCCTAATTACAAATACACTAGGCACTCATGAAATAACAGAGTATTATAATTACCACTAGAGTGGGAACAGGCTGAAAACAATTAAGTTAGCACAAACATTCGTAGACTATAAGTTTAGGTTCCGAATAACTAGAGCTTACACGAACCTTGTTAGTTATGTTAACAATACAAGTGAATAACAATGATGTTATACGAAATTATATGAGGCCATTGACTAGAGTGAGTTAAAGCCAAGCGCACATTACAGTCGCAACGGGCCGCAGCGCAACGCATTTTCATACAAAAAAGTGCGATGCATACAAAAAAGTGCGATGCGACTCGCCTGTAGTGTGCGTTGGTTCATAGAAAATGTACGGCAGTGAGGAAGGAGAGGATTTCTGTAATGCGTTGCGTTGCGGTGCGGCCCGCCTCAATCTGCTTTAGCACTTGTGGCGACCCAAGGTCACGCGCGTTGCCTTGAATATACAACGTTTGGATTTAAAAAATTTAAACGAGGTAACAAAATGCTTATTTATAGACTAATTTTATGTTCATAACAGAATAAAGGCTCTTACATACTGGGGCGATTCGTCGCGTGACGCGAATTTTAACAAAACAATTTCTCACGGCGAACAATGCGGCGGCGCGGCGTCGCGTCGCGCGACGAATCGCCCCAGTATGTAAGAGCCTTAAGGCGCTAAGTCCCGTTTAGTACCGTAAAACGGTCACTTTAAAAAGCCTACTCCTCATTAACGACTTGGTTAAACGATCTGAAAAAAATATATGTTTGCCATAGATTCATGTACAACATTTTTGTTAAAGGGTTTTTGCGAATTGCTAATAGTTTTGCCTTAAAAAAATATTTACCAAAACGCTATTTTTGGCTAATATTCGCTACTACTTCTAAACGGCTTTGAATTTTGTAAATATTTTTACACTGAAAAATTGATGGTTACAAGGACTACAAAACTGTTAGAGCATTTTTAAATCAATCAATATTTGCAAAGATAATGACCCCATTTAGAGATAGAGGTTCAGAGGTGCTCTGCGCGGGGCGCGGGCGGCAGTCGCGCGTTAGCATTGAGACGGGATGGCTGTGTCGCTCGCTGCTCCGCCCCGGCTATGGACCGATGCGCGCGTTTGCGTGTATTAGTGCAAATATTTACGTTCGAATTGTATCAATGTGCGTTTATAGACTAGCTCGCTGCAGACAGCCCAATCCAATTGCGCGCGTAGGCGCTTTATTGTTGTTTTTTTTTTAAATGTGTTATTACGTATAATACTCTTTTTATTTACATTAACAAAATTTACATACAAATTAAAAATTTACAATATAAGTAAACCAAAAAAAAATTTTAATATAACATAACATCACGCCTGTGTTTCCCGAAGGGTTAGGCAGAGGTGTACTTTTAGTTAGTACACTCACATTTTGCCAGTTATGTCCCATGTAATAGGGGCGAGCCTATTGCCATCAACTAGGCACAAATCCGGACTCCGGGCTACTACTGAGCAATTTCAGATGTAAAAACCGGCCAAATGCGTGTCGGACCACACAAAATGAAGGGTTCCGTAGTTGGGATGAATTTATGCCAAGAACAAACTGAACATTGTAGTTGAAAAACATTTTTTGCAACTGCAAATTTAAGTTGGTCGATTATTACTCGTTAACTTGTAGAGCCTACTTAGCTGTTATAGTTTTCCTTTTAATTTCTTTATATACCTATAACTACTACTGCCGTGAATTTTTTCACATATCCAAAACCAACTATTTAGCTGGCAGGGGGGGAAGACACTTGACTCTAACAAAAAACAACACTTCAAAGTTTAATATTTCGCAAACAGATCCATGAATCCAAAAATTGTTTTTAGACACTCACAATATTTTTGAACGATCTTTCCAACGACACACCACACCATAGGAAGACAAGAAAAAAACCATACAAACTTTACGTGTAGGTGTACCCTAAAATTATTTTTTTTCATTATTTGATTGTACCTCTCAGCGTGATTAATATGTTCACCCGTGCTAATTACAGCTTTCTAGTACTAAAAGTCTATGATCTAAGTCGCGGACAGACAGACGGACAGTGTGAAACTATAGGTAAGGATCCTTGTTGACTACGGAACCCTAAAAACGCAATAACACTTTGCCCGACCCATGAATCGAACCCGGGACCTCATACTCAGCAGTAGCGCTTGCCACCGCTACACTAACGGGGCAGTCGTTGACATAAAATACGAGTATTGTGTAAATCTATAATAATAAATTATGTATAACTATCCACGTCACCACATACAAATGCAATTCAGTAAAAACCAATACGAATATACGAAATACGAAGTCGCGAACACACATTCATAAATCAGAACGTACTGCACAATCAATTATAAACCTTATCTCATCAAGTACAGCGTGCATGTATAGTAGCACTGTAGCCTAGGTACAACTTACACGAAATCACTGGCTTGTCGCAAGCTACCCTACAACGGCTGTATTACGCGCGCGATCGATGCAACCGCTACAAAGTTTCGTTTTGTGATATTTACATTGCTTGTCCAGTCACTTAGCGACACACTTAGGTAGTGGTTATGAAGCAATGTATTCATTACAAAAATAGTACAGTCGCTATGATATATGAAAACAAAAATAATGTAGTAAAGGCAATAAATATTTTCCGATTTGTTGTTTATCATGATTTTCACGACAAATATAATAAAATACCCACTTGTGCTGATAATTATGATAAGTAATTGTTCCTTAATTTATAAACTTTTTCGTACTAATACATAATTTGTAAACTTCGCGGTCTGAGCTGACCCTTATATTTATATGCTTACGACCTTCTATTTTCAAGAGACACATCATCATTGTCATCAACAAATGGTTCTAGTTCATAATTTCAAAGAAATATTTTTTTGAGTCAAGATTACCTAGCGGGCAGCTACATGTGGACGTGTATCAGTGAGCCGTGAGTTCAAATCTCACTCGGTACTAAAACTTTTTGTAAGTTTTTACTTGATTGGAAGTAATGGGACGGAAGTATAATACATTCATTGTGACGTTACATTTAAAAAAAAAACATGCATAGTCTGAATCATATTATTAGTTTTCAATACAGTCTGCTGAATACTGATACCTATAAATAGTTAAATAATAATACAATTACTAATATTTAACTTCATAAAAATAAATAATAAGCATTAGATTATAACAAGTTTTTGCTTAAAATACAAAAAAAAATGTTTTATTTCAATGAAAGTAAATCAGCATTGTGATATGGATTCGAACCCAGACCTCATTGATCGCCAATCCATTGCTTTGCTCATACAGCTACTACCACATGATAAAGTTTGCGAATTTTAGCAATGGAATGGTAATAACAGGTTGCCACTATAACGCGTAGTCTAAATGCAACAGAAATACCTACACTGTTACCTATACAGGAAAAGTTTTTGACCAGTGCGCAAATTTTTTTTGGTGGTTCAGTATCAGTAATAGAACACATTTCCATTATTTATTCAATACTTTTTTTTGTTTTTTTATCCTACTTTAAATCAGCAAAATATGGACACAAACTATTCGTAATAATATCAATGGGCGCGTGCGGCGGCCGGCGCACTAGCGGCGGTATTGCACGGGGGTGCAACCCCCTCTCGGGCGGTAGGGCGGCGCCGGGCGCTGTGGCCGACAGTTCGCTCATCGCACGCGCTGTCGTGTGACGTCGCGTCTAATCGCTTTCCCGCGCAAGCGCCGCGCTGCACGTGTGTCGTGCTTGTACCTACCGGTCACGATGTCGGACTTCAGTAACCGCGAGTTTTACGAGATGGTGCGAGTGTATGTACTGAGTGGTGAAAGTTTGCGAGCAGCTCGCAGAATGTATGCGACGGAGAGCATACCTCTAATGTGAGCCCATGGAATACTTAACCCCGCGGTCCCTAAAGAAAGGACCATTTTAGCGGCCACTCAAAGGCTGCTTGATCACGGACAGTTCAGAACCCCGAATCATGCACGAGGGTCTGGCAGACCCCGACTGGCGATCGTAATCGAAGAAAGCATTTTTGATTTCTTTGAGCGAGATCCAAGGGCCAGTAACCCACGTAAATACCTACGCCGGCGAATCGAGCGACCGCACAGCTGATAGATAGGTACTTTCGTGCGTTCCGCATCGCCGCGCGCCGCCGCCGGCGCCGGTTAGCCATACAACCACTTTTAAAATAAACATCTTTCGTTAACGATTTTTTAATTTTTTTGTATGAAGACGCATCAAAATAAAAAAATTATGTTTAATAAAACTGGTTTAAGGTTAATATGTCAAAATTTCCGCAGTGGATAAAAACTTTTCCTGTATTTTGCGTAGTATGAGAGTTCATAATTATGTGTGTGTTCTCTGTGGAATGTTGAGACATCACTCATACACGCAAACGCACTGGCTGTATCGTGCTCGAGTTCATACGTTACGTACGTTACATTTAAAAAAGAACATGCATAAAGTCTAAATCATATTATTATTAGTTTTCTATAAAGTCTGCTGAATACTGATACCTATAAATAGTTAAATAATAATACAATAACTAATACTTAACTTCATAAAAAATAAATAATAAGAATGAATAGATTATAAATAAACATAAATACCTAACAAGTTTTTGCTAAAAATACTAACAAATAAAATATTATGATTTCAAAGAAATTAAAAACCAGGATGCGAACCCAGAACTCATTAATTCCGAATCCATTGCATACTCTATACAGCTACCTGTACATGTTAGTTATAATTGAATTTTAGCAATGCAATGGTAAGAACAGGTCGAGACTATGACGCGAATTCTAAATGCAACAGAAATAAATGTAATGTAGGTACTGAAGTTTTGAGCGGTTGCTGTAAGTACATGTAGGTATGTAAGTATGTAGGTAGGCCTGTAGGTAGGTATATAGGTACGTATGTAGGTAAGTATGTAGGTAGGTATGTAGTTAGGTATGTAGGTAGATATGTAGGTAGGTATGTAGGTAGGTATATAGGTACGTATGTAGGTAAGTATGTAGGTAGGTATGTAGTTAGGTATGTAGGTAGATATGTAGGTAGGTATGTAGGTAGGAAATATTTTAAGGGGTCATTGACACACGGCTACACATCAAGCTACATATTTCCAGTATAAGCTGACCTTGCGTTGTATGGAAATACTATACAATGCGAGATCACCATAAACTGGATATGTATAGCTTGATGTGCAGCCGTGTGTGCTCATCATTATGAACAACTTTCACTCCTTAAGGAACCAACCCTGAAATCGCGAAAGAAAAATCATCTGTTCCCTAGATTTTGATGAGTTATGCGAACATAAAATAGGGGACAGCAGATTTTTTTTCGTGATTTCAGGCTTGGTCCCATAGTGAAAGTTGTTCATAATGATGAGTACAATGACCCCTTAAAATATTTCGTGTATGAAAAGATACCCCAATATTTTCTTCCAAACGCATGCTAAAAAATAATGTCCAGTAAAAACTTAAAATATTCGTAACTTATGTATCTATCTATACTAATATCAGCATTACATCTCCTCTCAGCCATTCCTTTCTGGAATCGTAGGTAGAATTGGCGTCCTATGCGCGCAAGTCTGCGCCCCTGCATTTTCTTTGATCGTCTTTTTAGTTCAGCGCGCCACCGCGCGCGTTTTACGTATTCGGGGAGTAGGGGTTTAGCTCCGCCCAAATGCGGAAGGTCAAGTGACGAAACTATGGCCCTTAATAATAATATTTCTATATGATTTAATATTATTCCACAGAGCCTAAACACTAAGGTCTTCAATCAGTGCATCTTGGCTGTTGGCTTACAGAGCCGCAACGTGGACACTCACAACGACTGGTCCATAAACTCTAAACGCTCAGCGAACTATGGAACGGGTTATGCTTGGAGTCTCTCTGAGGGATCGAATCCGGAAAGAGGTGATCCGGCAGAGAAACAGAGTTGTCGACATAGCACACATAGTAAGCAACCTGAAGTGGCAATGGACCGGCCATATTAGACCGATGACCTTTGGGGTAGAGAGCTAATCATTTACTTTTGAGCTAAAACCCTTATCACATGAGGATTTCCTAAGCGTAATACATAATAGATATCTATTGTATGTACTGTACTGAAAACACATTAGCGACGTAATTACGTTGTATCTCGACAGATAGATAAAATCTAATCGTACACTTACAAGTGCTAATGGAGGAAGGTAATGTGTATGTTCGATATCGCTGGTGCTGATAAATCGGTGTTACTGAGCTCCTGCCAATTCTCTTTAAGGAGGATGCGCTAAGCTAGCCCGCGATATTCCAATTTTCTTACGTTTTTTGCAATTTGCATCTTAGTGTCAGGTTGTACCTATTTTGATTAAAATATAATTCGCGATCGTGTAACCGTGACCGACATTGATTGCCAAAGTGCCAGCCAATGAGATGTCAGTATAAATGATGATGCCAGTTAAGCAAAGGTTTACCTATAGTACACCCACGGGGCGGGCCCGGTGGGGGCGAGCCCATTGCCATCAACCGGGCACAAAACAAACTCGAGGGTGCTACTGAGAAATTCCAGGTGGAAAAACCCAGTAGGGATATTTAAAACACTTTCTCAGCAATAGCGCTTGTGACAAAAAGACCAACGAGGCCGAAAGAAAAAAAACTATTTTGGCAAAGACAGCCCAAACCAAAAACAGCTAATCTACTCCAAACAAGCCATGAATATTAATTTAAGCAAACTCAACTAAAACACAAAAAAAAACACAAATGAACATACGTGCATTGTTTTTGAAAAATAAAGACATGGGCTGTGAGCCGTCTGTCGACAATTTATGTTTCGTTCTCGCCTCTAGTGAAAGCCCACGATGAAAGTTTCAGCGTATCTCCGAACTGCAGGCGTGAAAATAAAATTGAAGCGAGCTTTGGGTTTTCCAAAATGGTTGCTATCGGAACGCGGGGAAGCGTAGTGTCTATGTGCCAGTGTTGTTTGTAATTATTTCTTTATCTTGTAATGGTATTATTGGTCGATTTGCTGTAATAGTGTCTTTTATGCAAATACTCGTATGTAGTTGAAAAGATGTTGATGTGGATATTATGTGGTATTATGCAATTAACGCCCTCTGCAAAATAACGCCCAAACTTAGATATTGCTATAGGTAAAGTATTCATTTATTTCATTTGTAATCAATAATTTGATATTTTATTATTAGTTTGTATTAGTTCAGTTTAACATCTCTGCACTTTCATTTTTCGGTTATTTAAACTTGGTACGTTTAACCTTTTCATCTAATTATTTCTTCCATTTAAGTAGATCTTATGATAAAATATACGAGTATATGATTTTAAGTTACGAGTGGGTGGGCGTTTATTGCCTTATTAAGTCAGTGGTTTCACTAGTGGAACTTGGAAGGTTGGCGTATTGACAAAAACGGAACTCTTACAATTTCGTAATGTCCGTATGTCCGTCTGTCCGTCCACCTGGATGGTACACAGCTATTTTACTCGGAGACTAAGCACTATATCGATGAAAATTAGAAAGTATGTGTGTAGGAAATAATGTATTATTGAAGTGAAAACTTCTTTAGGCGCGTTGAGCACTTTTTAAGTGAACAAAAATCATGGAAATCGCGTCATCGTCACCGTCACGCTTGAAGAAATGAATGTATGTTACTTAGTTTTGAGACTGCCCCATTTTTTTTTTTTCTTATAAATCAACCAGTAGTTAATACGATGGCCAATATTATTTATATTATTCTTGTATTTGAGCAACAAATTACAAACATAAAAGTAAACTATGGAAAATCGCTGCAGGATAATATTCTTCGAGCTATATATAACAACTTCAGGTGAAAAAAATACAAGACAATTAAAACTAACTTTACGACATTTATATCGAGCAAACAAACAAGTAAACAGTAACAAATAGGTTGCACTACGAAGGATGACACTAGCCAAGCCCCCAGGCTGATTGTCGGCTAATTCTTCGCGCTCCACTGAAGGTTGTACATCGCAATAAATTCGTCGCATTCATACGACCCAACCAACTGAAAGAGCTGCGATAAAAACGAGATGACTTGCTCTCCCACTCTCCCACACATTTTTTTACTCAAAAGTCAATGTTTGCAACCTCTGAGGTATTAGGACGACAAAGCTTCTGATAGAAAAACATAAGTAGGTATACTTATTTACAATTTACATTGTTAATGCCATTCAAGTGTTTAAAGAATTTCCCATCCGTATCCAAGAAAAAGCTGTACTGACAAGTTCATTATTGCTTATTTGCTTTTATGACATTAGCGAATTTATGGAATATTGTAAAATCCAAGCTCGGACTAAATAAAACACCTAGACAGAGCGCTGTCAACAGTGACGTGAGGATGTCGTAAACATGTGTGCACTTAGCTTGGTGTAGTTTGATTGTAGTGTCATTGTAAATAATTGTTTACTGATTCATTACAAACAAAAATACAAACCGTTGTTTTTATAAAATTACATTCTTACAAATAAATAAATTCTGATTCTGAACCAATGACGAGTATTATTGTCTCTATTGAATATTTCATTGCTTCCTACGTTCCTTTCGTACCCTTATGAGTTTGTCAAACGGTGGTTGTTAAGCCAATCGTAACTTCGTTGTATTTTATAGATGTGTTGCTACGGCTTTTTATATTAGTATTTACGAGTATATTACGGGTGTGTCTATTTCCAGCGAAACAAGTATGGACAAGAACATTTTGATATATCTGATGGTGTACGAGAAATAATAAAAATATAACCACAATAATTCAGCCGGTCGATTCTGTAAAAATCTCGCCGTGAAAACTTAAGTGAAGTGAGCTTGGAGTGAACTGTCACAGCCTTAGCATCAGTAGATATCGATGACAATGACATCTCACTCCACACTCACTTCACCTAAGTGTTCACGGTGAGATGGTTACAGAATAGCAATTCAGGTCGTCCATTTGTTTTTGTATCTATTATGTTTAAAAAAAAAATGTTTCATAGAAAAGTGCAATACCTTCGCGGTCAAAATCTCACTCAACACCAACACAACTATCTTAACTCATACAGTACTCAAACACAATCACACACAACATACATACTTGGTTATCTAATGTTTTCTTTGTGTATTAGTATTAGTATTAGCTTTGTGTATTAGTATTAGTATTAGCTTTGTGTATTAGTATTAGTATTATGTATTAGTATTAGCTTCCTTTGTGTAATTATTATTAGTTTTTATTGCTTATTTCTTTCCTTACGAGTAGATTCAAATTTAAAAAAAAATTGTAAGTAACGTATACATAATATGCCTATTACATGTATACCAATAAAAATGTAAACGGAACGAAGGAGCCTGGATCTCACGAGTCACGACACAGGTACATACATACATACATACATACATACCGGTCAAAATCATAACGCAATCTGTTCGATTTATGCCCTAACACGTGTGACTCCCGATTTTTAATTTGTCTGTCTGTGATGTCTTGTTTATACCTTTTTAGTTGATTGACTTTTCTGTCGTAGTTGGATTTTAGTTTTTATGACTTAATTTTTTTTATCTCAGTATGACTAAAACTTTGAGAGATATGATTGTTTTTGTACTCGCATAGATAATATTTCAACAAAAAAACAAAATGGCTGCCACATAGCGGGGAAGTGTATTGGACCCAACTTTAAGAGTGTAATTGTACTTTAAAATAGTTTATATTTTAGTATTTAGAATATCGCTAGTCCATGTCCGAACACACTCTATAGGCATTTTCTCAAATACCTTTCCCATTTAAAGCAATTTTCATTAAACATAAAGAAACACTCAAGCATTCAATTTCTTCTTTCCTTTGTAGAAAAAGGTATTTTCTCATTCATCGGAAACTCAAACGGCTGTATAACTAATTACTGCAATACATTAGCAATGTGAATAAAATGGTACAAATTTTATTTCCTTTGTTGATCTGGAAAATTTGAACGGTGGGTACATAGAATAGAATACAATAGAATAGAATATTTTATTTTGCATAAAATATGGTACATAAAATGTCTTAAATATTATAAGTTCCACATATTTTGCTTACTTATACTTATACTTATACATTTCAGCATGCAAAAAATACCTTATAAGTAATAAAATAATACTTATACAAAAAACAGTTGTTGCTGTTGAGATCATGAAAATGAGGTAAAAAATTAAAATCTTTAAAATTACATTCTATTTCTATTACTAGTGAGATCATATTTTAAATTTTGCTTATAATTTAAGAATTCATCTATAGTATAGAACGCATTATAATACAGCCATTTCTTAAGTTTGTTTTTAAAGTGATTTAGTGGCAGCTCTCTGATCTGTTTGGGTATTTGGTTATAGATTTTGACAGACATATTGTAACAATTGTTCTGAAAGAGTGTGCTTCTACATCTTGTGACAGCCAGTCGGGTCATACCATAAATCTATTTGAGGATGTATCTCTGACTTTGAGTCGATTTAGATAGTCAGATCGTCTCTCATTGGGAGAAGACATTCGACGTTTTAGAGTTCCGTAGCCAAATAGCAAAAACGGAGCTCTTATAATGTTGTCTGACAGTCGTCGGTCGGTTTTCAAACAGTAATTTGACTCGGAAAATATTAGCACTATCAATCTGCCTAGCTTTTTCCCAACTATGTTGGGGTCGGCTTCCAGTCTAACCGGATGCAGCTGAATACCAGTATTTTACATGGAGCGACTACCAATCTGACCTCTACAGCCTAGTACTGGTTTGTCAGACTTTCGGGGTTCCGACGACCGGTAACGACTTTCAGAGATCCTTTAATGAGAGCCAGAACCAACGGTTTAACGTGCTTTCTGAGGCACGGAGGAGTCTCGATATGTAAAGATGGTCACTCATCCACGGACCAACAGTGGCAAGCGTAGGTTAACCTGATGGATCGACCAATGCGAATGTTATTACTTATCCACGAGCTACTCCTAGACTCCGAGACTATTACAGAACTAGGTATATCGATGCATATCGGAAGGAAGTTTAATTCTGTGCGCCCCTAAACAATGGTATAGTGATATACCGAAAAAAAAATAAGGAAGGCACTTCCCCATATTACATAAAACCGTGAGATATAAAAAAAAACAAAGCATATCAGCATGACTGTATTGTTGGATCCCATGATTTAAAAAAATATGATGCTTCTAAGAGGCTTTGCCATTTAAGTCAATAGTTTTGGGATATGGCATGTTTCCGGTTACAATCGTAGAAATAATTTTTCATTGTTTTACTTTTAAGTACTAATAACATAAAAAAACGGCCGAGAAAATCAATACTGTGCATGCGTAAATTTTCATCCCGACTACGGAACCCTTCACTGTGTGTGGTCCAACTCGCACTTGGCCGGTTTTTTAATTCTGTAATTCTGATTTTTATAACTCGTGTTTTTTTTTATTAGCCCACGCTGTCCCACTCCTGGGCAAAGGCATCCCCCCACTCCGCCATCTCTCGCGAGCCCGCGCGTCCTCCTTCCAGTTTAGCCAGCTCGTCCCGCCATCTCCCACGTGGTCTGCAGCGAGCGCGCCTCACTGTCTCAGGGCACCAGTTCTATGCTATTTGGGCCCACATTTTGTGCGGCATGCGGCAGACGTGTCCTGCCTAGTCCCGTTTAAGTTAGGCAGCCTTTTGAGCCACGTCAGCTATCATTGTTTTGCAGCGTAGTATTGTGTTTCTAACACGATCCGTTAATTTAACGCCTAGTATACTGCGCTCCATTGCTCATTGACGGACCTTGAGTTTGGTCTTCTGGATGTTTGTTAAATAATCAAATCTGAAAAACTATACTACGTTCTTCATTCCCAGATTGGGAATTAAGAATAGGCATTGTAGTCCAAAAACTCCAATTGCTATTCAAAAAAATATGAGCGCCCAAAAATATTCGCTCCAAAGATTCCAATAACACTTATAATAAGATGATATACTCGCAGGTGCACTTATACTACAGTGGTGGAGGTTATTTAAGTATTAATTGGGCACCTGTTGAGATTCCAGGCCCTGATAATATAGTAGGGACCTTGTGACCTTTGTCCGGCTATTCAGAACCGGTGTATTCACGGTGGATTTATGAGTTTATTACTGCTACGGAAACTGAGATAAAGATGAGCCACGAGGAAAATCACTTATTGTTTTTCTCCGTGGGATTATATATGTCGCAGGGAAATGAGGATACCGGGGATTTCACGAAATCCCTAGGGATACCACGAAATCACGGTAGATGGAAATCTTTGAAAGTTAAGACAATTTAACTGTCTACAAATCGTTTTGTTTAAAGTAATGATTACATTGTGATTTCTGTCCTATTATCAAGAATAGCAGTCAGAGTTCCGTATACTACATATCTACGGCCAAGTCAAATATGTTGAACCGCTGAAACCAAAGAAATAAGAAAGAAAAGCCATGTTTATTTATAATTTCCGTATGTAATCGACCACATTCGAAGCTATCTATAACTTCGCCCCTTGCATGTTAAGTACGAGTCTAAGCGACACAGAAAGTACGATACCGGCTGAATTTACCTACGATAATAAGTTATCGATCGATGCACCTGCGAGACCGCAACTGAGGCGAAGATGGGATCGTACAGTTGCGAATCATATTAGAAACATTATTCTTTAGCTTCATGGTTCATACGTTCGGTATAATATTGTATCAAAATGGCATAATGTTGAGTTTTACGCCCTGTTCACACGTCACCAGTTTCTAGTAGGTGCCTAAGTGTATAGACTGCTTGTATTTGGTTACATAATTTCATTATAACTGTAGATACAAGGTTCTTTTGGCATATAATGTTCCCACTGCTGGGACACAGGCCTCCTCTGGGCTGGGCTTCTGGGTGGGGCAAGCCATTTTAAATGGTAAAATGTAGTACAGAGGCAGTCGTCGTTAGATTATGAAATAGTACAGTTGTCCGGAATAAAAGTGTTAGCAAGAAAATTGTGTTTTCTTCAAACATAAGTAAGCTTCAAGTGCTGTTCAATGTTTTATGTAAAATTGCAATGAATTAATGACGGTAGGACAGCCACAATTGAATAAATTATAGTCCGCGCGCGACTGCTAGTCACCGCCTGAGGTGAGGTATGTATGTGAGTGGTGAGATGGAAGTATCTTGTGAATGTGAGAACGTCGTAGGCTTAGTGAACTGTAGACTTTTATTTTTAATTTTAATTTAATTTTAATTTATTTTATATCTGAAACTTTTTGAATGGCCTACACTGT
The DNA here is from genome assembly GCA_949152455.1 of Lithophane leautieri. Lineage (NCBI taxonomy): Eukaryota > Metazoa > Arthropoda > Insecta > Lepidoptera > Noctuidae > Lithophane > Lithophane leautieri. The sequence continues at coordinate 12,884,816 of OX424459.1, forward strand.
CCTCCCATAACTATTAACACTGTAATTCGAAATTATTGTAAAAGCCAATTATCTTTTAAAAGAGTAACCATGGAGTTTCTTGCCGGCTCTTCTCCATAGGAAACGACCAATTGGAACCGTGCACCTAGCTTCTGACGTTTCATAAGTGCCCATGTAGGCTTATGTGAAATAAAATATTTTGATTTTTTGATTTTGAAGTGGTAGACAAAGGCCAAGCTAACTCAGTCTGCCAATTTTTTCAATTGCGCCCTCCTCCATCTCACCGCTCACATACCTCAGGCGGTGACTAGAAGTCGCGCACGGACTATAATAAGATATCTAGTGCTTAATATTAGACGTAATTATATTTTATCCTGTCGTAGTTATCCAGAAACTTTATGGCTTGTTAATAATATATTTTATCTGATTTATTGCACAAAGCTGCGTGGGAGAACCTTTTTCCTTAGTTGAGTTTTATACTTATTTACCTACCCAGCAGGATCTAGGTGACCTCGGAGGTTATGATTTAAAACTAATGGAAAACTTTCAAACAATACAACCATATCTCATCATCACTTTGTGCTCCATCTTTTACTTGAATTGCTTTGTGACTAATGACAGAAGATCAAGGGAGACGAGTCATTGGACTCTCTCTTCAGTTTGGTGTCAACAGAAGGCTGGCTTTTAAACAAAAATGTTGATAATTGAAAGGTCACTTGACTGTTTATCACAACATTCTGTTGGCCAAGGACTAGATCCGATCTCTCCCTTCTCCACCAGAATTTCCATTTAAACAATTTGAACTTTTCACTAAGACCGAAACATCCAGATAAAAAGTTACAACATTACTACAAAATTCCTGCCAACCATAAAGCAAGAACATAAGCTACTACTCCAAGCATTGTCAGAAGACATAAGTCAATACACGAGGTTGCAGTGCATCGGGTAAGTACTGTCTGCCAGTACTATACTCGCCCGCCGCAACGAACCAAGTGAGACGTGAAATTCGGCACTTTGAATTTACGATACCTCCACACTGGTAGGTACTCTGACCTTTGCTTTATTTTATATTACGTATACTTTAAAATGGGGGGCTTTATTAGTTCGAAAAAACTGTAAAACATGCATGGAATGAGTTTTTTTTACTTAAAGTTGGTACAGTCGGCAACTAATGTCTCTAGATGTTTGGTATTTTTTTCATAATCCATTTATTAGGAGTCAATCAATGTCCAAAAAAATTAATGCAGTAAATAATTATGAAAAACCATCGTTCAGTTGTTTCACATAACGGAATTGTTTTGTAAAACAGCCGATTCGAAATACTCGCGACACAATATGAAATTGTTTCGATATGGCAACGTAACGTTAGCTGAAGTGGGTCGAGCACATAATATTTTTCCAAAATACAGTAACGTTTTCAATATCTCCATATTTATTGATATTGTGGTCAGAAAATAAATAATTCCCATTTATATTTATTGTCGTTTCTAAGCATCTAAAGTTTTATTGTTAATTTAAAACATTCTTTCATTTCGTAGGTATTCTTGAGAAATTCCCTACAGACTCTTTTTTGTTACCTATTGGTATTAACTACCCACAAAATATGAATTGCGAATCTAATATATTTTTACAATATAACACGGTGTTTTTGTTACGTTGAAAGACATTGTTATTTATTTTCATTTTTCAGATAAAATGGAGAGCCAATTTGCTGGTTGTCTGGTCTCAAGTTTAAGATCTACAGATTTATTTACAGTCTAGCGAGGAACATAAAGAGGTATATTACACACCTACACACTAAGATAATACGAAGTATGAAAACTTCAAGTATGTAATAGGTAAAGCAGTTTAACAGGGAAAATTACATACCCATTTACTATATCCTAAATAATAAGAAAAACCGACCAGACAGTAAAGGGTTCTGTTGTTGAGATAAATATTTACCCTTGCATAGTATTCATTTTTTCGACCGCAATATTTTGTTACTATTACATAGCAGGCATTTCTCGAAAAAAAACGATTGTTACCGTAAATATCCCACATCCCAAAAACGATTGACTTAAATAGCAAAGCCACTGAGAAACATAGACTTAGAAATATAATCTTTTTATTAACTATGGGATCCAACAATACCCCCATGCATAAGTGCGTTTATTATTTTTTAATCCTCGGTTACAAGTACCAAAGGACAGCACAAAGTCAAGCTAGTGCAAACTGAAGTGCTATTAACATAGTCTTAGTCCGTTAAACATCCTAACTTAATAACTTAGGGTATGCGCGCGCTCCGGCCGGTTCTTTAGAGGTTGCCTTGTTTATTAACTAAATGTTTTGATCATAAAAGTATGTATGTCTGGGTTAAGGTATTTTTCTATGGGCCTGTATCGCCTGAAATTAATGGTATTATTATTTTTTAAATGTCTTAGACATATCTCGGGACCCTGGGGTCTCGAGCCTTTGGAAGGCGTACGAGGGGCCGAAGCCAACTCGCAGAGGCCCGTTAGACATCCATAATGAAATGGGGCACCAACCGACGATTATCCCTGTTCGCACTATGCAAGGGCACCCAAAGACAACCCCCGGTTGGTGTAGGACTATTGCAGGATATGGAAACAAAATAATGATATTGAACTATGGGTTTGGGTGGCTAAAGTGGACTGGTAACCTGGAACTATGGAAGCACTATGACCCCTGCCGGATCAATGTTTTATATATACACGGATAAAATGGCAGGGGGTGACTTGCACATTCAATAATGGGCCCCCGAAAACGGTCGCTAGTACATAGTGACGTAGCGACAAGGGGGCAACACTTCCTGAGGTGCTTGAGAGGAGTGGAGAGGTATTCCACGGCTATCAGGACAATCCCGGAAGTACGGTCAAGATCCCTACCAGCATCTTACTCGAATACTTCCTTCCTCCGAGCACGTTTGCTCTAGGGAATCTCTACTCAAGCCGGCCAATCAAGGCAAGAATGAAGTGGGAGCTCGGTTCCTCGTCAGTGTTCACTCCAGCCGGCCAATAAAGGCAAGCCAGAGATGAGGAACAAGATTTCTACCGGGAGGTAGTGGGGTCGCTAATGCCCAACAGCTCGCCACATGCTGCCCTGCGGGTTTTTGTATCTCTCTGGTCTGGCACCTCACCCCAGACCCGTTCCGGATAAATGGAAATAGTCTCCGAGTAAAATGGCTGTGGTAGGTACCTCCGGACGGACTGAAAGTCGGACATTGGGTACGGAATCCTAATAGAGCTTTTTATTTCATAGAAGTACAGCCAGACTTAATGAAACATGTATAATCGGAACGTTTGAAACATGACCGAAGCAAAATACGAAACACAAATACATACCTACCTACGTTTCAGGCACCATTTCACAAAATTGTATTTCGAAATACAGAATAACCTACGGTCAAGTATTCAAATGTGGATAAATTAACAAAAGATTTTGCAGAACCGAACACAGGTGAAGTTTCATATTAAAACTGTTTGATTAAACGTTAAATAGATTTAAAATCATTGAGAAACTTAATTTATAAATCTGCCAAAAAACATGTAACGTGCATCACGCCTGTATTTCCCCGAAGGATTAGGCAGAGGTACATATAGTACGTATAACCACATTTTCCCGAAGGGTTAGACCAGGGCCATGACAAGGGCACGACACCACAGGGCCGCAAGACACACCACCCTACGGTGTGTCTTGCGGCGCGGGGCGGCGCTCGAGTGTTCCCGCGCCGGCTCCTCATGGTCATGGTACGCTCTAAATAACTTCTTACATAATATTCTCGCCGCGGTCGTAGACGCAAGACGCACATTTCGCCAGTTATATTTATGTCCCATGTAATAGGGGAGGAGCCTATTGCCATCAACCGGGCACAAATCTAGACTCCTATCTAATTGCGTAACACATTTTTGTAAACCATTGAGACTAATCTGTTTAATTTTCGCAGTTCAACAACATGCGTAACTACGCAACTTGCGTATTCACTGCGTTATTTATAACGCAATGAATACGCAATTAAAACGGTGAACCGTTGTTGAGCAGATTTTTTTTCGAACTTATGGAGCAATGGATTCAGTACGATTCAGATTGTGATTGATCGTGTATTACGGAATTAGGGTGCAGGCTGCTACTGAGAAATTCCTGATAGAAAAACCCAATTACACTTTGCCTGACTTGGAATTCGAACCCAGTAGGTACTTCATGCTCAGCAGTACCTTCTTGCAGCCACTAGACCAACGAGGTAGTAAACACTATACTTAAGTAGCATAGCATAGCATAGCATAAGCATAATCAGCATATAATGTTCCCACTGCTGGGACACAGGCCTCCTCTGTGAAAGGTAGTAATAAAATGTGAAAACTTAAAGTTGAAGTCTGATTTATTTTATTAATTAAACTACATCTTTACCCGCGCTAACCTCGTCGTTGTCTGTGGGGCAAGATACAAGCTATTTATGTCGTAAGGTGAACCTGATTGTTCGAGAAATATCTTATTAACGCTGCGCTACAAAGTATTGTACCTACGAGTATGACCCATTGACACCTCAGCAAGTCTCGGTCCTCAAGCCATCTTAATTTATTCATCTTTCATAAAGTTGTTCGCGAATAATCTTGCAGCTAAGCGAGTTGCTATTTAAATATTTTTGAGGAATTCTTTGCCTATTAGGTAGGCATCTAATCATCTAAGCATCTAAGCATCTCGAAGATACTTCAGCAGCATTATCGTGACTGCCGTTAAAATAAACTGCGATCAGCAGCCCAACTCTGCTTTATAAGGAATCTAATGATGCGATGAAAAAATGGCTTGTATGTGTAACTGCTTGACTGTCGCATGCGCTATCGTTGAGCATAAGGTCCTAGGTTCGATTCCCAGGTCGGGCTGTTGTTAGGTTTTTCCGTCAGATTTCTCAGTAGCAGCTCGGAGTCAGGATTTGTGCCCGGTTGATGGCAATAGGCTCGCCCCATATTACTATTCAAAAACATTCATTGCGTTATTTACGTTGTGGAGCAGATTTTTTTTTCAAACTTATGAAGCAATGGATTAGAAATTTGTTTTAAACTGATTCAGATTGTGGATCGTGTATTACGCAGTTAGGGTGCAGGTTATAAAGTATCTGTGTGCCTTTCATCCATATCCATTGGGCAGTTTTTGCGCCAATCCGGAACACACATCCAAACAAACAGACAAACGGACAAAAATTCTTAAAAACATATTTTCGGCATCAGACTCGTTCCCACACCTCGTAGCAATTACACGGGCAATATTTCCTTTTTTTTATTGATGAAAAACATATCTGAGGGCTGTAACAACATATGATAATAATTATGTAGTCGGTGGTTTAAATATTATTGTATCATTACATAATGGTTAAAATGTTTACTTACTTACTTTGCCACCCCGTTATTCGTCTATGTGACGGATTGCTTAAAAAATTTAAAGTGACAATCTTTATTATTTACTATAGCAAGTGTTGCCAAGTTTCAAGTTTAATAACTAAAGGAATAAGGGCGAATTTCCAAAAACCCTTTCTTAGTAGATTCCTACGTCCTAATAACTATCTGTGTGCCAAATTTCAGCCCAATCCATTTAGTGGTTTGAGCTGTGACGTAGACTACCCATTTTCACCCCGCTAATGGTAGATTTTTGAAAAACCCTAATACACATCATTCTTTATTTTTGGTTTTAAATATAAATACTGAGTTTCGATTTAATCGGACATCACGTTAAAATTCTTCTATACAAACTTTGGCACTCCCCAATCCTCGTTTAGGGGGTAGTTTATAAAAACTAAAAATGACAAACATTATAATTTACTTGGTAAGTATTCGTGCCAAAATTTCAAGTCTATTTACTCAAGGAATAAGATTTTTCATACAAACGAAAGCCCCCGGTTTCACCGTCTTAGCGGTGGAATTTCGAAAAATCGTTTCTTAGTAGAAACTTACTCTTCATACAGAACACACCCTCCAAATTTCATGTCTCTCGAACCAGCGGTTTAGGCTGTGCGTTGGTATCTCAGTCACCGTTGCCTTGTATATAGATTCATTAAAATAAAATAAACTTTGACTTTGTAATGTCAATTCTAATGACTCGACTTTGTATATAGGTATGTTTTGTTTGAAGTTCTAATTTATATTACTGAGGCATAGTATGTAAGACTATTATGTGTGTTTGAAGTACTGAAAATAAATTTTATAGTATTCGAAGTAAGAAGACCGGGGAAATATGACTTGATTGAATACCTATCGGTCTTCCTGGTTTCCTTAAGGGTCTTTTTTATCTATAAAGGTACTGAATCATTAACCAAGTCGGACAGATTTATATGAAACGAACTTTTGCCAGGCCAGCGGTTTCGCCCGTGTAGATGTCGAAAATTTACCCATGGGAACCTACTACTGGGATAAAAAGTATCCTATGTGTTAATCCTGGTTATAAACTATCTGTTTGCCAAATTTCATCCAAATCCGTTCAGCCGTTTTTGCGTGATTAAGTAACAAACATCTAAACACACAAACACACAAACTTTCACATTTATAATATTAGTAGGATAAAGGCAGATAACTTGCAACTACTTTAAACAATTTTGTGAGTCTTTTCAGTAGTCAACAATCCTTTTACGTAACTTTCCTAAGCCATAAGTTCAAAAAGTTAAATTACACACACAATCAAAACGAATTTTGGCAGTGTAGCAGAAAATGTATATAAGGTGCTATAAAAATATCTGCCACGGCTTTAATGGGAGGTAGTATTGTGTTTAAAGATTACAATAGTGAAGAAATTTCGAACCCCGGCCCAGTTAAATCAATTTGAGAAAATAAAGTAGATAAATAAACATTGACTCTACTCTGCATACCGTGGTTCACAAACTACGCGCGATGTGTCGCTTCGTCAATGAAAACAACTGCTATCTCTTTCCATCTGTTCTGTGAATGAAAACTGAAATCAGCTGACTAGTTCGTCACTATCTAATCTACTAGGTACGCAACAATACGCAGGTAAACAAGTGTTTTAAAAGTGCAATTACTTACCAGCTACCGCATTCTTCCAAAAAACTGACGTAAATAAGATGATTAACTTCCCATCACACTTAAAACAGGCTTTGGACTGTCCAGTTAGTGTAAGAATAGCAATATGATGACTCACTCGCACACCAAACCTCTGCTGGTATAAGTTTACTGCATGCGCAGTTATGGAGTTACACTCGCGGTAGCACAATATCATTTCAAGATATTCTTGATTGGAATACCGTCGTCTGGGTGGCATTTTTAAAGAAAGCGCGCGCGATATTCCCGACTCTGACCGCTAAAACTAACTTCCGAGCGGGCGGGCGGGCGACTGGCGGACGACTGGCGTGCCGGGCAGTCGGCTAGCGCGTGCGACGAACGGGGTAGTGCGGGTGAAGGCGGGGGCGCGCGGGGCTGCGCTTTGACGAGCGAGTGTCCGGCGCGCAGCGGCATTGTTTGATAAGAATGGCAACAGTGTATGAACGGAGCCGGCGTTTCGCGAATTGAATTCGGTGCGTTGCGGCAACAGCTTATTAAGTCTACGGGATGGTTTTATGCCAATAAATCAATACTTAACAATTTTTTGTATGAAAAAAAATATGACAAGTGATCAATAATTTATCTTTACTATTGTAATCTATAAACACAATACTGTCTCCCATTGCAGCCGTGACAGATATTTTTATAGCACCTTATATATTTTGCCTGTAGGTATACCAAATAGCTTGTTTGACTGTACTATGTCTATAGGATACGCCTTTGCCTAACCCTCCAGGGAAAACGAGCGTAATGTTATATTTTGATTTGTCAAACAATTTAAATATTCAACAAATAATGACAGTTACAATTCATAAACAAAACAAGTACACACGGCTACATATCAAGCTATATTTTCCAGTTTATGGTGATCTCGCATTGTATAGGATTTCCGTACAATGCGAGGTCAGCTTATACTGGAAATGTATAGCTTGATGTGTAGCCGTGTGTACCTACCTACCTGTAGCACAGAGTACTTTTTTTATAGGAAGTATCAGCCACAAAGCTGCGCATTTTACAACTCTTTTAAACTTATATGCAGCAATATCCCACTAACAACATTTTTTACAGACTCGTATTATGTCGTAGACGTTACATAAAAAAATGAAAAAATCTTTATTGGTATATTCACCGCCGTAGTTAACAAATGCCATAAAAATTTCATAGATGACTCCCATGGAACGTAAATTGTGGGTGTTAATACACTCCGGACGACATCCTGGAGCTAACACGAGTCTCTAAGGAAGATTTGTTACTACGTTAGTGTGATCATGTTTAGCAAAAGTTTTTGTGTTTGTGAAGATGTTGCACTTTGTTGGAGTAGGGTACCTACCTAATCAGATATATCAGTCATCAAAATAACAGTTAAGTATAAGTTGGTTCTTGAAAGATTCCCCGTCCGACTGAAATCCATTTTCGGCAATTTTCAGCGGAAGTAGGTATCCATTTTCTACTATTTTCGTTTTCGGCCTAAAATATTACTTTCAGCAGTGGCCGAAAAATGTAAGTAGTAACTTTTCGATTTTTGGCAGAAAATGCTAATCAGGGCGAATTTCGTCTGATCAGAAATGGTTTTTTTTTTTCGGTCCAAAATTCGGTGGGACTCTATTTCTAGACTACAATAGTCGGTGCACTAAAGACAGATAATTCAGATATTAAAGCCTACCTAAATAAAGTTAAGCCATTCAAACATCCAGATTTCATGTCAATAGCTCCAGGTAAATACCTACCAAGACCTATTGACATGAATTCGGTATGTACGAACATGAATTGTGGACTAGGTCAAACATCAAAAATATCACAAACACTTATGTGTGAAAAGATTTTGCAGAACATTTACCCATAAATAATGATAAGGCGAAGATTTCAGACGTGTACGACACTCATAATTCTGCCGCAAGGAACTTAGTAGTGCAGGGTAGGTAGCTATTTGGTACTTTGGTAGGTGTACATATATTCTATAATAAAATATAAATATAATGCCTCGTTGATTTCCGGCTAGAGTGGCGTGCTTTCTGTGCTCAGTTTTGAAACTGTAATTTAGGTGTAGAAATTTTAGCCTCATGCAACGCAACACGTAGTTGTAGGTGGAATACAAATTCACTAACCATGTCCGTCTACAAAAACGCTACTACGCTTAAACTCTAAAATGATTTTTGAAACCCATATTTACTTATCTGGTAATTTAGCTGCATCTGGTTAGACTGGAAGCCGACCTTAACATAGTTGAGAAAGGCTAGGCCGATTGTTCGATACTTGAATCTAACTACCTGCGGTCGTAGACCCCTAAAAAAAATCATCCACTTTTTTATTTCGTTTTTTCGACTGCCCAGAGCTCCATGGCCTTTACTGCCGGTTATTTGTGCCCGACAAATACATCGTCAAAGCCGCCGACAAAATCTGTTTGCGCATCTGTCATCCAAAGTTGTAGCCAAAGCCGAAAACCCAGTCTGTCGTTCTTTAATAGATGCTAAATGCCCTTCTGACTGCCAACCCTGAAAGTGATGTGTTTTTGGATGACTGGAGTAAAATTAAATGTGTATACCTACGTCTGGTCTTCTGTGAGAGAAAGTAGGTGCTAGAGAGTCCACTGTTCCATGTTAGTTTTAAAATAATATTAATAATTAATCATTATTTTGTCAGCGCTCAGACCAACAAAAAAAGAAAGACAGATCACTACCTATATCAAACGTGTAGCCACAAAACTATGCTCCTGCAAGTAAACACACAGGCTCACGCACACACCTACACAAAAACTATGCTCATCGCTCCTAGTACGTCACGAGTCGTCGTCTAGTAAACTTCAATAAAAAAAAATAGAATTATGCCTTTTTGTGTAGTGAAAACTTGTAAAAACAATAGCAAATCACATAAAAAGTCTCACGGAATCACTTTTCACATGGAAGTACTTCAAATAACATCGTTTCTTAATTTAATTAACTATGAATTTTAGGTTACTTGGAACAAAAACCTGAACGAATGAACGAACGAAAACAGTGACATTTAAAGTGCGAGGGTTGCCATAATATGATTTGAAATATTCCCGTTCGATATTTTTTATTTCGAGTAATTATATGCGTTTTTTTATGTATTTAATATTTTAGATTTCCAAGTAATATTGAAAATAAAAGTAAATGGATAGTAGCTATAAGAAAAAGTCGGAATGATCCAGAATGGCTGCCATCGAAAACCAGAGTGGTTTGTTCCGATCATTTTGATAATAATGACCTTTATTCAACTAATCGTGGACTTCGCCGTGTGATCAAAAGCGGATATAAAATTTTAAAAACAAAAATGAGATTTTATCAAAACAGTAATTAAACACGAGACTGTATTTTTTATTTTATTTTAGTTAGTTTCTCAGCTTAGTCTAGCAAATTTAAATACTACTGTACCAAATTTTATTTTTAGATGTTATTTCCATCGTCCTACGTAATTGCTAAAAACTCAGTTTCACAAAGTTCTGGCTGTACGTTTGTTCAAGTAAGTCCTAATTCTTCATTTATCTTCCTAAGGTTTTAATCAAAAGCTGCCATTACTAGTGTATTTTTTTGTAGGAGTTACCAGACTTGCCTCATGTAGCCGTTGACGATAGGGCTGTATGTAAATACACTTTGTACTTAATTGTTATTTTATTTTGCGATGTAAAAAAAAATGGTTTTGTTTCGGAATCCTTCCTAACAATTGAGGTACAATACCATACCATACTCAACAATATCTTACTCGTACAATATTATCCTACCCAAAATATTATTCCCCAAATTATAGGAAAAACTTTAACAAATGACAACCCTTTTTACATACACAGATAAAAAGGTGGCTTCACTTTTGATGTACGTAATGCTCCGTCTTTCTTATTTTGTTGGTCTGAGTGTCAGCGTAATCATTGTTTTTATGTAATAAATAAATCATTGTTTGTCATGTTGCTGCGGAGTTGCGCTACCTAATTTAATTTGAATTTGTACAACATTAGAAAAAAATTACAGTAATATAATTTGCAGTAAAAATCACATTAAACAGACAAATGGCAATAAAGCAGGTAATTTAGATAGGGGAATGGATACCTACAAATGTAAATAAATCTCGCGCTAGATAAAAATTATGGGGCCCGTAGGCAACCCCTGCAAATGTGGTGTCGGCCACTTGACCACTGCTTACTACAATACTTCGGGGACGATAGAAATAGCGGTTTTAGTAAAATAAGTAAGTAGGTACCTATGTATTGTTATCCCTCGTGTCTGGATGACAAAAGAGCGCGTCAGAGATTTTAACATGTAAGTAACCAATATTTTGTAACAATAGTGTCCGTGGAGTTTCTTGCCCGTTCGCCTCCATAGGAAATACTACGCTAGTCGCAATGGAATGAACAACGAACAACTCGCTTCATCTTTCTGATCGACAGACGCGCATGACAATACAAAAGAGCCATGTAGGTACCTAATTGGTTTATTTGCCTTAAATGCTTTCAGTTTTAGCTTGTCAAGAGGCTGGACAGCGGTCTCATCTTGCTTGCTAATAATAACATACTGTGAATGTGTGTGTATTACTAGTCTTTTTTCAGAATACATAATCCAAAATATTGTGATCATGGCGCTATCTACAGCTTATAATATCTACCAATATCTCCACGACTAGAGCATAGATACTTACAGATTTTACTGGAAAACGAGGAATAAGAACGTTTTTAGGGTTCCGTAGTCAACAAAAAACCCTTTATAGTTTCGCCATATTATCCGTCATCTGTTCGCGGCTTAGCTCAGAGACTGTTAGTAGGTACCACAGTGGGTATACATCATATTAATCACGCCAACAAAGTGGTCAAATAAAATCATCTTGTTTTTTTAGGGTAGCTCCCCTACTCGTAACATCGGGATGTTTTTTCGTTGCTCGTCTGTCCCATAGTGTGGGGTGTTGTTGGAAAGGTCGTTAAAAAATATTGAGTTTAGGAAACAATTTTTAGATTCAGGGATCCGTTTGCGAAAATATTAAACATTTAAGTGCAAATTTTTGTTAGGAGCCAATGGTCCCCCAAGCCAGCTAATGAAATGGTTGTTTATGGATATGTGAAAAAATTATAAGGGGGCTCTACAAGTTAACGAGTAATAATCGACCAACTTACATTAGCAAGATGAGATACATTTAATTTTAATTTAGAATTTTTCAAAAGTGTCTACGAGGAATAATTCGACGACTCCTTATATTTAAATTAAATTTACATGAACTCTTCTGTTTTGCTGTACTAAACCAAAGTGGATCTATAAGGAACAGAAGCGAGAATTTTTCAAAAGTGTATCTACGAGGAAAGTGTACCTACGAGGAATAAATCGCAAAAACATATTCACCCACACATTCCGTACCTATGGGAGAAAATGTTTTTCAACTACAGTGTTAAGATTGTTCTTGGGATAAATATTTCGCGACGCGCACTTTCCCGGTTTATTTAAATACTTTTTATGGAACCAACGCCAATGACCACATGACCGCGTTTTCTCTTGAAAACTACCTTCACCCATCCTTCACCTAGACAATGATCGATATTTTATTTGGTAACGAATTGTGAATCACAAAATACTTTGTTTTTAAGGGCCTTTTTTAAAAGCTTTTTTATACCTCACGACTGCGCCAAAAAGGTCCATTTCAGCATGCCAGTGTCAGATACTATCTGGCGCTAGTTTTCTACTCAGTACACTCGTACACTCCGATATTCTGTTTTACACTAACAAAATGCAAATATAGAAGTAGGTAATCAAATATATATAGGTATCAAACAGGCGTACCATCAAACTGTATAAAAAGAGGTGTCCGGTTAAAAGATAGTGGTCTCTAAATGTCCCTTTTATGCTGAAACATATTCGTTATAGATCGGTCGGGAGTAGGCGGACGTGGCGCATCCAATTTTGCGTGAACATTTATCTCTGTTGTTGCAGCATCCCCGTCTCTCTCAAATTAAAGTCATACTGCCTAAAATATAATTAACATTTTGACAAGCGAAGTTTAATAGAACTTTTAGTCCGAAGAATTAAAGTGATTGATTCGTTGACATAAACTTTAAGATTGGAAGCTGTTTGAAATGATTACGAATTTAAAACTATGATACGAAACAGAGCGTTGGTAACAGAAAAAATAAGCAAGCTTGTAAATAAAATACGATAAACAAATTACGTATAGGGAAAGTTGAAATAGACCAATAAAACACGGCATAAAAATCCAATAAGGATCATAATTTATTTAAAAAATGATATATTACACTTTACAATTGACCGAACTCGTGTTAATGTGGCGGGTAACCCATAATATTCGATCATTTAAAATTTCGAGTATCACAGTTCTGTTTTATGTAATGATGCTAATTTTTCGATAAAGAACATCCAAAATAAACTACACTTTGTTGCAAGTGTCCACAAAATCGTGTAACACTGACGAACCGTGATGTAAGCGTATAGTTATTATGTTATGATAATAACACCATTCATGATGTTAATAAAACATTTAAAATTCCACTGGAGTCAATAATGCTAAAACTTTATATAAATGTTTTCATTAAATTCTTCAGGTCCATAAAATGTATTAGCATTCCTGGATACATTATTCTAATAATAATATTTAATATCTATCTCTGTTAGGTCTATCCAGCCACATTAACAGTTGTGACCGATGCATAAAAGCATCCTACACATACATTCCATTGGTAATAACTATTATATAACATTCTAATAATATGTACAACTTTATTTACAACTTGAAACTCACGATTTTACTGCCACTTTGAATAAGACACATTGTGATAATAAAACCAAATTTTATATTGCTTCTTATACATCGCTATGTGTAAGACACGAAAGTCAAAATGACAGGAAAACGGTTAGTTCGGGCCGACACATTCACGTTCCTTGGTCAACTTGTTACAAATCAGCAAGTCATGGCTGTAATGCATGAGTTTACATAAAATGCTTTTGAAAAATTAATGAAAATATGATATGACATTTACTTAAGAATGTTAAGATGTTTTCTACTATGATAATTATTACAGGACATTTCTTATAAGATTCATACAGATTAGGTATTCTCAGTTTCTTACAAACAAAATGATTCGCATACAATATGCAATAACTATCGCCCAACAGTGAGTCACACTATCGAGCCTGTGAGATCATTAATATCGCATCTCGTGTTAGTACTGTACACAGTGTACACTGACAACATGACTACTTACCAGGCGGAATCGCAATACAAAATCATCAAATATGATTATTATATGGTAGAGTTAACAATAACAATCAGAATATAAACATACACTGGCTTGGTACTATTAAATTAAACACAGAAACTAATATCATAACAGCACATGCTTGTGTCCATTGTCTTTAACCTACGTTTCGTGATTCCATCGAACTAAGTTCCCGACTTTGAACAGCAAATGTGGCCAGTCAATAAAATCACATTTAATGTCCACAGAACTCTCACTTTTACTAGCTGTGATTATTAGCGTTACTATACATCACTGAGTTGTTAACTCGCTTCATACTAATTGAGGCACTGCTTCCATTTTTTTCTAGTCCCGCTAAAAAGTCTTCCAAAAGTTTGGCAAGGATCTTACGCTTGAACCTTAACGATTCGTTTATAACTTCACGTATCACTTCCTTTTTAACGTCCACACCACCTTGTAATAGTTTTAAACTTTCGAACAATTTAGTGTAATCTGTAAACAAAAAGATAAGTTAGTATAAACGTTAAAGTTATCGCAACAAAAATTGATAGCGATTTCATACATATACACATACACATAAATAACCTCATGCCTTGTTTCCCCGAAGGGTTAGGCAGAGGTGTACACACAGTAGATACACCCACATTTTGCCAGTTATGTTTAAGCCCCATGTAATAGGGGGCGAACCTATTGCCATCAACCTGGCACAAATCTAGACTCCGGGCTGCTACTGAGAATTTCCTAATGGAAAACCCAATAACACTTCTCGACTTGGGAATCGAACCCAGGACCTCATCCTCAGCAACAGCGCTTACAACGATTCGCATACACCCATCGAAGCAGTCGAGATAGTGATAGCGGTTTCATTTAGGTCATGTTTGAATTTAGTGCATGTACCACACCAATAATAAAACTGATAACGGTATCAACAACGAATTGACGCAGAAACATTTCATTTGTTTATTCAGGAAATACATTTTTATTTAAGTTTTGTAATCGCAAAAACATTATCATAGTAAACGAAGTTTTTTAAAAAGGGTATTGAAACCAAATCTTCGCACTCTAAAATTTGTTATAACTACTTGTTTGAAGAATACTACCAAGATGCCTATTCTTGACACCAAGCACCATTGCTTACTGTACCACTTCTGTATCTAAGCTTTCTAACCTTCAGTGATGCAGTTATCTAAAGTGGAAGTAACCACTTTCTAATATTTACCCACGAACATAATTTACAGATCGTTAATATAGCATCCAAATTCGAAAGTAACTCTCGTCTGTCTGCCTGTCTTCACGCCTAAACCACTGAACGGATTTAGACAAAATTTGGCAAGGTGATAGATGGCATCTCGGGGAAAGACATAGGCTACTTTTTATTTAAAAAATAATCCTATAGGGCATTCCCTATAGGATTATTTTTTTTATCACGATATCACCATATAGGGGATGAAAACTTATATAGGAAACCCAGCATTTCTTAAGTATTCCAGCAGTACGTTCCCGTGGGATGATATCCGACAGTCACGCGGGCGAAGCCGCTGGAAAAAGCTAGTAAAATACATGGAAATATGTGCTCGTTATAACGTTAACGTTGACGGAAATTTAATAGCGTCTTCATATATTTTCATACATTTTACTTCCCTATGTTATGGTCATGCCGTGAAGTGGACGTCGACGACAATACCACTATGTTAGAACTAAAAAGCGCACTCATCATCTGCCTAGCCTTTTCCCAAACTACGTTGGGGTCGGCTTCCAGTCTAACCGGATGCAGCTGAATACCAGTATTTTACATGAAGCGACTGCCTATCTGACCTCAACAACCCAGTAACCGGGTAATACGATACCCCTTGGTAAGACTGGTTGTCAGATTTTCGGGCTTCTGACGACCCGTAACGACTGTCAAAGATCCACAAATGACAGCCGGGACCAACGGCTTAACGTGCTTTCCGAGGCACGGAGGAGTCTCGATATGTAAAGATGGTCACCCATCTACGGACCAACCCCGGCAAGCGTAGCTTAACCTGAGGGATCGACCCGTGCGGCTGTTATTACGTAGCCACGAGCTCCTCTCTAACTCAACTAAAAAGCGCACTAAAGGTAATAATTAAATAAATGTTATGTTCACCTTTGCCGGGTCGTCTGACCGCACGAAAGACCTCCGACCGTACATCTAGATTGTGCTTTCTTATGTCTGCAAGCTCTTTGCGCGTCAGCAGTGGCGGCATCGTCAACTGCGTTAGTTGTTTGTCGTTCTGTAACAGATTTCTATGTTAGTAGTGACCTTCTTTATTAGGGCCTTCTATCAATGTTAGGCGCATTAAGGTTTCATCACAAATTCTTCTTCTTTTCATATGGTTAGTGACTAACCTGCTGTCAGATTTGAATTCGCCCAAGGGCCTCTGACTTGGCTTCACATGCCGTCGAGAAATATCCCAAACTCATGTATCCCAGCCCCTGGTAATTCATATAAATTATATTCTCAATCATTATTGATTAATATATCCTAATGATTATCAGCAAATCATTTTAATTTGATTGATTGTAGCAGAATATTGTGGAAAAAATTTTGCCACAAGAGTTTGCGATCTCAACGTGTGGTAGTCATTAACCCGAAGGAGGATGCTATACTATGGAATCTGAGCATTAAATATCAGTGTCAAAGGACATGTCGGCAAGGCCTCATTTGTCTCTCAGACGACGGCTATTAATAACAGTTGTAACGATGGAAAAGACGTAGTGTGTCGACCCCAAAATATTTAGAATAAGGACAGAATAATCTTCACATCCACTTGGATGTCATTCATCATGAGTCGGTAAGAAAATCTGACGGTAAGAGAAGTTTTTTTGTTGTTGTTAATACAGTTGAGACTAAGCTCAGCCTGCAGCCTGTCCATTTCAAATGGTCTCTCGCCGTGGTTAAGGCGAAAGCGCCAGGGAAGTCCGGTAAATTCGAATTATATATTCCGTTTTTTTGCAATTTGCAGGTCAGTATCAGACTCTAGTTCAAATTACCAATAGAATGATTATTTAATGATATAAATGATATTTGAAACCAATTCTAACATCTTTTGCAACTGAACTTAGATAGGTTTACCTTTCGTTTCCTCTTCCTGGAGCGCGCATGCGAGTTGTTCTCAGCGGCCACGCCCTGCAGGATGGCGTTGATCTGCAGCTCCTGAGTGTCGTGCGGCGGCGGCGGGCTGGCGGGCGCGCCGGGCGGCGACGGCGAGCGCGCCATCTTGCTGCCCATCGTCGTGTATGCGTCTGAAATCACAGCTAATTTTCAATACCCAAATACCAAATGTCGAAACTTTGGCATTGTTCATCGAGTCGTTGAGCGGCACGATTACTGACAAATGCCCGCACTGACCGGACAGGTCAGATCTGTGGTTCTTTTCTCAAAATACCATTTCAAACACTAATCTACATGGTTCACACTTGACTGCGCGATCTGACCAAAAATATGTCTGGACTGTAAAAGAGACTGAACTCTATTTATTTCGGTGTTTCTTCTAATAGTTAGATAGGAGACACCAACTTCATCTTATTTTTAAAATATGATTGACATATAAAAGTGTTAGTATAAACTTCCTTACAGAAATAAAATCATTTATTAATATAAATTCAATTTATGAGACTTTCTTTGCCAGAAATGCGCTGTTTTTGGATCTAGTGTGAAGGAATAACAAGTACACCGTTAAACAATTAATTTCCCTGATTACAGTAATGTTTTCATCTCAGTGGGAAAATTAGGAGGAAGTGAGGTGAAGCAATTCTCATTGAACTGAGTTGATTTTCTGATGGGGTTGTCTCTAACGCGTGTTTAGAATGTTGAATTTATATCGTCAAGGAATGCCAGCAGGTTTAACAGAGAATAAAAAAGTTTTTATGAATTGTTACATATTTCAGAAGCGTATTAAATGATCATGCAATAAAGACTGACCTCCATTGAGGAAGGGTTTGACGACAGGCGGTAGGTTGGGTGGTGTGACGGCCGGCGGTGATGCAGGCGGGGATGCTGGGACGACAACAGGACCGCCCGTGTCCACGTTTGGAGGTTCCTGTAATACAACATAATATTTAGAAGATAATACAGGCATTTTTGTCATAATAATTTAATTTTGTCAAATGAGTTTTCCAATAAAACACAGATGAATGTGTTAATAATTTTCTGAGTTATTGCGTAAGAATTTAACCAGAACATATTTCGTTTACACTTTCATCAGATACTTTTGAAACAAAAAAGGAATACAATATTTAAAAAAACAAAAGAAGTACCTCAGGAGGCCTCCCCGACGGCAGGTCCGAGGGCGGCGGCGCGCGCGGCTCGCCGGGTCTCCTGGCGCCGGGCTCGCGGGCACCAGGCTCGCGGGCGCCGGACTCGCGAGCGCCTGACTCGCGGGCACCGGGTTCGCGGGCGCTGGGCTCGCGGGCGCCGGGCTCGCGGGCGCCGGTCTCGCGGGCGCCGGGCTCTCGGGCGCCGGGCTCACGGGCACCGGGCTCGCGGACCGGCGCGGGCGGCGGCTCGGGCGGCTCGCTGGGGCGCCGCGCCACCACGTGCGGCGGCAGCGGGCCGGCGCGTCGCTTGGGCGGCGCGGCGCGCGGGCTGTCGGCGCCGCGCTTGCCGCCCGCGCCGCCCGCCGCGCCGCGCGGGGACCCCACCGGGTCCATGTCGGCCTCGTCCACCATCATGCGCTGGAATCGCACAATAAATACTGTTAGCGAACGTTGAACATCACTATCTATTATAAAACTTATTTACTAAGATATCGAGTCCCAATACAAAAATCACAAATACATCAATGGCACATTATAATACCACGAAAATCATTAAAACACCATTTAAAGAATCCTAAATTCATTCACTGACAGAACATACTATAGCCAAAATCTGAGTCTTTATGCATGAATTTTTGCTCTTCCTAACATAATAAAAATGGGCACCAAGAAAAAATTCATGAAAATACCATCATTTCAGCTGATGAGAAATCTCATCACACGACTTCTACTGTTACTAAACATCGAATATGACTATCGCAACATAATCTATCACCACAATATAAGATATTCTTGTTTAGCTCATGCTGACACCAGTGTACACAATGAAAATATACTTTTACTTAATTCTATCGGACACTACTGATCTAAAAAACGTAGATACATAGTTCATTTATATTGATATTACATTAATCAATAATTATACAGAGAATCAACAGGTATACAGTAATACGTGCAACAGAGCAACAAGGTATACCTAGGTAGGTAACAATACCATGCCACAAGGCAAAGCTTATCTATCTGCTTTGTTGTAATAAAATTGAATTCAAAGCGTTGTTCACACATTACCTTATCTATCTTGAAGGGATTGCCAAACATATGTTGCCGAACAGGTTGCGACTCAATCTCTCGTAGTTGCGGCGTCATTCGCTTGAGGTACTCCTGGTAGTTGCCCATTTGAGCGACCGGCATCGAATGAACGCTATCCTCGTCGACCAGGCGAGTATGCGCCAGAGATGGTTGTAAAAAGTTCGCACGCATTCGTACCACCTGGAAAGTAATATTGGAAATATTTAGTTATTGAATTCAGAGAAATTGAAGACACAATTTCTGATTGAGTCGATCAAATCTCCCAATAGAGTTAGTGCAGTACACATATCAACTTTGCTCCTGTTGGAATAAAGTTGAAAGTAAATTACTTTTACTGAATGCCTCTGTAGTCTATGACGCTCTCGTGGACAAGTGGAAATTGGGTATATAGTAAGTAACTAAGTAGCATTGTATGAATAAACCAATTCCATTATGTGATATTTGGTTTACGCATAACACAAAAACATTTCCTCCGGTCACTGTTTCAACCCATTATGATGTTTGAGAAACAACTTATACACTGTTGTCTTTCACTCTGAATATGTAATGAATTATGTAAACAATGGCTCACACACTGTGCCTTATTAGAATACAATGTGGTTATGGTATGTATTTTTTTAAAATTCAGTATTTAAAATAGAATTTCATTTTGGAAACTTGCCAGACAATTGCAGAAATACAACAATAAATATTATTTGTTTCCATAATCTACTTGCATATTTCAACCCATAGAAATATAAAAAAAGAAATATAGAAATATAATATATGGATATTATATTATAATAAACTAGCGACTCGCTCATGCTTCGCACATAACGACTTGACAAAACATCGAGATTTCTTAGTTATTATGTAACTTTAATAGTAACGTATTATACACATAAACCTTCCGGAATAAATTCTATAAACGAAGGTGAAAACGTCATCAAAATCTCTTGCGTGGTTAAGAAGAACAACGCATACAGATAAACACTAAGAGCGACTTTAATTTTTTAAATATGTATACAGGGTGAAATTGAATTCATGGGCATCCTTTTAAAGGGTCATTATACTAATCATTATGAACAACTTTCACTATGGGACCAATTCTGACATCGCGAAAACAAAATCTGCTGTTCCCTACATTTTGACGAGCTATGCGAACAATAAATGTAGGGAACAGTTGATTTTTTTTAGCGATTTCAGCGTTGTTCTCATAGTGAAAGTTGTTCATAATGATGAGTACAATGACCCCGTATGAGGATGCCCATGAATTCAATTTCACCCTGTAGATATACGACGCCCAAACATCACCCACGTTGCATAAAAAAAAAGTAATAATTTGCAAATGTTTTATATCTGTAACCGCATGAGATCATTGCCATATGGTGCTTCGTTTAAGGATTGAACTTGTTTTTCAGTCTCTTACAAATTGAGTAAGCTCTGTAGCGAATATGAATGAACGTGAAAAAATAATTGTAGCTACAAAAATTGGTTGGTGATTTATAGTTTTAAAAATCGTTCATGGCTGCTTTTATTGTTCCCTTGAACAATGGACGGATTGTACGCAAGATGATTTATGACGCTGAGTTATTCTAGAGATGTAAGATGGAGATAGAGAAGACATGCCATAATATTGAGGATATCCATTTATCTTTTTCTTCTTCCTTTATGCTAGTTCAAAAAGCCTTTAACCCTTACCTGATCAAGTAAATCTCTCCTTTGTATGTCAAAAGGATTCCTATACGTATGCGTTTGCGTCTTATGTCTGCCGCGCGAGAGTCCGACGACAAAACCACCAAATTCGTTCAACTGATCGCGAAGCGCTGAGAACTTGTCTTGAAGACACGGATGTGTCGTCAAGTCCTTCCGAAGTGGTGACCGGGACATTACTCGAACGCTCTCAGCAACCTGAAATGTGATAATAGAACTCATGGTTATATTAGCTGTAATAATTGAGTAAGCTGGTTACTAAAGCACTTGTAGGCTGGTAGGCAATTGTCGAACGTATTTATTGCGCTAACGCCGCGTCAACGCGACGTATATTTCAATACAATCACGTCTACGAGACGCCAACAAGGTGATAACCAACGATGATACGATACGATACTATACTAGATACAGAGGCAAGGAATAATTTAAAAAAATTGCTCATTTGCTTCTATTGTACGCATGTGTCGCAAACTATAATTGGTTAGTAATTGTTCACTGATGCATTCAAATACATATGAGATCGCCTAATTAATGCAAGTAACATAGATAAATATGTAACGGACTTAAACTTTTTAAAGTGTTATACCTTCTGCGTGTTATTGCTGGAGGACTTGTTGATGACGTCAGCACAGAGTTTTTCAAATTCTACTTTAGCTTGATTTTTCAGTCTTTTCAAATAGTTCAACACGGAGAAACTGAGCGAGTTGTCTTGAGAATCGGGAATCAAACTCTGTAGAAGTTGTGCGGATGCTCCCATTTTCGTCAACGCTCTACGAAGAGGCTGAAAAAAGAAGTATACTAATTTAGTTAAACAGATACACACAACATAATTATTTTACCACCTTCTGCTGTAATCGGATCAGTACTTCCAGAGATAACCTCTTACAAACAAGAAAATTTACACATTATAATACTAGTTTAGAATATATTTGATCCAATTAGATTATTATTTTATTATAATCAAGAAATTTCGCAGGAAAGAACTGATTGCAAAAAAGCATAATCAAAATTTTACAGTCGACTCTCTAATGCAGAATAACTTGTAAATCCTCTCCATTTCCCTCCAAGGAGACTCACAGAATACCACCAACGTGACTTTATCATCATAATTTGTATGGTTTTATTTATGTATATCAATTCGAACTTACCGCTACATAATAAGAAGGCATTCTGTCGAGATAGTGCTGAAACGCGAGCTTCCACTCCGGAGTAGGCTTGCACCGATGGACTTTGAACAGATCGTCTAGCAGTGGCAACAACATCGGATAGTTGTACGGCAAAACGAACAAGTTTACGCATGTCAGATTCGTTGACGCCTTCAAGTAGCCGAATGGGTGGTTAATCTCCGAGTTCTTACAACCACTGTTGGCTACGAACACCTGGAAATGAGTAAAAAAATAATATTAGTACCGTACGACACAACTTAGATGTAGTATCGGCAAAATTCGTCAAACCGATCACTATCCGAACTAAGCGCACCTTCAAAATCTCCAATCTTTATTACTGCTTGTACTTGTACTTGTAAAGTCATAATTATAACCAAATAAATACATTCGTAAAATTGAAATGAATGAATGCAACTGTTCAAATTTATGCGACATCTAAGTTGTGTCATACTGTACCTACACATAATTTAAATGGTTATCAACAATAGTAAAAACAAAAAAAACCTTGTTTTTTTTAATAATCATTTTGGGTTTGGCCGTTCAAAATACAAAATGTTCAGCGACCTTTGCTGTTGACTGTAAGTGCCTACAAAAACATTGATTAGGATAATAGAAAGCTCTACCACGCCCACAAAGAATGGCACTAAAATGGCCATTAACGATTATGAAATAACGATTATTAATCGATTGAATCAGAATGTAGTAAACTAGTCAATTTCCACACTGTACTGAAGTAAGCAAAAAAGTATAATATTATTGTCTCCTAAGTAAACCTCTATGAAGTCTTGAGGACTCATTCGTGGGGCGACCCGACATTAGCCATACAAAAACAAACAATAATGCTAAAACATATTATGCAGATACATACAAGGGCTATCTTGAATGAATTAAACACTTATTACAAGTAATTGCTCACATTATCTGGTTAGTGGAGTGCAATTTGATAGTTTGTTTACATTACACAAGGTAACCTACATAATAAATTTATTTAAATTGGAGTCCATTGCTAATATCTTTAGTGACTCTTTGTTTTCGAAAATGCTCGAATAGAGGTTATTGTCACTTTGCTTCTTTTGCACCAATATTTTACTTTCAAGAATATCTTGTGTCCGTAGATAGATAGAATATTCTTTATTATGTACACAATAAAAATTACAGACATAAGTTAAGATATTCGTATCCAGTCTAAAAAAATTGTTAGTTAAGTTTACTAACAATTTTTTTACCAATTACAGGTACTTTTGTATCCTTGACAATTCAAAAGTATCTGTAATGGGTTTATTAGAAATACTTGCGTTGATTTTGAGTTTTAATCAAATAAATAAACAAATATTTTTTTGACGAGAACTTTTCTTACCTGCCAGCAGATGGTAGGCTGTTTCCTGGCCAATATGAACTGTGTCAGTGGACTGGGCTCCAACTCATACTTGTCAAAGGGCAAATTGTCAATCACCATTGGTTCCTGGCTCGAACATGTGAACTTCACCACTGGGTGTGCAGAGCGAGGTGGCTGGAAATTACGAAAAATGTTTTTGAGATTACATAGTTTACGAACATGAGTAGCACATCGTATTCTTAATAAAAATCTTGAATTCACCGACTGCTTGGACTAGAAGCATGAAATTTCCCACAAGAAATTTTGTCTTAAATAACGAAAGTGAGCACTTATGAAGGATTTTTGGAAATACATAATATAATATAGCAATGAAAGTTTGTATGGAAGTTCATCATTTTTTCGGCTTATCTAACAAACCGTTCACGTAACTTCACTCGGCAAACACTCAACCTTTCATTTATTGTTAAATTAGCTGGGCCCCGCGGTTTCACCCGCGCAATTCTCGATCCCGTGGGAATATGTGGACAAAAACTATTCTATGTCCTATTCCAGGTCATGGTCTACCCATGTGCCAAATTTCATCTAAATCCGTTCAGCCGTTATAGCGTGAAAGCGTAACAAATAAAAAAAAAACTCACTTTCGCATTTATAATATTAGTTAGGATTCATTGCTTATGTTCAAGGGGATATATAGGTCCCCCACATTACAGGAGCAAAGATAATGGTAGACGAACCGTAATAACCTGAGTTTCATTATTAATCGTTTAATGATGAATTCGCTAATTGGTCACCTGACTGCGAATTGGTTGGATGGTGAAGACACACATTACATAAAATCGCGCCACATTTCACCAGTTATATTTAAGTCGTTTATAGTACTGTAGTGGTTCATGGAATCATGGTAAAGACTTGAATATTGACTATAAACACTAGACAACCAAATGCATGTCAAGTTCAAATCCCCGAAAGACGTTAAAAACAAGCTCATTGTACTTATTTTCTTTTATGCACTTAAACTTTGTGCTTTCGTGTTTACCGAACATAAAAGTGTTAACTTTTCAAACAAACAATGAACGCAATCATTTTTGGAGAATCGTGAAGACCGAATGGGAACTGTACACAGTTTACTATAAAGTCAGTAACATCGTGATGTTAGTTTTGTTGTTAAAATCGACCTGTTGGTCATGGGAACTGCGACAGTTTGCACCAACTGACGCCGTAGTTTTAACATTAAATATTCACCACCAGAAGTAAGGAGTTTCTAATTACAAGTTTATTTTCTCGGATTTTTTAAATTTTAAACATTAAATTAAGTGAAATGAAAAGAAATTGTTTATTCTGTAAATAGGATATTGGAATCTTTTTTACACGTCATATTAAAACAATATTAAAAATAAGCTAGATGAGGTCGGCGTTTCCTATCTGAGAAGACAGGCCGAAACAAACTCAGAGGTCGCAAAGTCTATTTTAAAGTCCAGACATAATCTTGGTCAGGCCATGTGAGGACCACGTAGATTAGCGTCTGAAATGGTATTTTGAGGAAAGAATCATGATGGTCGCTCGCTTAACTAGTTCTTCAAGAGTCATAAAAAACCCTGTAACAAATCGACACGTGTTTCACCTTTCAACGAGGCTTCCTCAGGATGACGATTGACCAGTTGCAAACCAGAACACAACGTGTTACCACACCGAGCGCTGGACACTACCACTATACGACACCTACGTACGTACGTACGCACGTTACTATAAGTACACCTCTGTCTAACCCTTCGAGAATTACAGGCATGATGATAAGTTATGCTAAAGTTTGTATGGACGTTCATGATATTTGCCGATGGGAAATCCCTACAGGCGCACGGCTTGTAATATAATATAAAATACATACCAATGTTTGCGCGTTAGGGTCTGATCGGAAGGACTCCGGTATAGGCCAGAAGCCGACGGCGAAGCCTTTCTGCGCGACCGTCCGTGGCACGTAGATCAGACGGCGGCAGGAGTGCCATGCTTGCGGAGCGCTTGGACCGCTCTGGGTTTGATATTGTCCGCTGTTCCAACGCTGTAAAAAGAGAAATCTATTAAGTTACAGCTTTTAAGGAGGATGTAATGGATCGTAGCAGATAGCGTTCTGTAGTTTCTGCCTACCCCCATGGAACAAGGCGTGAGCTTATGTATGTGTGTTCTACCTTTTGTCAGCGCTGTGGCTTCGCCCACATTAAGGTCAAAAAGTATCCCACGCAAACGTACCACCAGATAAAACGTATCTTATGTCCCAATCCAAATCCGTTAAGCCGTAAGACGTGATCGATTAACAAAAATCCAAATTCGAAAAAACATTCATACTTTCACAATTATACTATAAGTAGAAGGATGATAATGGTTTTACTGGGTCCCATTGAATGTTGAGCGAGTCCACGGCAGGGCGAGGCGAAGCTTTCGGGACGAGCTTGACTCCTACTGAAAGGAGTGGCCCATTTCATCAAAGAGAAGTGTGTGGAGAGAGGAAAGGGAGCCCTTTTTCCTACAGTAGGATATTCTTACTAATATTATAAATGCGAAAGTAACTCTGTCTGTCTGTCTGTCGCGCTTTCACGCCAAAACTACTGAACCGGTTTAAATGAAATTTGGTACACAGATAGTCTAGAGCCTGAGAAAGGACATAGGCTACTTTTTATCGACATACCACGCGGGCGAAGCTGCGGGCGGAAGCTATACATGATAAGGATTTGCATCGTGATACTAAAATAATCCAACCATTTCTGCCCATAGCTGCACAATACGGGCACAGTATATACGTGGACAGTATGGAAACTAGGCCTATTTGTTAAAATAATAACCTACCCTTCATTTTTAAAAAGATCGCGTCGACCACTCTTTGCGATATGGCACCCGCAACTGACGTGACAGCCCCGTGACAATCGCTTGGGGTCTCGTCAGTGAGTGCGTCTGTTCGTGTGCCGTATCGAACGCACATTCTGTATTTTCCATATTTATACTGTGATATGGGGCCCTTTCTATCTAGCAAACCAAATACTCTTTAATTAATTAAATCGTTTTGAAATGACTGATGAAAAAAAGTCGAAAAGATAGCAGTGACTGGCTAAGTAGGTACCGCCAACAACAAAATACTGCAGTTACAAATCTTATAACCAAAACTGCTACTTTTCAAGTGATTGACGACTGTTCTCGGTTCCAAGAATGACTAAAAGAAGAAACAAATAAATAATTCCAAAATTAATCAATTACGTCTGCATATAACGATTACGTACACTTCTTTGTCCTAGTTCTATCTATAGCCCGGGCCCGACTTTGGAAGGATTCAACCTTTGTGAAGTTCCGAGTTCTAAAAGTAACGATGACGTCACTCATTGCTGTCTTGTTATGAATAAGAAAATGTTAAAATGAAGTTCTAGACTGCCCTTGTTAATAAAGGAAACCTTTTTTAAAAGGACAAAAATACCTGTTTCTATTTTTATGTAATATGAATGTCTTTTTTTTGGGATTGTCTCGCGTACTTTATCTATAAAAACGCCAAAAAAATCAGGTTTGTTGTATGGGAGCCCCCTTCAATATTTATTTTATTCTGTTTTTTAATATTTGTTGATAAAGCGGCAACAGAAGTACATTATCTGTGAAAATTTCAACTGTCTAACTATCACGGTTCGTGAGATACAGCCTGGTGATAGACGGACAGACAGACAGATTGGCAGGCAGACAGACGGACCGCGGAGTCTTAGTAATAGGGTCCCGTTTTAGCCTTTGGGTACGGAACCCTAAAAATGATAAATTCAGCCCTGACTGAAAAAGGATTACCTATTGTACACGTAGAAGTAATAAGTGAATATAATTACGTTTTGGAATGTATTCCACAATATATATTCGGGAGAAGCACCAATCTATTTTGATAAAAATCAATTGCCGTGCGCTAATCTCGAAAATGGTTAGACCGATTTTTTTTTTTTTTGTATTGTACGACTCAATACTGGTGTGTTTTAAGGAAAAATTAATATTAGGAAAAAACCCAAAGGAACAGCCGAAAAAATCCAAATGTTGTCTTTTTTAACATAGGTAATTAAGAAAAACTAAAATTTTATCAGACTCCCATAATTTTGGAACAGTCAGCCCATGTACACACTGTTACACATCAATCTATACATTTCCAGTATAAGTTGACCTCGCATGGTACGACAATCCAATGCTAGATCAGCATAAATTGGAAATGTATAGCTTGATGTGTAGCCGTGTGTACAAACAAAAACAGTGTACACCATATTATGTAGGTACTTACATACTTTTATTAAATGGGCCGGTTTCGAAATCATAACGATATTACTTTAATAGATTAGGTGTATAGGCTTTGCACCAAACATCTACGTCACAAAGCACTTGCTTATCTTTGAATGAACGTAGTACCACAACCGTGACTAAGAGAAGTCTCGTCACATACTAGATAACGGTTTTAAATGTGAAGAATTTTATTAATCTATTGTTAATTGTCACGCAGATACCGATTGAGAATGTTACGGAATCTGATGATATTTGTATGAGCAGGCGTGACTCTATAAGCTCACTTAGTATTATTTATTAAAATTTTTGATAGTCTACTCCATTTCTATGTTTCTCCTTTGATATTATAATTCCAAAGCCCATTAGCAATTCATTAATAGTGTTCCGTAGCCAAATGACAAAATGTAGCCAAATGTCAAAATTTTGTGAACTTACGAAAAATATAATTAGCAGTGGCACCGATGCATACATGCAATTGAGTGATGAAAAAAACCTCACTACACATAATATGTGAGGTACTGTTGGATTCCATAATTAAACAGATAATGATGTTTCTAAGTGACTTTGCTATTTAAGTAAATAGTTTTTTGAGATATGTGATATTTTCGGTTACAACCGCAGAAATAACTTGTTTTTTCATACTATTTCAAGAAATACTATGAAATACCAACTTAAATATTCATCCCGATTATAGAACACTTCATTGTTCGTGGTCCGACTCGCACTTGGCCGGGTTTTATGTTGTTGTTTCGTACTAAACTAAAGAACTCGTTATTTTGCAGGGGTAGCATTAATCTCAGAGAAAAAATACAAGAGGTGCAGCCGCGTACGTCTACTGATATGTTTATAGTAAGAGAAAGCGCAACAATTGGATTAAAGTTCCCCAAGATAATAAATTGTTAGTGAAGAACGAAATTAATGAACACTTTGTATATTATGAGATCAAGATATGTGCTGCTATTATAAATGCTTAAGTTTTATTGATACCAAATCACGCCGAAACGACATAAAGACACATGAAGGACGTAGAGTAGATAAAGAATGGATTAACACATAAGATACATTTTAGGAAGGATGGGGATGGGGTACAATATAGAGGAGGTTCCACATTCAACAGGTCGTCCGGCAGTCGGCCGCACTACCGACCTACTAATGTTGTTACCACGATTCATCATCATCATTCTCCTTAATCCGATCCAGCCTGTCCCTTGCTATCCTCCCCCAGCGACGCCCTAAGCCGAGGTCCGTACCCCACAGGGTAGTTAGAGTAGTTGCTTAGTTTGTAAGTTTATGGCCTGCCTGGAGGCCTTAATTTATTGAGGCAGCCACAGGAAAGTCCAGTTAAGCAGCCGACAACCTCATAGGCTGATCTGCGAGATGGCATTCATAAAAAAAAAACATCATTCTCCCCTATCCCAATTTATTTAGGGTCGGCACAACGTGTATTTTTCTTCCATACCTCTCTATACGTCGTCATCTCGGAAGTCGCCCCCTTTCGAGCCATATCATCTTTCACAGAGTCCATCCATCGTTCTTTCTTTACTTTCAAAGCCTTCATTCCATACTCATAACTTTCCTCAGTCGTTCGCATCACATACCCATACCACGGTTAGTAGTTGATATTGTCCTAAAGCTCGAGCCGGCACGGCAGTTGAGGAAATCCCAATAAGTACCCCTTAGGGATAAAATACAAAAAAAAAAAAACAACTTACTCCATTTCTCTCCCCATCGCCATCCATTTCTTTATCCGCCTCATGGTTGGTATCGTCCGTTTCGCCTTCCCTACTGTTAGCCCCTTCTATAGGCGGCGGGTCGGGGCCAATCTTCTCAAAGTTGATCACCACACCACTCTGCACTTTCTGAACCAAACTGTCGATGCACTGCATCAACATGCGGTGGGAGGTGATGCAGTAGGAACGACCTGAAAGTTGTACGGAAAACATTGAACAGGCTGAAAATGATCGGGTTACACAATCAGAGGATCACAGGGAGTGTGTAAAGTAAGGATCACAGCAAGTAGCGTTCAGTAGTTTCTGCCTAACCCCATGGGAAAAAGGCGTAAGCTTATGTATTGCTGGATCTCAGGCTTCATCTCTGTGAGAGGAAATGCGTCGTAATCCACCAAACGAGCCCAAAGCGGGTTATTGGATGTCACATGTTTTTGGTTCTTGGACATATTGTATCCTTACGATCTTTTCCTTCACAGTTTTTAAGCGAAAAATTATAAGGTCTTATTTAGTTGCTGGTATTCAGCTGCATCCGGTTAGACTGGAAGCCGACCCCAACATGATTGGGAAAAAGCTAGGCAGATGATGATTTAGTTGATGTTGTGTGTGTGATAGTTTATGGCAGATTGTGGTAAAATTTTGTCATGTGTGGGTGTAACCGATGTCTATAATATATTACATCAAATCACTCGACAGGAAAATTAAAGAACTCTTGCTACCCACAACTCGAAAAGTTGATTACAATTAAGTTTGATGGCTGATTGTGGGTGAATATGTAATATTGTGCGAGATATTACATCAAGTTAATGAAAGAACTCTTGGAGTTGTGGGTCACTACCCAAAACTTAAGAGTTCAGCAGCTGTTGGTTGCCATAGAACAAGTGACAAAAATAGTTCGGAATGAAGTGGTTAACATTAGAGGTGTCAGACTTCTGTCTTCTTCTTCGTCTATTGAAGTAAATCAGGCACGGTGAAGAATTCTGAATGATTGGAGCTGTGTCTAAATCTAAACGCATGGCTTCTTGCAAAGAGGTGGAAACCTCGCAAAACAAAGTTTAAAAGGCCCAAAACGTATTTGCTTCACTCGGAGAGTGGGTGCATCAGATTTCGACGATAAAAAAATTTTCGGTCCAGGCAGAATGACAGTCTGATCACTACGTTTTGAGGGTCGATTTCGATAATATTAAGAAGAAATGTAACTTGATACTTAGATGGGTATCTATTGTTAATCTCAAAATAATAATGACTTTACTCCACAAGGACACATGCAACTCAAAACCGGGAAACGGGACACGTTTAACCACACATGGTAAACAGCACTACTGATATAATTCCATTCAAATAAAAATTAACAGGAAAATCATACAATCTACTTTTGTAGGTAATAAAATTAGTCCCATAAGTACTAGAGTAGAATTTGCTGTGTCGTGCATTTTTTTAATGGCAAATTAAAGTTTACTGCATAAAGCAAGTTACTCAATTTATAAATTTATTTTTAAAAAAAAACAACCAGCTACCAACAGAACACTACAAAGTGCAAAATAACTTTGGCTTTTGTTGTTTTGTTTGAATGATTTTTTGTCACGGACTTCCGAAACTAAAGTTGTTTGTTGTGTGTGTCATCAGCAAATTAGACGAAGTAGATCAAATTATTATTGAAAGCTAACTCAAAAACCACTCATCAGAACTAGGCCAAATATATATGGGACCCACTAAGGCCTTCCACTTTAAACCTTTTTAAAAAGAATAATTAAAGTCTGTCGACGCAACGTGGTAAAGAATAATCACTGAACATACATTTGAAAAAAAAATGAGAATCTTATTTTGTTGTAGTAGCTTAATAAAAATTTAAACTTAAAAAAAAAAGCAACCGATTCCCAAAAAAAACAAAAAAAAAGTGAAAGATAAAGTTTAATTTCAGAAGTCGGTGGCAAAAAACGAAAATTGAAAAGCAAAGACACCGACTTCCGAAATTAAAGTCATTTTTCACATTTTTTTTGTGTTTTTTTTGGA
Source organism: Lithophane leautieri (assembly GCA_949152455.1). NCBI lineage: Eukaryota > Metazoa > Arthropoda > Insecta > Lepidoptera > Noctuidae > Lithophane > Lithophane leautieri. The sequence goes on from OX424459.1 coordinate 12,916,630, forward strand.
AGTCGGTTGCTGAAAACTTTACACTCCTTTTTTGGGCAGTCGTGTAAAAAACAATATTATTAAGTTCTCAGGCCGTTGAATTAAGCCAGCTGTTAGCTCTGCAGCATAAAATAAGATGTATACTTATAGCTGAATAGGTACTTCTACCTTGACTCTAAATGAACAGCACAAAAACTAGTCAGACTGGTTTTATAAAGGGCTCACTATCCCCCTGTTAGTAAGAAATTCTACATCCGTTTAAGACTCCTTATATTTTTAGCTTATTATTATCTGTAAAAGAATTTACTCGAATATTTTAAAGCTCGTACTAATATTGACATAGGAAAGATATCTTTAAAGTTGTTTGTTTACGTAATGGTCTTGAATGGGTACTTTTTGGATAAAGATCAATAGATAAAAGTTACATAGTTACAAGCAATTTGGAACGTTACTGTCTATACCTACAAAGGTTAGTTGGTTTTATACTCAAGACTAAATAAAAACCGGCCAAGTGCGAGTCGGACTCGCGCACGAATGGTTCCGTACCATCCTTACATATTATAAAACAAAGACCGCCGCGTCTGTCTGTCGTCCTGTACGCAATAAGCTCAAAAACTACTGCACCGATTTTCATGCTGTTTCACCAATGGATAGAGTGGTTCTCGAGTAAGGTTTTAGTATATAATAACCGACATCCACGCGGGCGAAGTCGCGGGCATCAGCTAGTTATCTAAAAAGACGGCACAAGAATCACGTTTGTTGTATGGGAGCCCCCTTAAATATTTATTTTATTCGGATATTTTGTTTTTGTTGTTATAGCGGCAACAGAAATACATCATCTGTGAAAATTTCAACTGTCTAAATATCACAGTTCATGAAATACAGTCTGGTGACAGACGGACAGACGGACGGACAGCAGAGTCATAGTAATAGGTTCCCGTTTGTTCCCTTTGGGTACGGAACCCTAAAAACCAAGACAGAGCCCTGCGAACAACAAAGGACAGTGGAGCATGCTAAAACTACACCTCCGCTCTGTGCATACACGCTCACACGTACACATTTACAATAAAAACTACACCTCACTAAATGCACACATGTTTACGAAGCCCTCACGTCGCTGTTGACAGCGCTCAGTCTTGGTTTCTTATTTGGTCTGAGGTTTTATAGTAACTTACCGCCAGTAACTTCACACATTGCGTCGATAGGCGAAGAATCAGAAGGGACTAAGCCAGTGTCCCTTTCGACGGCTGGCGTCCCTGCAAGCCTCAGCACCAACGAAAATAGTCTTTGGTCCCATCGGAACGGCTCGCGGGTCAACTCAGAGCCAGGTATCGGGCAGTTCATTGGCAGATTAAACTGAAAGAAACAGTTGTTGTTGATAAAAGTGATAAATGATTGTATTTGTGCAAACACTTTTACGCGTCAAAAATAAATTATGTTTTAAAACTAGATGAGTTCGGTGCTTCCTGTCCGACTACTCTGAGAAGAAAGACCGAGAAAACTCTTACGTTACAATCTCTTTTGAAGTCCAGACATAATCGTGGTCAAATCAAAATAATAATTATGAGAACCATAAAGATTATTGTCTGAAATAGTAGGTGAGAATGATTTTTATGTTGAAAGAAAATTATTTGGGGCTTTTAATGACTTACGAGACACGATTTCCATGGCACAATATCGTTACAGGTACGGAGTTACGAACCTTGCCTTCCTAAGCAGTTTATGTGAGCGGCTGTCGATTACAGCTCATCGGAAGGTCTGTTTATGCGAGTTTCGAAATCACACTTTAGGTTTCCCATCTGACTCATCAAATGTTATCTCTGAATCTAGAAACCCGTGATATACGTCGCGTCTCAGTTTGATTTCGATAATTTTTTGTTTTACATAGTTTTTAGTCTTACTAACACAAATATATATTTACCTGCCTTTAATGGATATGCATGAAAAAGTTATTATAAAGTAAGTATCTACTTTATTCATAAATTACCTACACATACTTACTTACATTATAAACATTTTTAAATATTTGAATACCTATTTAAAAAATCATTTTCACAAAAATTAAAGTATCTCCTTTATTCATTCAATACACATTATAAATTAAGTACATTTTTAAATATTTGAATATTAAAATAATTATCATAAGTAAGTCAATGACAATCATAAGTTTCCTAAAATAAGTAACTAATAGTTAGTGCATCAATACCTACGAAATAACTTTTCCAAAAATCTACTATTGACACAGTAGGTATTCAAATGAAACACTTGTTGGTGAAATGCTTTATTCAAATAAGGCATGCGCGACCTCCAAACCTAAGATGCGATGCGAGTTAGAGCTATGCATACACGTAGGTACCTAACTAACAGCCAAGTTTAGAGGTATCTTGGTTTTGGCACACACATGACGACTTTAGGTACAGTCGAACAAGCTATTTGGTATACAGGCAAAATATATTCATTTACCAATACACTGCCAAAATTCGTTTTGATTGTGTGTAATTTAACTTTTTGAGCTTATGGCTTAGGAGAGTGCCGTAAAAGGATTGTTGACTACTGAAAACAATGAGTACTGACAAGTAATCTACCCGTATACCAAATAGCTTGTTCGACTGTGTCTAAAATCGTGGTGGCAAAAAAGTAAAATTCAAAACCAAAGACACCGACTTCCGAAATTAAAGTTATTTTTCCCTTTTTAGTGTTTTTTTTGTAAAATGTTTTTTGGGGGACTGTCTTATGTAAGTTTGACGTTAAAAATTTATAGATTTATCAGCCTAGTTTGAATAATGTTGTGATCGCAAGAAATGTTGCTGCAGCCTGATTCATCTAGTAGGTAGTACTAGGGAAACGCATAATGCAGCTTCTATGCAGTCATAAAAGATAGACTGCAAAGCACCAACCAAATTCCGAAAGTCGACACCACACGATTGTCAATAGGTACAATAATAAAATCGTAACAAAGTACTGTAACGCTTGGGAGCGTTATCTAGGTGTGAGGGTGTGTGTGAGGGTGTGTGTGAGGTGGCAAATCCAAAGACGGCGAGGGTTCGAAGGGGGTTTATTCTAATATTTAATTTTATATGAGACGCGTACACTGTTCGGTAGCTAAGACTAGACTGACCAACCAAAACAAAATGCATTCCTAACATATTTTAATCCAAATTGTTGGAACGTTCGAAACACAGGGCTGCCCTCTAGCCAGCCTGTACCACGCGAGGTTGCGCCTCGCATCCAAACTCCTTACAGTACCTATGGTGTGGGGTGGGGTGGCCCAGACCTTAGCCAAAATTTATATGCATCAGTCATTGCAGATATTTATGATGTCAATAAATACCTATACTCCATTTGAAATAAGATTAGACATTTAACTAAGCCTTTTTACAGTCCGTTCAACCGATTTTGACTTCTATTGCGTTGGTGGCTTGTAATGCCATCGTTATGCCTACGGTATACAAGTCAAAATCCGTTGAACGGACTGTAAAAAGGTTTGTTTAAATTTCTAATCTTATTTCAAATGGAGTAGGTATAGGTTACAGAAAAATAATAAAATTTCCTGCAACTGTGTCAATACAATTAGAGAACACAATAATTTTACTATCAACCTTTATGGGTAAGTTGTAAGGGTGGTTTTATGGAGGAAAACAAAGGGTTTTTTTTTTTACCCTGATAATGTAATATTATATGAGGAGAGCGGAACCACGGATTTAATTAGATAATTAATGACTTTGATATACTTATTGTTCGTTTTTTTATTTTATGGCAAATTACCACAGATTTCAGAAACCAAAATTATTTTAATTTTTAGTACTTACTTACCCCACACAAATTCATGTAAGCAACACTACATGAAGATAACATCAACATAATAATTATGAACTGGATTAAAAACCTCAAGCATGGGGGGACCACTAAGCAATATTTCTCTTCCAAATTACAAAAGAATCACGTTAATGGGCCTATTAATCACGGATAGGCCCGGTTTCATAAAAATAAAGATTCTCCTCCTTTTTTTCAAGTCGGTTAAAAATATCAAAATATACGATACTAGCTGTTGTCCGCGACTTCGTCTGCGATCCAGGATGAAAAAGCCTATGACCTTCTCCAGGTCAAGGTCTACCCCTGGGCCAAATTTCATCCAAATCCATTTAGTTGTTTTAGCATAAAAGTGTAACAAACAAACTAACTAACTTTCGCATTTATAATATTAGGTATTAGTTAGTTAGGATAACCATTATTCATTCTCTAATTCTCTTTCAATTTGAATACATATTGCAATTAAAGCAAAAGGAGGTAAATACTGCAAATAAGTTTTAAAATTAAGCATTTTTAATGTGTTGACTAAGCACAAGTGCATGTGACTCATAATTAGTGCAATTACTGTTTTAAAACTACAACTCAACGCAGCTTAAGCAATGTTTAGATAAGATAATTTGAAAAGCACATTAGAAACAGTGCAATAACACAGCTACAATTGACACCAAAATACCAATTCATGTTACAAAAGTGTTTGGTTTTGTTGTACATAATGTACTAAACTAGACAGGTTTTTATTTTTCAGTCATACTCATAGTGGCTAATAATGATCAATGCTGCTCTAAGCTTTCTTATAATTGTGTGCTTAAGAATATATTTTGCCAGGTGTTGAATCTTGCAGTTCATGAGGTGCTTATAAAGTTTTTAAAACAGGTTGTTACACAATTATTTCAAACATAAAGTTTAGAAATGAAATTGACAGGAAGCACCAACATTTTTGGAGAAAAGGCTAGGCAGATGATGATGAGAAACTAAATGAGTTTGTGTACAATAGTCTAAAATAGTCCACTACAGGACCCTTGCCAAGGTTAATCCCTAACAAACATGAATAACCAAAATTTTATTTACTTATAGATAAACAAAGCTTAAATTAACTCCACCACTCCTCTTATTTTTTATCAATGTTTAGTTTAGGCTTATAAACCTGATAACAAAAAGTGTGGGATATTGGGTGGGTTTACTAAATATTTCAAAGCTTCAAAAATAAAGAAATAAGACCACAAAAATACAACAATCATAAAAACTAGGCTTACGTAGTACTAAGCTTACATATTACTAATATGTGCAAATTACATTGACGGATTATCAAAATCATTTAAAAAAAATATAGCGACTCACCTCTTCCTGAATGCCAGCATTGCTTGAAAGTTTCCCTCCATCAGTAATGACAACAATAACAGAAGGTTCAAGATAGAATGGACATCTTCCTTGGCCATATGTGTCAATACCAGTCTGCATGCGATTTATGTTTAGCACATCAAAGGCATGCTTCAAGGCGGCACCCATTGTTGTCAAGCCCAGACATTGCAAATTCTTTAATTCATTTATAAAAGTTGCAAGATTCTCTTTCCAACCAGCCTGAAAATTAACAATTGGATTAAGAACCTATTATTTGTACAAGTACTTCAGAAAATATGTCATATTAGATAACAGTGGGACACCATTAATGTTTAACCACAAGCTGCACTTGGAAACCTAAAATAATCATAAAGTGTAGCAAGTTATCATTCAATACATAATTAATTCAGAATATTACAATTTCAGACTTATAAGAAATTAAGTGGTTGTGTTCGTGTTGTATGATTCAGTTTGAATTTCCCCCCCGATTCGCCATTTCGTTGTGTGCGCGCTCGGCCAATGACAGTATGCGACGAGCGCGCAGTAGCGAGCGCTATCGCGGAGGCAGCAACGGCGGCGGTTCGTCCTGTTTACGTCGTGCTGTCTATTTCAGTAAATTTCGCACTTTCAAAATATGTTAATGTTCTGGATTGCAGATTACGGTGCTTGACATTTAGACACTATCGAACCGGCTTAAACACTCACACCTATGCACAATCCACAAATCTTCGCCAACGAGTTCTTTCTGATATACTAACCTTGATGTTCGCGGGTGGTTCTTCGAAAGTTAGAAGCATATATCTGTCGCCTCTGCTTTCGGGGGAACGTTGACGAACCTATGAAATAAAATAAATCAGTCCAACACACTAACACGCGATAAACAAATCGATCACAAAAACGAGGCGGTTGACGAGTCGATGACACTGCACGTACCTTTACGAACGTTTCCACAGCGCCCTTGGCTACATCGAGCAACGTTGGGCGTCCGCCCAAATAAGCTCTTTGATTCATAGAGGCTGAAGTATCTATTAGGAAAACTATAATAGTCATCGTGAAAATTGCCTAAATGTCCTTCGAAATACATTAAAATATGCGCACGCTATTATGAACTTAGAACAAAAATGGCCGCTACATCGTACGCAGACTCGCTGAGAGGCGACCGTCCGACAGCCGCTTCGACGAGCAGCTGAACAAGCTACGCCACGACGAAGACTCCAAAAGTACCACGTGACCTAATCACACGTTCGGAATTTGTCGGCTATGTCCGTTGACTAGCTACGAATGTTGCCATAATAGGATTAAATTTCCCTTTACATTTGTACATTATTTCATAGAATGATGATTGTGTAGTGATAGTACATACACAACGATCTATATGAATAAATGAAGCAATGGATATTAACATTACGTTATATGCGTATGCAAGTGTGATGATCGGAGTTTCACAAAGTGTACGTGACGGATAACATTAATTATACTAGTATTTATTAGTAGTTAACCAACTAAAACATAAGTATTATGCGTTTTTCCAAACATACAAATAGAAAAACTTGTACCCAGCAGTGAATAAATTCGGGCTGTGAGTGATGATGAATACGATGATGCGGTGTAGTATTATGATGAACATTACTGTACGTTTGCACTGGCGAAACATTCACAACAAAACAAATTTCTATCAAAAAAATTATCGAACTTTGACAGAAAATTGAGATTTCAAACATGTTTTGTTGTGAATGTTTCGCCAGTGCAAACGCATGGTTAGATATTGCTTTAAGTATCAGATTTTTATTACTGTTCAAATTTTAAAGGCTGATCAACCATGATAAAATATAATAATATACCAGAAAAAAGAACCACCAAAAGGGATGAGTGTATGTAGGTATGTAATGGACAAGTTAGTCGCCAGTCATTCCTAATTTTCCTCCCCTATTTGCAGGAAATAAACTTTTGTAGCAACACTACCTTTTAATAAGTGGGAGTAATAAGTACTGAAACGACTAATTTGCATTTACAACGTTGGAAGTAAATTGACTAAAAACTGTGATTACCAAGATTATTAATATTTTAAAATGTTATCACATACTGTGAAAACACCAAACACATGACAACAATACTAAATAAAACGTAACAAATGCTCAACCTACAACGTACCACATTACGCGGCAAATTTAAATACGGAATGAGTAGTGCGAAGCAATAATGTGACTAAATTTAGTACTTCTTTTTTTCGAGTCGATGGCAAAGGTAAAAATATTATAGTTAGATGAGTTGGGCCTCAGTAGTCAGTACTACTCAGTAGGTGACCACAGCATCAGTGGCGTTTTTAGGTACTCAGAAGTGCAGGTGTATGGACAGTAGACACTTTGGACACTCCAACATAATGGCAGATGGTTTGGTCAGGAGGCCCGCAGATTGGCTGAATGATTATTTATCTTAATTTATAAAAGTATCTCGGAATAAATCAAACACTAACTATTAATGATATATGTATTTCTTTGAAAAAAATATATGACCCAGTTTATATACGCCTAAGTATTTATTTACCAAGGAAAGGTCGCTTGTCTAACCTATTTTTCCAGGTCCTAATTTACCATGGTTTACTCATAAATTATTTTATTATCACTTGGAATAATATTAAAATTTGTATGGCCTTTGTGAGTGGTCTAAAATAAATTAATGCATAATTGACGGGGTATAATTATTTAGGAAGTAAATAAAATTAAAATTAACGATTTCTTTAATTTTTTTTTTACATTAAATTTTGAGTGTTGTGGAAGGGAGGAGAGAGGAAGAGGGCAAGTCCAAGCCCCCACCCACCAGTTCACAGGAGACACATTTTCAAGGTCAGTGTCAAATGACACGAAGGTCAAGGTCAAAATTAACAAAAGTATTTTATAAGTACGGTAATTTTTTTTTTAAATAAGGCTTAGGCGACCTATCCCTGTTTCGCGGGAAATAGGACCCTATTTCTGGGCTCTTATTTCTGCCTGGTGGGTCTAAAGGAACCTAACACGAAGATGACACATAAAATATTAGTGACAGTCACGACATGTAATTTGTTATAATTAATTCGAAGTCGAGACTGTGTATAACTATGCAAATGAATAATATTAAGTGTCGGTTTGTAATGTCTAAATAACAGCTTTTTACTAAAGCATAATAATGTATATAAGGTCTTCCTTTTGATGTCTCATAACTCTAAGGTTGTATGCTATAAGTAAGTAAAAATAATAGAAAAAGTCCTAGAACAAGTGTTCCAAAAATCTATACCCAGTTTCGTTTCGAAGATAGCATAACACTAGACTCTCGAATTGGTATGTACGAGCTTGTAAAGTAAATCATTTTCATTCAAACCAATCATTCATAATATAAAGATATGTAAAAGAATGCGACATTGTCTTAATTTTTTTTATGTACAAAAATGGTCGGTTTTTTTCATTTAATCCTTATCCTTACTAATATTATAAATGCGAAAGTAACTCTGTCTGTCTGTCGCGCTTCCACGCCAAAACTACTGAACCGATTTAAATGAAATTTGGTAGGTACGCACGGCTACACATCAAGCTGTATATTTCCAGTATAAGATGACCTCGCATTGTACGGAAATCCTATACTATGCGAGATCAGTATAAACTGGGAATGTATAGCTTGATGTGTAGCCGTGTGTACACAGATAGTCTAGAGACTGAGAAAGGACATAGGCTACTTTTTATCGACATACCACGCGGGCGAAGCCGCGAGCGGAAGGTAGTTTATAATAAAACACCCTTAGGCGAAATATATATATACTTAACTAACTTCCGCCCGCGGCTTCGCCCGCGTGGTATGTCGATAAAAAGTAGCCTATGTCCTTTCTCAGGCTCTAGACTATCTGTGTACCTACCAAATTTCATTTAAATCGGTTCAGTAGTTTTGGCGTGAAAGCGCAACAGACAGACAGAGTTACTTTCGCATTTATAATATTAGTAAGGAAGTAAGGATGAAAACGGAAAAACAACGAAATAATAATTAACTGAAAAATAATTCACATGTCAGTTGATTCTTTGACATGGTCACATTAATACCCAAGAGTTAAAGTATAATTATCAAAAGGAACACGTTATTTATGTTACTTATAAAAAAACGTAACTAAAAAACAACTTTTAAATTTTTTGTCTCTGTTTTGTTCCGCTTAATCTCCAAAATGGCTAACCAATTTTGACGGGGCTTTCACTGGCAGATAGCTGATGTTATAAGTAGTAACTTAGTCTACTTTTATTTTAGAAAAAGAATTCGGGTCCACGCGGGCGAATCCGCGGGCAGCAGCTACTATTTGTATTGTCATTGAACCAGTCAAGTGAGTAAGTATAATATAATATAATTTATCCTAATTAACGGTAGGTCTCTTATTGTGCTTCGAATTAAAAACACCTAATCAATGTAACTTTCAGACAGAAAAGCAAAGCAACCTTCTGCCATTTAATCGTAAACATAGGTAAAGGGGTAACCGCACATCAGTGGTAGCATTGACAACGCCTTTACGTCGCCGTACCAGAGGCGATTTCTATAGTGCGGTTGACTGTACATATTATTGAGGAAAAATGTGAGTAGGTACTTGCAGAAATTGTTTAAAAATAACGTTTTTAAAAGTTCCCGCTGCAAATTTGCTCAATCCCGGAATTGCCATGCTTCAATAGCATGGCAATTCAGGGATTGAGCAGGGATTCAGGGATTGAGCTTTACGTAATCTTATTATTTAATCAATTATGATTACGTATAAATAACGCAATAAACAATAGACATACTTAGTCGAATCAAATAATTCGACAAAAAAATTCAACCAATCGAACTGATCGCTTCATCGTCAATTTGATTGAAACAAAGCAAAATGTAAGTAAGTACCCAAAATTTACCCAAAGATCTATGCAGACGTGTACCACCTTTATAAATGTATACTTTTATAGTCCAACTCGTATTTTGTTTAGTCGATTATATAATGTTCAACACAACTCTTTTTAGCAGTATTGTGTGACTTGACAGCTGTGCTGTGACACGTTAGTTGTTTATGTAGTCTGTGGCTGTGACACAACTGAATTTTGCGAGTAGGGATGCAAGAAGTGCCAAAAAGTATCGATATATATCGTATCGATATTTTAATAAAGAATCAGTAGCGATTTCAATATATCGAACATAAAATATCGATGTATTTGTGAAATTTACATTTTTCTTTTAATAATTATAATTTTTTTTGTAAAGTTCAATTGTATTTGTTTTTTATTGATTTATATACCGCACTAAGAAAAAAAAGTCTATTTTTACGGCTCTGAATTTCAGCGGTTATAGTCATCAGTGGCGTCAACGGTGTTGTTATTGGAAATAAATCGTATTTGATACATTTTCGATACTTGATACTTTATATCGATGTATCAAAATAATAACTATCGCCTACAAATATTGATATAGCGAAAAAAATAACGATATATCGATATTTTCGGCAAGCCTATTAGCGAGCGAGCGAAGCGAATGTCAAAATAAAAATAGTGCTGCCTCTGTTCATTTTGTCTCAGTCTCAGTGCTCGTTTAAATTATTATTTCTGTTCGGTATTCTAATACTTATGACAATACAGCCTGAAATTACTTAGTATTGATTACTAGGTCGCCTATATTTTTATCTTTTATTTATCTACAAAAACTTAATCATGGAAGAAGTGTTGGATAAACTTAGTAAAACCAAGTTCGATGGATTGTACAAAAATATGGGTAGGGATTTGGATAACCAAGAAGAGAGACGACGGGAAATGCTTCATTATCAAAAAACGTGAGATTTGATTACCTCTTTGAACAGTATAATTTTTTTAATTAAGTATCCTTACATATTCTAAACCAGAGAAATTAAATTTTAAATAAACCATCACAAATCACACTAATAAAAAAAAATACAAATAAGTAGGCAATTGTATAAATGCAATAATAAAATGATAATTAATAATTCCACTGACTTCTTGGGTTCTTGTGTATAATTGTTGTTATCATATTCAAAAGAAAAATTACAAACATATTTACAACTAGCATAATAATATAGTCTATGCTAGTTTTAAAATATGATGGAATATTTCATAATATGTGTGTGTCGTAGCTAGAGAGATCTAGCATCTTTGTTGGTATGATCTTACCCTGCGTTGTGATAATTGTTTTGAACAAGTCTTGTAAAAGACACTTCTAAAACATTTTGTGTAAAAAAACATAATTATATCATCATACTTCAGACCAAATAAAAAACCAAGACAGAGCGCTGTCAACCTGTGACGTGAGGCCAGTTTCGTAAACATGTGTGCACTTAGTGTGGTGTAGTTTAATTGTAGTGTCATCACGAGTGTCATTGTAAATAGTTGTAAATGTGTGTGTGTGTGTGTGTGTATGCACGGAGCTTTGGTGTAGTTTTAGTATGCTTCACTGTATTGTTGGCAGCGCTCCGTCTTGGTTTTTTATTTGGTCTGAGCATCATAACATGTTGATATTGTTTCAGATATATTTTGTTAACAATTTTGTTCAACTTTTTGTCAATTTTCCCCAAGTTGCGAATAAAACTATTCTTTACAACTTGTTTTAGATATAAAAGATAAACAGCAGACAAAACATGTAGGCTACAAGTTTTATCAATCAACTCAGCCTATTGCAGCCCACTGCCGGACACAAGTGGTCAATGTCCAGCTGTGGACAGGACATGTAATAAGACAATCTAAAGCTGGCATTTCACTTGGCGTAATTGTCAAAATATTCGCATTATCTGGGTGATACAAAATATGCCATTAACATTTTGAAATAAAGTTAAATTTGTATTAACGAAATAATACGAATATTTGCGCAAATACGCAAAGTGAAGTGCCAGCACTAGTCTTCCCTATTGTATGTTGATAGTTTCATCCTCTGTTGTAATTTCAGCAACCGTTCAGTTCTTACGGATACATTTCGGGGAGTCCTGGAATTAGTGGAGGCTGTTGAAGAAAGCAACATCTTTCAAGAGGAAAGGGTAAGATAAATTAATTAAATTTATTATGCTAATTAATATTCTGGCTACTAAGTTAATAGAGAATCAAGGTATTAAATAATTATTTATTATGTATGTAGATGTATAATAATCTGACTCATTGATTAAGTGATACCACCTCCACCTGCTGAACATCGGTTCGTTGGATTGGTTGCTGGGTCAATCAAGCACACAGTTCTTTTTACTGTCATTATGCGTAGTAATTTCTAACAATATTACTTCTGCAATTATTGCAAGTCATTATTCAAATATTATAAGTACCAATATTTACTAGATTTTTTTTTCAACTTTCCTTTTGTAATTTTTACAACTGTTTGTACCACAAAACTCTAAGCTACCTAAATCTAGCTCTGAGCTAATTGTAATGGAAAACCTTACAAATTATTTAAATTGTAGCAACAAGATTACATAATTTCATTTAAGTTTTTTTTGTTAACTAGATGACATACAAAATGTGGATTTTCATTAAGTAGGTATACCTTTACTACCTTTAGAAAATAGTGAATTCACGAAAAAAAAAAAATACAAATATTTTGACCTGCAACAAATATCAGTCCGAAATAAAAAATGTTTGCTAAAAATTTATTAAGTATTGCAGTTAAAATACATTTGTAAAACTGCGTATGAATTTATATTATTAAATATTCCTGTCTATAACAGTTGCCTTCGCTGTTGTTGTGATCCCTGTTCAAAACCTCACCCAGTATAGGTAATAGAACTGTTTATGTAATTTCAGGTAACTTATAAGCCTCAAATATATGTTGCTGGTTTTAATAGATGCGCATATAAGGAAGTTCTCATGCAGTCAGAATGGATGGTAGAAAAACCAGACGACTTCCACGAAAACTGGTATGTGGTACCCTGCCCTAAAGGTATTAGAACGCTTGTGGTGGCCAGTCGGGTAAGCAGTTTTGTACTTTTCATGTCATTCATCTATACGATCTAATCCATTTTAAAACAATAAAAGAAAAAGTCTGCCTGTGTGCAATAGAGGTTTTTATCATGAAATATGTAAAGTAGTATCTTATTTCGCACAATGTTTTATTTACTTAGGAGGACAAACAGTTACACAAATATCTTAATAAAAAAGGTAGTGGCTTATCAACGCGCATAGATTTCCAATCAAAGATTTTTTAAATTAAGTCTTCACTGGTGTTTCTTTTATGTCCTGTTCTGTCTTTCCAGAGTTTACCCTTTACAAACATACAAACCACTTTACTTCTTTGTTCATTGAAATCTAAACTAATATTACAAAGAGGTTTTATATTTTTCAAACCTTGGCCTCTTCCACCAGAGATACTGAGTACACATTTGTAATTCCAGGGCAAAACCAAACTGTTTTCCCGGGATGGTATCCTTGTAAGGACGATTCAGTCTGCATTACCAGGCGGTAGTCAGGTTTCGCCTGGCCGTAACAGTCGTTGCTGCATTCTGGACGGTTTCTTAATACCTACTACAAATACGTTCTATATTTTGGATCTACTGGCATGGAACAGCCACTTAATGGCTGATGGAGAGGTAAGAAACATAAAGAAAGAAAAAACTTAGGGTGACCACTGAAAATCAGCGCTGTGCTGTGTGTGGGTGCCCATAGCACAGCATCATGCTGAGCAGAACCCTTCTTGTCACAGTCACGACGTGCCAGCAGCTGCCGACTATTTCTGTTCTGTACTCGTGATATTATGTTTTATTAATTGTTCTGTTTTACTTGAGTTAATTAACTTTTTACTGCGCATGTGTTTCTGTGGCAAATAAACATTATTTTTGCTTTCTTTTTTTCTAAAATATCAGTAGGGGCTGGTAAATATTTTCATTGCAAGAGACAAGTAAGCTTAAATGTGAAAGTATGTAAGTTTTGTTCTTTTATGTAAAACAGCAAGACAGAATGTATATAAATCATTTATGATTGGTCCCCATATCAAATCATAATATAAGAAAGACAAATGTGTGACAAAGCAATATTAATAATATTATTATTTTATGGTTTATGGGTAACTAATTAATGTTTTTTTCTATAATTTCAGACTGAATTCCGACATTATTGGATGCTAACACAGGTAGAAGAAATATCAGAATTGGGAAAACGCTCAAAAGATAATCATTTAAAATTTAAAGTTATACCGAAAGTACCATGTGATCCAGATAATTTTGGAGAGTAAGTCATTTTCAGTTAGAAACTTACCGAGTTAGTTTCAGTTATCCTAACTTAATATTATAAATTTAAATGTGAGTTTATTTGTTACTCAATCTCCCAAAAACAGCTGGACGGATTTGGAAAAATTTGGCACACAGATAGACCATGACCTGGATAAGAACATAGGCTATTTTTCGTCCTGGATCACAGACGGAAGTCGCGGGCAACGGCTAGTTTTTGATAATTAGTATAGTACCTCTAAATACGACATATCAAGTTTTATTAAAAGTTCGGCTTTGTGGTGTCATCTCCGTTACTCATACTGTTTTGCTTCCTTAAAAATAGCTAATCATAAAACCGTACAAAAAGCTGCTATACTGAACACTTGCAGAATTGTGCGAAAATTCCTGCACAACGACAATGACGCACAAATATCGCACGCACAGACATTCATCACTACACCACAAAGTCAAAACGTAATATCATCACGCCATATATTATCGTCAACTATTACTTAGTTTAGTTCTCTCAGGGGTAGCTTGGCTTTGGCTTGTGTTACCCAAAAAAACCGGCAGATCAGAGCCGAGATACAAAAAAATAATACCAACAAATAATAATAATTCTTCAATTACAGTTTCATGATGAGAATCCCACATTATCCAAATTACTCCCCCAAACTGGATGGCTTATTGTTTTATCACAAGAAGGCCCATTATGTTTCTGGAATAACCCCATTGGTGGGTTGGCTATATCCTTACATGGTGCCTGAAGTGTTTGGACCAGGTAAATAAAAATAAAACAAATATTATTAAAATATATTAATATAAAAATTATATTATAATTATAAGAAATATATTATTAACGTCGGGCGTCGGGGGTCGTCTGTGGGGTAGTTCCAACTAATGAGAATAATTCTACTGTATTGATACGTAGGTATATGAATTATTCTCAGTAAATATAATTATCCCACAGTCGAAATAGCCGCCCAACCTTATTAAAATATTTTAAATAAATAAAATTATTTTGTAACATGTAGATATACAAAACAAAACCAACCCTGACATAATAATTATAGATGAATAAAATGCTTCTTATAATACAGGGTCAAATTAATTTCGCTAGCGAAACTCTTGCGTGATAGGTAAGTATCGATATCAAAACAAGATTAAAGAAAAAAAAAAAGATTTGATAATTTCTGGGGTCAACGACCGCTAGTTACGAGTTGAGAAATTCTGTTTTGTTTTGTGTTGTTTAGATATCGGTACCTATCACGTCCGCGGAGTTTCGCTCGCTGATTTAAATTGACCCTATAAGTATAATTTATTTTCTAGATGTCAAAATAAATCCAGCTTACATGATGGAACGACCAGTAAACTATGTGAACCAAGCAGATTTCATTTCGAAGTTTCCAAAAAAGAAAGAGAGGCTACGACGCAGTCAACGAATGGATACTACAACTCCAGCGCCTGATGCAAATGATCGTGTAAGTATCAAAAACCCACATCCGGACATTCTATGAGCTTTATTTATTTATTTATTTATTACTTTAAGCACATAAATGTACAGAGGCGGACTTAATGCCATAGGCATTTTCTACCAGTCAACGACTCGTCTTTATCGATTCTTATTCCTTTGTATATTCCCAGGAAAATAAAATCATTTCTGTAAAATTAATACCAAACTAGAGAGACTTTGACGTAGATTTTAGTCATGAAATGAGTTGTTTTGTTTACAGTTAGTTGTGGAGGCTCGGACAGAATCCGATGCAGTTGACCCTGAAGAGGTAAATAGACGAAACGAGGCGACCGCTGTAAACATGGAGTAAGCGAAGCTTACGATTTGTGTCAATTTATTTTTAATGTACTGTGGTACAGTCACGAGCAAAAAATATGCATCCACTCAGCAAAATTCAATAACGTTTTTCTCATGGAATAACGATTGTAACTTTGAGATGAGACCTATTTCATAGTAATCGGGGTTCAAAAATACTATGTTCGTTATATCATAAAATTACAATCAATAAGGAAGGAGAAAATCACTTTTAAAAGTTGCTAAGTGTATACATATTAGTGCTCGTGACTGTACAAGCTATTTGTTATACAGACAGCTATGCTGTGAGTGTGCTGAGTAGTCAATTATTTTAACATCACCCTCTTAAGTCACACATCATCATCATCATCTGCCTAGCCTTTTCCCAACTATGTTGGGGTCGGCTTCCAGTCTAACCGGATGCAGCTGAATATCAGTATTTTACATGGAGCGACTGCCTATCTGACTTCCACAACTCAGTAACTGGGTAATACGATACCCCTTGGCAAGACTGGTTGTCAGGCTTTCGGGCTTCTGACGACCCGTAACGACTGTCAAAGATCCACAAATGACAGCCGGGACCAATGGCTTAACGTGCTCTCTTAAGTCACACATAAGCTAAAAATGTACGCACACACAACAGAAATAAATATTAGCAGTGTAATACAAAGATGAATATTTTTGTCTGTATACCAAATAGCTTTTTCGACTTTACTGGTTTTGAACCAGAATAAATGTTCTTTAGTTTTTTCTTAAAGGAGTAACTGTGTTGTTAAGTAGCTATATAGAGCTCCTTATTAGTCGGTAAGTATATGTCGTTCCATATCATTAATTCTTCAAGGACATTCTAATTAACTAAAATGGCTTTTGGTCCGCGCGCGGTCATACAGATTAAGGAAGTTTTAGGGGGCAAATGCAGGCCGCAATTGTACGTAAACTACCAATCGGTTGAGACAAATGTCTGTAGAAACAATTTCTGGGACTCGATGCATTTTTGTAGCAACTGCGATTCCGAAATGCGGTCGCTTTCGATTTTGTAGATTTTAGGAGCCTTTCACACTGTCCACTGCATACTTGACCTGTGTCTCAAAATTCATCCAAATACGTTCTGAGGGGCAACTCCCATTTTTAAGAAGATTCGGATTATGTTCTCAGTTTGACTGAATGTGATTATTAAAATACCTCATCTTCAATTATTCATTAATGGCTTTTGTGGAAGAGACACCACAATTTTTCCAATAATTATTACTTAGGTCAGCTCAGTGAATGTTTTTTTTATGGACGGTGAAGAGAGATTAAAAAAAACCTAATTTGACAGATGCAAATGTCAAACTCCAAATTGAAAAAACAAACAGCAATCACTTGAAATGTCAAATTAGTCATAAAACGAGACTTTAGTGTAGATATAACCGTGACCGGCGCGGTATAGCGGGCTTAGGAAAATCTTGCTCCGTGATTTCAATCCCTTAAGAGTATTTTATACTATTTCTTATTCGTGGGTTGCAGGGTGCAGCTAAATTATTGTAAATGCATATTGACGTAGCCCTGGATAAGGCTGTTATGATCCCGGTGATATAATTTTAGCTATTTTTAATTAAGTTAATTGTTAACTATTTTATATTAACTCCGTTTGTTTAATTTTAGATGTAACCACTGTTGTTAGAAATATAATAAAATAATTATGTAATGCAGAAAAGTTGTTCTCGTCTGATCAAATTTTTCTTTAGTTCCTAATTTGGCTTAAGGTATTATGAAGTATTATTCGGAATCAGGGTAATACTGGCTGAAATTCAGGCGAAGTATTTACTTGAATATGAAATATGTACCTAGTAGGAAAATATTATTTGACAACTGTAAAATACTCATAGCATAAAACAATATGTTAAATGTGTTGTAGTATATGCCAAAGCTCGTGGGAACTGCGGTTATAATAAATACGCAGGAGCGAGATGACATGAGACTTTTAGGTACTAAATATGTATGTACGTCTCACTCGCACTTTCTATGATCGACACTCTAAACTTCTTGGCGATTAGTGTACTTAGTTCCTTTTAACACGCTCAGACTGCGACACGATTGCCTTGTAATATTGTATGAAAACTTGCACACGAATCGGTAAATTCCACCCGGTTTGCCAATATTCACTGCCGGGAACCGTGAATTTGATCGCGAAAAGGGGCTCATTGTGTTTCTGATTCTTATTGATGGCATTCTCGGTCCTTTCGCTACAGTAAATATACCTGTTTGAACCGATCTTGTTGTCTACCCAAAACGTACTCAAGGGTCGACTGTTATCGACTTGTTGAGTGCTCTCTTAAACATAACCATAATGACTGAAACTCGTTCGACATTGCCGGATTCCCTGTTCCGGCCGCATGTAGCAGAGTTAAAAACTTTTCTAAATGGTAATCTCCATAGCTTTAATTAGCATTGGAGACTATTTAAAATTGACGACTGATTTCAAAGGACCAGATTGGCATTACTCGGTAAGACCTAAAGAAGTGTTAAGACTGGTTAAAATTACGATCCATTTTGGATTTAGGAACCGGGGAAATCGAGCTAAGCTGTGAGAGCCTTTGGATATATTTGACTATTTGATGTATGATGTTGATGTGGGATCTATTCGATGCACCATCGATAGTCACATAATATAAACTTGGTGTCATAAAATGTATCTCATTAAGATATACTTGATAGTATTGTCTATGTTCTATGTTCAGAATTGAATGTATTCTCTTTTCAATGAAATAAATTTTTGATGTGATTTATGACTTTGATTTTATACATATTCAATCAACTCAGCCTATCACAGTCCGCTGCTGGACATATACTTCTCCCAGGCTGCGTCACAACACCCTGTCCTCCGCCATTCGCATACGGTCTATCCCGGCCACATGTTCGAGGTCGTCGGTCCATCTAGCTTGGGGGCGTCCTACACTACGCTTGCCGATACGCGGTCTCCACTGCAGGACTCGTATATATTAACACGCTCAGACTGCGACACGATTGCCTTGTAGTATTGTATGAAAACTTGCACACGAATCGGTAAATTCCACCCGGTTTGCCAATATTCGCTGCCGAGAACCGTGATTTGAATTGGTCTAGAACCAAGGTGTTCCGACATGGCGAGGCGATCGAGCGATGTTCGTGATGCTGATGACTCTTGAGAACAGCTTGCAGACATTGCTCAGAAGTGAGATAGGCCTATAATTCTACGAAGAGTAACACCGCACCTGTTCCATTCCCGTGACGTTTTCCCCTTGAGTATGGCAGAATCAAATAGCTTCTGAAGGGCCTTGAGAACAAGTTTTCCACTGGCTTTCAGAACTTCAGTCGTAATTCCGTCGTTACTCGTCGTTTACTCATAAGATTAGTTTCTATTTGGTATTTTTGTTTATTAAACCCGAAAGTCAGCCAGCCCTAGTGGGAAAAAGTGAACTCAAGAGTATATGCGAGTATAATTTGCCCCAGCAAAATCAATTAGTGGGACACGGTGCATGCATGGACGTCAAAATTGTGAATATTCCACTTCGGTTGCGCAAAGTTGCGTATGGTATGATAGGTCAGTGAAACTAAACTAAACAACGATAAAATCGACACTAAAAATAGTAGATAAAAGCTATTAATTTATACGACTTTCTCAAATAAGTGCCTATACTTATTTCGACAGTCAGGAAGAGTAGATAATCAAATCTTTACGTTTGTTTGCTAACCGTAAATCGAGTTACATAATTATCCCTAGAGAATGAATGATACATAAATGGATGCCTAGCTAGGTACTGAATGTTGGTAAAGACACAGTATAAATAATAAAATAAGTAACAGTACTTATATCTTATTCATAGAAAACGGCCGAAACGACGCACTTGAAAATCTCGGTAGGTATTTATCAGTACGCAACAGTAGGTATTGAGTACGCGGCAGTTACGCGCAGACGTGGAGGGTTTATCTACCGAGCGGCCGTAAGTAGGTAATTATTTCAAAATCTCTGCCTGGATTTAAACGTAATACAGGTGGCGTATTATGACGCTTTAATGCCATCATGATTCCAGTGCAAGAGAGAGATGGAGCTATACATGAACGCTAGCACGATCCCTTTTTCTATCTGGAATCATAATGGCATTTATACTTCAAAATTTGGCCCCTGTTGGGTACTTATTTACCACAGTATAAGATATCGTCGTTAAATGAAGCAATAATAATAATAATAGGTAGGTACTTACGTACTTATTCAAATATGGTGCCCCGTTGATCTAGTGGTCCCAAGCGCTACTGCTAAGCACGAGGTCCTGGGTTAGATTCCCAGTGTAGGTAAAAATTGGCAATCTACTGTGTAAACATAGTTAGGTATCTAATTACACAATCTATGCAATAAAAAAAATTGGTACCTAAAGGAACGTTAATGAACCTATGAAGACGCCTATTAAAGAGATATTTTAGAATTTTAAATAGATAAAGAATATAATAAGTATTTCATCCCTTGTAATTTCTTTCTGATTTACTACCTACCAGCTCTGGTTATCGTAGAGAATTGAACCGTGAAAACGCGATAAATCGGTATTTGTAACATTACGGTGTCCCATAAAAATCTGGAAGATTCGGCGCATTTTTAATAGATGTTAGTAAGAAAGGACTGCTATCCTTAGCATTCCCTGACTTTCGTTTTATGGAGACACCAGCTTCCTATCACTACAAGTCAGAAGTTTCTTATTCTTCTTAGCATATATGTAGGTAGGTAGGTAGGTAGGTAGGTAGGTTAGGTAGGTCACATCAACTGTTAGCCCTACCTAACTAGTTATTCAACATGATCAGTGAACCTACCTAATCATGGACTCGGCTTATTAAAGAGTTAGTTGACCCATTTTCACTTCAAAAGACAACTTTATCGTAGGTAGAGGCATCTCATCTCTCGGTAGGTAGTTAACAGACGCAGGAATACTTAGATATCTATCCTCGAAGTGCCGGTGTTGAGTGCTCTACTATAATGAAGAACGTCATACCTACATTCAAACAGAAATCGACGGATTTTGATGGAAATTGCTAATGCATTGTTTCATAATGTTTGACACATTTGTCTGCTCGACAACGCAATGAATGCGGTTGAATTGTCATAATGAAAGGCATTGCCATTGTAAGTGTGTTACACAATTACCCCTCTGATTGGGTTATTTCGTTTATTCACCCTAAGGTAGATGGATACTTGGAAACGTGTGTCCGAGAATCCACCTTAAGCCTATAAATTCCGTTTATCCAACTAGGCCTCGGGTGGATTGGGCACGCCACAATAGCGGCGATAAGTCCCCTCTTTGAGGAGTGGATAGAGAGGCGCCACGGCGTCCTCACCTTCCGCCTGACACAGGTCCTCACCGGACATGGCAGCTTCGGGAGGTACCTGTGTAGGATTAGGCGGGAGGAAACGCCCGGTAGTCACCACTGTGTGGATCGCCCGGAGGACACGGTGGAGCATACGGTTGAGGTGTGCCCTGCTTGGGCGGAGCACCGCCGTGTCCTCGCGGAGGCGATTGGCGGCGGTGACCTCTCGCGTCCGGCCCTGGTTCAGGCCATGGTACGGAGCGAGAGGGCATGGGAAGCCGTCACCTCCTTCTGCGAAGCAGTAATGCTCGCGAAGGAGGAGGCGGAACGCGTGAGGGAAAGGCAAAGTTTGCGCCCTCACGCCCCTAACCGCCGCCGTTGGAGACGCTCTGGGCGTCGGGAATCCCAGGCGGATTTCCGGCCACCATAGGCGCGGGCTTGCGGACGGCGAGCAACGGGCAGCTCGCCGTCCGATAAGGACCAGGCCCGGGTCGATGGCGCGTCGTGTTCCACGCGCGCCTCAAAGAGATGTCAGCAAAAATGACGGGGTCCAATAGGACCGATGCCTGCCAGGGTTGCGGGAAAGTCCGAAAGGGATACCGGGACCTTGGCAACAGGCAAATGAAGGAACACGGGTGGGTTTTAGTCAGTAAAAGTCTGACACGCCCTTCCGCTCCGCCCAGAGCGGGAGAAGTCATTGGATGATTTCCCACCCTCAAAAAAAAAAAAAAAAAAAAAGGCCTCGGGTGGATTCTCGGACATTGTGGATTTTTTGGGGTGGTGAACGGAATAACCCCGCTGATCTAAAGATGTGGGTATGCCTTTAGTCTTAGCCACGTTATGGCAATTTTACTAGCCGCGTTTGGCAACAAGCCAGGATTGTGTTCCAAAGGTACCTGACCGATAGCCATAGCGTTTCTAAAGAAATGACTAACGATGTTATTTTATTGAGTAAGAATAAATGCAACCTCACTCAGTTTGGACCTTTTTCCTAGCACATCGTGTTTCTGCGTAGTCATTTGATATTCGCCCTTATTTTTGCGGAAGTTTTAGGGCTTGGATATTATCAATTTTGTTGGAGAATATTTACGTAATAGTTTTAGTTCAGATGAAATTGTAGGAAGGATTTTCGTTTACAAAGTTATGACAGGCAAAAGAGAACAAAAACTTTTTCCAATTATTGTTTTTACTTGTTAAGCCCGTAGGTTACCTACGTAGATAGATAAGTAAATCATTTACTTACTTTAAAAAATAGCACAACATACAAAAAAATTGACCGACTTCAAAAAAAACAAAACAAAAAAGAACTACTGTACTAAAACCAAACGACAAAAGTACTTCTTTAATAATAAGAGAAAAATAAAAAAATAACTTTAATTTCGGAAGTCGGTGTCTTTGCTTTTAATTTTAGTTTTTGGCCACCGACTTCCGAAATTAAAGTAGCGAATTAAAGTAGTTCAGATCGACTCCAGACCTTCATAAAATTGTAGTGCTGTAAAATACTTAATGAATAAATTAAGGAATGCACTAGTTACCCTTACGATTTTTGAAAGTTCCCCTCGATTTCTCTAGGATCCCATCATCAGATCCTGACTTGGTGACAATGGGACCACCTCAGAAGTTTTGAAGAAGCTTTTGAACAAAAAAAGAATTTTTTAAATCGGTTCACAAACGGAGGAGTAATCGGTGAACATACATAAAAAAAAAAATAAAAAAAAAAAAACAATCATCCGAACATAGTACCTCCTCCTTTTTTGATGTCGGTAAAAAGCACTATTAAATGATAGCTAACTACATGAAGAGCAGTGGTGGCCCAGTGGTAACGGCCGCGACTTACGAGTTGTACGTCGTAGGTTCTAACCCCGTCAGGCGCTTTACTTTGTGTAAATTATTTCATCACCACTGCTCTCAATAACGGTGAAGGAAAACATCGTGAGGAAACCGGCATGTCCTAGAACCAAAAATTCGAAGACATGTGACATCTACCATCCCGCACTGGGCCCGCGTGGTGGATTACGGCCCACTCCCTCTCACTGAGAGGAGGCCTGTGTCCCAGCAGTGGGAACATTTTAGGCTAATTATGTATATATGTTATGTAACTACATGACTATATAGGAAAAGTGCAAGGCGCCAATATCCAACAAAAAAAAAAAAAAAAACGCCATTATAAATTAATCACAGATGTTTGGCTAATTGGACCAAAATAAGAACTGATATGAGAATAATAAAATTAATTACCTATGCTTCTTTTATTACAGAGTTAGGTAGGCTAAAGGCTCTTACATACTGGGGCGATTCGTCACGCGACGCGACGCGGCCGCATTGTTCGCCGTGAGAAATTGTTTTGTTAAAATTCGCGTCGCGCGACGAATCGCCCCAGTATGTAAGAGCCTTAAAGCTTCTTTTACATAGAGGTGCCTGCTACTACGATATCATTATTTCGGTGCTTTTTCTTATTCACGCTGTATCTTATAATTACGTCTATATAATATTATATTAAGTATATAATATGCACTTCCTAGCCTGAAGCACAGGTTCCACCTAGTTCAGGCAAATAAGCAACTGTGCTCTATTTTATTTGTTACGTTACTTAAATGTGCCCCTCTTTATAAATAAACGATAATTATTATATTATTATTATCTTCGCTAATTTTCGCCTTGAATCATCGTTCATACCTATTACGAAGACGTTTCCTTTGTAAGACATATTAGGCCCTAAATAAACTCGCACATTACGAGATGAGTAGATATCTACTCATCTATCTTCTATTTGCTAAGATACGCCTTAATTCAACACAGTTTCCACCAAACTTTCCCCATAATGCACAGAGGCCCTAGACAAAGTCACATTCTATCAGCGATAACGATGATGGAAAAAGCAAAAATGTATAGGACTGACATAACACTGACCTGAAAATTGTAAAAAACGTAAGAAAATTTGAATTTCGCGGACTACCTTGGCGCATCCACCATAAGCTATCGAAAAGCTTAATGTCACTCGTGTTGAAAGTCGTTGTAGAAATACGAAACGCATTCGAAGCGATTGACACTTGTCTAGGCCCTCTGAACCCCCTAAAAAGGGGGGAACAGCCCTTGCCTTGCGGTATCACCTACCATTAAACTCAATGGTCATCAATGATAGCCATACTTCAACGCTCATTGATGAATTAGCACTTCAGTTCAAATAATGTGGTGAACTCCTCAAGTGGACGGCGCGCGATGTAGGGCGCTTTAGATAAGAACTCTAACTTGTTCGAGTACGATACCTACGATACTATACAGGGTGTAAGCAGACATCTCCCGAAAACTGAAGCTGAATGTTCAGACCAAGCATCTTGACATATTGTCACCGAAAAAAACGAAAAAAAAATGTTGCTAATTTGTCGATTCCATTATTTGACACTTTTTGAAAATCATGTTTTCTGAATGAAAATTGTATTTTTTTTCTTGGATTTAGTTCATTTAAGGCTATTATTGCTTTCTCAATTGCCTGTAGCATTGCCATTATCATGGAAATTCTGCAAAAATCAATTTTTCGTTTTTTCGAATCCATACAAAAACAGTCACAAGCTGAACATACTTCAGAATCAAGCAATTTGGTTTGCACTATGGCCATTGGTAGGGGTAAGTGTGCATGTGCCTTGAGTTTTCGGGAGATGTCTGCTTACACCCTGTATAGACAAACAGGGTAGGTTGGTCAACAGCGTTTATTTATGAAAGTCTATATACGTACATAGGTACATATACATTACAAATCTGTATCATAAACATTACAAGTCTGTTACTATCTATCATATACATTACAAGTCTGTTTATAATGTCAAAATAACAGCTTTTTAATAAATGCATATGAAATACAAGACTTACATAAAATAAAAATATTTTTTTTTTTTTTTTATCTGTCTGTCTGTCTGTTTGTTCCGGCAAATGTCCGAAACGGCTGGACTGATTTTGACCGGACTTTCACTGGCAGTTAGCTGATGTTATAGACTTTAGAGGAAGTTGCTTTAATTTTAGAAAACATATTATTAATGCGGGCGAAGCCGCGGGCCGCAGTTAAAAATATGAAGGGTTTTACAAACCATGTCATAGTTATATCATCATTACTGCCTATTAAATAAGGAAGTAAAGTAGATACCAACATATTTGATGGTGCGGTTAGTTACTGATAGGCAGTAGCTAGGTAGGTACCTCAACTTTGGAAAATAATAAAGTTTTTCAAAAATTTCCGTAGTGCGTGCTACCCTTATTACTTATATCCATTAATAACACGTGTTTAACTCCTACCACATTATACAGGGTGACATTTTATTCATGGGCATCCTCTTAAGGGGTCATTGTACTCATCATTATGAACAACTTTCACTATGGGACCAAAATTGTAATCGCGAAAAAAAAATTAGCTCTTCCCTAGATTTTGACAAGCAATGCGAACATAGAGAACAGCTGATTTTTTATTCGCAATTTTTGGGTTGGTCCCTGAGTGAAAGTTGTTCATAATTAGTAGTATAATGATCCCTTAAGAGGATGCCCATGAATTCAATTTCACCCTGTATTTTTCAACTATTAATAAATTATAATATACTAGCTTTCGCCCGCGGCTTCGCCCGCGGCTTCGCCCGCGCGGTATGTCGATAAAAAGTAGCCTATGTCCTTCCCCATTTATCTCTTTGCCAAATTTTGTCGGAATCCGTTCAGAGGTTTAGGCGTGAAAAGGTAACATACAGACAGACAGAGTTACTTTCGAATTTATAATATTAGTAAGCATGGATGAAATATGTTCTCAACATAAACAACATGATTCAGTTAACAGCTCTGCGGGCAGCCAATCAGGAGCATCCGAAAACATTGAGTTGCATTACTTTGTTATGAAGTATTTATTAGCCACAAGTAGGTCAATGTAATTCTGAGAACACAAACAGTAAACACCTGTAAAGTGGTTATAACCATAACATTTTGTTGTTCATTGTAATGGACTGAAATATTTCTCCTACTTCGGTACAAACCCTTGCAAGCTTTTAAGACATAACATAAAATCACGCCTGTATTCCCCGAAGGGTTAGGCAGAGATGTAGGTGCCTATAGTGCATCCACATTTCGCCATCAGTTATGTTTGAGTCCTATGTAGTATGTAGTAGCGGGCGAGCCTATTGCCATCAACCGGGCTCACGGGCACGCTAAAAATGTCAACAAGTTAGGTATAGATAGCACATGACGGTCCGCGCCTGATGGAGGCTCTTCTCTTCGGTATGATCATTAAGAAAATGAGGTCCTAAGTATTCTCATTTCTATAGTTAAAGCAGGATACTACGCTTAAACTAGAACAAAATAGTACTGTAGAGGCTTTACTCTGCATGGTTTTAGAATAAAACCTTAGTGCTTTCAAGTTGATGGCATGTATGCGAGATAAAGGTTCGATGTGTATTAAGAATAGGAAAAAATCAGAGGACTGGTGCCCCGCGAGCTGTCAGACTCCGGGAGCTAGAAGAATAAGTAAAATAATATGAAATACGTAGCTCCCTATAGAGGAATAATTATACATTATACTTTGCTATCATAAAGGCTCTTACATATTGGCGCGGCTTGTCGCACGACGCGACTTTTAACAAAACAATTTGTGATAAAACTTCACTGCGCGTCGCGTTGCGCGACAAATCGCGCCAGAATGTAAGAGCCTAGTACCGGTACCGTAAGCTTACCTTGGAGTTTTAGAGTACCAACATTTTGATGAAGTTTGAAGAGATTTAAAAAAAATCGTGTATCTCTGACGAGTACGGGTTATATCGGTGGCGTACCTGCTTACCAGCTCTAGAGCGGGAATGGAAAGTAAAAAGCACGCGTGTTCGTGCAATTGTGTTTAATATGCGGTGTAATAAGAGCCAGTTTTCGAGCAAGTGTGTTGAAAAACTGTTTTCCAGAATTCCTGCAAATATACATAAACATATTTTAATTTTTTATTTTATTTTATTACTTTTAAATATACGTAAACTATACCAATCTGGACATTATTAACAAGCCCGATAGTCGAGCTTCATATCCATCGGATAAGTAGTTTTTATACTTGAACAAACAACCGAAACTGTCCTCTCCATGATATTAGTTTGGGTATGATTGATTATGACTTAATACCTAACTTTGTAGCGCTTGTATTAAGGCTCCCGTAGATGGGCGCGACGCGACATAGGTAGAACAATTTCCGTGAAGTGTTCATGGAAATTGTTCCACCGGTGTCACATCGCGTATGTCTACGGGAGCTTTTAATATGTGTTAGCTTGTAAAAGCAGTCTCGTATCGGCGAAAAAGTATGAATTGATATTAAAATATTATATATGTGAAAAGTTAAGGATAGTAGTATAGAAGAGTAGTATCTAAGTAAGCACCTTTTTTTTTTTTTTTGAGGGTGGGAAATCATCCAATGGCTTCTCCCGCTCTGGGCGGAGCGGAAGGGCGTGTCAGACTTTTACTGACTAAAACCCACCCGTGTTCCTTCATTTGCCTGTTGCCAAGGTCCCGGTATCCATTTCGGACTTTCCCGCAACCCTGGCAGGCATCGGTCCTACCGGACCCCGTCCATTGTGCTGACATCTCTTTGAGGCGCGCGTGGAACACGACGCGCCATCGACCCGGGCCTGGTCCTTATCGGACGGCGAGCTGCCCGTTGCTCGCCGTCCGCAATCCCGCGCCTATGGTGGCCGGGAATCCGCCTGGGATTCCCGACGCCCAGGGCGTCTTCAACGGCATCTAAGTAAGCACCTACCTAATATATTTTTAATTCGAAGTTTGACCTACGTGTGCCAGACACGGTGTTTGGTGAACAAGAATACCTAAAGGCGTACATCTAACAAGAAAATTAGGTCTAATTAAACAGGGTATTAAACTTTGTTTAAATGAGAACATCAGTAGGCTTTACGCAACGTAGCCATTAGGTATCATAACACTAAATTCAGTCATGTAGGTTGGAAGGTAACAAGCAACAAGGGCCAAAGAACTTCACGCTCTCGTATATAACCTCGTGCAAACTGGCGCGATTTTGTGGGAGCCTTATAGGACTGAACATTATTCATGGGCCTTTTCGCGTTATTACCATAATAAAAACTGCGGAAATAAAAAGAGTAATTTGACACAAACGTCTTGTGGCGGATCCCGCACTTAGCTACGCTTACGAGCTATAAAACTCTCTTTTGTTTTTATAAACGAACGCCACATTTCAGATTAGTTTACTACATGGTACTTTGCGGCTGTTCACACATCGCTGTCCTGTACGATATTCTACGGTAAATTGGGATCACACGTCAACATCCCACTGTTAATACGATTAAATACAAATGCAGTAAGAAACTCCCACGTGATCCCAAAATTATACAACAGTTAAGGCCTATTCAGATACCTATATAAGCGATATCGCAGTGGCGTTGGGTAGCGATACTGGTCCAAAGTGTCTAACGGGAAAGCGGACCAGTATCGCTAACGAGCGCGACAGCGATATCGCTTAAGTATATCTGAATAGGCCTACAAGGATCTTTTTGGCCCTCGAATGACGTTGACAGGAGGGCGCTGTTGGTAAACATTTGTGCGATTGTTCAGTCACTTTATTTAAATACAAAAAAAATTGCGAATGGCGGAATTAGTTCCGAATTTGGCCTAGCCCAAAATGGCCTTGTAGAGCTATACTGATAATCATCGCTGTGTGAACAGGACCTTACTCTTTTTAGCGTTTAGCCGAGGTAAAATATTTACCAGTCAGCTATGTGATGGTGGGGTCGTCTAGGTACTTATCGCTTTTCGTGGACTGTACAATCCTAAGTCGAGCTTTGAGGATCTTATAAGAGGCCAGCAAAAAACAAACACAATAATAATTGACCACTGAAACATTTTCTACCATAAAACTTTCCATTTCGTAGCGTTCACCCAAAACAAACCTAAACACTCGAATCCGATAGCGAATCGAACGGTTGTGAGTAAATGTCTTTAGACTTATTTTTTCAAATATTTTCCATAGAAAAACCGCATCTACGCTAAACTCCACGAAACGTAGACGTGACTACGTACCTACTATGTAGGTAAGTACGTATTGCTCACGTTTTCTTTTACGGCAACGCTGTTACGTATCACGAACTGTGTTCGCGTGGGCTGCACTTGTAGTCAAATATAGCAATGACGTTTAAACTCGGCTTTGAATGAGTTGTGAGTGTATTACGTCATCTGTATGTAGGTGCAAGAAATAAATATCACTGTAGGTACTGTGTAGGCGATATTTATTTATTATTGCGTGCGTAATCATCTTAGGCTTGAATTCCTCCTACTCTGATGTCAGTCGCGTACCGTCGGTCGCGCGTATGTATATACATTGTGTTCGATAATATAGCACTATACTGCGACGCCGACGTACGCGGCGCGTACTACGTTGCTACGCGGAAGCGACCGACCGTACGCGACCGACGCGGACGTCAGCGTAGGAGGAATTCAAGCCTTTTGCATAAGAAAGTCAGACGACCTATGTCGAAGATTTGACTACTAATAAATTCTGGAGTTGTAATAAGTTTTCGTTGATCTGTTGATCGCAATATCGCTTAACTTAGCGTAGGGTTCTGGTTGCATCATCATGTTAATTGCAAAGTGCTTGCTCTCTAAGGAGCTGGCCACACAGAAGAGACGTGAGACGAGGACGGGACGCAGACGCGGCAATAGTATGGAGATGGAAAAGCGACGCGCCTGCGTCTTGTCTTTTCTAAACGTTTTGTGCCAGATGAAGTCTGCGTCCCATCTCACGTCTCTTCTGTTTGG
Organism: Lithophane leautieri; assembly: GCA_949152455.1. Taxonomy (NCBI): domain Eukaryota; kingdom Metazoa; phylum Arthropoda; class Insecta; order Lepidoptera; family Noctuidae; genus Lithophane; species Lithophane leautieri. The sequence continues at coordinate 12,946,824 of OX424459.1, forward strand.
CCCTCGCCTAAGATATACCTAAGACACAACTGCCGGTTTTACTATATTTAAGTAATTAGATAATTCAGTGGCGTCATGTATATTATCGATACCTCTGGGCTCAAAGGGCGTATAGCACATTCTTTTCATTGTGCTATAAGCCCTTTGAGCACAGAGGTATCGTTATGTGAGCTAGTGTTAGCTTCTTGCATACCTACTTAGCTCCTTTGTCGAATCTATTTCTACAATACGTACCAACTTGATATTTTCCAATTTAACTTTCAGAGCTAGCACGAAACGATATGCAGCTCGTTTGCTTTCATTTCATTCGTAGAGCTGGAAACGAAGGAATTTTAATATGCATATCAAAATGGCCGGTTTATAGTTTTACTAGCTGTTGCCCATGATTTCGTCAGCGATCCAGGATGAAAAGTATGCCCTATGTCCTTCTCCGGGTTGTGGTCTACTCATGTTTAATCTAAATCCGTTTAGGTAGCAGTTTTAGCGTGAAAGCGTAACAAACAAGCATACAAACTCACTCTCGCATTTATGATATTATTTTATTAACCGACTTCTTCAAAAAGGTTCTATGTTCTTCTGCATGTATTTTTTTTTTGTATGTTCATCGATATTTTCGGCAATTGTGAACCGACCTACAAGTTTCTTTTTTTATTCGAAAGGGTATACTCCCGAGGTGGTCCCATATAAATTTTGCTTCCGTAGTTTTTGAGTTAGCTTCAATAATTACGTATTTTCCCACTTATTCTATGTAGACATCTTATTTGACTCCGTCACTGTTATTTACATAGCAGGTAGTGGTATTCGAATTTGTGTGGGGTAGGTACCACAACTAAAAAGTGAAAAATAAAAACTTTTTACAAAAAAAAACAACCTACTTCCAAAAAAAAGTTAAAAATTACTTTAATTTCGGAAGTCGGTGGCAAATAACGAAAACTGAAAAGCAAAGACACCGACTTCCGAAATTAAAGTTAGTTTTACACTTTTTAGTGTTCTTTTTGAAAGTCGGTTGTTTTTTTTTTTTGTAAAAAGTTTTTTAATAAAGTTAGGATTGTATGCCCATGTACTCGTAACTAAAAAATACTGTGAATTTTATAGTACTTTTGGTTTCCATCGGCTATCGGCACTCGGAGTAAAGGTAAGTCGCCATATTTACATTATTATCACCACATCTTGCATTTTATTGATTGCAGTTTGGAATGGCTTTAGGAAGATGCTGCTGCCCATACACATTATTTTCTCATTTGCCAACTCCCATGAAGGATGAAATGACAATCTCACTACTTTTTGTTGACTAAGCGGAACCTAAAGAGAATTCTTTACAGTCCTGTCCTGATTTGTCCTGAATTTAAACAAAGCTCTACCGAAGGCATACCCTTCGGTAGAGCTTTGTTTAAATTCAATGTTGCTATTGGTGTTTTAAAATGAACAAATTGATTTATGTTTCAATCTCAGTAAATTGAATTCGACACCGTATTTTTGCACTCATAGTGTCGCGTAGATTCTCTAGTAAATTAAGGGGCTTATAACAGGTGTAAAAAGACCCATCACATAGTCTTTATCTACGCATTCTGTACATCAAACTAAGTAATATTGAGGTAAAATTATACGGAAACGACTTTTCCTTTTGGTGTGAAAATTCCCTGTTTGTGCTAAGCGTGTATGCAACGGTACGGGGATGAATGAATATTTAATGATAAATTAGAAACATTTAAACCTCGTATTCGTACAAAAAAAAAATCAAAAAGTTTGACCCTCAATATTTCCGTATTCAGAAAGTTACCAGGTATGGTACAGTTAAAAAAAAAAATATTACGGGAAGACCAAGTGATTCTCGGATGCGTTTGTTTACACTCGTATGTATAAACAGCAGGCAGAGCGGTCTGATAATATTACAGCGTCATCTTGTGCAGTGACATATCTGGGGTAATGAAGTATGTGTCGATGGTGTTTTCCCATGGGAAGGCGCAGTATCGATAGGCTATTGTTTTATACCATATTTCCGGAGGAATTACTTCCCGACTATTTTATCGACAGGAACTTTTATGCCTTCTGCTTGTGCTATACTTTAAAATGAAGTAAATGTGCACTTTTATAATTTGTCATTTGTGTCCATGAAAAGACTTGCATGTTATAACGATAATCGTGGACAGACGTTTAAAACGGCACGGCAACACGATAGCACAAGGAAGTAAAATATATGGAAATATGTAAGTATATAAAGACGCTTTTAAATTTCGGTCCACGATAAAGTTATAACGTGCACGTATTTCCATACAGATAGGTAGCTAGATTCATTTATTTGCCTGAAATATGGTATTTTACAAATTTTATAACACATTACACAAATAGTTCTTCTTAATCCGCCTACTAAATTCGGCATGCAAATTTTTTGACAATATTAATGATTCTAATTAAACAAAATAATTAAATTACCATGTCATAAAAAAAAGAGTACTAAATCAAGAATTATTGTCTATACTTATATAAAATTTTACAAATGTCAAAAAAACTTAAATAAATTACAAATTGTTTAATCAACTTGTAATGGACTTACATTCTATTGAGTTGGAAGTTCGCGATAATATTGTCACGCTAGAAATTATAAAAGCACACGATGCATGGCGTCGTCCGCTCCCCTGGGATGCGCTGTCTCGATTGGCTATTGTTTCTTAATATCACTACACGCCCGATGGGATAACTTCGCACCAGACAATTTTATCGCCAGCGAAACTTTATGTGTGAACAATTCAATTCTATCACAGCTCAATTGGTTTATGTTAGACACTTACGTGTGTGTGCCTCTGTTTACTTTTGAGGAACATATTGAATTAGGTACCTAATCCATTTGAAAATAAAAATGTAGGTTTACTTCAAAATTCGCTGAACTTTGGTAGCTGATAGTTCTTTGAGTTTGAAATCAATCCAATGATCTCTTCAATTTGAATCTACCTTATCAACAATTTATTCAGACTAGGTACTGAAGGTAAAGTTTTTTAAATGTGAATTCAAACTTCAAAAGACTGAAGTCTACAATAATTAACGAAAATACATATCTAAGTTCGTACTTAAATCGAATACTTATTCTTCTAAAATTTATACGCCACTGGCAAAACATATAAGTAGAGTAAACTGAATTTTTATAGGACCAAATGTATGTTCCTATGTTAACAAATAAATATTCATTCATTCATTCATTCTTTCTTCACTGATTTCGATCGATTTGTTTTAACCTGCTTAAACTCTAAATATAAAGATTTTAAAACAAATCCAAAAAATACACTCCAGCATCAGAATCTGTGTGCAAGTAACGGATAGCGTAATTTTCGCATGAGGAGCGGTCTGGAGCTCATTTCTCAGGATCCAACTTATCGTGCTTTCACAAACTTGCAGGGAGCTCCATTTGCATTAAGTTATTTCATGTCGCGGTGAAATGTGGTGTCACGAATACGCGATACATTCGCTTGGGATGATAGATGACGGGTGAGAAATTATACTATTGAAAGAAAGTGTGTGTGAATGTTTTTTTCAATACATACATAAACTCACGCCTTCTTCCCATGGAGGTAGGCAGAAACTACAGAACGCCACCTGCTACGATCCTTACATACTCCTTTTGCTTCGTTTACGTTCATACATCTGTTCACTCAGACCAAATAAAAAACTAAGACGGAGCACTGCGAACAATACAGTGAAGCATGCTAAAACTACACCACCGCTCTGTGCGTGCATACAAGCTCACACACACACATTTATAACTATTTACAATGACACTACATTCAAACTAAGGCACACAAATGTTTAAGAAACCGGCCTCACGTTGACAGCGCTCTGTCTTGGTTTTTTATTTGGTCTAAGTCTACTCATACACGCGTTACGAGTTGTATTTTTCTTTAAAATTGATTAAATTTTGTTTTCCTGAAAAAAAAAATGGTTATTTAGGACAGGGTCCGCTTTTAATTCCTGTACTTTCGTTTAGTGTCAAATAAAGAACAGGAAATCACTATTCTAATGTTTGTGTCCAATACAGATTTACTTCCAAACATATACATACATACAAGATACGCGCGAAAAACATAACCCTTCCTTGGCAGTCGGGTAAAAACAAAGACAAAATTTCAGATTCATCTGTCTAGCTTGATGCATGTAATGATAATTTTTCCTATAACTGAGTCAGTGCAGCATGTTCTTCCATAATTCTCTTTTAGTTGGCCGTCATTTCGGTAGTCACCCTCTTTTAAGCCATATCATATTTCACAGTCCATCCATCGTTTCTTTGGTCTTCCCCTACTTTTATAGCCACATTCATATTCAAAACCCTCCTCACGACATTTTCCTTATACCATAACAACCGATGTACACACAACTTTTCATAGATTTCTTGTTATTTGTTCATTGTAGCATTACTTGGCAGGCCTATTTTCGAAGCCGGCTGCATTTCTTCTATACAAAAAGAAAGTCAAAACTATTTGTGGCCTTTAAAAGGTTGCTATTAAGCTAAAAGCTATTTATCGCTTTTAAACAAAATAAAATCTGACAATCCCCTGATTTAAGATGATTGCCTTCTTTCAACTCAATTATTTAAAGTGAATTCGACAGAATTGAATTTTTAAACTGACTGACTACCATTTGTCTAATGTGATTAGAATTCATCCATATATAAACTCAGGCCCCCCAGTGGGGGTAGGCATAAAGTACAGAACGCCATCTGCGATCCTGCCACACTCCATCCATACTTTATTAGCTTAGAATCTAATCTTTCGAATTCAATTTAATTTATTAGATTCGCTGTTTAAAAATGAGTTTGGTTGCGTAGTTGATTGATGGCATGTTAATTATTTATTTTGGTACGATGAGAGGAGGTATATAAATATTATGGGCCTCGTTAAAATAGATTGAAACTGAGATTCAGCCAAGATTCAGCAGAGATAAACGACTCAATAAAACTCTTATGGCGGTCTTTATTGTTTGCGGAGTTAAATATTACTAACAACGTCTATCTCTGACACGGTCTAATATTCAATCATTGGATTACATAAAAAGAATTGAGCTAAAAGGATAGTCAAGATCGATCAGAGTTCTCAAAAAGACGAAAACTTTTGAAAATTCTGACGACATTATTAGGTAGATAGGTAAAGTCGTGGACATGCATGTTTAAGTTTTACTGAGGCTTTACTACCGTCTTAGATTGGCCGTGTATTCAAATCACATCTGTCATTCTTTGACAAATGTATGAAATGGTTCTAACACGTCAAATTAACGTAATGTGTCCATTTGAATCCATTTGCGCAATCGAGAATGCACTCAAATTAAATGATGTCTGCAATTTCCTAAATTAAAAAAACTTCCTCAAAATTATTTGCCAATGCTTCAATATTTGAAAGGTAGTTGTGGCATCTTTTTCTTTCTTTGGTATACCAATTGACCAACAAAAAATTCTTTAGAAAGCACAAAAAAATATAGGTAATTGAATAGAAAAACTCTTCCATCGGTTGTTGAATATCAACTAAAAATAATGTAGGTATATAGTGATGTAGGTAATACGTGTTTCCATATTTTTCATATCAGCCCGTAATTATTCATAACAGAGCCTCTCCTACAGCGAAAAATCCCGAGGGATATTGTTATAATTACTACGTGGCGGCCCGATTCGTGATGGCACTATAATATTATTATGTATAGGTATACTTATGTAGATGATACGGCTCATTTCCATCCTATAAATATAAAAATGTATGAATTTTGTTACCGATTATCAGAATTTTTGCACATTTTAAAATAAAATGAAATCACAAAATACACAACAGTAGATTATTTTATAACTAACGACTCGCCCCTGCTTCACACGGTTTTTACGACTTGACAAAACACGTTCTCGAAAACGGCTTTAACAATTTCGATGAAAGTTGCAATACGGGGGCGAAAAACCGGTTTCTTATCTGGGAAAATTCGTTTTCTCTATTTTAACAACGCGGTCACACAGACGGACACTTAAAGCGACTTTAATTTATAATACGAGTATGTATAGACTAGCTCACAATATGTACAGATTTATCCACATAATGCTAAACTGGCGGTATTTCTAAGGTTTAAGTTAAACGAAACGGTTTTCTAAAATCGAGGAGCAATAAAACTGAGCATTCAATTCTATTCTGAGCAATGACGGGATGGCTTATTGAGAGCATGCCTTATCTGGCAATACCAGCGAAAGCCCCGCGAATTCACTCGTGCAACTTCATGCAAACTTTTTATACTCTACTCACAAACTTACAACACAGTGCAGAACATTTTTTGTCCGCTAGACACGTGCGAATGGTGTACTGTGCGTGGACCGAATTTGTAAGTAGGTGGAAAAGCGTTTTTCCTAACAAGTGGCTATAAGCCAGATCATATTTCAGCAACTTCTTAAAGGAAAAACTGAATGAGCGCTCCTTTGTATCAATATGAACGTTATGTTCTGAACGTTCTTATTTTCGTGCATGAAGGAAATAATTTGCTTTGATACTTATAAAGACGCTCTGATAAGTAGGTAAGTAGATATATTATGTAGGCAACACTCCTACGTAATATCATAACAACGGCGTCGTAAAAGCTATTTTAGCGAACGTCTTCGCATCGGGACGGTTGTTTCAGCAAGTGAACGACTTTCAAGCAATAAAGCACAAAGAGACGT